>OX246738.1:71887440-72487440 GCA_945910005.1 Isoperla grammatica
TACACACACTTTCCTTGTTGAAATGCTCGGTCTGCACTGACGTCATAGCTACGGGTGCAGCTGTTGATTTCTATGCTATGTAGTATATACACACACTTTCCTTGTTGAAATCCTCGGTCTGCACTGACGTCATAGCTAGAGGTGCAGCTGTTGATTTCTATGCTATATAGTATATACGCACACTTTCCTTGTTGAAATCCTCGGTCTGCACTGACGTCATAGGTACGGGTGGAGCTGTTGATTACTATGCTATATAGTATATACACACACTTTCCTTGTTGAAATCCTCGGTCTGCACTGACGTCATAGCTACGGGTGGAGCTGTTGATTACTATGCTATATAGTATATACACACACTTTCCTTGTTGAAATCCTCGGTCTGCACAGACGTCATAGCTACGGGTGCAGCTGTTGATTACTATGCTATATAGTATATACACACACTTTCCTTGTTTAAATCCTCGGTCTGCACTGACGTCATAGCTAGAGGTGCAGCTGTTGATTTCTATGCTATATAGTATATACACACACTTTCCTTGTTGAAATCCTCGGTCTGCACTGACGTCATAGCTAGAGGTGCAGCTGTTGATTTCTATGCTATATAGTATATACGCACACTTTCCTTGTTGAAATCCTCGGTCTGCACTGACGTCATAGCTAGAGGTGCAGCTGTTGATTTCTATGCTATATAGTATATACACACACTTTCCTTGTTGAAATCCTCGGTCTGCACTGACGTCATAGCTACGGGTGGAGCTGTTGATTTCTATGCTATATAGTATATACGCACACTTTCCTTGTTGAAATCCTCGGTCTGCACTAACGTCATAGCTACAGGTGCAGCTGTTGATTTCTATGCTATATAGTATATACACACACTTTCCTTGTTGAAATCCTCGGTCTGCACTGACGTCATAGCTACGGGTGCAGCTGTTGATTTCTATGCTAAATAGTATATACACACACTTCCCTTGTTGAAATCCTCGGTCTGCACTGACGTCATAGCTACGGGTGCAGCTGTTGATTTCTATGCTATATAGTATATACGCACACTTTCCTTGTTGAAATCCTCGGTCTGCACTGACGTCATAGCTACAGGTGCAGCTGTTGATTTCTATGCTATATAGTATATACACACACTTTTCTTGTTGAAATCCTCGGTCTGCACTGACGTCATAGCTACGGGTGCAGCTGTTGATTTCTATGCTATATAGTATATACACACACTTTCCTTGTTGAAATCCTCGGTCTGCACTGACGTCATAGCTACGGGTGCAGCTGTTGATTTCTATGCTATATAGTATATACACACTTTCCTTGTTGAGAGCCTCGGTCTGCACTGACGTCATAGCTACAGGTGCAGCTGTTGATTTCTATGCTATATAGTATATACACACACTTTCCTTGTTTAAATCCTCGGTCTGCACTGACGTCATAGCTACAGGTGCAGCTGTTGATTTCTATGCTATATAGTATATACACACACTTTCCTTGTTGAAATCCTCGGTCTGCACTGACGTCATAGCTACAGGTGCAGCTGTTGATTTCTATGCTATATAGTATATACACACACTTTCCTTGTTGAAATCCTCGGTCTGCACTGACGTCATAGCTACAGGTGCAGCTGTTGATTTCTATGCTATGTAGTATATACACACACTTTCCTTGTTGAAATCCTCGGTCTGCACTGACGTCATAGCTACGGGTGCAGCTGTTGATTTCTATGCTATATAGTATAAACACCCTTCCTTGTTGAAATCCTCGGTCTGCACTGACGTCATAGCTACAGGTGCAGCTGTTGATTTCTATGCAATATAGTATATACACACACTTTCCTTGTTGAAATCCTCGGTCTGCACTGACGTCATAGCTACGGGTGCAGCTGTTGATTTCTATGCTATATAGTATATACACACACTGTCCTTGTTGAAAGCCTCGGTCTGCACTGACGTCATAACTACGGGAGCAGCTGTTGATTTCTATGCTATATAGTATATACACACTTTCCTTGTTGAAAGCCTCGGTCTGCACTGACGTCATAACTACGGGTGCAGCTGTTGATTTCTATGCTATGTAGTATATACACACACTTTCCTTGTTGAAATCCTCGGTCTGCACTGACGTCATAGCTACGGGTGCAGCTGTTGATTTCTATGCTATATAGTATATACACACTTTCCTTGTTGAAAGCCTCGGTCTGCACTGACGTCATAACTACGGGTGCAGCTGTTGATTTCTATGCTATATAGTATATACACACACTTTCCTTGTTGAAAGCCTCGGTCTGCACTGACGTCATAGCTACGGGTGCAGCTGTTGATTTCTATGCTATATAGTATATACACACTTTCCTTGTTGAAAGCCTCGGTCTGCACTGACGTCATAACTACGGGTGCAGCTGTTGATTTCTATGCTATATAGTATATACACACACTGTCCTTGTTGAAATCCTCGGTCTGCACTGACGTCATAACAACGGGACAGCTGTTGATTTCTATGCTATATAGTATATACACACACTGTCCTTGTTGAAATCCTCGGCCTGCACTGACGTCATAGCTTCAGGTGCAGCTGTTGATTTCTATGCTATATAGTATATACACACACTTTCCTTGTTGAAATCCTCGGTCTGCACTGACGTCATAGCTACGGGTGTAGCTGTTGATTTCTATGCTATATATAGTATATACACACACTTTCCTTGTTGAAATCCTCGGTCTGCTCTGACGTCATAGCTACAGGTGCAGCTGTTGATTTCTATGCTATATAGTATAAACACACACTTTCCTTGTTGAAATCCTCGGTCTGCACTGACGTCATAGCTACGGGTGCAGCTGTTGATTTCTATGCTTTATAGTATATACACACACTTTCCTTGTTGAAATCCTCGGTCTGCACTGACGTCATAGCTACGGGTGCAGCTGTTGATTTCTATGCTTTATAGTATATACACACACTTTCCTTGTTGAAATCCTCGGCCTGCACTGACGTCATAGCTACAGGTGCAGCTGTTGATTTCTATGCTATATAGTATATACACACACTTACCTTGTTGAAATCCTCGGTCTGCACTGACGTCATAGCTACAGGTGCAGCTGTTGATTTCTATGCTATATATAGTATATACACACACTTTCCTTGTTGAAATCCTCGGTCTGCTCTGACGTCATAGCTACAGGTGGAGCTGTTGATTTCTATGCTATATAGTATAAACACACTTTCCTTATTGAAATCCTCGGTCTGCACTGACGTCATAGCTACAGGTGCAGCTGTTGATTTCTATGCTATATAGTTTATACACAAACTTTCCTTATTGAAATCCTCGGTCTGCTCTGACGTCATAGCTACAGGTGCAGCTGTTGATTTCTATGCTATATAGTATATACACACACTTTCCTTGTTGAAATCCTCGGTCTGCACTGACGTCATAGCTACGGGTGCAGCTGTTGATTTCTATGCTATATAGTATATACACACACTTTCCTTGTTGAAATCCTCGGTCTGCTCTGACGTCATAGGTACGGGTGCAGCTGTTGATTTCTATGCTATAAAGTATATACACACACTTTCCTTGTTGAAATCCTCGGTCTGCACTGACGTCATAGCTCCGGGTGCAGCTGTTGATTTCTATGCTATGTAGTATATACACACACTTTCCTTGTTGAAATCCTCGGTCTGCACTGACGTCATAGCTACAGGTGCAGCTGTTGATTTCTATGCTATAAAGTATATACACACACTTTCCTTGTTGAAATCCTCGGTCTGCTCTGACGTCATAGCTCCGGGTGCAGCTGTTGATTTCTATGCTATGTAGTATATACACACACTTTCCTTGTTGAAATCCTCGGTCTGCTCTGACGTCATAGCTACAGGTGCAGCTGTTGATTTCTATGCTATAAAGTATATACACACACTTTCCTTGTTGAAATCCTCGGTCTGCACTGACGTCATAGCTCCGGGTGCAGCTGTTGATTTCTATGCTATGTAGTATATACACACACTTTCCTTGTTGAAATCCTCGGTCTGCTCTGACGTCATAGCTACAGGTGCAGCTGTTGATTTCTATGCTATATAGTATATACACACACTTTCCTTGTTGAAATCCTCGGTCTGCTCTGACGTCATAGCTACAGGTGCAGCTGTTGATTTCTATGCTATATAGTATATACACACACTTACCTTGTTGAAATCCTCGGTCTGCACTGACGTCATAGCTACAGGTGCAGCTGTTGATTTCTATGCTATATATAGTATATACACACACTTTCCTTGTTGAAATCCTCGGTCTGCTCTGACGTCATAGCTACAGGTGCAGCTGTTGATTTCTATGCTATATAGTATATACACACACTTTCCTTATTGAAATCCTCGGTCTGCACTGACGTCATAGCTACAGGTGCAGCTGTTGATTTCTATGCTATATAGTTTATACACACACTTTCCTTATTGAAATCCTCGGTCTGCTCTGACGTCATAGCTACAGGTGCAGCTGTTGATTTCTATGCTATATAGTATATACACACACTTTCCTTGTTGAAATCCTCGGTCTGCACTGACGTCATAGCTCCGGGTGCAGCTGTTGATTTCTATGCTATATAGTATATACACACACTTTCCTTGTTGAAATCCTCGGTCTGCTCTGACGTCATAGCTACAGTTGCAGCTGTTGATTTCTATGCTATATAGTATAAACACACTTTCCTTGTTGAAATCCTCGGTCTGCACTGACGTCATAGCTACAGGTGCAGCTGTTGATTTCTATGCTATATAGTATATACACACACTTTCCTTGTTGAAATCCTCGGTCTGCTCTGACGTCATAGCTACAGTTGCAGCTGTTGATTTCTATGCTATATAGTATAAACACACTTTCCTTGTTGAAATCCTCGGTCTGCTCTGACGTCATAGCTACAGTTGCAGCTGTTGATTTCTATGCTATATAGTATAAACACACTTTCCTTGTTGAAATCCTCGGTCTGCACTGACGTCATAGCTACAGGTGCAGCTGTTGATTTCTATGCTATATAGTATATACACACACTTTCCTTGTTGAAATCCTCGGTCTGCTCTGACGTCATAGCTACAGGTGCAGCTGTTGATTTCTATGCTATGTAGTATATACACACACTTTCCTTGTTGAAATCCTCGGTCTGCAATAACGTCATAGCTACAGGTGCAGCTGTTGATTTCTATGCTATATAGTATATACACACACTTTCCTTGTTGAAATCCTCGGTCTGCACTGACGTCATAGCTACGGGTGTAGCTGTTGATTTCTATGCTATATAGTATATACACACACTTTTTTGTTGAAATCCTCGGTCTGCACTGACGTCATAGCTACAGGTGCAGCTGTTGATTTCTATGCTATATAGTATATACACACACTTTCCTTGTTAAGATCCTCGGTCTGCACTGACGTCATAGCTACAGGTGCAGCTGTTGATTTCTATGCTATATAGCATAAACACACACTTTCCTTGTTGAAATCCTCGGTCTGCTCTGACGTCATAGGTACGGGTGCAGCTGTTGATTTCTATGCTATAAAGTATATACACACACTTTCCTTGTTGAAATCCTCGGCCTGCTCTGACGTCATAGCTACAGGTGCAGCTGTTGATTTCTATGCTATATAGTATAAACACACACTTTCCCTGTTGAAATCCTCGGCCTGCTCTGACGTCATAGCTACAGGTGCAGCTGTTGATTTCTATGCTATATAGGATAAACACACACTTTCCTTGTTGAAATCCTCGGCCTGCTCTGACGTCATAGCTACAGGTGCAGCTGTTGATTTCTATGCTATATATAATATATACACACACTTTCCTTGTTGAAATCCTCGGCCTGCACTGACGTCATAGGTACGGGTGCAGCTGTTGATTTCTATGCTATGTAGTATATACACACACTTTCCTTGTTGAAATCCTCGGTCTGCACTGACGTCATAGCTACAGGTGCAGCTGTTGATTTCTATGCTATATAGTATATACACACACTTTTTTTGTTGAAATCCTCGGTCTGCTCTGACGTCATGGCTACAGGTGCAGCTGTTGATTTCTATGCTATATAGTATAAACACAAACTTTCCTTGTTGAAATCCTCGGCCTGCTCTGACGTCATAGCTACAGGTGCAGCTGTTGATTTCTATGCTATATAGGATAAACACACACTTTCCTTGTTGAAATCCTCGGCCTGCTCTGACGTCATAGCTACAGGTGCAGCTGTTGATTTCTATGCTATATATAATATATACACACACTTTCCTTGTTGAAATCCTCGGCCTGCACTGACGTCATAGGTACGGGTGCAGCTGTTGATTTCTATGCTATGTAGTATATACACACACTTTCCTTGTTGAAATCCTCGGTCTGCACTGACGTCATAGCTACAGGTGCAGCTGTTGATTTCTATGCTATATAGTATATACACACACTTTTTTTGTTGAAATCCTCGGTCTGCTCTGACGTCATGGCTACAGGTGCAGCTGTTGATTTCTATGCTATATAGTATAAACACAAACTTTCCTTGTTGAAATCCTCGGTCTGCTCTGACGTCATGGCTACTGGTGCAGCTGTTGATTTCTATGCTATATAGTATATACACAAACTTTCCTTGTTGAAATCCTCGGTCTGCTCTGACGTCATAGCTACAGGTGCAGCTGTTGATTTCTATGCTATATAGTATATACACACACTTTCGTTGTTGAAATCCTCGGTCAGCACTGACGTCATAGCCAAGGGTTCAGCTGTAGATTTCTATGCTATATAGTATATACACACACTTTCCTTGTTGAAATCCTCGGTCTGCACTGACGTCATAGCTACAGGTGCAGCTGTTGATTTCTATGCTATATAGTATATACACACACTTTCCTTGTTGAAATCCTCGGCCTGCACTGACGTCATAGCTTCGGGTGCAGCTGTTGATTTCTATGCTATGTAGTATATACACACACTTTCCTTGTTGAAACCCTCGGTCTGCACTGACGTCATAGCTACGGGTGCAGCTGTTGATTTCTATGCTATATAGTATATACACACACTTTCCTTGTTGAAATCCTCGGTCTGCACTGACGTCATAGCTACAGGTGCAGCTGTTGATTTCTATGCTATGTAGTATATACATACACTTTCCTTGTTGAAACCCTCGGTCTGCACTGACGTCATAGCTACGGGTGCAGCTATTGATTTCTATGCTATGTAGTATATACATACACTTTCCTTGTTGAAACCCTCGGTCTGCACTGACGTCATAGCTACGGGTGCAGCTATTGATTTCTATGCTATGTAGTATATACACACACTTTCCTTGTTGAAACCCTCGGTCTGCACTGACGTCATAGCTACGGGTGCAGCTATTGATTTCTATGCTATGTAGTATATACATACACTTTCCTTGTTGAAATCCTCGGTCTGCACTGACGTCATAGCTACAGGTGCAGCTGTTGATTTCTATGCTATATATAGTATATACACACACTTACCTTGTTGAAATCCTCGGTCTGCACTGACGTCATAGCTACAGGTGCAGCTTTTTTTTTTTTTTTTTTTTTTTTTTTTTTTTTTTTTTTTTATTCACTAAGTCATTACACTTGCACGCCACCCGCGCTTTCGCGCATATGCGTGTCTTTACTTCATAACATTACATATTTCTCAGTCTTACATTTCTTATACTCTTTACACTATCATAATTATTTATGTCTTTACAATTTCCATTTACTTACATCATTTAGCTATAGACATTTATCTTTCATTTTTCGAGCTAGGATGCCCACACAGTTGGGCTAAATTCCTATCTCTTATGTAACCAGGCTTCTTTTTCTTCTTTACCTTCTTCCTTTTGTTGACTTGTTCATGCGTATCCCCTTCTTCTTTCCCGTCCCAAATTTCTTCTGTCATTCTTTAGCTTGTGTCCGAGTCCTCTTCTTCCCAGAGGCTCTCTCTTCTTAGTGTAGTTCTATTACTTTGCCTTTTCCATGTTAAATCTGTGTAACCACCAACTTCATCATCAGCTTCTAAAAAGTCCAGCTGCCTTTCTTCTTCCCTTCTTTCCCATAGCTTCTTAGAATATTCCTCCAACCGATGATAGGTTTCTTCGTCTTCCAGTAGGTTCTTCAAATCTGCTTCTTCTCTAGTGTTCATTATCTCCTCAGCAATATACAGTTGCCGTATATCCGAGTATAACTCGCAGTCGTATATGACGTGCCATTGATTTTCAATGCCTCCACATCTGCATTTGTCTTCCTTTTCCAAACCCAATCTAGCGAGATTTTGCCTCATGGGCCCGTGTCCGGTTAAGGTAAAAGTTGTGGCTAGACCCGGACTAAACCACTCCCATTGTCTTCGATCTCTAACATCGGGTATGAAGTTGAATGTTTTCCTGCCTTTAGCAGAAGCCTTCCATGTTTCTTGCCAAAGGTCCCAGCAGTCTTCTGTGATTCTTCGTATCTCGCTTCTTATGCATGATTTCCTTTCCCTTCCTATAGTAAGCGTTATGTTGTTTCTTATTTGCAGGATTTCCTTATGCTCATCTTTTCGTATCCAGTAGCGCATTCCTGCTACCAGCACCGAGTATTCCAATGGTAATTTATTGGATATAACCATCAAAGCCTCTGTGGATACTGTTCTGCACGCTCTATTGGTTAACAGCAGTAGTCCTCTTTGTAGCGTGTGTAACGTTCTTCTGAATCGTTGTTGTTCAATTTTGTGGAACCAGGCTGACGCTCCGTATGTGATGATTGGTAAAGCTACGGCATCATACAATTTGCACATAGTTTTGGCGTTTAAGCCCCAATCTTTCCGCACGTTTCTCTTGATCATTGCAAAAACGTTTGTAATTTTCTTTCGAATGTGAGTTATGTGGGGTAAAAACGAGAGTTTACTATCCAAGATAATCCCAAGATACTTGTACGTTTCAACCTTCTGTATTGGTTTACTATTAACTCTTATGCTTGGATTTCTTGTTTTCGAGAACTTGCCTTTGAGCATCATAAATTTTGTTTTCTGTTCCGAAATTTTCATTTTATGCGTCCTATTCCAATCTTCTGATCTTTTCAATGCTTCGTTTCCTCTTAGTTCAAGCTCTTTCCTGCTGTTGCCTTTTACTAATATTACTTTATCGTCCGCGTAGGCTATGGTTATCGTCCCCTCCGTTGCAATAGACGTATCTTCGTCAAATACAAAGTTCCAGGCAATTGGGCCCAGGACTGAGCCTTGAGGGCAGCCCCTATCCACCGTTCTACCCACACATGTGTAGTTGGTTCTAACTTCGATCTTGCGTTCGCTGAAGTAACTGTTTATGAGCTTATACATCTCCTCGGAAACTCCAAGTTGTCTCATTCTTCTGATGACACTTGGCCACCATACGTGATCAAAGGCACCGCTGATATCTATGAAGATCGCCATCACATATTTGCTTGTTGCTTGATTGACTTCTGTCAATAACATGTTGATGGCGTCCTCTGTAGATTTCCCCTTCCGAAAACCAAATTGCAGGTCCGCGCACATGTCTGAGGTTAAGTACTTGTTGTTAATTCTGCCAACTATAAGCCTCTCAAACACTTTCCCTAGCATGGGCAACAGCGTGATCGGCCTAAAGCTCTCGACTCGATTGTTGGGTTTATCTGCAGCCTTTTTCAATATTTTTATGTGCCCAAGCTTCCATTCTTCGGGAAATACTCCTTCATGTAAGCATTTGTTAAATAACCGCCTGAAGAGTTCCGGGTATTTCTTCCAAGTTCTTTCTATCATGTCTTTCTCCAAACCGTCCCAGCCCGGGGCCTTGCCAGTCTTCATTTTATAAATGGCTTCCCCGACTTCTTCAATGTTGAAGTCTACTTCATGGCCTAGTCCACTAAATTCCTCATTTTCTCTTCTGATATCCTGTTGATCTGATGTTTCTGAAGTTTTATCGTCGGTGGGAAGCATCTTATCGTGTAGTGCATTAACTGATTCTTCCCAGTCCCCCGTTTCAGAGCCGACCTGATCCAGAACTGTGTTATATACTTCATCCCCTCTTATTTTCCCTCTCGTTATTTTATACACAATTCCCCATGGATCATCATTTCCTACTTCTTTAACCAGAGCCTCCCAAGAGTTTCTTTTCTCCATCTTTATTTGCTTTTGATATAGTCTGCGTGTTTTAGTTACTTCGGCTTTTGCTGCTGCCATGGCTAGTATTTTTGCTTGACTATCCATTCCGAATTTTCGCTGACGCTGAAATCTTTTCCTTGCTTCATTTAAATTTTTCCTTAATACACTGAGTTCCTTCGACCACCATGGGACAGTTCCTGGACGTCGTGTTAGTACTTTCATGGATTTCTCTGTTGCCGCTTGCATGGCCGCTGTGGTATATCTAACCATCTGTACTGCACCGCCTGATAATGTGGCATTCCAATTACCAATATGCTTATTCAGTTCCTCTTCAAACACCTCCCAGTTAGCTTTACGTACATTATATCGTTTAGAATTTATGTTTCTTAATATCTCCGCGTCATGGTTTGTATATTCGTAGCTGATTATTCGGTGATCACTGTCACACCCGTCTTCTATTATCCTCCAATTTATTATCTTCCCACATTTCAGGTTATTTGTGAGGGTGACATCAATATTTGATTCCCCGTTAACCGTACTGAATGTGTATAATTCACTAGCCTCATTCAGCACGATCAACCGATGAGCATTGATGCATTCTTCCAAAGCTTCTCCCCTTCCGTCCATTTTCTTGCTGAACCATAGGAAGGAGTCCGCATTGGTATCTATTCCTAGAATCAGGTTTTTTGCTGCAAGTTTGTGCACAACCCTTTCCAGTTGTATGATGTATTCTTCGATATCATGCCCGTCTTGGAAGTATATTGATGCAACTGCAATCTCTCCGCTGTTGATTTCTATGCTATATAGTATATACACACACTTTCCTTGTTGAAATCCTCGGTCTGCACTGACGTCATAGCTACGGGTGCAGCTGTTGATTTCTATGCTATATAGTATATACACACACTTTCCTTGTTGAAATCCTCGGTCTGCACTGACGTCATAGCTACGGGTGCAGCTGTTGATTTCTATGCTATATAGTATATACACACACTTTCGTTGTTGAAATCCTCGGTCTGCACTGACGTCATAGCTACAGGTGCAGCTGTTGATTTCTATGCTATATATGCACGCTTTTGTCATTGACGAGTGATTCGTGACCAGCCAGTGATCCCCCGAGCCGAGCCGAGCAAATACCAGTTACTGATTGGCCACGAGTTCCTGGTCGTCTATGACAAAACCATTTGTAAGGTATCAGGGTTTTTATGCTATCTGTTTACAATTCTATAAACAATGCACTTCTTTCTTTGTCGTTGAAATCACCGGTCTTGATCACTGATTTTGGTGTGTATTAATAGAGGTTTGTCCCACGGATGCGAGGTACGTGGGTAGAAGTTTGTCCCATAGATGCGAGGTACGTGGGTAGAGGTTTTTCCCATGGATGCGGGGTACGCGGGTGAGGTTTGTCCCACGGATGCGAGATACGCGGGTAGAGGTTTGTCCCACGGATGCGGGGTACGCGGGTAGAGGTTTTTCCCAGGGATGCGGGGTACGCGGGTAGAGGTTTGTCCCACGGATGCGGGGTACGCGGGTAGAGGTTTGTTCCACGGATGCGGGGTACGCGGGTAGAGGTTCGTCCCACGGATGCGGGGTACGTGGGTAGAAGTTTGTCCCAGGGATGCGGCGTACGTGGGTAGAGGTTGGTCCCACGGATGCGGGGTACATGGGTAGAAGTTTGTCCCAGGGATGCGGCGTACGTGGGTAGAGGTTGGTCCCACGGATGCGGGGTACGCGGGTAGAGGTTTGTCCCACTGATGCGGGGTACGCGGGTTGAGGTTCGTCCCACGGATGCGGGGTACGCGGGTAGAGGTTTGTCCCACGGATGCGGGGTACGCGGGTAGAGGTTCGTCCCACGGATGCGGGGTACGCGGGTAGAGGTTTGTCCCACGGATGCGAGGTACGCGGGTAGAGGTTTGTCCCACGGATGCGGGGTACGCGGGTAGAGGTTTGTCCCACGGATGCGGGGTACGCGGGTAGAGGTTTGTCTCACGGATGCGAGGTACGCGGGTAGAGGTTTGTCCCACTGATGCGGGGTACGCGGGTAGAGGTTCGTCCCACGGATGCGGGGTACGCGGGTAGAGGTTTGTCTCACGGATGCGGGGTACGTGGGTTGAGGTTTGTCCCACTGATGCGGGGTACGCGGGTAGAGGTTTGTCCCACTGATGCGGGGTACGCGGGTAGAGGTTTGTCCCACGGATGCGGGGTACGCGGGTAGAGGTTTGTCCCACGGATGCGGGGTACGCGGGTAGAGGTTTGTCCCACTGATGCGGGGTACGCGGGTAGAGGTTCGTCCCACGGATGCGGGGTACGCGGGTAGAGGTTCGTCCCACGGATGCGGGGTACGCGGGTAGAGGTTTGTCCCACTGATGCGGGGTACGCGGGTAGAGGTTCGTCCCACGGATGCGGGGTACGCGGGTAGAGGTTTGTCTCACGGATGCGGGGTACGTGGGTTGAGGTTTGTCTCACGGATGCGAGGTACGCGGGTAGAGGTTTGTCCCACGGATGCGGGGTACGTGGGTAGAGGTTTGTCCCACGGATGCGGGGTACGCGGGTAGAGGTTTGTCCCACGGATGCGGGGTACGTGGGTAGAGGTTTGTCCCACGGATGCGGGGTACGCGGGTAGAGGTTTGTCCCACTGATGCGGGGTACGCGGGTAGAGGTTTGTCTCACGGATGAGAGGTACGCGGGTAGAGGTTTGTCCCACGGATGCGGGATACGCGGGTAGAGGTTTGTCTCACGGATGCGGGGTACGCGGGTAGAGGTTTGTCCCACTGATGCGGGGTACGCGGGTAGAGGTTCGTCCCACGGATGCGGCGTACGTGGTGAGAGGTTTGTCTCACGGATGCGAGGTACGCGGGTAGAGGTTCGTCCCACGGATGCGGGGTACGCGGGTAGAGGTTTGTCTCACGGATGGGGGGTACGCGGGTAGAGGTTTGTCCCACGGATGCGGGGTACGCGGGTAGAGGTTTGTCCCACTGATGCGGGGTACGCGGGTTGAGGTTCCTCCCACGGATGCGGGGTACGCGGGTAGAGGTTCGTCCCACGGATGCGGGGTACGCGGGTAGAGGTTTGTCCCATGGATGCGAGGTACGCGGGTAGAGGTTTGTCCCACGGATGCGGGGTACGCGGGTAGAGGTTTGTCCCACGGATGCGGGGTACGCGGGTAGAGGTTTGTCCCACGGCTGCGGGGTACACGGGTAGAGGTTTGTCCCACGGATGCGGGGTACGCGGGTAAAGGTTTGTCCCACGGTTGCGGGGTACGCGGGTTGAGGTTCGTCCCACGGATGCGAGGTACGCGGGTAGAGGTTGTAACATGTAGATCTTCCGATCTAAATGGAGACGGCCATTTAGCGTCGTGTAGCCCTCACATCGAGACGTCCGTGTGTTCGGCAATCAAGATTGAAACTCCACCGTTTGCACGCACCTCAGCGTCATCGACTCCAGTATTGATTTTCTGCTTCGCCACCTTCGTACATGCTCGACTGTCTTCGTGAAGATGCATAACGTCATTATGACGTAATTTCTATATTTAAATCTAACGTCATTTTCTGTTATCTCTACCGATGTTATAAAAGTCATTTCATACATTTGTCAAGCCCCACTTCTCTCAGAGCCGTAAGCGTGAGTACACCGGATCTTACACACATGAGCCACAGGTTGTATTTTGGATTGAGCATCCAAGTATTTGTAACAGTATGTATTGACATGTTGTCTTTGGCTATTTGCTCTTTTCAATTGCATTCTAATGCTGGTAAATTTCATACCGTGGTATTCCGTAATCTTCTGGACTCATTTGTGTGTGTGTAAGTTCGCAAGTGCTCACGGGGGCAGTGGAGCCATTTGTTACTTTGTGTCAAATTTTGTAAATGTAGCCTGTATTCAATATCGAGATATCTCTGTGGCATACCGTATCGCTGACTTTCTGTTATTGCTAAAGGATTTATTCAGGCACATAGTTGTGACACATTGCACGAATGTTTTTGTTTGTTTTGTTAAATTTGGAAGCGCCCATTTAAATGTGCTCATGTCAAAACTGTTTTGTGGCGATTTAGAAAGTAATGTTTCTTGCAGTCTTTGTAACTAATTCAATCAACTTTTTGTCAAGCATATTTATCCCAACAATAAATTATCATTACTATACTGCTAATCACTGTCTGCTCACTGGTTACAATAGTCTCCCATCCCCTGGACACTTTCTTGTTTTGTCCCTGCAAATTCACTATAGAACAAGATGGAGCCCGCTTTTATTCTTATAAAAGTATATTTACAATAGTTCCTACCACCATTCTCACCCACCGTCAATTAGCCAAACGCCCACGAACCCAACTCCGGCCGCAGCTAGCCTGGGTGAACCCCTGCGTGGTCACCCGCCTTTGTGACGGTTTTATGTCACAAGGTTTGTCCCACGGATGCGGGGTACGTGGGTAGAGGTTTGTCCCACGGATGCGAGGTACGCGGGTAGAGGTTTGTCCCACGGATGCGAGGTACACGGGTAGAGGTTTGTCCCACGGATGCGAGGTACGCGGGTTGAGGTTTGTCCCACAGATGCGGGGTACGCGGGTAGAGGTTTGTCCCACGGATGCGAGGTACGCGGGTAGAAGTTTGTCCCACGGATTCGGGGTACGCGGGTAGAGGTTTGTCCCACGGATGCGGGGTACGCGGGTAGAGGTTTGTCCCACGGATGCGGGGTACGCGGGTAGAGGTTTGTCCCACGGATGCGGGGTACGTGGGTAGAGGTTTGTTCCACGGATGCGGGGTACGCGGGTAGAGGTTTGTCCCACGGATGCGAGGTACGTGGGTTGAGGTTCGTCCCACGGATGCGGGGTACGTGGGTAGAGGTTTCTCATGGATGAGGTTACGATGAAGATTTAGGAAGTTCCTACGGTTTCGGATGGGGTTGAGTTTTAATTAAGACGTTGTGAGCTGATTAAAGATAACGTGTGTTTGATTTACTTTGGTAAACGTTAGAATGATTACAGGTTTGGGAGAAAATAGCGCTTCAGCTCTAAACACAGTAACTGCCAACTGATACTTAAAGTAGACATAGCCAACAACCAGCCTAGGTATTATAATAAACACATAAAACAATGCCATGTACGTACAGGGACCAGATTCTACAAAAACAAATAAAGAAGAATTGATTACTAAAGGGAACAAAACGGAACTATGAAAGTGAAAATAAAATGCAAAATATACAGAAAAAATTAAAATAAACAAATAAAATAATGAGAAGAATTTCAAATATGAGGAAGACGTGGGTATATGTTTAAAGATGGACATCATATCTTTATTCAAGTGCGGTTCCGTGGTGAAACCAATAAGAACCTGAGTGACGAAGCTTGGCACAGTCTAATTATACACCACGAACATTCATTTAAAACGATTACATTAACATTTAATTATAACATAGAAAGTTCAAGATTTTAAAAATTATCATACAATTGGAACATGGCCTCTTTGACGTTTAGTTGGCATAATGAATTATTAATGTTATGAAAATGGAATCTCTTAGTAAAACATGTCTGAAGTATTTGCTTTGTTCGTCCTCAAAGAAATCCGTTTGCAGAATTATTTAATTGGTCGTAGGATTGGTGGATGGACGTGACTTTATACAGCACATCGACTTCGCAATCTTTCACTCCCCTCTGGGGCTTCAATGTTCAAAAGACAATTTGTTCATCTTTAAAAGTAAATGGGAATCGAACTAGGCATACATCAAATTTCATAACCATCACCAGAAATCATTATCCCTAATGTTGCAAATCACTAGGAGAAATAAGACCTCCACAAACTGATATGCACCCTTACACCGGGTACTATAAATACACTGAGTAGTAGTGGGAGTGTTTAGTGTGTTTCTTAAACTTGTTACATTTTCTATCATTTTAGCCCTGGTTAGCCCTGGTTAGCCCCACTTGGCCATGGTTCAGCTTGGGCTTCTCTCAAGCTGCGAAAAGTGTGCCTGGGCGCACCCAGACGTGCCTACCCAGCCGTGCCTACCCAGCCTGCCTAGAGCCGAGTACCCCCCTGTAGAAGAAAATAATGTGTTTGCCAAAATTAACTTGCGGGAAATGGTTACATCCAATATTATACAAGTAGGCTACCGTTGCCTGGGTTTAAATACAAAAAAAAAAAACACTACGAAAGTCTCCTCAGTCCCCAAATTGAGACTTCTAAAAGATTAGCCTTTATCTATTAACTACATAAACATATTACATTTGTGTTTTAGGAAGCACATAGTTACATTTCTGTAAATCCACAGAGTATAACATTTTGCTTTTACCGCTACTTTTTTTTAAACGACCTGTGACCTCACATCAGTTTTATGAAGGAATGTGTTTCTAGCAGGCTTTTGAATACTTTGTTAAGTCATAGTACTGCATTGAGTTTATTAGCCTAATAAACTCACTGGTATCTAGCAGTAACTGCGTTAGCCCATGGTTAAACAATGGTTGACATGGTAACTGTGATGAATGCACGAATTGTTGTCATATTCAGACGTTTCGTCAAGTCGAAATGTTTGAATTCCTTAAATTCCACCAAAATCCACTAAATATTGTGAATTTTGAAGTTTCGCATAAACATTTATGATTAAAGATAGTAATAATTGAACATTTCACAAGGGATTTTAGACCTCAAATATACACCTTTCAGGGAGATACCTAATGAACAAAACAATCATCTTTATTACGATTGGTGGTAGTGACAGATAGTAATAACTAACGTCATGCCGTGTTTTTCCCGCCGTATTGAAGTGCAAATGTTTGACGTGGATTTTATAAATGAAAATATGCTCTCGGAATTAAAATAAAAACATTCTTAAAATTAGAAAGATGTGCTAACTGCGCTGTGGCAAGGTGGAGATTCTATATGCTCCTTTGGACAAGAGATTGGCCATGAAGTGTTCGTTTTCTATTGGTCGGTGGTCAAAGTCATTGTTGAAACGGGAAACAGCTCGTTGGCCGCCATGACTCGTGCATGAACTTAAGATATAAGGTTTAGCGCATAGTCGTAATGTTGGATCATAGGAAACACGTACTAGCATTCACACAAATGCACTAGTTTTAAGACATAGTTTTAACGCATAATTTTCTGTTTTAAGGCATAAGAAAGTTGACCAATGTTCAACTTTATGCTTAAACCTTACAACAACGCACGAAAAACTTGAGTCAAAGAAGCATCTTCTTTAAAAGGTTATGACTACCACAGTCATGTAGGGGCCTACGTCACCGAATAATAATAATAATATATATTATAATATATAATAATATATAGAATAATTATGCAGTACAGTATTCGGCCGCAACCTCCAAAGAACTTCAACGAGTGCCATGCCTTCTCATAAACTCTTTTTGCTTACGTTTGTATGTGTACCAGCACCCCTTAAGTACTATGCGTTAAACCTTAAATCTTATGTCTTCTGTTTTTGTATGAAACCGCCTTATCTATAGACCCAGCTGCGAGGCCCGACTTCTGTTGTTACTTGTTACGGTGGGATATGCAATCACATTTACATGTAAACATATTCAATTAAGTTTCTTTCTACCTTCTCTTATAGGCTACATTGGCCTAAACGATTGTAGCACAATATTATATTAATTATTATGACCAGTGTTAAATGGTCTAGCCCTCGAACTATATTCGCACACTCAAGGACGTTTGAGAGTGACGTCACTTTCCAATGTGGCGGCCGTGGCGTGACATTGCCGGTATCGCTGGAACGATGATCACTTATCTCGTTCTAGCTGTTATATTATTCATTTTGAAAGAAAAACTTACAGGAAATCATGTTTAGTTTTACATGCTAATAGTCATCATACAGGTTATTTCAAAATTATAGAACTAGTAGTTTACTTGTTATAACAATTCACGCAAAGCGTCGGAAAATGAGCAAATGTCTCATTGTTTTCTCAACTTCAACATCAATCGTCGAAAAACTAATTGTTGGATTTTGACGAGAGTTCATTAACAATATGTACCAATAATGTGGGATAATAAACAAATAAACGTTCTAGATAGGAAGTGCCCCGAACGAAAATTCATAGCATGCACTAATATGCAGGGTGCAGCGGTTGGACCTCAAAAGTAGCGGTTTGGGCCGTGAAACTACGCACCCTGCATGTTAGTGCATGCTATGCATTTTCGTTCGGGGAACTTTCTATCTAAAACGTTTATTTGTTTATTATTTCACATTGTTGGTACATATTAGGGAAGTCTCATGTATTTTGTTTATTATTATTCTATATTAGGATCAACTAGCAAAACACGAACATATTTCATTTGTGTAACTAAGAATAGATTTTCATTGATAAAAACGAGGTTAAAGTTTTCCATATAATTTTGGCGGGAAAAACGGCCATGGCGTCACTACTTGTATGATGCAATCAGCCAATCATACACATTATAACTCCTCTTTGCAAATATCCATGAGAAGCATACGTGAAATCGTAACTTGAAAGAATAAATAATAATAAAGATATAATAATAAATAATAATAGTAATAATAATAATAATAATAATAATAATAATAATAATGATAATAATATCAGACCGCCTTTTGTTTAATTATTCATTTTCTGAGGATTTTATGATTTGACAACCGCTTGCCAGTTTTGACAACGGCTCGAGTAATAAGTTTCATTGTTCCATCTAGGAGGCAGTGGCGAATTTATTCATAAACAGTGACTTGATACACGCTACGAGCGATCTAGTCTAGTGGACCTTGGATACAAGTAATGAAGTCACAGGCCGTTTTAAAAAAAAAGTGCGGGAAACAGAAAATCGAAAACTTTGAACCCTTGTAGAAATTGAATTAATTACTTTAAATACTTTTAGATTTCGGGTTTTGTGTTTTTACATGAAAATCTATTTATTTAATATATTTTAACACATATTGGAGACTCATGAGACTTCCCTTTTGTAAGGAACTCTCGTCAAAATCCGATCATTAGTCGTAAGTCTAGATTTAGTAATTAGAATTAGACTGGTGGGGAAACACCTGTGTGCTAAGGGGCTATGCTCTAATTTTTCCCACCAGCAATGTGTTTGTTACATTTAAAAAATGTAATTAACATATTGAAAATAAATAATAATAATAATAATAATAATAATAATAATAATAATAATAATAATAATAATAATAATAATAATAATAATAATAATATTAATAATAATAATAATAATAATAATAATAATAATAATAATAATAATAATAATAATAATAATAATAATAATAATAATAATAATAATAATAATAATAATAATAATAATAATAATAGTAGAAAACAATCAGAAATTTGCTCATTTTCCGATACTTTGAGTGAATTGTTGTAACAAGTAAACTACTGGGTCTATAATTTTGAAATAACCTTTGTGATGACTATTGGCATGTAAGCTAAATACCCTTTCCTATAAGCAGAGCCCTGCATTTATGGTTTTAACGAAAAACGCGAATTTTGCAAAATGTGATTTTTTGGTCATATCTTCACGTTTCAGGTCATTCGGATATTAAATATATGGTTATTATTTCCGCGAATTTTCGCGAAATTTGCGTTTTCACGCGATATTCACGATATCTGCTATTATATATGCGGTTTTAATGATTTTCAACGATTTTGCGAAAAGTCGAATTATAATTCACCAGCGTGCACGAGTAAAAAAAAAATAAAAAAAGCGAATGTTTTTCGAAAATCGTGTATTTTTATAGTACATTCTATTGCGGAAAGAGCGCGGCACAATAGATACCCGTCAACATGAGACAAGGGTCGGTCGATAGGGAAGTTCAGTGGAAATCACGTGATAACCACATTATTTTTCTTGATGTTACAAAGATATCTCCATTCATTCCTTGCCAATTTCCTTAAAATTTAATTTAATGGAACTTTGGTTTCCCGTGAAATGCAAATTTTGACTAACACCGCTTATTCACCGCTTTTCAGGTTTTTAAAAACGAAATTTGCCTTTTTTAATCACCACAAATGCAGGGCTCTGCCTATAAGGTGTTCCTTCAAAATTTATACCGTGTGGTTTGTGCGAGAATCCGCAGACAGTAGAGCCAAATACCTTAGCGCCCTCAGGAACAATTATGTGCGCTAGGGGCGTATCAAAGTTTTGCGATCGCGATTTGTATTTGTTGCTTCTGACGATATTTGCACATCTTGAATGTAATGAAATATTGTGAACTAAACTTTGTCTCATCGTAGGATGAGACTAGTCAAACCGGTTTTTCCGCTCTCTAGATTTTGTGCAACCCTAATTGTAGCTCGGCGCTTACAGCCCAACAGATGAATGGAATGACAGCCTCTCTAATTGATTCACATGATCGCGGTCCAATACCAGAAATAACTACCATTGCAATATTATCGGCAACTGAATTAGCACTACTACCAGATATAAAATAACAGTAGGTTTTTATTTTCGGTATTTCATGAAGTGAAATTTTGAATGGAAGTTCTACTTCGAAAACTGGGCAAGTTGTTGACTTTTTAGTATTGTTTTAAATATTACGGCCATTGGAACAGGTCTTAATTCTAAGAAAATGTTCAATCATCATACTGTATTAGGATTTTCAGTTATGCACGATAAGCCGATAATTGCTTGTCAAGAATGTCGAGTGGACGAAGCGCGCGGGTGTTCACAAGGAAGGAATCTCAGGGGTCGGTAAAACCCCACTCTTGCAGTGGCATTTGCAATTTCTCGCGGTCTCATCCTGCAGTGAGACAAAGTTTAGCAGTAACATTGTATTGTATTTTAAGTAGGCCTGGTAAAAGATAAACCTGCATCTAGGAATCTGCTTCTAATAACAAAGCGTCCTCTTGGGATGATTTTCAGAATTGATCTAGAAAGCCATGACTTGCTCTATCTAAGGGTCCTTGATGGTTATCTTAAGGTGCATTTTTCACTGTTGTGCATTGTTGTCATCAATGATATTCAACAGCTATAGTAGGCTAGATGCGCAACCTAGCAGCCACAGGCGTGTCAATTAGAAGCCATCTTGAATTGGGCAAGTATCACAGGCGGGAATAGGAGTCTCTAACGCGACTTTCTGCCGCTCGCAGCGCTAGCAGTACTGAAAGGTCCAAATAAGCATGTAAACTGCCCAATTCAAAATGGCTTCAATTTGCTACGCTCGCTACTGAGTGGAAGGTTGGGGGACTGGTGATCTAGCCTACTATAAAAGGTGTTACATATCATTGGTTGTGATTGAAGAAGGCGGTAAAAGGTCTCACTAGGAGCGCTGCATTCGACTCCAATATGGACGCTCGAGTGCGGATACGTTCAACGTAAACATAGGGCGTAGGTTACAACATCGTCCGTTTTAGGTGCTAATAAAATGTGTGTACCCTGTTGTATCTATAGATATATCACATTGTGAAATATATTAGACACATCCAGCATCCATTTATCAAGAGAACTAAGGTTTTAAAAGCCAACAATCTTATGGAATATTGGCTTTTGTCTCAGACACTTCGAAGAACTGATTGAGACTCGCTGGGTCGCTGAATTCAATCAGCAACTGTTAGTAAGGAAAACATGTTGGGGATGAGGGAGTTGTGATAATTATCAGGCAATTGACAACTTTTCAGCGGTCGTCCCATGTTCTATGTAGTGGGGAGATAGAGAGTCTCTCATAGTCAAAATTTGATTCATATTATGTTGTAAGAAAGGGTTAACTGATTATTTGTTGCTTAACGACGTACTCGACAGCTGAAGTCACAATATGACGTCTTCCGAATTAGATAGATCGCGGAGGTCATCATAAGGCGAGTCCAGCATAGGAGGGCAAAGCCAAATGGGAGATTTTAAGTGGGACAGTTGAAGGGAAAGGGACAGGGTTTAAGGATGTTAATAGTATGGGTACTCTGCTGAATGTAGTAAATAGGTGAACATCAGGTATGTGATGTCCATTTAACATTGGCAATTATTTGCATTTTGTATTGCACATTTAGGCCCTTATTAATAGTTGATTCCTTGACCGTTGGTTCTACCCCTTTCAAAATAAAAAAAAATCCCTTGAAACAGTGCGGGCAGGTGTTTAATGAGTCGACTATGAGTATAAACTTACATGTGCAAACAAAATAGTGTCCTAAGGAGCATTATTGAAATCGTAACAGTAAGGGTAAGGGTAGACACGAAATGAATAATATCATATTATTTATAACTAGGAAAACGCTCTTGTGTGCATGACGCGTTGATAAGCGAGCGCGTCCATATCTACGAACTTTCTGGCGAAAAGTTTTCAAAGCTAATAAAATCAACAATTAACAACAAATCAAGAAAGCGCATAGGGTGTATTCATGTATTGCGTATGGTGGCCACAATTGCATGTGATTGGTAGTTCATTGTTACTATGTTTCAGCTGGCGTTTGATGCAAATTCAACTGTTCTCTTACTTTGGTTTGCTATTATCATTTAAAATCAACATAAACAAACTCTTTTGTCTTGACTACTCTTTTAATCGTTTACAAAAGCATACAATAATCGTTTTCGTACACTTTATCGGGGAATATTCGACACTAAATGTGTCAATAGATAGCACCACTACTGCGCAACATGGCTGACAGTTAGACGGTAACAAACTGACAGGAGAGCATGGATCCGCCTAAACATGTTATTGCGCAAAGGAACTTTTTAACTTTATTCTGAAATGTACATATATTTGAAAGCAAAAAGAGCCCAAAGGAACCTCAATGAAAGAGAGTCGGTGGCCTTTTAATTGCATGTGGTTAATTAACGTTATGATCAGAACATGAACTTCGGACCTTCGGATACTTGGTGTGTCCCCTGATCCAAAATCCCCATAATATCAAAGGCATCTTGGATACAAAACGCAACCAGCGAATATCCAGCAAAGTTGGATATTCACTGACGCAACAATATCGCTTATGTTTCTTTGGAATCGTTGCCATTCTCATACAAGCACTGACAAATGACACTGACAAATGACATCCAGCGGCTCTGTTGCCCTCTAGCTATTACTTCACGATTTCGCCGCCAGAGATCATATCTGCAACATTTAGTGCCGAATACGTGTTCAAACTTGTCATATTTCCCTCTAAACAATATTATTCGTTTTCTATTGACAGCTAAATGAAACTTGAAATAGTACTTGGTGGCCTCCAATATGGCCGATGTGACGACACGTGAATACCCACTGTTCTAATTAAGTAATCTTATTAATGTTCTAATTAAGAAAAAATCAATACATACATAACAATGATATTATGACAATGGTATAAATATCTAGCAACTCGGCTACAAGAACTGACTTTCAGTGGGAACAATTATGATCAATAAAGCAATGGTTACATCACTATATCAACAAGGCTGCAACCGATCTGGCATTGTATATTCAGTACAAGGAACGAGGAAAGAAATAATAAAACACTCGACATTTCAGACGCCG
The DNA here is from genome assembly GCA_945910005.1 of Isoperla grammatica. Taxonomy (NCBI): domain Eukaryota; kingdom Metazoa; phylum Arthropoda; class Insecta; order Plecoptera; family Perlodidae; genus Isoperla; species Isoperla grammatica. Next base: position 71,910,940 of record OX246738.1, read on the forward strand.
AGTTTCTTGGAAAAGTTTCATATTAAAACGTTTTCGATTTGGTTTTTCGATTATTGTTTTCCGGCTACGGTTTCAAACAAATCAGTCGTCATGACAACCGATACAAATAACATTTCCATCATGTTATGGATAACTCTCTCCATTATATCCGCTCTTCTCCAAACAGGCTTCCACTTCTATACATAATAGGGAATATTTTCGATCATCTGAAGAAGACAGACCGTAAACTCTGCAACATATACGTTTTCATTACAAAAGCGATATACTTTTATTTTTATAACAAGTTTTACATTTTTCCCTTAAGGCAGGTCCACACAGATTTTTAAGACATAATGCAGAAGGTTTTAAGACGTTGTTTTTAGGGCTCTGGTTCACATAGGTTCGTTTCGTTCAAGATAGGCCTAGTAAAGCGAAGTACTTTGTAACGATTTATCCTCAGTTAAAACATCATTGTGATACTATACAAATTAATTAAAATTCTTATTATCCATAATTAATTATAATATTCTTGTTTACAACAATTCCTGCACATATTATAATTAATTCGTAACTATTATTAAAGTAGATGGTCCGTTGACTTGAGATTTTAGTAACTTGTTTTAAGATTTAAGCGCAAAGTTGGACAACGAATAACGCATAAAAACGTCTTAAAACTAAAACTTTGTGTAAACGCCAGTACGTGTTTTCTATGATTCAACTTACGACTACGCGTTAAACCTTAAACCTTGTGTCTTAAAAATCTGTGTGGACCAGCCTTTACCGGTATTTTACCGTGAATCCGGGTCTTACATCAAATCTGAATAAAAATAACTGGATTATGAATGAATTGTCTACGTAATTTTAAATCAAAACTCCAAAAGTTACGGTTTTAATATACTGGTTTGACTGACGGTTGGCCAAACTCCACTATGTTACCATTCTGTTCTCCCTTCAAATAGTCCTTCACTATTGCTCCAACTTCTGCATTGAAGGTCAGTACGGATCGGCCATAAGTTGTCTTTAGTTCATTTTCAGTCGACAGTGATGATAAAATATGGGAAAACTCACTAAAGTAAGTCAAAGAGTTGATTATAACTCTTTGTTCTTTAGCGTACTCGACAACTAGGTCATGTGACTTCGGAGAGTAGGGGGGGGGGGGGGGAGGAGGAAATGGGACATGGGAGGACGTGGACTGCCATTCGCCTGGCTTCTCCCCCTCGACGTGTCCGGCTAGGGTGGCCCTATACCAGAAGCATACGCTTCCGCCGGCGTAGCTCTCAGGATCATCAACGCACACAAACCTGTCCACCACGATAAGGTGGCAGCCCTGGGCAGGTAAGTCAAAGAATAATTCTTCTTTGGAAACAAAATTACAATGACACATTTATCAACACTATAACCCAGTAACACATTTCAATTAACTTGACTCGTGCTCAAAGTTCAATTAGTGCTCAAAGATGCCAACCTAACAGGTGAATACAAATAATGAAACAAACAACCATCAAGTTTGCCAATCTAACGAATTCATTTCCTTCCAATCAGTTCTATTAATGAAGAATAAAATCAATTAACTTGCAACAATTGTTTTAATGAAAGCATCATAAAACAAGAAATTTACAGTGAAGGTAATTAAATACCAAATGAATAACTGGAAATGCAATTTGTCTGTCTCTAATCAATCTGGAAATACAATACGGACGTAAACAACGAAATGTAGAATATTCTGTCAACCGAATCCTGATGAAGCATAGTTTCAATAACGTTTCATAATGTAATTTAGCTGCACTGGCAACAACAAATAATTACGGATATAATGCAACGTATTTCTATCTGCGCAACTGTATTTAGTCCCACTTTTTTCTATGTTTTAAAAGACTACAGTGTAGTATTGAGTGTACCTGATAATCGTCCATTGTTATTCTTATAATGTAATTTATAATTAGCCAAACCGCCAAAATACTGGTCCTCGGGCCTCATATGTGATTACTCTCAACAGTGTCACGTCAGATGTGTCCAAGGATCGACACTAAATGTGTCAAGAGATAGCACCACTGCTGCGCAACATGGCTGACAGTTAGAGGGTAACAAACTGACAGGAGAGCATGGATCCGCCTAAACATGTTATTACGCAAAGTAAGTTTTTAACTTTATTCTGAAATATACATTTATTTGAAAGCAAATAGAGCCCAAAGGAACCTCAATGAAAGAGAGGCAGTGTTAATCGGTGGCCTTTTAATTGCATGTGGTTAATTAACATACGATCAGAACATGAACTTCGGACCTTCGGATACTTGGTGTGTCCCCTGATCCAAAATCCCCATAATATCAAAGGCATCTTGAATACAAAACGCAACCAGCAAATATCCAGCAAAGCTGGATATTCACTGACGCAACAATATCGTTTATGTTTCTTTGGAATCGTTGCCATTCTCATATAAACAATGACAAATGACACTGACAAATGACATCCAGCGGCTCTGTTGCCCTCTAACTATTACTTCACGATTTCGCCGCCAGAGATCATATCTGCAACATTTAGTGCCGATAGGCGACGTAATTGTAAATTTATTATCGTTCGATACTATCGATCGATAATGCAGTCATCTTTTCGATTATCGATTATTTTAACGTTACTTCCTTATACCCGGCACCTCCACCAAACACAGCTATTCTTGAACGGGAGTATTGCAAGGCAAGCAAGCAAGCAAGCAAGCAAGCAGGCAAGCAAGCAAATAATCAAGCAAGCAAGAAAACAAGCAAACAAGCAACAAGCAACAAGCAAACAAGCAAGCAAGCAAACAAGCAAGCAAGCAAGCAAGCAAGCAAGCAAACAAGCAAACAAGGAAGCAAACAAGCAAACAAGGAAGCAAACAAGCAAACAAGGAAGCAAGCAAACAAGCAAGCAAGCAAACAAGCAAGCGTTTTTGAAATATAATGTGCATCTATAGATACGACGGTGTAAATACATGGAGGGGGAGAACTGACGTTTTAAATATGTCTTAAATAAATTCCATAAATATATTTCTAATTCACGAAGAAATACTCAATTCTCTCCCCCCCCCCCCTTCCATAGCGGCTCGACGAAGGGGCGCCCATAACGTCCTCCCTTCTAAAAACTACTGGCCATCATGGTGGCCAACGAGGCGGCACTAAACAAACTTTCCCACATAAATGGATGGATGTTTGCTTCAACCAACGTTTTGTGGAAAAACAACAGTTGTTTGGATGAAACTTTGTCTAGAGTTGATCGTGACAAATGGTGTACGAATACATTTACATGGCTCGCTGGTCTTGTGGGAAGAATACAAACAATATATTCTTGAATTAAAAATGTCTTCCAGCTCAAACCGTAAACATTTATTTAAATAATAAACAATAACATGCCCCCCCCCCCCCCCCCCACAAAGAACTCAGAATCTTTGGATATTCCCTCACTCATTATAACTTTCAAATGATATTACAAGTAATATCATAGATAAAAAGTAAATAAACTTAATGCTAACAAAGAGTGGTATGTGGAATGTGAAATACACTATTTGGTTGCAAATAAATCAATAAAATTAATTATTACTGCAAGTACTGACCAGTCGATGCACTAAATATCGTACATTAAAAAAAATAGCCGCTCTGCAGTGTTTCGTTTCACTGCAAATGACTAAATCACTGGCATATTGCCATCATCTTCGATCCAACAAGATAATACCAAACAAACAAACAAACATTCTGGGCAGAACTTTTTGTATAGTATGTTTGTTATTTTCTTACTAGGAAAACGCTCTGTTTGACGCGTTGATAAGCGAGCGCGTCAATATCTACGAACTTTCTGGCGAAAAGTTTTCAACGCTAATACGAACAACAATTAACAACAATTCAAGAATGCGCATTGCAAAAATTAATCTTATTTCCATGGCTATTATACTTTCCGACATTGTTGTATGCAGTGCAATGTGCGTTGCTAAGAATTTTCGTGGTCATGTTTTCAACACGGTCCGCCACCGTTACTAACACTTATTGACAGCAATAGAAATGTAATTTCTGCCTCTAATACGTATCGAATCGCGTTTACATTAGTATATTCGTGACCGGACAAAAATTTACTATAAGATAGCCACCTCACATTTTGCCGTTACTGCGTTTTAGAAAAATATTTTCGAGTAACTTTCGTGTAACTTTGCCAATAGTTATCAGATCGCCATTACATTAACATATTCTTAACCGGAAAAATCTCTAGAAAAATCTGGCTATCTCACATTTTGGCGCCATTTTGTTTCAGAAAAATATTTTGCAGTAACTATGGTGTAACTTTGTAACTTTTCGAACGATTTTGCCTCAAAACTATACACCTTCAATCCACATCGAGGCTTGTGGATGGTTCAAATTTCAAGTTGATCGGACTTTCCGTTCGACCGCTATCGACGGACATAAAAACAAAAAAAAAAAAAAAAAAAAAAAAAAAAAAAACAAACAAACAAAAAAAAAAAAAACAGAATGAAGTGCCATAAGAGTCAAGTGGAAACGCTCGCTTCGCTCGCTTAATAATTATATATATCCAGCTGAAGCTCTCCCCCCCCCCCCCTCTCCTCAAAATGCTAGAGAATAATTTGTTGAATGTTGTAACTTGTATAATATTACTATGTAAGCCTATTTCATCAGTCAATTTTCCGTTTTTATTTCACAAACAATCACAAATAATAACTGCAGCTGACATTTCGGGAAGCCCTCACTCCCCCCCCCCCCCCTCAACCTCCTCCTCATCGTAAGCCAAAATTCAATCTGTACTTATTTTCTACCGACTCATTTACAAGAACTGATTTTCATTGGGGGACATCTACTGCATTTTCTTAATATTGTGGGTTGTTGCTATGACGGCTGCGCAAGTCACCATTTGCATCTACACCACTATATAGATAGATTAAAGTAATTTTCCAAAGTTAAAAAAAATCCCATCCCGAGCCGGGCATCGAACTTTGGACCTTCTGCATTGAAAACACACCCAGAACAATGAACAACACAACGAAATCTAAACGAAAACAACTTGCTCATACGCTACAACACAGCTAACACGGTGAGCTATCCGCACTGAGTTGATGCCAGATTCTCTCACCAGAGGTCAGCCACTTTGAGTTTAAACGCGAGTAGAGGGCCGTTGTTTTGAAAATATTTTTAGCGCTGCGACGACAGCGCTCCGCGTGATGATCCAGTGGACTCAAAAACAGCGCCAACGTCTACTTGATCAGCTCCGCCTAGCGGACGAAGCTCGAAGCCTTGCAAGAAACATGGTGTCGCCTTGGCCGCATTGGCCAATCTCTTGTTAAAAGGTTTACTACGGCAAGGACGGCAAGGTCTACTTGATTTCCGTCTAGTGGAGGCTCGTCGAACTCGGAGTTCAACCATGGTTCAACCATGGTTCAACGAGCCTCTGCTAGGCGGAGATCAAGCTAGTAGACCTTGCGCCGCGGAATGTTGTCAGCGAGAAGGCGGTGGCTCAAGGACGATCTCAATAGTAGGCTAGATGCGCAACTTAGCAGCCATCTTGAATTGGGCAAATACCACAGGCGGGAATAGGAGTCGAGTCTCTTACCATGGAGTTGTATAGGTACTATTATAAATCCATGCTCTAACGCGACTTTCTGCCGCTCGCAGCGCTAGCAGTACTGAGAGGTCCAAATAAGCATGTAAACTGCCCAATTCAAAATGGCTTCAATTTGCTACGCTCGCTACTGAGTGGAAGGTTGGGAGACTGGTGATCTAGCCTACTATGGGTGTTACATATCATTGGACGATCTGAGTTCCCACCGCCTGCAAAGTAGCAGATCAACAAAGAGAACGCACGTACAAAGTAGTGCGTAATCAAATACCTTAAGCTATTTGGCGTTATCTTATTTGACATTATTTCACTTCTTCTTTCTTCACATTTTTTGTCATTTTAGTTTCGGCCAACTGTTCAAAGTTCAATAAACCCAAGTATCAGACGTTAGTTTTCACTTACTTTTTCCTATGGCAGCCACATACACATGACCTATTACATCTGGCTCAGAGCTAGAGATTGCCAGTTCGATTACAGTCTCAGTTGACTCAGTCGTGACGAGGATGGACGTGAAACGACCTTCGGGTTTTGCTTTACTATCCCACCAACCAAATATAGTGTTGTGTATACAGCTGACACTTTACAAGTAAATAAATTCCACACATTCATAGCTGCAATTCAATAATATTTAGGCTCGTCTCATCATTAATACTGTAAGAATGGATTGATTGAGATACTACTCATGAATTGGACTGGTTATTCATGGATGAATTTCTCCTCTGGCTGTGCACAAGTAGAATTTATAGAAGTCTTAAGGAGGAGAAAAAAAAGAAACAAACCTATCGCGTAGACAACACCAATCCACCTAATTATGTCGCTAAACTTTATCTCACTCCAGGATGATAGTGCGAGAATTTGCAAATACCACTGCAAGACTGGGGTTTTACCGACCCGTATGGATTCTTTTACTGTGACCACACGCGTGCTTCGTCCACTCGACATTCTTGACAAGCGGGTTATCGTGCATGATCGAGAATCCTTATAATATTATATCATAATGGAATCAACATCTGTTTATACTGCCGTTGTTTTTCTAAACAACTGGCCCAGTTTTCTCAGTGAAGCTTCCATTCAAAATTTGACATTGATGAAATACTGAAAATAAAAACCAAGTGTTATTTTAAATATTGCGATAGTGATAATTCAGTTGCCGATAATATTATGATAGTGGTTATTTTTGGTTTGTGACTGATCTTGTGAATCAATTAGGAAAGCTGTCATTCCATTTATCTGTTAGTGGCTGTGAGCGACAAACTATAATTAAGATTGCACAAAAGCTGGAGATCGGGAAAACCGGTTTGACTACTATTATATGAGTTAAGTTTAGAGGTTAAGAAAAAAAAAATACGAGACCAATTCGGAGTTTTGTGATAGAAGCGTGAATTTCTTACCAAATACCAGCAAAATACTATAAATTAATTGCCAACAGGAGACCTAAAATTAGTCTACTGGTTTAGGCATTGTGAGGGGTCAAAAAACTGGGGATGGTGGGGGAAGTAATAATTATAGCATGCCACCAAATATAATCATTATATACCTATATTCATAAATGTACTAGCTTAGAGTATATTTCATAAACAAAAAAATAAAAACATGATCTAACATAACAATGTTATCATATAACGTGACTTTTGACCTTAAGTGTTTAATTAGTCAAACATTTGAGAAAATGTATCGTGTGACAACTCGTTGAGTCACAAATTATCTCCAGATCAAATTGTGTGTTCATACATGTTTTATAATATAATGGGTCAAATTATATCTGACCTTTGACCTATTAACTAAGAACAAAAAATAAAAATACATATATCTCGTGTAAAATTCGTGTGTGGAAATCAACACTAAGTTGTTGAAGGATGGTTTTAGTTCGACCTTGACCTCAATAAGGTTACATTGGATTGAGACATCTTTTATAGCTTGTGACCACTCGTTGAAAAGGTATTTAGTTCGCATACATTTTATGTCAATTCAAATGGTAAAAATTAAAGGTAACGCAAGGAAATCCTTCCGAAGAGACAATTGGGGATATGGGGATATAGTCCGTATCCACGACAAGGAAAAAATCCCAGAAGAAAATGCTAAAACCGTGAGAAATATTGAGAAACATGGACCAGAAATGATGATTGCATTCGTTAAAATTGTCGTCAGCATTCCCCAACTTCGCTCGTATACCGAAGAATGAATAGCATCTTTTTGAGGAACGGCTTCTGTCAAAAGGCAACCAAACCAACAAAACTTTCAAATAGTATCTCTGAGGAATGACTGCGCGGTAGCCGGTAAACAACACGTTCAGTGGTCTCTCGTATGTTGCAGGAGAGCTGTGCGAGACGGTAAACAACACGTTCAGTGGTCTCTCTATGTTGCAGGAGAGCTGTGCGCGACGGTAGACAACACGTTCAGTGGTCTCTTTATGTTGCAGGAGAGCTGTGCGCGACGGTAGACAACACGTTCAGTGGTCTCTCTATGTTGCAGGAGAGCTGTGCGCAACGGTAGACAACACGTTCAGTGGTCTCTCTATGTTGCAGGAGAGCTGTGCGAGACGGTAAACAACACGTTCAGTGGTCTCTCGTATGTTGCAGGAGAGCTGTGCGAGACGGTAAACAACACGTTCAGTGGTCTCTCTATGTTGCAGGAGAGCTGTGCGCGACGGTAGACAACACGTTCAGTGGTCTCTCGTATGTTGCAGGAGAGCTGTGCGCGACGGTAGACAACACGTTCAGTGGTCTCTCGTATGTTGCAGGAGAGCTGTGCGCGACGGTAGACAACACGTTCAGTGGTCTCTCGTATGTTGCAGGAGAGCTGTGCGAGACGGTAAACAACACGTTCAGTGGTCTCTCTATGTTGCAGGAGAGCTGTGCGCGACGGTAGACAACACGTTCAGTGGTCTCTTTATGTTGCAGGAGAGCTGTGCGCGACGGTAGACAACACGTTCAGTGGTCTCTCTATGTTGCAGGAGAGCTGTGCGCAACGGTAGACAACACGTTCAGTGGTCTCTCTATGTTGCAGGAGAGCTGTGCGAGACGGTAAACAACACGTTCAGTGGTCTCTCGTATGTTGCAGGAGAGCTGTGCGAGACGGTAAACAACACGTTCAGTGGTCTCTCTATGTTGCAGGAGAGCTGTGCGCGACGGTAGACAACACGTTCAGTGGTCTCTCGTATGTTGCAGGAGAGCTGTGCGCGACGGTAGACAACACGTTCAGTGGTCTCTCGTATGTTGCAGGAGAGCTGTGCGCGACGGTAGACAACACGTTCAGTGGTCTCTCTATGTTGCAGGAGAGCTGTGCGCGACGGTAGACAACACGTTCAGTGGTCTCTCTATGTTGCAGGAGAGCTGTGCGCGACGGTAGACAACACGTTCAGTGGTCTCTCGTATGTTGCAGGAGAGCTGTGCGCGACGGTAGACAACACGTTCAGTGGTCTCTCTATGTTGCAGGAGAGCTGTGCGCGACGGTAGACAACACGTTCAGTGGTCTCTCTATGTTGCAGGAGAGCTGTGCGCGACGGTAGACAACACGTTCAGTGGTCTCTCTGTGTTGCAGGAGAGCTGTGCGCGACGGTAGACAACACGTTCAGTGGTCTCTCTATGTTGCAGGAGAGCTGTGCGCGACGGTAGACAACACGTTCAGTGGTCTCTCTATGTTGCAGGAGAGCTGTGCGCGACGGTAGACAACACGTTCAGTGGTCTCTCTATGTTGCAGGAGAGCTGTGTGCGACGGTAGACAACACGTTCAGTGGTCTCTCTATGTTGCAGGAGAGCTGTGCGCGACGGTAGACAACACGTTCAGTGGTCTCTCGTATGTTGCAGGAGAGCTGTGCGCGACGGTAGACAACACGTTCAGTGGTCTCTCTATGTTGCAGGAGAGCTGTGCGTGACGGTAGACAACACGTTCAGTGGTCTCTCTATGTTGCAGGAGAGCTGTGCGTGACGGTAGACAACACGTTCAGTGGTCTCTCTATGTTGCAGGAGAGCTGTGCGCCACGGTAGACAACACGTTCAGTGGTCTCTCTATGTTGCAGGAGAGCTGTGCGCGACGGTAGACAACACGTTCAGTGGTCTCTCTATGTTGCAGGAGAGCTGTGCGCCACGGTAGACAACACGTTCAGTGGTCTCTCTATGTTGCAGGAGAGCTGTGCGCGACGGTAGACAACACGTTCAGTGGTCTCTCTATGTTGCAGGAGAGCTGTGCGCGACGGTAGACAACACGTTCAGTGGTCTCTCTATGTTGCAGGAGAGCTGTGCGCGACGGTAGACAACACGTACAGTGGTCTCTCTATGTTGCAGGAGAGCTGTGCGCGACGGTAGACAACACGTTCAGTGGTCTCTCTATGTTGCAGGAGAGCTGTGCGCGACGGTAGACAACACGTTCAGTGGTCTCTCTATGTTGCAGGAGAGCTGTGCGCGACGGTAGACAACACGTACAGTGGTCTCTCTATGTTGCAGGAGAGCTGTGCGCGACGGTAGACAACACGTACAGTGGTCTCTCTATGTTGCAGGAGAGCTGTGCGCGACGGTAGACAACACGTACAGTGGTCTCTCTATGTTGCAGGAGAGCTGTGCGCGACGGTAGACAACACGTTCAGTGGTCTCTCTATGTTGCAGGAGAGCTGTGCGCCACGGTAGACAACACGTTCAGTGGTCTCTCTATGTTGCAGGAGAGCTGTGCGCGACGGTAGACAACACGTTCAGTGGTCTCTCTATGTTGCAGGAGAGCTGTGCGCAACGGTAGACAACACGTTCAGTGGTCTCTCTATGTTGCAGGAGAGCTGTGCGCGACGGTAGACAACACGTTCAGTGGTCTCTCGTATGTTGCAGGAGAGCTGTGCGCGACGGTAGACAACACGTTCAGTGGTCTCTCTATGTTGCAGGAGAGCTGTGCGCGACGGTAGACAACACGTTCAGTGGTCTCTCTATGTTGCAGGAGAGCTGTGCGCGACGGTAGACAACACGTTCAGTGGTCTCTCGTATGTTGCAGGAGAGCTGTGCGCGACGGTAGACAACACGTTCAGTGGTCTCTCTATGTTGCAGGAGAGCTGTGCGCGACGGTAGACAACACGTTCAGTGGTCTCTCTATGTTGCAGGAGAGTTGTGCGCGACGGTAGACAACACGTTCAGTGGTCTCTCGTATGTTGCAGGAGAGCTGTGCGCGACGGTAGACAACACGTTCAGTGGTCTCTCTATGTTGCAGGAGAGCTGTGCGCGACGGTAGACAACACGTTCAGTGGTCTCTCTATGTTGCAGGAGAGCTGTGCGCGACGGTAGACAACACGTTCAGTGGTCTCTCTATGTTGCAGGAGAGCTGTGCGCGACGGTAGACAACACGTTCAGTGGTCTCTCTATGTTGCAGGAGAGCTGTGCGCGACGGTAGACAACACGTTCAGTGGTCTCTCTATGTTGCAGGAGAGCTGTGCGCGACGGTAGACAACACGTTCAGTGGTCTCTCTATGTTGCAGGAGAGCTGTGCGCGACGGTAGACAACACGTTCAGTGGTCTCTCTATGTTGCAGGAGAGCTGTGCGCGACGGTAGACAACACGTTCAGTGGTCTCTCTATGTTGCAGGAGAGCTGTGCGCGACGGTAGACAACACGTTCAGTGGTCTCTCTATGTTGCAGGAGAGCTGTGCGCGACGGTAGACAACACGTTTAGTGGTCTCTCTATGTTGCAGGAGAGCTGTGCGCGACGGTAGACAACACGTTCAGTGGTCTCTCGTATGTTGCAGGAGAGCTGTGCGCGACGGTAGACAACACGTTCAGTGGTCTCTCGTATGTTGCAGGAGAGCTGTGCGCGACGGTAGACAACACGTTCAGTGGTCTCTCTATGTTGCAGGAGAGCTGTGCGCCACGGTAGACAACACGTTCAGTGGTCTCTCTATGTTGCAGGAGAGCTGTGCGCCACGGTAGACAACACGTTCAGTGGTCTCTCTATGTTGCAGGAGAGCTGTGCGCCACGGTAGACAACACGTTCAGTGGTCTCTCTATGTTGCAGGAGAGCTGTGCGCGACGGTAGACAACACGTTCAGTGGTCTCTCTATGTTGCAGGAGAGCTGTGCGCGACGGTAGACAACACGTTCAGTGGTCTCTCTATGTTGCAGGAGAGCTGTGCGCGGCGGTAGACAACACGTACAGTGGTCTCTCTATGTTGCAGGAGAGCTGTGCGCCACGGTAGACAACACGTTCAGTGGTCTCTCTATGTTGCAGGAGAGCTGTGCGCGACGGTAGACAACACGTTCAGTGGTCTCTCTATGTTGCAGGAGAGCTGTGCGCGACGGTAGACTACACGTTCAGTGGTCTCTCTATGTTGCAGGAGAGCTGTGCGCGACGGTAGACAACACGTTCAGTGGTCTCTCTATGTTGCAGGAGAGCTGTGCGCGACGGTAGACAACACGTTCAGTGGTCTCTCGTATGTTGCAGGAGAGCTGTGCGCGACGGTAGACAACACGTTCAGTGGTCTCTCTATGCTGCAGGAGAGATGTGCGCGACGGTAGACAACACGTTCAGTGGTCTCTCTATGTTGCAGGAGAGCTGTGCGCGACGGTAGACAACACGTTCAGTGGTCTCTCTATGCTGCAGGAGAGCTGTGCGCGACGGTAGACAACACGTTCAGTGGTCTCTCTATGTTGCAGGAGAGCTGTGCGCGACGGTAGACAACACGTTCAGTGGTCTCTCTATGCTGCAGGAGAGCTGTGCGCGACGGTAGACAACACGTTCAGTGGTCTCTCTATGTTGCAGGAGAGCTGTGCGCGACGGTAGACAACACGTTCAGTGGTCTCTCTATGTTGCAGGAGAGCTGTGCGCGACGGTAGACAACACGTTCAGTGGTCTCTCTATGTTGCAAGAGAGCTGTGCGCGACGGTAGACAACACATTCAGTGGTCTCTCTATGCTGCAGGAGAGCTGTGCGCGACGGTAGACAACACGTTCAGTGGTCTCTCTATGTTGCAGGAGAGCTGTGCGCGACGGTAGACAACACGTTCAGTGGTCTCTCTATGTTGCAGGAGAGCTGTGCGCGACGGTAGACAACACGTTCAGTGGTCTCTCTATGTTGCAGGAGAGCTGTGCGCGACGGTAGACAACACGTTCAGTGGTCTCTCTATGCTGCAGGAGAGCTGTGCGCGACGGTAGACAACACGTTCAGTGGTCTCTCTATGTTGCAGGAGAGCTGTGCGCGACGGTAGACAACACGTTCAGTGGTCTCTCTATGCTGCAGGAGAGCTGTGCGCGACGGTAGACAACACGTTCAGTGGTCTCTCTATGTTGCAGGAGAGCTGTGCGCGACGGTAGACAACACGTCAGTGGTCTCTCTATGCTGCAGGAGAGCTGTGCGCGACGGTAGACAACACGTTCAGTGGTCTCTCTATGTTGCAGGAGAGCTGTGCGCGACGGTAGACAACACGTTCAGTGGTCTCTCTCTGTTGCAGGAGAGCTGTGCGCGACGGTAGACAACACGTTCAGTGGTCTCTCTATGTTGCAGGAGAGCTGGGCGCGACGGTAGACAACACGTTCAGTGGTCTCTCTGTGTTGCAGGAGAGCTGTGCGCGACGGTAGACAACACGTTCAGTGGTCTCTCTGTGTTGCAGGAGAGCTGTGCGCGACGGTAGACAACACGTTCAGTGGTCTCTCTATGTTGCAGGAGAGCTGTGCGCGACGGTAGACAACACGTTTGGCGAGTGCAAGAGAATCACGTCCTGCGACTCTGCCAGACAGGACATCCAGAACGGGAGGAGACCCGAAATCTGTTCCTACGACAAGAACATACCCATCGTGTGTTGCTTGGACCCCACCATCCTGTCTGCGCCGGCACCGCCCGCCTCCGCCCCTCTCTGGCCGTCTGAGGACAGCGCGACGCAGCGACCCACGCAGCGACCCCCTGCGCAGCGACCCCAAGCAGCGGCGCAGAGACCGCCCGTGACGAGTGGTGTACGCCCAACGCAGCGACCCTCGCAGCGACCCCCGGCCCCTGCAGTGACCCAGGGACCCCCCGTGACGAGTGGTGTACGCCCAACGCAGCTACCCTCGCAGCGACCCCCGGCCTCCGCAGTGACCCAGGGATCACCCGTGACGAGTGGCGGGCCTCCAATGAAGCCGACCGGGCGCCCTCAGTGGTGGCAGATACCCACTCGCAAGAGAACGGAGAGTCCGCCCGTGATTGACAACCTGGTGACCACTCCGATATCAGGTAACCTACAATTATCAAGGGTGTTTTTTAACAATAATGTTGCGTAGGAATCCCTACTATAGGCTCAACCCCAGTTTTACCTAACATATGCCTACCACTCTTCTGGTGACTAAATAGGTACATATGGCGTTCAGATAATTGGGAACGAATGTCGGGTATCTGCTTCTTATATATGACTCGATCCCAGAATTCGCCTTATGGCTGAGCAAACCCTGTGAAGAAACCTCCAGTCAGGATTGCCTGTGACTGGTATCGAACCAGCTACCTGCCGAATTAAAGATTCTTTTTGCCACATTTATCGGTAGAAGCATGGCACTGTAGTGGGCAACGATTAGCCGGATAGCCGATGAGACTTGTGATCAGTTGGGTACGCATGAGGGCAGAAGGTAAGGGAAGCTAAAGCCCTCTTACTCAGAATGATCATCGTTATGAAAGTGTTCGTACTAATAACAACATGGCCCTTCTTACCTGCCTGTTATCGAATATGGTTTCGAAAAACTCCGCGTCCTCTCTCTTTAAAATATAAATGTATAGTAACTAAATCAGGAATTGCATAAAAAGCGGAAGAACGTTTTTTGCGAAAGTGGGTTTGGTTTTGGTTTATTAGGGGGTAAATGCATCTAGAATAATACGAGTATTGCCATCCAATCGCTTATGGTGTCCAAAATTACTCAACCGTTTGCCCATTTTTGTTGCAGTGTATTTTACTAATTCCTGAATATTTAGCTCGCTGGTATTTTTCTTCGTGGCTGCCACCAATCAGAAGCATGATTGCGGGCGTAAAGAAAGAAACCATACTAAAAGCGTGCTAAATATTTAGTAGGCTTTACCTCGAACAAGTGTAATTCAATGTCCCCCCTTTATATGAAAGACCGTTAGTCCGAGTGTTTGAATGGGTATGGCAGCCCCCTGAAAATACTAGGCTTTTGTCCAGGAATTACACCTATTGAGTGTTGTATATGTATTGTAATATTGAGGAGTTTATGGAAAGAGAAGACAAAACAATAATCTTCTATTCGCTATCGCAAAACTTCGATCCGCCCCTAGGGGACAAAATTGTGAAACAACATAAAACATGGTCTGTGTACAGAAGGAGTGTAATGTGTGTGATCTGTTATCTCTAGACGGAACATGAAGTCTGTGCACAGGAGTGTAACGTGTGTGATCTGTTATTGTCTCTAGGCGGAACATGAAGTCTGTGCACAGGAGTGTAACGTGTGTGATCTGTTATTATCTCTAGGCGGAACATGAAGTCTGTGCACAGGAGTGTAACGTGTGTGATCTGTTATTGTCTCTAGGCGGAACATGAAGTCTGTGCACACGAGTGTAACGTGTGTGATCTGTTATTGTCTCTAGGCGGAACATGAAGTCTGTGCACAGGAGTGTAACGTGTGTGATCTGTTATTATCTCTAGACGGAACATGAAGTCTGTGCACAGGAGTGTAACGTGTGTGATCTGTTATTATCTCTAGACGGAACATGAAGTCTGTGCACAGGAGTGTAACGTGTGTGATCTGTTATTGTCTCTAGGCGGAACATGAAGTCTGTGCACAGGAGTGTAATGTGTGTGATCTGTTATTATCTCTAGGCGGAACATGAAGGCTGTGCACAGGAGTGTAACGTGTGTGATCTGTTATTGTCTCTAGGCGGAACATGAAGTCTGTGCACAGGAGTGTAACGTGTGTGATCTGTTATTATCTCTAGGGGGAACATGAAGTCTGTGCACAGGAGTGTAACGTGTGTGATCTGTTATTGTCTCCTGGCGGAACATGAAGTCTGTGCACAGGAGTGTAATGTGTGTGATCTGTTATTATCTCTAGGCGGAACATGAAGGCTGTGCACAGGAGTGTAACGTGTGTGATCTGTTATTGTCTCTAGGCGGAACATGAAGTCTGTGCACAGGAGTGTAACGTGTGTGATCTGTTATTGTCTCTAGGCGGAACATGAAGTCTGTGCACAGGAGTGTAACGTGTGTGATCTGTTATTGTCTCTAGGCGGAACATGAAGTCTGTGCACAGGAGTGTAACGTGTGTGATCTGTTATTATCTCTAGGGGGAACATGAAGTCTGTGCACAGGAGTGTAACGTGTGTGATCTGTTATTGTCTCTAGGCGGAACATGAAGTCTGTGCACAGGAGTGTAATGTGTGTGATCTGTTATTATCTCTAGGAGGAACATGAAGTCTGTGCACAGGAGTGTAACGTGTGTGATCTGTTATTGTCTCTAGGCGGAACATGAAGTCTGTGCACAGGAGTGTAATGTGTGTGATCTGTTATTATCTCTAGGGGGAACATGAAGTCTGTGCACAGGAGTGTAACGTGTGTGATCTGTTATTGTCTCTAGGCGGAACATGAAGTCTGTGCACAGGAGTGTAACGTGTGTGATCTGTTATTGTCTCTAGGCGGAACATGAAGTCTGTGCACAGGAGTGTAATGTGTGTGATCTGTTATTATCTCTAGGGGGAACATGAAGTCTGTGCACAGGAGTGTAACGTGTGTGATCTGTTATTGTCTCTAGGCGGAACGTAACCGGAAGCATGTTCGTGTGTGCAGGGTTAGACAGCAACAAGCTTCCGTCGCGACTGCAAGCAATGACTGAGACGCCGACGTCAACGGAAGAGACGGAAAGGATCATCTTCAACAACAGCAACAACTTCAAGAGATAGTTACTGCGTCAAGTGCACGCCTGGACATTAGCGTCGCTAAATCATGATACCTTTAGAGTGTAGTCTACTTTTTTGCTATAGTAATATTTATATTTATTTATACAATGTGCGTTATGATGGAATCGCGCCGACATTTTTAAATCAAGTTTGGGAACAACCACTAAAAATCATACATATAGACCACAAAGTACAGAAAAATCGAGAAGATGAAGGTTTCTGCCCTAGCCAACTGATTTCTGTATGACTGCACCCCTTTCAATCTTTGTTAAGATACAAGAGTTTATTGATTGAATTTTTAGTTTTACACAAAATAAAACGTACATATTTAGAGAATATTTATGTTAATGGTTTTTGACAAGTTATGACTAGTAGCGTCAGGCTCGGAAAAAGAGATAATAAAATAGAATAAACAATAGTTTGGCTACCTATTTCTCGTTGAGAAACCAATATACAATATATATTGGTTGCTCATCGAGAAAACGGTTTTCTTGTGCTCGGACCTTACTTTCATTGATAAACAGCATGCGCATATGGGTCATGTGAATGCAAAAATAAGGGAATGCCGGTTGACAAGTGTGTAGATTTAAACAATATTTAAACAATGGTTGTCCATTTTGTGTTGTGTAATGTGTACAAAATTGTAAATGTGTATTAATTGATTTAATTCTGTTTAATAAACAAAGATTCTATACTTATCCGCCAGGAAAATGTTTAACTATCATATAAGCATGCTCAATAAATTCTGTAAACAAAATAGGCATGAAAATAGTGCCTTAATTGCAGTAAACCTTTGTTTCGCAAAATCACCCAAATCACTCTCTTTTTTGGTTCTTATTTATTTCATACATGAAAAATTCAAACGATTACATACATAAATGTTTGTTCGCAATATCGACACTGTAAAAGGTTTGAAATCGTAACTTTAACCGCCACTTTTAAAAAATATTCAGTTTCTATTTAGGGGAATTTGTATTGCATTTTTTCCAGTGTTCCAGTTATATGATTCGCATTTGAAGACCATTGAAGTTAGATCAAATAATGTGCATCAGACTAGTGTACCGCATACAGACCTATCTCGCTTTACATTTGGAATTTCAATAGGGCACTAGCAACACCAAAAGACAACAATGAAACAAATGAATTGAATCGATGGACAAACAACAAGCTGTCAAAAAATAATTTCTTCTGATTTTAGAAAACAAAACAAAAAACAAACAAATACACATACAAAACTTTCACTTAGTCGTTGTCTATCATTAAAAGTTTTTAATGGCGAGCAGTTACTATTGCTACACTTGTTTTTATTTATATGGTTGCGATTTTATTATTTTGACAGCTGATGGTTTGTCCATCAGTTCAATTCATTTGTTCCATTGTTGTCTTTCGGTGTTGCAAGTGCCCTATAGCTGTAACAGTATGGCAACAATGGCGTGTTATGTTTGATGACTTTTACGGCAAACATGCAAAAGTTAACTACTAATTTTGCAAACAATTTTTAATGCTTTTATTATGATTTAAATGCGGTTTCTGTATGATAATAGAATATATCGTTTTAGAACAAACCTTTATCTACATTACGCAATGTTCTATATACAGAGAAGTTTTATAGTTTATGAATTAGCGTCTTTTGAGTAGAGTACGGTTTTATTAAATGATGCGGAAATTCATTGAAAAATCAACTTGAAGGTTTTATTTAATTTAAAGAATTTCGTGCAATTATTAGCAACATATCGAGAAATAGTGTACACAAATTCTAAGAGTGTAACTTACGTCGCCATCTTCTAAAAAATTATGTATTTATCATCAAGTTTTTTTGTAAGAGTAATATTATATGCAAAATAATTTGTGTTTAATACATTGAAACAAATCGCTCATCTGGCAACGCAAAGCGTTTTCCTAGTAGCCATTTACAACAGTCGCTGGCACCGCCCCCTCGACGTTCGTCCTCGACGTGCAATGGTACCAACTTAATTTTATACTTTCTAGTTCCTTCTATCTGATTGAAACAGCTCCATTCATTAGGAATAATTTATACCTCCAGTTTAAAGTCGGTTCTCACACTTATTTAAAACTTAAGATTTACGGTTTTATTTTCCTAGCTGTTTTACTTATAATCGCTACCTTTGGACGGATTTATAAAATATCGCCTCTCATTGGCTGGGCTAAGAATTTTGTACACAAGAGCTAACGTTGCTAATTGCTATGGCCCTTAATCTTAAATCCTAGGAAAGTGTGTAAACACCACAATGCATTTGACTTGATTTGGTTTTGTAAATGAGTAAACCGAACTTTACCTGCATAGTATAGTAATGGTTACCTGTAATGCTGGGCGTGGCCAAACAGGCGTGTGCACTCGACTCAGCAAATAGGGCCACCCTAGCCGGACAGGAGAAGCCAGACGAAAGGCAGTCCACGTCCTCCCCCTTCCCCTATCCTCCCCACCCTCCCACCCTCCTACTTGCCCCTTTCCTCCAAACATCCCCCTATTTCATCTTCATATTTCACCCACTCATTGTCTCGATTAGCCAAGTTGCAAAAATATGAGACGTTAAGCCCAAATATCAATCAATCGACTCAGCAAAGACTGCGTTTGCGAATGTGTGAAAGAATGCCAGGAAAGGAATGTTTGATTATCATGGATTTAGCGTGGTTGAAAGGGGCCTTGGACAAGGACCTAAGGTCAGTATGCGACTTCTACTTTACGGCAAGGCTAGTCTAGTCAGTTTTGGCGTCATGACCTGTTTTTCCCGCCATAATAATTATGTGTGCTTACTTCCATCTGAAAATATTTACGAAAATGGTAAAATGATATATGTTTTTATTGACTTCATAACACGAGACAAATAAACAGAAATATTCCCCATTACAACAGATGACTTTCTGAATTGACCTAGAGGGCCGCGATAACTTCTAACTAAGGTGCTTTTCCTATGACTAGAGTTGTTTGTTTTTCGCGGACCACGAAATCGCGAAAAGTGTTGATAAAGAAGGGGGAGATAAACAAAGTGTATATCTGTTGATAGGCACCTTAAAAACATCAAAATTTCACCGCGAAAATTCGCGAAATCCGTCAATTTCCAGTCATAACATCGAAATTTGTATTCAAGAGCGAAAGAACACAAAATCTCGATTGTTTTTAATTTATTATAAACATTTAAAAAAAATTTAAATTTATTATTACAGTAAAACGTCATTACAACACAATCGTGAGGACCTAATATTGTTTCATTATAATGATGATTTCGTTATGAAGATGAACGATTTATTTTTGCTGAGATTCGGCGTCAAGCAGAGCAAACGAGTAAAATTCTGAGGGATTTTACGTGACGGACAAGAAGATTGTTATGTGTTGTGACTGCCGCCTTTAATTCGACCGTAAAGACAGTAGACACACTAGACAAACACAGGTAATGGTAATGTTAATATACTTCGTATAAACTAGTACTAGTTTGTAAATACAATTCAAATGAATTAAATCACATTTAAATTCCTTTTTAATTTAAACATGTTTCTGGTGAAATTTACAGTAGAAAATCTTCCAAAAAGCATAACACCGCCATAACATCGAAATTATTAAATCTATAAACGAAATTTAAGAAAACATAACACCATTTACAAACACCTCTACCTATGACGCGTCTGACCCGGCTGACGCGTGGAAGGAAACGATTGCATCAGATTTAATTCATTCGTAGGAGCGTTGATATTTCTCACTCAACGGTAGGAGTGTAGTGCGTCACCCGCAGCGCGGCTGACTCATGCGTCAGACGCGTCATAGGAAACGTACCTGGATGGTTTTCAAATGTTTTTCACTGTTGTGCATTGTTGTCATTGACGATTCAGGCCCGGTTTCACCAACGTATTGAAATCGCTTGATCGGTGCCATCACCAACTTTTCATAAATAAATAATCTTTCATCCAGTGAAAATATTGTATATTGTTATATTTAAGAATTTAGTAATTAATAAGCATCAGTTTTAGAGTAGATATAAAATAGCCTAACATTATTGCAAGTATTTACACTCGACAATGAAATATGTTTATAATTCATACAATGATTCATATTCTAAAGTTTGCTACTTATTGTTACATCGTCGCAACGTCGCAACGTTCATTTGTTCTTGTAAATAAACATGATAATATCAAAACAAAGACTCGACAGAAAGATCGAATATCCATTGTTGTACTGATTTGATTACAGAGCATGGATTTCTTTTGAGATAATAAACTTCGGTCATGGCCTTCTGTATGCATTTTACGTAAGGATCCAATAATGCAAAACAAATGACTAAACAGAAACACGTGTCAGACATTTATTGCCAATCTGAAAGAACTTTTGTTAGTGACGTACTGAATACATTTTCTTGTTTTTATGAAAATTAGTTTAAATACCAGTAATAACATCATGATATTTTATAGCTACTCATAGCTGATACTAATTAATTACTCAATTCTGGAATACAGCCACATGCAATGTTTTCAATACATGCAAAATTGTTTGTTTATGTAAAGTTGGTGACGGCGCCGATCAAGCCAATCTCCGATTCAAATACCTTGGTGAAACCGGGCCTAAGATCGTAATTAAGGGCCAGTTTTGCCAAACTTTAATCCGGCGACTTTTTGTTGATCGGGGACAAAAATGGCACCCGGTAAAAGCCACTATGCATTTTGTATGTAAAGTTTGTTGAAACCATGGTAACCTATCCGAGATTAGTAAATTGGCGTTGGTGAATTCAGACAACTCCGTGGTCCAAATCAAATTTCAAAATCATCTATTGGGTGTACGTATTGCGCATGGTGGCCACATTGGAGGCCACAATGGCATGTGATTGATGCAGAGCATTTTATTCAGTTCAAGAATTCATGGATTTTAAGGTATAATATGATAATGTCTGGTGATTTTGTTTTGTTTTATTAAACTACTATTAAATTTAAAAAATTAAACGATATGTTTAACTAGAGCTGTACTTAGTATTAACTATATGGATGATATACTTGTATATGTGTTGTAGAGGTATTTTGTTTATACTGATGCAATTGTACATTACCGACTTATCCAATGCTCATGTAGAGTCAATCTGGACCAATAAATGATTATTATTATTATTAAGCGAGCGAAGCGAGCGTTTCCACTTGACTCTTATGGCACTTCGTTCTGTTTTTTTGTTTGTTTGTTTGTTTGTTTGTTTTTTTTTGTTTTTTTTTTTGTTTTTATGTCTGTCGATAGCGGTCGAACGGAAAGTCCGATCAACTTGAAATTTGGACCATCCACAAGCCTCGATGTGGATTGAAGGTGTATAGTTTTGAGGCAAAATCGTTCGAAAAGTTACAAAGTTACACCATAGTTACTGCAAAATATTTTTCTGAAACAAAATGGCGGCAAAATGTGAGATAGCCAGATTTTTCTACAGATTTTTCCGGTCACGAATATGTTAATGTAATGGCGATCTGATAAATATTGACAAAGTTACACGAAAGTTACTCGAAAATATTTTTCTAAAACGCAGTAACGGCAAAATGTGAGGTGGCTATCTTATAGTAAATTTTTGTCCGGTCACGAATATACTAATGTAAACGCGATCCAATACGTATTAGAGGCAGAAATTACATTTCTATTGCTGTCAATAAGTGTTAGTAACGGTGGCGGACCGTGTTGAAAACATGACCACGAAAATTCTTAGCAACGCACATTGCACTGCATACAACAATGTCTGGAAGTATAATAGCTATGGAAATTAGAAAAAAATTTGCAATGTGCATTCTTGAATTGTTGTTAATTGTTGTTTGTATTAGCATTGAAAACTTTTCGCCAGAAAGTTCGTAGATATTGACGCGCTCGCTTATCAACGCGTCAAACAGAGCGTTTTCCTAGTTATTATTATTATTATTATTATTATTATTGGTAACTCATTTTTACTATGTTTCAGCTGGCGTTTGATGCAAATTCAAATGCGCTCTAACGTTGGTTTGCTATTATTACTTAAAATTAATCAACATAAACAAACTCTTTTGTCTCAATTACTCTTTTAATTGTTTAAAAAGGCATACAATAATCATTTTCGTACACTTTATCGGGGGATATACGTGTTCAAACTTGTCATATTTCCCCGTAAACAATATTATTCGTTTTCTATTGACAGCTAAATGAAACTTGAAATAGTACTACACCCCCAAAGCCTCCAAAATGTGGCCGATGTGACGTCCCGTGAATACTCCCTATTGAAACCTTGGCAGAATATTTGTAGGCTAGATATTCTTCTTATCTCTGGTAGAAATGCGAAAGAGTCTGGCGTTGTACCCTCTTCATTGGACCTTTATGGTACTTCGTTCTGTTTTTTTTTTTGTTTTTTTGTTTTTTTGTTTTTTTTTATGTCTGTCGATAGCGGTCGAACGGAAAGTCCGATCAAATTGAAATTTGGACCATCTACAAACCTCGATGTGGATTAAAGGTGTATAGTTTTGAGGTAAAATCGTTAGAAAAGTTACAAAGTTTCACCATAGTTACTGCAAAATATTTTTCTGAAACAAAATGGTGGCAAAATATGAGATAGCCAGATTTTTACTAAGATGTTTCCGGTCACGAATATGTTTGTGTTATGGCGATCTGATAAGTATTGGGAAAGTTACACAGAAGTTACTCGAAAATATTTTTCTCAAACACAGTAACGGCAAAATGTGAGGTGGCTATATTGTAGTACATTTTCGTCCGGTCACGAATATACTAATATAAACGCGATGTGAAACGTATAAGAGGCAAAAATTACATTTCTATTGCTTTCAATAACTGTTAGTAACGGTGGCGGACCGTGTTAAAAACATGTCAACGAAAATTCTTAGCAACGCACATTGCACTGCATTCAACAATGTCAGAAAGTATAATCGCTATGGAAATTAGAACAATTTTTGCAATGTGCATTCTTGAATTGTTGTTAATTGTTGTTTTCATTAGTTAGCTTTGAAAACTTTTCGTCAGAAAGTTCGTAGATGTGTACGCGCTCGCTTATCAACGCGGCACACAAGGGTGTTTTCCTAGTTTAAACGATATCTGATACGTGAGGCAGAAATTACATTTCTATTGCTGTCAATGGTCTGTTGTTTCTGGCGCCAAGGCCGCCGGTATCGGGTGGACTCGTGTAAGTACCACCGGTTTGTAAGCGGGGGGGGGGGGGGGGATTACTCTTGAGTCATGTGCGCATCACGGAGGAGTGAGGGCGACTGCAGTTTGTCTACAGCTGTGGCTAGCGAAGCGAACGAGACTATAGCATTTCGTTTTTTTTTTTTTTTTTTTTTATGTCTGTCGATAACGGTCGAACGGAAAATCCGATCAACTTGAAATTTGGACTATCTACAAGCCTAGATATGGATTGAAGGTGTATAGATTTGTGGCAAAATCTTTTGGACAGTTACAAAGTTACACAATAGTTACTGCACAATATTTTTCTGAAACAGAATGGCAGCAAAATATGAGATGGCCGTATTATAAAGATTTTTCCGGTCACGAATATGACCATTTTATGGCAATATGATAAATATTGGTAAAGTTATAGAAAAGTTACTCGACGTTATTTTTCTGAAACACAGTGGGCAAAATGTAAGGTGGCTTCCTCATAATAACTTTTCGTCCGGTCATGAATATACTAACTTACAATTGATCTGATACCGTGATACGTATAAGAGGCAGAAATTACATTTATATTGCTGTCATTAAGTATTAAAACTTTGGCACAATCCCTTTTCTGTGCTTTGGCGGACTGCGGCGAAAACACTAGACAAAATGACAAAGAAAAATCTTAGCAACGCACACTGTACGTTTAACAATGTCGGGAAATATAATAGCTATGGAAATTGAAAAATGTTTGCAATGCGCATTCTTGTATTGTTGGAGATTGTTGTTTTTATTATAGCTTTGAGACTTCTTCACCAGACAGTTCGTATATGGACGCGCTCGCTTGTCAACGAGTCAATCAGAGCGTTTTCCTAGTATTTAAAGATTTAGTTGTGGTGTCAATTTTCCCTAACGATCTCCTGTTTGACAACATCCATTTTTCTTGTGTTCTACAAATAAGTTTGCCAAGCAATTAGAATTACATAGCTATAGTAGTTGCAAGTTAGCAATTACCAGATACAATATGACCGTTTATTTTGTTATCATATTGCCTATTGAAACTTTTAAATACATCGCAGTTGGTATTAATGAAGATGACATTAAAGTTTATCGCAAGCTTATTATTAGTCTATAGTATTATAGTATTTGCTAGTATTTTCAAAGATTCGAAATACTCATGTCCTATAGGCCAAACAGCTTCCCTTAGGAACTTTGATGGGAAATAGGAATCGCGAGTTTCCGCTCAAGGGCTATAAGAACTCAAACCCCCGAAGAGGTGTTTTAGAAGAAGATGTGTAATGTCCTAGATGTACACATGTCAGCGATGTGGTTCTTTAGATTGGGCTACTTCATGTACTCGAATGCGGTTCGATTGCAAGGTCAAGCCTGATAACCTTAAGCTTTACGTAAACGTTGAGATTCCTCGCGAATCTCGGCATAGTCAGTGGTTCACTCGGTAACACAACATATGGAGACGAGCGTGCGCGTGATATTGGTGTGGGGGCTTATTAGGGGGTGTCTGAGTATGTCACGCACTGAGCAAACAATCCTTTATGAAGGTAAGAATGACTTTATTTAAATTGTTTTAGAACTTGACAGATCGTGGGGGAGAACTCCTCTTGAAAGACGAAGAATGAATAGACATTGTGAAAAATATACAATGTTCACACAAAACTAATTTTGAATAATATATTACCTGTTACCTCGGAATGTTAAATTAAGACTTAAGAAAAATTAAGAGAAACAGAGTATCCATAAAACAACCATTTATCTATCTATGGTAATTGATGCAATGGTAAGTATGCAATGGTAGCTTGTTTATTTGCAAGTATTATCCGCTTGCCGACATAGCCTACATAAATCAAAGATCGGGCAGAGCATGATTGCATTTGCACTGTAACTCTCCTGCCCTTGCCATTTTTTATTTTTGTTTGGCTCAAACTGATTTACGGATCAATGGGTAACTACGTTGATGAGAAATTACGTTCGGTAACCACTAAGGATGGAAAATGAATGCAGAAAAGTTGTTAGAGTAAATATGTGTTCACCTTCCATTGATTAACTTATGTCGCATACAGTCCTGGGTGTATAGATGTTTGAAGGAGTTTAGGCTTCAAGCCTAATGGTCTAGGTTTGGAGGTTCTGGCTTTGATTGAATTACCCCGGGGCTACATTTATGGAAGGGAAGAGCTTTAAACACCAGAACACGTACCGTAGCGTCTTTACCAATGTTTTAGTTTAAGACTTTGTTTTAAGGTTTTGTTCCCTGTTTTTAATTTGGGCAACTTTCAACTTTAAAACAAGTTACGAAAATAAGTCAACGAACCATGCATCTACTTTAATGAATTAATAGTAAAATAGCATGAATTGTTGTAGGCAAGGCTATTAAAATTAATTATAAACAATACGAATTTCAATTAATTTGTAGTGTATCACAATGATACAAAGTACTTCACTAAACTAGGCATATCATGAGCGAAACGACGCCATGTGAACGAGAGCGGTTGAAGCAAAGCCTTAAAACATTAAACATTTGGTCTTAAAATTTCGTGTGGACCAGTTAGGCAGCTTGTTGACTGTTGTAGATTGAAAGTGTGAACGGTTATTTTGGTTACGTGTAACAGAAATTGTGGTCATGTCGGCGAAACCCTCACTCATCAGTCATCGTCTTGAACCCGCGTACAACATTTAGTTGCTGACCCTAGATCTGGGTCAACAAACACTTAATGCGCATGTGTGATTCTTCCAGGAAACACTTGTGACCTTCCAAACGGAGAAGTCGGATTGTGCACCAAACTGACATCCTGTCCAAGTGCCGGCATCAACCTAAAGAAAGGCATCCATCCTCAGATATGCTCATTCCTGGGTCTCAACCAAATAATTATTTGCTGTCCTCAAGCTGGCACACCCTCCGTTGGCGACCGTTTTCACGAGTCACAAGACAAACTTAGCCCCAATGAAAAGGTTAAGACAAGTAAGTGTATTCATCTTGGTTCATTCTTAAAAATTGTGTCACAAAATATTAATAAAAAACAAACAATAACTTTAAAAAAAAAAGTATACCCCGTTCAAGACTTTGCAACTCACTTTACAAACGCCATCTCCAGGGCTACGTGACACATTAATTAACTTAAATCCTAATGGATAAATAAATATAATAATTAGAGGACATAGTATTAACGTCACAATGTGTCAAATGAGATGGATAACTGTCTTCAGACATCTTGTGAGACACGACTGTATGTAAATCGCACGGATCTCCTAGTGATCACTTTTCAGCGACCAAATTTTTTCGAAGTTATATTGCATTAATTTGTTGTGAAATTATCTGTGCTTTCCACATTCAGTCTTGCAAAACTATCATTCTCATCAATTCGTCAGTTTTAATCTCGTTGATGCTGTACCTCATAGTCTGTATTCAAATGTACACGTATTTTCATCAAGAAAACTCAGGTATTTTCCTATGATCTTTTGTTTACGCATAAATTTAAAGTTTTGAGTGATAATCTGTACTCAAATGTTCAAACATTGACTCCCCTAGAGGGCTAATTGATGAAGCAAGTATGGACTATGGGAGTGGGCCCCATCTCTTACACTGTAATTCGAAAAGGTCGAAAATTCGACCCCTGAGGGATTATCACAGGATCGACCCCTATTTTTATGGGGTCGACTAATCGGCCTTCCGTTTTAAGGGTTGATCAATTGACTCTCCACGGTCGATAAAAAGTATCACTTAAAGTCAATAATAGAGCCCCAATAGGTCTAAGATTAAACCTCCGCAAGTCGAAAATCAATCCTCAAATGTGATTTTATTCGCCCTCACGTGGTCGAAGTACAGTCCCTACAAGGGCGTTCATTCAACTCCAAGGGGTTGATTATGCCCACCCTGTGATGCGACTAGAAGACCTCCAATCGTGGAATATCAGTCCTTTGAGAGAATTCTTTCGACTCCAAGGGGTTGATTATGCCCACCCTGCGATGCCACTAGTAGACCTCACGTGGTCGAAGTACAGTCCCTACCAGGGCGTTTTTTCAACCCCAACGGGTTGATTATACCCACCCTGTGATGCCACTAGTAGACCTCACGTGGTGTCAATAAAAATGTTGAAGGTTGTTACTCGCAGCATTCTGTTAGTGGTGCAACCTAGGAGGTATACTATAAGATAGCTAACTCACTTTTTGCTATTACTGTGTTTCAGAAATATATTTTCGAGTAACTTTTGTGTAACTTTGCCAATATTTATCAAAGCGCCATAAAATGAACATTATCGTGACCGGAAAAAGTTTTAACAAAATATGGCTATCTCAAATTTTGCCGCCATTTTGTTTCAGAAAATATTTTGCAGTAACTGGTGTAACGTTGTAATCTTTTGAACGATTTTGCCTCAAAACTAAACACCTTATCGAGGCTTGTGGATGGTCCAAATTTCAAGTTGATCGGACTTTCCGTTCGACCGCTATCGACAGCCATAAATAATAATAAAAAAAAAAACACACACAACGAAGTGCCATTAAGGTCTAATGGAGACACCCGCTTCGCTCGCTTAAAGTGCCCGTTCACCTCTTAAGCAAGTTGTTCTCTATCTAAAGGCTGGTCCACACAGATTTTGAAGACATAATGCATAAGGTTTTAAGACGTTGTTTTAAAAACAACAATGAAAACAACGTCTTAAAACTAAAACTTTGTGTGAACGCCAGTACGTGTTTCCTATGATCCAACTTTACGACTACGCGTTAAACCTTAAATCGTGTGTCTTAAACATCTGTGTGGACCAGCCCTAAAGTTTAACCCTAAATACCAATGTTTGGGTGTATATCACGCGGCCTATACCATCAGGTGTCCTTTGTTTATTCGCGCAACTTGCTGTTCGAGGTGGTTTTCCTACGTCATGCAACCCATGTTGCCAACTCTGCGCTGCGTCTCCAGCAGACATTGAAAAGAGGGGTGTTACTGAAGATGCGTGGTTGGCTGAAGACATCAATGGAGGGAGAGCGCTTGGTCTGACGAGATACTTCGTTCAAATGAAAGTGGTGCAGAAGGCGCGTGGTCAAGCGGATAAATACAAGATTTGTAACTACTCACTGGAAATGTGTTTATATTTCTCTTCAATTTGTGAAATGATAATAGTATTTGTCAAGATAAGGAATTTAATTATAATAGTTTTGTCAAATTAAGAAATAAAGTTACTTGCGCCAAACAGGTTTTCACAAAGACCTCAAGTAAAATTTCAATGGTGAAAATTCTTCTTGTTACAGGTACGTCGTTACATTAGACTACGACGTAAAATGAACGATTTGACGTATTTGTGTTAATTTCTATTTGACCTGCTATTTTATGTATTGCTATAATGTGAAGAATAAAACGGTTTCTATTGTAGTGGATGGAAGATTTGAAACGACTATACACATGCGCTTGGCTGGATACTTTTCGCCCAACCCTCCAGATGCGCGAGGCAAGGTCACACGACACTGGGGGTACTATGTTGCCAAACGTACAACGTTGAGCGGGCTGCATAAAACATTTAACCACTAATTACGTGCAACTCGAATCATTTTCGGTGAAACTGTTATTGAATATGTTTTCCGTATACCAACTTGAGTGCCTTGGTACACATTGCAGTAAGAGGTGAACGAACACTTTAATAATTGGGATGGTGCCTTACAACACTTTAATAATTGGGATGGTGCCTTAGCGTTCACGAATAATAGATAAACAAAATGGCAGCCACTCCAAGTGATTTATCCAATTTATGTCCATAAGCGTAAGTTTAATGACAAAACGTATTATGACAAACATTATTCCTTGTAAACTTTTACATAAAAATAACAATCCTGTCTGGTTCTAGGGATTTCTGGTCAAAAGAAATTTAAATCTCCGTATGTCAATCTGTACTCAAATGTACAAACTTTGGCACCCGTGAGCTCCTTTATGAAGGAAGTAAGGTCTATGTGGTCTCTATGTCTTTCTTTAAGCTTGAAGAATAATAATTTTGATGGTGCCACACTCAAATATTAGGCATTCATGAGGTACACGTAATAAAGGAAATTACATTTGACAATTTGAGTAAAGATTAAAAAAAGAGAAAATTTAATTATTACGGTAATAGTAAGTCCTATAGAATACGTAAATTTCACGTGTGTGAAATGTAACGAGGAATCATTTTTGTAAAATTAGATTTTGTACGATTATGAAGATAAATTGAAAAACTACATGAAGTAGACGATATTTTGTTTTCTGCGTATAACTCGCGAACGCCTAATATTTTTGATTGGCATTATCAACATGTTATACTGAAAGGAAGACATTGAGCCTACTTACATGCCTGCTTCATCAAACAACAGCTGACGAATGTACACCAAAATACACCTATTCACCGCCATTTTAACTTTATGGTGTACCTCTTACACGCCTCATATTTGAGTGTGGCTCCATCAAAATTATTATTTTATCCTCTGAAAGGAAGAGAGTGAGACTAAGTCCCTCCTTGCTTCATCAAGTATAGCCAAACTTTGTATATTTGAGTACAGATTAAAATACAAACAATTAAATTTGTACATAAATAGTAGGTTCTATGTAGAATTTTACACGAATTTTTTTGGCACATGAAGTGTTGTTCTAAAACGTAATGTCCTTAATTTAATTTTTATTTATTTATGGGTTTCTATAAAACATTACAATTTGAAAATATTATATTGTACTGTTTACATGTAAAATGCTTGATGCCCTACTATGACTTAACTAAATATATAACTATTATCTTCAAATTAACTATTATGCTTGAAGTGGCAGCTACGAACGCCACCCGCTTCCGTGCCGCAAGTCGTCTGCTGTGCCAGGCAAAGCGCTTTCACTACTGTATCTTCCGTATACTGTGATTGTGCTATTGAAATTTTGATACCTGTGATTGAATGGCAATAATGGAGAGGTTATGTTTCATGACTTTGTTCGCTAAAGACGAATTTGGGCGACAATAACAGTTATTTTATTATAGTTAAAATGAGCATTGTTGGATGATAAAACGATAGTTGTATAGAGAGAGACCTTACATCCTTATCAATGACCCAACATTATATGGGTTCAATAGTGTCTAAATTAGCGCCTATTCAGTAGAGTACGCTTAACGAAATTATGCGAAAAGAAAATCCATTGCAGGTTTTAATTGATTTAATTAAAACTTTTTAACGGATTTAAATAATATTCTGTAAAAGTGCTTAACACATGTTTATTAACTGTTTTTTGGGGTGGATGCATCTGAGCCGGACACGGACATTCATTCATTAACACTTTAGACGAGTCGTCAGGTTGTAACGTACGTGGCCATATTGTCAAAAATATTATTCTTATTTTCACAGTATGTTTTTTGTTTTTATATTTACACTAGTAATCAGGGTGTGAATTGACGGGGGATGGGGGGGATTCCCCCCCCCCCCACTGGTAATTTCATCCCTGGCTTTGTTTTACTGAAAGGTATCCCAGCTGCAGATGGCTAAATCCCCACCTCTGGTTACCCATCTCATCTCATGTCATATCAAGTGACTTTATATCGTCAATTTACACATATATTTCTGGACATGAAGTGTTTGTACATTAATAAACCAAACCAATGGACTCTCAGAACGCTTCTAAGACCATCTCGAGGGCAATAATAGATCCAAAAAAGTTTTGCCTCCGGCGGCCGGGTCTTTGCCCCAGACCCCTTATTTTCTAATCACGCAGATACTATACTTGGGCATCCCCCCCTCTGCCAAGAAGTCAATTCGGACCCTGCTAGTTATATTTTTGATATTTGAATCGATTAAACATCAAGTTAAGTCAAACAAAAAATTGTAGTAGATCGCTCATCTGTCAACGCGGTTCTCATATGACGTTTTCCTAGACTGTAATGTGGGCAATCGCGCACAGGCTAGGCCGCCCCATTCACGGGCGAAGTGCGAGCTTCCTTCGCTAGCCGCAGCACTTGTCGCAGCGCCACCCCGTCATTTATTATCTATGATCATAACAACCAGAATGAGCACAGCCTAGAAATAGCATTTAAGACACGTGGGGGAGATGGTTGTGGAACACATAATTGTCGAAGACAGCCGTCACCCCTCACCCCTACCAAACTAAGGAATAACCACTACTCACAGAACGGATTGCCTAAACATAAGGTTCCCCCCTCAACCCTTACCCCCCCCCCCGCCCCCACTCTGCAGTCCGGGCAACGAGTGGTGTGTACAGTTTTATATTTGTATTATATTGGTTTGCTATCACATTTAGTGTACATATTTTGCTTCTTTAAAGTATTTGACAGTGATTACGGACTACTACTCTCGTATTCGCCATGTAGCCACCTTTTTATTTCCACTTCGAACACTGGTTATGAACCAATGATCTTCTAAATCGACTTTTTCGTCAAATGAATTATCCTAATTGCTTCAGTGTGCGAGCGCTACGCTGCCTTCGCGTCCACTCCTAACGAAGATCTACGGCCTACGACCGGCTCCACACAAGAAGGACACAGCGAGCAGCAGTTGCACCAGCCAAAAAAGTATAACATCATATTTTGTTTGAATTAGTTAAGTCCTCAACCTCAAACATTTGGGTTTACCGAAACTCTGCTTAGAAGACCTTGGTTGTTATTAGCTTCTACTATCTACCAAAGCTACAAACCAACTGTTTTCAGTGGCCTGTATATATATATACACAGGCCTGTCCGCTCACAGTAGAAACGAAACATTTAGAGCTAATGACCAATGTTTGTCTAATGTACCCTAAAATAGGGTTAAAAGGCCAACAGGTAGTGCGCTGTTGTCATTTCCTTGCAATTCTTTTATCTTTCAAAGGGTGATCGACATGCTTTTGACTTCCGTTACTATACAATTGGCAACCGTGTTTTTCTAGTAAATCTTGGTTTACAAGCCGATTATAATGGTTCAGTACACAAACATGGCCCATTACCTCTAAACGTTTTGTTTCTACTATGAACAGAAATGTAACCCATCCCCCCCCCCCCCCCCTTAACCCCCCTCAACAAGCATACGTCACAAATGAGAAAATTGTGCTTACAAACTGTCGATTTCAATTTTTGGTTAAGGCTGGTCCACACAGATTTTGAAAACATAATGCATAAGGTTTTAAGACGTTGTTTTTAGGGCTCTGGTTAACATAATTTCGTTTTGTACAAGATAGGCCTAGTAAAGTGAATTACCATACTTTGTAACGTTTTATACTCAGTTTAGTATGAACATCATTGTGATTGAATACAAATTAAAATGAGATTTGTATTATCCATGATTAATCATAGTAGGCTTGTTTGCAACAATTCCTGCACATTATACAATTATTTCATAAGTATTATTAAAGTAGATGTTCCGTTGACTTGAGATTTTAGTAACATGTTTTAAGATTTAAGCGTAAAGTTGAACATAGCCCAACTTTATGACAAAGAATAACGCATAAAAACGTCTTAAAACTAAAACTCTGTGTGAACGCCAGTACTTGTTTCCTATGATCCAACTTTACGACTACGCGTTAAACCTTAAATCTTTTGTCTTAAAAATCTGTAAGGACATGCCTTTGGTTTGTTTTGTTAAACCTTAAAAGAAAGTGTTTTTAAAGTGGGCTTGACAGGGTATAATTCTTTACATTGGTGTTTTAAGTCTAAAACCTCAAAATGTAGTATGCAAAGAGGCATATCAATATACATTCCCTTAAATAGCGGTTGGGTGGATTGTGTTAATTAATAGTGCATAAATACATGATGGGAGAATTTCTCTGCACAGTATATTTTGCCTATAGTGCAGAATATATCAGTGCCCAGTTTCGACCCATCAAGACATTGGGTTTGAATTTCAAACCCAATGATCAAGACTAGTAACAAGTCAGCTAAAGCAAGGCCGTCTAGATATATCGCTTCACGAAGGCCCCGGCTAAAGCCGGACATTTTGAAAATACTAAGGTTGAATATAAGTCGAGTGACACCAATAAAGATAATATGTTATGGTTATGCTTTGTGTGAGGAACTGCTTGCGTTGGTGGTTGATAGACGTTGCCTGTTCCTAGTATTTGGGTTAGGAGGACCGCATCCCGCTGGCACCGTAGTACATGTTAGCAACGGCCATGACCGAATTTGGGTAATGTCTAACAACAGTTATATCAGTGTCAAATGTCAACGCTAGATGTTGATTCCGTGTAAGTCCATGGCAGGATCTTAGCAGGTCCATTTATTTGGTTATTTATTGCACTGTCCTACTGCCACGTAGCATTTCGTATGTGTGTTTATTGCACTGTCCTACTGCCACGTAACATTTCGTATGTGTGTTTATTGCACTGTCCTACTGCCACGTAACATTTCGTATGTGTGTTTATTGCACTGTCCTACTGCCACGTAACATTTCGTATGTGTGTTTATTGCACTGTCCTACTGCCACGTAACATTTCGTATGTGTGTTTATTGCACTGTCCTACTGCCACGTAACATTTCGTATGTGTGTTTATTGCACTGTCCTACTGCCACGTAACATTTCGTATGTGTGTTTTTTGCACTGTCCTACTGCCACGTAACATTTCGTATGTGTGTTTATTGCACTGTCCTACTGCCACGTAACATTTCGTATGTGTGTTTATTGCACTGTCCTACTGCCACGTAACATTTCGTATGTGTGTTTACGTACCTTGCGGAACACCCGATTGCGGTCTGTTAAAATTAATTCCCCCAAAAAGAAAAACAAAATGTGCACCATATTATTATAGAGAATTTAATGCTTCTTATGAGTTGTTTTTATGAGTGGATATTTATTGCAGTTAACATTTCCGTTTTTCAGACGTTCTAAATTAGGTGTGAAAGGTGTCCAGCAACATCACATTATAAAAGGTAATTTAGAACATCTGGAAAACGCAAATATTGATTCTTACAAAGATTCATAAGAATGAGCACTAGATTCTCTATACGGGATGACATAAGAGCTTTAACGCTCACATTGATTATGTATTGAATTGCGTGCCTTCAAACCCTTGCATGGGCTTTATTAAACGCACTTGCGATCATAATTTCTCCATTTTGTTATCCGTAGTTTATACATGAGCATTGTATTACCGATTCTTGACTACTCGAGTGTTGTTTGGTCGCATCACCTTGTGACTAAAGTCCAAAATCTTGAACGTCTCCAGCAGAAGTTTTTAAAGTTGTGTTGCTCAAGAAGCCAGGTAGATTACCATAGGGATGACTATGGCAGATTATGTAATGAAGCCCACTTACTTACTTTGGACGCCAGACGTTAAATATTTGATGCTGTAACTTTTAAATAGATTTTATCGGGTGAGCTTGATTTCCCTGATTTGTTGGTATCAATTTCTTTAAAATAATGTTCCCGTAAGACGCTCTCGCAACACACTTTTATTTCAACCACTTAAATCTAGATTGGATCTTTATAAATACTCATTTTTGCCACGTACTGTTAACATGTTAAATAGTTAACACTTTAGCCATATTGATGTTTTTAATGACAATGTGAGGTTGATAAAGGCAAAAGGTTTTAACATTTTATGTTCATGACAAAAGTGGGGTTAATTGTTAAAGCTACCGCTTACCTTAGTTGGTGCCTGTTTTTAATAAGTCGTTTTAATAGTGAGTGTTTGTTTATTTTTTTGAAACTAATGTATTAATGACTACCTATCAATGTTTTATATTATATCCAATTGTGCCTGGAATTGTTAATTCTGTTGTTGGATAAATAAATAATAATATATTGATTTACATTTGGAACAATGTAAACACATCAACACACCGAAATCAAGAGTTCCGCAGGCTGGGTGAATAAGCTTCCAACTACAACCGGTAATGAGCAATTCTCTACTTGCTCATTACCGGTAACGCGTGAAGCGGGTCAACGTATTGTCATGATGTTGCAGGAAAAGTGGGGACCTCCGCAAGAAGCTGGGGTTCCGAATCTTCGGTGGGGAAAAGGCCAGAGAAAATGAATTCCCGCACATGGTAAAATAATATTATGCCTAGTTTAGCTCTGCCTGTCGTACGATGTGACCCTGTCGTTGAGTGCGTATCGTTAACATAACACAAATTGAACTTGTGAACTTGAAATGCATTGATTTGACCT
Organism: Isoperla grammatica; assembly: GCA_945910005.1. Lineage (NCBI taxonomy): Eukaryota > Metazoa > Arthropoda > Insecta > Plecoptera > Perlodidae > Isoperla > Isoperla grammatica. The sequence goes on from OX246738.1 coordinate 71,946,544, forward strand.
GACCCACACTACAGTCGCCAAAACACGCATTAACAGAGGGGAGGTTATTTTTTAATGAATCCCACCCCTCTTCCACCCTTTATTTGTCTGCTATCCGTCTGTTATGTTAATAGTCTGCTAAAACAATTGACACACTCGACTTTTTTCAATTGTTTCCCTGAAACTACCCGTAAAAGCCGCCCGAGGCCTTGATATTCCGGGACACGGCGTAGTAATTAGTGAAACTTAACCAGAATTCCGAAAAAGAAACTATACAATTTTATCTTGACTATGACTTCACGACTAAGTGTAGGCCTATTCCAACGAATGAATTCACTGACGTAGCCGCATTTCCCCTCCGACCCCGCCAAGGGTCTTCTCCCACTACTCGGCCGCGCGGCGAGTTCGAGGGACTGACCGTAAATTATTCCTGTCAAGATGCCCTCTATTCAGTCTCTATTGATACAGTTAATCGCTTCAGTAACACATACAAAATCTACAGATTCAAAATTTCTTAACTTTTAACCAATTATTTGGATTCTTGAATAAAAATCAACACGTTTTTATGTTTGAAACGTCCCAATAGACCGACTACATCACAAGAAGATAATACTGACACTTCAATACGGTATGAATAACTTCTTTAGATGACGTAACCGATTAATCACAACACATACGTCAATTGGATGTGGAAAGTGGCATAATAGGCATAATAATAGACATAATGGGCATAATAGGCCTATAGATGGAAGATGATCCAAGTTATAATACGTAAATTATGATGATCATTCTTTCAAAGTCGAAAACGGCGAACCATCGGCAAATCCCAAATCGCACGTGCGGAATAAGCAGGTCAGTCACCTCTAACTGACCAACCCTTCCTTACACAATTGTCACATCACCGTTACTCATCAACGCATTCTTTTGTCACTCGTCCTACCCCTTAGTATATTTTGAAAGAAAGTTGAATGTCCCGCGATACACCTGTAAGTGACTTGGCGACATCGAAAAATGACATCTGGCAGGGAAACAACATCTTCAATGCTCTTTTGTTAAATAATTGCCTTTTGTTGGAAAGATTAGTCGACGGTTTCGTGTCTTCGACGTGAGACGACGGATTAAATGTTTATTGTACAACTAAATTATAATAATCTACTCGTGCGTGGGTGTGTATCAGCAGAGTGCATAAGACTGAGGTCCGTACGAATTCAGAGTCGATAATTAATTGCATTAGAACTCAACACTATTTGCTAGGGTTTTTTTGTATGGAAAATATCACGTATAAAATAATTAGCAACAGTTTATACAGATTTCCAATGGGGTAGGGGTCGACTATGAACACTTGTATTCACACTATATGGCTCATAAAGTGAAAACAAGTTTCTATTTTAGTGTGCGAATGCCTTCGTGCATGATCTGTGAATTGTTATGTATACCAAGTTTAGTTATTTATTTAGCCCTATTTGTTTATTGCATAACATCAACTCTCAACAGGTACGGAACCCACAAATGACGAATAATACAAACATGGTTTAATTAAGCACTGAAAATAAATATAAACAAATGAACAAATGAGTGATAAAAACATATAACAAACACCATGACGGAAACTGTCAGTCAATAAAAAAATGAGTTAAAACTTTAATTTGTATTTATAATTTACAATAATTTATAATAACTCCTAAGTAATGCATTTGTATAATGACTGAGAGTATACGGCAAAGTAGTGACTGTTTCTTCTTTATGAAGCTGTTGGCCTATTAGGACGATTCAAACATGGAAACGTATTGGTTTTTATTCAAGAATCCAAATAACGTGTTAAAACTTACGAAATAACGAATCTGTGGATTTTGTATGTGTGACTACAGTATGAATAGAGGACATTTACAACAGGACAGGACAGGTATAATTTACGATTAGTCTCTCACTCTGAGCGCGCGGCCGGGTGGTGGGGGAAGACCCTTGGCGCGCATAGCAGTTGCGTGCAAAAACGGCAGTGAATTCATTCGTTGGAATACACTCGACAGAACAAAAGCGCGAAACAATGAAAACGGGTACATTAGTTAGCAAAACGGCTATGCCGGTCGACACGAATGAGATATAACTTATTGCTATTGGAGTCGCCACTGACTATCCGGCTATCTGAAACATATTTCGTTGTTTTCTCAGCTAACTCATTTGTTTTTTTAAGTAATTTTTGATTCATTTTAAAAAATTACATTAAAATTATAAATGTTTGAAAATTTTCGTGTCTACTTTAATTTAGAAGTGTCCCGTATTTTTAACCACGAGCAAATCAGAATGGACCAGCGATGATGAAGGGCCAAGTGCAAGAACCAACTATTTCCGAAAACTAAAATGTTCAGGAGACACTAATCACGTTTGTAGGCCAAATATTGTTGATCATGGTGTAATCTCTTAACCAAGAATGTGGATCATCATTGTTTATGAAATGAAAGCAATAGAGTCCAAAAACTATTTCATAATTTTGTTATAGTAAGTAGCGGACTTAACTGATAATTGCAGATGTAGCGGCCTGACTTTGTTTTTTTCAGATAATATTTCATTTGTATATTAAGTCTTTTTATATTTTTCATATTTTTTTATATATTTATATATTTCGCTATGATTGCTTACATCGACACTAGCGCCACGCTCTGCGCGCAGGAAGTATTGTGCAATAAGCAACAGAGTCCATGTACATTTTCTTGATTTTTGCACAAAAAACAATTATTTCAATTGCGATTATAGCCCACGTATGAGATGGATATTCATGGAAATTGCACAATATGAGGACATCACTGGTAAATGCACGAATTAACAAAAAAAAACATCTTTTTAAAGGTTGGACATAATAGGGAATATGCATGTTAATTTTTTTCGTCATTACCAAATTAATGACGATGTTATGAAGTCAAAAATATTTCATGTTCACATTTTCGTAAATATTTTCACTCAAGAAAGTGAGCTGACATTTCACAAATAATTATGGCGGGAAAAACAGGTCATGACGTCAGAACTGACTATAACATCCATCAGCCTTTCACGCAAAGATTTAATCAAAGATCGTATTTATGTCAAATATCTCATTAAAATGAGTGTATTTTATATTGTTATTCGGTTTCAAAATGAATAATAATTGTGGCCAGCAATTAATTTACACCACTGGTACGATTATTTGTAACGATGTAACATTATTTGTAATAATGTAACATTATTTCAGTGATTGATAGTTATTTTGTGCAGAGATCGGTCAACAATGAATACGTTGTTTTTTCGATAATTGTGTAGTGTTGCAAGGCGGTGATGGGAAAATTCATTCATAAACAGTGATGTTTAGTCAGTAAAGACGTAACCAACCGTTTCACGATAAAAGTCCGGGAAAGGAAACATGTCAAACTTTGTAACGTTATAAAAATCGAACTGTGACATTTTGAAATGGGAAAAGTATGGTGCCGGTATTTATAGATAAGGGCCTATCTATTTCATATGATCCAACCAATATCGGGAAATGTGGAATATTCCCTATTGGTTCTTGCACTTGGCCCTTAGATTTCGGTGGGAACTCGGAAAGCGCAGGGAATCGGCGAAATTGCAATTTTTTTTTAAACGGCCTTGCCAATCGAGACGAACGTGATTTTACAAATCTGTTGTCTATCAAATATCCGCTTGCGAACTGGCTTGCTGGAACTTCTTTGTTTTTTAAATCGTTCCGGAATTGTGGCAACGCCGATCGTGTTTATTAACAAAAAAGTAGAAATTGCGGATTTCGAGTTTTATTTTCTTTCGTCACTTTGGTACGGCAGTTGTGTCCGAATTTTATTACGGAAATATGCTAAATGCTTGCCTGTACAGGGAGATAGCCACAATATTTTGTAAAAGTTTACCCCCAAAACGGAGAAACGACGATGCGGCAAATGGTACTCGTTAGCTCAAAGTGAATGGTGTAAAACACATTTTTCAAAGGGAATTCCAGATCGAATTTTGAAGAAAAAAAATGAAACTACCAATACTTATCAGAATGCGTTTTTTTACAATGAAATCAGTTTCGAGGCTGTAGTTTTTAAAGTGTCTTATAATAAGCATTTCGGGAAATATTATAGAATTTTGTTTTCCGGTACGTGTTTTTCAAAGCTCAAACAAACGAGGAATACATTTTTTTAAATGTCCCGAATATGCTGTCATTAAGTGGCCACTTACGTAACGCACGGTGACGTACTGATGAACACAACACGTTTGCGTAATATCGCTCCCACATGGGAAAGTTTCCAAACTATAGTAACTGGAGTCTTTACCATTTTTTAAACTTCTCACACGGCCCCGTTTTGAAATCAAACAGCCCATTTTGGCATCGTGTTAAAGCACGCTTACCTTTAAGAAAATGTGCTATTTGATGACTAGAAGTGTTTCGGGACTTGCCCAGAAGCATTTGAACTTTTCACAATATGCAGATATTTCAAATATTGTTAGAAAACGGCTATTGTAACTTCCCGATATGATTTTTTTTTACGATTTTCGACGGAATGACATTCACGCCATCTTTTTTATTTCACCTAAAAACCTCCAACCATTACTTTACAAATTAAGGGTTGTACCGTGTGTAGCCATGCAATAACATAAGGCGGAATATGCATTAACTCTCCTATTGATCACTTTTGTGTTGCAGGTGTCCGACATGTATGACCTGAAAACTTTTTAAACTTATATTAAAATATTGGAGATTTTTAAATCCCGGAAAAAGTTCCACCCATGACTTTTATACATACCCGTGTAACACAATGCAATTACATCAGGTTTTGCACATTTGCGCATTAAAATAAACCTCCACGACGACACATGTGACTTGAGGACTTTGTTTTTTCAGATGGGGTTTTTATTATTAAACATTAGAGCGGTTCATAGCACGGGAAAAGTTCTAATCGTGGTTTTAGAGGGACACTATGTAGAAATGTAAACTTCCCCGCTGCCAGCTACTTGCTTAGTATGTATATGTATACAAGATATTTATATTTACATCGCCTCGGTGGCCGCGAGGCGCAAGCATACTTAGTTTTAAACCATGTTACGTTACGCTAACTTAAGTTTAGTTTACTTCGCTTTGCTTAAAAAAAATAGATTATTAAATTAACAGCTCTTCCAATAATAGAAATGCGGATATATTTGTAAAGGAACGCTCGAGTGATGTTTGCAACGTGCCGTTCACAACTAACGCAGTCGTGTTTGCCGAAATACAGACGCAACTCACGTTTGCCCATTCCACATATAGAATGTCCATTGATTATATTAATTGTCTACATACACATGCGTAACATCTTGAACACTTCATCTGCATGAAGGGCTATACGTTTTTGAATGCACTTAATGAATGTACACCCACACCTTTCGTCACTCCCTTATACTTGTCTATGATTGTAGAGTATAACGTTCATGTTATTTATCTTATAAATAGTTCACATACACTTTTAATTTCAATTCAATATGTTTCACTCATTCCATGGCGAAACCGGTATTTGGACTTCTATGGTGAATAAATATAATTTGTATTTTTATCGTTTATTTATTAATTTATAACACATTTTTATTCATGCATAATGAAAGAACGGCTGAGAACAACACAGCTCCTTGCACACGGAGAGACTAAGAATGCCAACATATAAACATATTGTAATGTCTTGCGTGGGACTTGTTCATTTCGCACATTAATTCTCTCTTATTACGTGATTTACGCTATTTGATTCAAGACATGATGGAGCAATCTCATAACATTTTCTGTTTTGGGGATACCTTCAGTATCCCCCAAACCCCGAAATTGTGATGGGGGTGCGAGAATATCAAATAATTGCCCCAAATCCAAGATTGCAATTTAACGTATATTTGTTATCTTCCAAATTAATAAATCACTTTTTATGGAAACGCTGTAACCTACTACCATAAGTATTAACTTGTTGCAGGCTGCCCTAGGGTTTGGAAATGAAAACGACATCCAGTGGTCGTGTGGAGGAAGTCTGATTGGTGAGCGGTTTGTGCTGACAGCGGCCCATTGTCTACAGGCACGCGGCAGGTATGTACACGTCAAGGATAGTACAGTTACCTTCTTTATCAACACTGCTACGTCCAGTGGTTGTGTGGAGGAAGTCTGATTGGTGAGCGGTTTGTGCTGACAGCGGCCCATTGTCTACAGGCACGCGGGAGGTATGTACACGTCAAACATAGTACAGTCACCTTCTTTATCAGCACTGCTACGTCCAGTGGTTGTGTGGAGGAAGTCTGATCAGTGAGCGGTTTTTGCTGACAGCAGCCTATTGTCTACAGGCACGCGGCAGGTATGTACACGTCAAGGATAGTACAGTCACCTTCTATATCAACACTGCTACGTCCTGTGGTTGTGTGGAGGAAGTCTGATCAGTAAGCGGTTTGTGCTGAAAGCAGCCTATTGTCTACAGGCACGCGACAGGTATGTACACGTCAAGGATAGTACAGTCACCTTCTTTATCAACACTGCTACGTCCAGTGGTTGTGTGGAGGAAGTCTGATCAGTGAGCGGTTTGTGCTGAGAGCAGCCTATTGTCTACAGGCACCCGGCAGGTATGTATATGTACACGTCTAGGATAGTACAGTCACCTTCTTTATCAGCACTGCTACGTCCTGTGGTTGTGTGGAGGAAGTCTGATCAGTGAGAGGTTTGTGCTGACAGCGGCCCATTGTCTACAGGCACCCGGCAGGTATGTATATGTACACGTCTAGGATAGTACAGTCACCTTCTTTATCAGCACTGCTACGTCCTGTGGTTGTGTGGAGGAAGTCTGATCAGTGAGAGGTTTGTGCTGAAAGCAGCCCATTGTCTGCAGGCACCCGGCAGGTATGTATATGTACACGTCTAGGATAGTACAGTCACCTTCTTTATCAGCACTGCTACGTCCTGTGGTTGTGTGGAGGAAGTCTGATCAGTGAGAGGTTTGTGCTGACAGCGGCCCATTGTCTACAGGCACCCGGCAGGTATGTATATGTACACGTCTAGGATAGTACAGTCACCTTCTTTATCAGCACTGCTACGTCCTGTGGTTGTGTGGAGGAAGTCTGATCAGTGAGCGGTTAGTGCTGAAAGCAGCCCATTGTCTGCAGGCACCCGGCAGGTATGTATATGTACACGTCTAGGATAGTACAGTCACCTTCTTTATCAGCACTGCTACGTCCTGTGGTTGTGTGGAGGAAGTCTGATCAGTGAGAGGTTTGTGCTGACAGCGGCCCATTGTCTACAGGCACCCGGCAGGTATGTATATGTACACGTCTAGGATAGTACAGTCACCTTCTTTATCAGCACTGCTACGTCCTGTGGTTGTGTGGAGGAAGTCTGATCAGTGAGCGGTTAGTGCTGAAAGCAGCCCATTGTCTGCAGGCACCCGGCAGGTATGTACACGTCTAGGATAGTACAGTCACCTTCTTTATCAGCACTTCTACGTCCTGTAATTGTGTGGAGGAAGTCTGATCAGTGAGAGGTTTGTGCTTGCAGCACCTATTGTCTACAGGCACCCGGCAGGTATGTACACGTCAAGGATAGTACAGTCACCTTCTTTATCAACACTGCTACGTCCTGTGGTCGTGTGGAGGAAGTCTGATCAGTGAGCGGTTTGTGCTGACAGCGGGCCATTGTCTACAGGCACGCGCCAGGTATGTATACGTCAAGGATAGTACAGTCACCTTCTTTATCAACACCGCTACGTCCAGTGGTTGTGTGGAGGAAGTCTGATTGGTGAGCGGTTTGTGCTGACAGCAGCCTTTTGTCTGCAGGCACGCAGCAGGTATGTACACGTCAAGAATAATACAGTCACTTTCTTTATCAGCACTTCTACGTCCTGTAATTGTGTGGAGGAGGTCTGACCAGTGAGCGGTTAGTGCTGAGAGCAGCCCATTGTCTGCAGGGTCGCGACAGGTATGTACACGTCAAACATAGTACAGTCACCTTCTTTATCAGCACTGCTACGTCCAGTGGTTGTGTGGAGGAGGTCTGATCAGTAAGCGGTTTGTGCTGACAGCAGCCCATTGTCTGCAGGCACGCGGCAGGTATGTACACGTCAAGGATAGTACAGTCACCTTCTTTATCAGCACTGCTACGTCCTGTGGTTGTGTGGAGGAGGTCTGATCAGTGAGCGGTTTGTGCTGAGAGCAGCCTATTGTCTACAGGCACGCGGCAGGTATGTACACGTCTAGGATAGTAAAGTCACCTTCTTTATCAACACTGCTACGTCCGGTGGTTGTGTGGAGGAAGTCTGATTGGTGAGCGGTTTGTGCTGACAGCAGCCTTTTGTCTGCAGGCACGCAGCAGGTATGTACACGTCAAGAATAATACAGTCACTTTCTTTATCAGCACTTCTACGTCCTGTAATTGTGTGGAGGAGGTCTGACCAGTGAGCGGTTAGTGCTGAGAGCAGCCCATTGTCTGCAGGGTCGCGACAGGTATGTACACGTCAAGAATAATACAGTCACCTTCTTTATCAACACTGCTACGTCCAGTGGTTGTGTGGAGGAAGTCTGACCAGTGAGCGGTTAGTGCTGAGAGCAGCCCATTGTCTACAGGCACGCGGCAGGTATGTACACGTCCAGGATAGTACAGTCACCTTCTTTATCAACACCGCTACGTCCAGTGGTTGTGTGGAGGCACGCGCAGTGGCCTAGCGCAAACTCAGAGGGCCTCAGCTACTTACAGCAAATAATTTAATATATAATAAAATATAAAATAATAATTTATATTATGCATTAATTTTGTGGACCAATTAAAGTAGTTACACGGAGGCCGACTCACCACCGATACAGGTGGCTCAGCGGTAACACGCGATATTAGATCGATTCCGGCCACCGGTTTCTTCCCCTAGGTTTCTTTGGGAAATGGCCCGATAGGTTTAAACAGGCATGGCAATGTTGTATTTTTTGGTTGTATCTAGTGATACACTACCTGATTGAAACAGTCCTCTAATCGAATACCCAGGTGAGGGTTCTAATTCAAGCGCCGTCTCATCTAGCTGTGATGTTGGAATTTCAAAACCGTTGCACTTTGCTCTTTTTCATTTCGTAATGAGTTATCCATCTTTTACCCATCCTTACGTGGAAGTGATATTATCACTTTCACACAGAAATTCACACAAAGCGATATCACACAGAGATTCACACAAAGCGATATCACACAGAGATTCACATAAAGCGATATCAGCTAGAGATTTTCAGACACGATTTCTATTGCACTGTTTTCCCCATTGTTTATGTCATCTGAAGAAAAAAATGTACTATCTTTTGTTGTGATTTTTGACTCGCACTTCAGCTCTCTTTTTCAGCTGCAATGTTTGAAATTTCGGTTTTATGTCCTGGATATTTGGCACTTGGCAGTAACGATAAAATAGGTATCCTCGTGCAGCAGTTTAACAAATCCTTATCGTTCCTACGTCTTATACAAAAAAATCGAAGCAAAAATCCCCCCCGCGAGTCGGACGGTTAGGTAACCTAAATTTGAGTAAGGGTTGAAATGGGGAGAGCTCCACACACTCTCAAGATTATGGTTTTGAAAATTGGGAGGAGGTCTGTCGGCATTTGCAAGAAGCACTGTGCAAACACTGTGCAAGCACTGTGCAAATACTAGTGTAAATACGTAATATTGTTGTGGGTGACCGGTGACGTCAATACTCAATAATCCAACTAACTAAAATCTCACAACAGTTTGGAGTCAATTGTAAGAAATAATGTAACATCATTCTTGCCTTCGCTTTCCATTCACCCTTCGTCTTTCATCCCGAGCATTGGCTAGTCTGCTAATTGTAATGGTTGAGCGTTTAAGACACGCAAGTTGGAGAGTCAGACAAAATCAACTCTCTCAGAGTCAATCATGGCCCCCCTAATCCCTGCCCCCCCCCCCCCCACCCCCCCAAAACTTCCGGGCCCCGCGGGCCCGTTTGCTACGCCTCTGGGCACGCAGCAGTTATGTGCATATGTCAATGGTAATACACAAACCTTCCTTATCAACACTGCTTAGGGAAAGTCACCTATAGTTATTAGGGAAGAACGATTACCGGTTATTATTCTTTATCAATCGTTAAATAAATAAACGATCAATAACGATTAAATATCTTTCAGTGAGGTAATTAAAAGCATCCCACTAGGAAAACAATATCATGTACCACATTCCAATATAGCGGTGGAACGACCGTTTGAGAGATCTTAAACTACGGTGAAAGTATCTTAGGGGTGACTTTTAAGTGGTTTCTCCGCACCCTTGTGAACGCTGACTTCATATGAGTGGGTCGGTGACAATCAGCGGATGGCTTTTCTCCAAATACTGACATTTGTTTGGTTGGCGAACGCGTCACTTATCATTGATGTTTCTTATAGAATGGTTTAATTAAAAAGTGTTTGAGGATGGAGTGGAAAAATATTGATATGTTGAAGGCAAGGTTCGTCAATCTCCTGGCGGAGGCTCGGCAAAGCTCAAAGTCTCAAGGGTACGAAAACCGCTATTCTCGTGCCCACTACATACACTGGTTTATTAATTATAAATAAAACATAAGTTTGATTAATAAAATGCTTGTAAAATATAGCTACATATAATGGAAAAGACATTGATATATATGTCAGTTTGGAATTTTGCAGTATTAAGCCAGATAAGTAAAATTTGTTTTTCAGAAAAATTTTCCCATTTGACTAATATATACATTTTAATATTGTGGAGATGTATGCGACGATCTGACTTAAGAGCGTTCGGCAGTAGGAGTTTTACAGATGTATTGGCCGTCAACCAATTACTCATAAACTAATAGTAGGATTATTATAAATATTTACCTTCTTGTAGAGGGATGTCATAACTATGCATGGTATATAGTTCATTTTTCACCAACCTATTCAAAAATAATGTACCCATTTTTAAACAGATTCCCCGTATTATTTCGCCGAACATTTTCGACGAAAGTAATTTATTTTCATTATTCAAGCGTGAGTATATTATTTTTGAGCAGGGGTGTCACAAATGTACTTTATACCATGCATAGATATGACATCCCTCTACAAGTAGGTAAATTTTCATAATAATCCTATTATTTGTTTAAGAGAAATTAGTTGACTAAAAACGTCAAAACTACTTCCGAATGCAATGGGGAGATGGCTTGAAGGTAGCGAGTCAACAGATGCCCCGCAGTTGCGTACTTATTAAGGGAGTGCGGGGGGGAGTTAGGAGGTGTAACCCCCCCCCCCCCCCCATCGAAACTACATCGAGAATGATTTTTTGAAATAGCGCACCCCCGCAGTAGTTTGTTGAACAGTTAGCGCGCAGAGCGTGCTTCTTGCCACGTGTTGATCGCAACAAACAACATTTCCATTATATTTATCACACCTTTTAACTTAGATAAGATTTAAAATTTCTTTCAATAATTCAATTATATTTATGTGTTCATCTACAACCAATATACCTTTCGCTTGAACCAGTAAAACTGAGGGTATCTATAAATAAAAATGCATCAACCTAACATTACAATATCACGTTCAGTGAATTAAAATTTAAAAGTAAGTGACTTGTGACCACAATGTTTTACTTCATGTTGAGACTATATTACACAACCAATAAACATTAAGAACACAATTTCTATGCAATTCTTATTTGGAACTATAACCAATACCTACTGTAACACTTTAACTTCAATATCATATAAACAAACGAGTAGTGGTTCGAGTAGTATTCTGTATTCTTTGAGTCTAAAAGGCACGAAATAATTAAAGAAGTGAAAAAAGGATTTAGGCCTCCGGCGGCTGGGGCTTTCGCCACAGACTCATTTCAGTCTTTGCATCTCACTTTTCCCTAATTAACCCCTCCCCCGAAAAAATTTCTAGTTCCGCCACTGGTGCCCTGCCATGTTACAGAGGTGAGGTGAGGTGGGTTCGTCTGGGTGCGGCCACTGCCAACGAGACGTCCGTTCACACGCAGAAGCAGTGGCGCACACCCTATTTTGAACTACTGGAGCGACTTTCTTCGTGACCCCCCCCCCCCCCTGGTTCCGGGAACTACAATGGGGGGTTTGGGGGGGATGCCCCCCAGCTTATGCGGGTCTGGGGCGCATAGCCCCAGAATATTTTGGTCCTCTCATTGCATGTGGTGGCATTTTACGAGTTTTAGAGTACTTTCCAGGCTAATGAAAGCAATAACTTAATCCTGTTATATAGGTCTAGTAGATGGTGTCCGCAGGTTACGCTGGGCATACGCACGTTTAAGAAAAGCAGTTTGAAAATATGTGATCTAGTTTCTAGTTGACGATATTACATGTTATTTTTAAAATAAAATATGTAACCTGTGCTGATGAATGTTGGTAATCCTGACTGCGAAAATGTATTGTTTAAAGTGACCATATTTCAAATCGGGAAATCTGGGACAAATACCCAAAGGGAAAATGGACCGGACAAATGAAACAATGGGGGAGTGGGGGGATGGCCCCCACCAACAGCGCCGCAGGCGATTTTTAAAAAAATACTTGTTTTTGACGTGGTTTTAAGTGTTTGTTTTTTATGCAATTATTACTTAATACTCAGGTGGTAAATGAGTACAAATGTCACCACTCTTATTGATAGAAATTAGATGATCAGATTTTATAACAAAGAAGATGAGACTCAATGATGAATGAATGAATGAGTGACTCAAACGTGGATATGGCACAAATAAGTATAAGAAGGCGATGAATCTCTCCTTATTACCAGTACAAAAGATACTTCTTTACGTTTAATTTAAAAAATTATGTCCAAGTGTATACTTTCACGGACGTGTACACGTCCGACGTCCCATTCATCCCTAATGGTGACACGAGTAGTGGTGTGAGCACCTCCACTGACATAATGAACATAATTTGCAGGCCAAGTATTGTTTTGTTATAAATCTGAATATGGGTTGCCAACCATCCCGTATTTTATGGGATCTCCCCTCCCGTATATACCGTAACAGTATGGATTTTGTTGTGCATTTTTGTTTGTACTATGAGAAGTGCGAACATCAAAACTAAAGGTAATCAATGTGAGGAAACGTTTTGTACCCCCCCCCCCCCCCGCCCCCGCTCGCCGCGGCCAAATAGCGATCCCGTTATTGTATTTTCCAAAGTTTGCAAAATACATTCATGTCGGGATAACATTATACCATTGGTTATACCATTAAGGGTATTTTAAACACAATGGTCATACCCATCCATTCTTTCCTTTAGGGTTTGGACTTTCTTCTTTTCTAGTGTGTTTTTATTTTACTTTTTGTTTCACATTACTTCTTTCTCATTTTTTCTCATGCAGACCCTCCCCCCCCCCCCCCCCCCGTAGGCTAGTGGAGCGGCCGCTACCCTGCTCCCGTGGGGTGTGCGCCACTGCGCAGAAGATGGCGGTGAAGACGAGATACCGCCACGACAACTACACTATGAGCTCGTACTACCACGACATCGCCCTCCTAGAGTTGCAGGAGGAGGTCAGAATGGACGAGTTCGTGCACCCCGCCTGTCTGCACACTGACTTCGTGGGGCCTGAGAACGGGGCTTGCATTGCCACTGGATGGGGAGCCGTCAACGCAAGTAGGCGCCCGCCCCCCGTACCCCCCGTAAAGTTTTGCATACACGTGTGTTGGGTCGAGATGGAAACAGTTTTTGAAGGTTTTGGTTCAATGAAAACAAAAAATTCACAACGGCTTAAGATCATTTTTCAAGTAAAACAGTGGTAATTCTAAAATTAGGCCTACTATACGGTGGTATTAATATTTAATTTAGGCATGATTCAAACCAATATTTGTTCTTAAATCATTGTTGTGAAATTTTTAAATCTATATGCTATGACGTCATATTTGGTCAAATGCCTTATGCAACACAACAGAATGTTAAATGTTACCCTTTTCACGTCCATTCACTGCGGTTACCCTCCCTGGCCGTGGTCCGATGGTTAGGGTACTACATACCTGGGTACAGAACTCGAGCATAACAAAAACATTCCGGCCCACATGAAACCAAAACGTTGCGTTGTGATTGTTGCAGGTGTTGGCGAGAGTCTGGAGTTGATGAAGGTGGAGCTGCCGTTTCAAGAACTTGAAATGTGCAACTCCGCATACCGATCACTCAGTACAACCAAGAAGCTAATAGCTGGTGTGATGGGAGATACGATGATTTGTGTCGGGGATCCGGAACAAGAAATGGACACATGTCAGGTATGTTCGCCAATCGCCACCCTCCGACCTCTTCCTATAAATAGGGTTATCTAATTACTTATTTAGTTATTATTATTTGTTATTTTTATTTTACTACGTAGGCCTACTCGACAGCTATAGTGTATTCCATGCAGAGATTACAGTACGTAGTTGCATTTATCTGCGGGCCACTGTTTACCTCCCTTGAGGCGAGTGCAAAGTACTATAAGGGACATCTTGACAGATATATATCACATACAACTTTTGTACTCCTAGGCAGTGGCAGAGGCAACTATACCCAATTCAATCTCTACGTGAAATAGACTAAAGTCAGTCAGTTTTGTTTTTCCCCAGACCCCTCCTATAGCGAACATGCTAACAATGTAAGTTCGTTCGACAGTAGTCGTATGTTCGCTCTACACCCTTCCATAGCAAACATTACGAACAGGAAAATTCGATCGTCACTGCATGAGAAGCAATGTTTAGTTCTCGGTTCGGTGCTTGTCGCATCACGTAGTCCTCTCGTATCACGTAGTCTCGAACGTCAGAGATACAGTTTCTGCTGTAGCTCATGTGGACCCCAGTTTAAACTGGTCTGCAAGTTAGTATAGACCAGAGGTTCCCAAACGGTGGTCCGCGGCCATTTATCAGGGGGTCCGCGAGAATTTCTGAACATTTAAAAATTGAGCTAAATTTTGTTTAATAAAAATAAATACATAAAAATAAAACTAACGCAATCAAACTATTAAATATTATAACTATTCCCATATAACCCAGACCCAGAGATATGTAAAGCTACATGAACTGCATAATTTTATAGAACTTTTCAGTATTGACGGTACATAGATTATGTGCCCCCGCAGGCCCTGAAGAAAGTGAACATTATTTTGTATCCAGCTGGTCGTGCAAACGCAAATTGGCTGTGTCATTCGCAACCAAGTTAGTCATCTCATGTGGAATGCAACCCTTCCTCAACTAGCCCTTCGTTTCTGGCCATTGACTCTTTCAAAAGCAGGGTTTTCGGCACTTGACGTTTTGAAGACGAAATATTGAAATTGGATATACCAGCTCTTTGTGCATCGAGTCAGGCCCATCCCTCGCATTAAAATATGTAAGTACTGAAGTCAAAAAACAAAATGTGTATTTAAATATATGATAGAAGTAATAACAATGAAAACAATTAGTTGTAATAATAGTACAATAATAATAAAGTAACATGAATAATAAGAAGATAAGTACCGTGGAATATGTAATTTACAAGAAGCTATTTATTGGTGAACAATTTGTTTTAATCATGTTCGAATTTAATACACATTTTTTGTTAATTATATGAGGAGGGGGGGAGGGGGGTCCGCCCAATTTTGTTAAATGGCCAATGGGGTCCGTAGGTCATTAAAGTTTGGGAACCTCTGGTATAGACAGTATACTAGTCCCAACGAAAGTATTCGCCTACCGATCTCAGGTAATTGTCTACTGCCCCTTTTAATCACGCCAATTGACGAGTGGTGATAGGCGGAGCTTGCGCCGAGTACTGTGTCACGTGACTAGCAGTTGGGAAAAGTCCCTACTGTCCGGACGGATCCACGCAAAACACATCCACACTTATCTCGTTCTAGCTGGTATAATATTCACTTTTAAGATATAACCTGGAAAACATAATTAGTTCACATACCAGTGGTCAATATAAAGGTTATTTCAAAATTATAGACGAAGTAGTTAACTTGTTATAACAATTCACGCACTGAAGAGGATAAAATGAGCAAGGTGTGTTTTGTTTTTTCAACTTCAATTGGCGAAAAACTAATGATCGGATTTTGACGAGAGTTTCTTAAGAATACGTACCAATAATGTGAGACAATAAGCAAATAAACTTTCTAGATAGAAAATGCCCAGAACGAAAATTCATAGCTTGCACTAATATGCAAGGTGCTTAGTTTTACGGTCAAAACCGCTACTTTTGAGGCCCAACCGCTACACCCTGCATATTATTGCATGCTATGAATTTTCGTTCTGAGCAATTTCTATCTAGAAAGTTTATTTGTTTATTGTCTCACATTATTGGAACACATGCTAAAGAAACTCTCGTCAAAATCCGATCATTAGTTTTTTGCCAATTGAAGTTGAAAAAACAAATCACGCGTTGCTCATTTTATCCTTTTGATGCGCGTATTGTTATAACAAGTTAACTACTGGGTCTATAATTTTGAACTAACCTTTATATTGACCACTGGGATGTAAACTAACTACGCTTTCCTATAGGTTTTACCTGACAAGTGAATATTATAGCAGCTAGAACGAGATAAGTGTCGTACATTAAGCGCGTGAAAGCGTAACAGTTCACGGATTTGTCCCAACTATGGGCGCCACGTTCCTTCGTGACGTCAGGGGGCGGGTAAATCACCACTCGTCCATTGAAAGAAAATTAACAGATACCTGGCGTTCTTTCCCACAATCGTAAATGCATGGTTCGGCTTAGTCGAGTACACAGGCGGTTTGGCCACACCTACAGTAATATAATTATATCATGGGCCACACCCACCGTTACAGGTAACCAACGGAAGGTCTTAAATTATCCCCAATGGATCTGTTAAGATTAGATGGTAATGATTATAGGGAAGTAGAAAATTAAGTTGTCACCTTGGACTCGGCTGTGTCGTAAATCAGAATACTTTCGTTAGGCCAACTATACTCCGGCTATCATCGTTGACTCACTTCTCAGCAGTAGGCCTACTAAGCATCTTTCGTTGACGTAGATGCGCAGACCGCAAAAAAAAAAATTAGTCGAAAGTTTTTAAACATCTAGCTTAAGAATAGAGGTTGTTCGTTTGTAACATTACACTTGCATTCAATAGGTTTGTTTGTTTTACATGTTTCGTGTACCGGTAGTGTAACGTGTGAGTGAGGGTTTTACACTTGATTTTGCTACGCGTCACACATAATAAGAAAACGCTTTTTGCTTACACGTTGCACTACGCTTTTCACTGACCTACTTACGTTTTGAGGCTATGGTGTGCATACTCACATTATTTCCGTACATAGTAGGCCATATAACATTTATAAGGGCGGCTTGCCCATAAGGGCACACGGACATGTGCCCTCCCACCCCTCCCGCCAACCACCAACTATCACTCACATTAAATTACGAGTTGTGGTTTTGAGGTATGTTAACATACTAGGAAAACGTCTGTTTGACGCGTTGATAAGCGAGCGCGTCAATATCTACGAACTTTCTGGCGAAAAGTTTTCAATGCTATACGAACAACAATAAAACAACAACTCAAGAATGCGCATTGCAAAAATGGTTCTTATTTCCATGGCTATTATACTTTCCGACATTGTTGTATGCAGTGCAATGTGCGTTGCTAAGAATTTTCGTTGTCATGTTTTCGCCACGGTCCGCCACCGTTACTAACGGTTATTGACAGCAATAGAAATGTATTGTCTGCCTCTAATACGTATCCAATCGCGTTTAAATTAGTATATTCGAGACTGGGCCAAACTTTACTACAAGATAGCCACCTCACATTTTGCTGTAACTGTGTTTCAGAAAAATATTTTCGAGTAACTTTTGTGTAACTTTGCCAATATTTATCAGATCGCCATTAAATGAACATATTCGTGACTGGAAAAAGCTTTAAAAAAATATGGCTATCTCATATTTTGCCACCATTTTGTTTCAGAAAAATATTTTGCAGTAACTATGGTGTAACTTTGTAACTTTTCAAACGATTTTGTCTCAAAACTATACACCTTCAATCCACATCGAGGCTTGTGGATGGTCCAAATTTCAAGTTGATCGGACTTTTCGTTCGACCGCTATCGACAGACAAAAAAAAACAAAAAAAACAGAACGATGTGCCATAAGAGTCTCGTGGAGACGCTCGCTTCGCTCGCTTGAAAATAGAAAATCTTGTAATTGTAATGTGCACATTCAAATAAAGGCGCGGTGCGCTTACTTATCCAGGCAGACGGCGGTACCCGAAGTCTCCGACAGAGCTCGTTACGATTACGCTTTGTGTTTTAGCTACCGATATCGCTGGCCGCTGCGCCTTTGGGTTTATCGCGTATTGCATTTCGTTGCCTGGTGATCCCCCCGGCCCCGGGGGCGGGGGGGGGGGGGGGGGGCTGGAGCCCAGGCCGATAAAACTCATACTGCGCATGCGCAGTTACGTTTTTTCCGCTGATAAGTGAGTGGAGACGGCAGATTTTACTTGACGAATAAACATGTTTGTCAAGAGCCCCAGTACGGAGCGAGGCGCCGTTTAGAAAGTACGTGTGGGCGTGGTGTTGTCAGTTGTGTGTAGACAGGTGGTTGTCTTTGTTCAATAGTGTAGTGCGTGTGCGTGTTTTGTTGTGTTGTGTCACTGTGTGATGTGTCGCTTTTGACTTTGTAGTAATAGTCAGACAAAATGAACGAGGTGAGGCACATAAAACATAAACATTTGAATTATGAAGAGAGACTGGTAGCAAAGACATTAGGCCGACGAAGGCCTGACTTGTGTGTAACTCAGGTATGCCAAATTAAAAATAGACTTCTAAAAGTAACTTCTTAGCACTAGTATACAGGCATTAAATTATCAGGTAAATTTGCATGTGCTGTTATTTATTATCTTCTAAATGAAGACTATAACTACCCTTTTTAAATGTTAACTGATTTGTGCCCTACCCATTTCAAACCCCACTAGCCGCCACTGAACATGTATCATTTTAAAATAAGGTAACTTATTACGAAAGTTCTGCGGTTTTACTATCGGTGAAAAATGAAAATAGAATGCGTCTTCATGATTAGTGATCTCCATATTTTGAACTGACACAATTGTTTGCGACTTTTCATAACATTACACTAGCTACAATGAGCTAAAAAGCAGTTGTACCAAGTGCTACACAAAGTGTAACACTGAGGTAAAACAAACGCGTAACACTTTTAACTACACTAATACCCAACCGCCTTTTACAGTGACTGAGCCTACACAGTGTGGTGTGTGTAAGTGTAGGTAAATGAACGAACCTAATGTAACATTTTTGGAAAAATGCGGGAATAGATATTCTCAAACAAGGTTTGGATTAAAATCACACAATTTCATTATCTAAATTTTGTATATTATATTAAATTGTCTGATTGGAACCAAACCTATACATTTCGCATACATTTTTTACGATGTCAGTAGCCTACTTTCTTGATTATAACTATCCCAAATAATTCCAAAGTTTTGATATTAAATGTAATTTTAAACATATGAACATAATACCGGAGATGTTCACGCTTTGTGTCGAACGATACCTTGTACAAATAAATGATTTTACTTAACATCAACAGGGTGATTCTGGCGGGCCGATTCAAGTTCTCTCCACTTCACCCCCCAACATATACAGCATCGTGGGTGTGACGTCATTTGGTATGATGGGGTGTGGAGAGGCTCGCTCGCCAGCCGTCTACACCCGTGTGTCTCACTACGTCCCGTGGATTACCAGCATTGTCTGGCCCGCAGACACTTAGCGCCAGTTACCCCCCAACATGTATCATGCATCAAAATTTTAGCAGTCCATATCCTGTATAGTGTATGTTAAGGTATGTTTTCAAGTTTCGAATGCGCAATTTCACTGACATATTGTGAATAGAATAGCAAACTACTGTGACACAACAGAATATTTAATGAGTTGCAATAATTCATAAACGCAAGCAGTTTATGAATGCGTAGTGGGGTTTCTGGCACACTCGCGAGGTGAGCACTGAGCACTTTAGGCCACGCCCCTTCACCTCATATAAACCTAACCTAACGCACCCGAATGAACCTCAACCTATTCCAAGGGCCCAACCAAACCTTACCCCACCTACCTTTACTTAAAAGAAACCATACCTACATAACCCACCCCTTTCCCGCCAAAGGGCCTAAGTGTAATTATTCTTTGTTTTATAGTAAAAAGTTCGTGTTTATAACTTCTAATAGAGTACATATCAGCTCTATTAACACCTCTGTACAATAAACTTGTTTTATAATCATCATGCGAGATTTGTTTTGCAAGAATGTTGGAAAGATAATGGTTCTTATTTAGTATTTTAAGTTGGTACGACTACCACCATATTATTGTTTTTGTATTTGGCAACACTGTACACTTGTATAAAACTACTTCCGTTTTTGGCATTAAACATGGTTGTCGCAATCCACATAATTTCTTCATTAAATCCGATGTGACTGTTCAAATCCAATAGGTTATGGGCCCAGTCTCGGTTTAGAGATAAATGAAAAATTATTGACCATCGAGTGTAATAAGAAGATGTGAAAAGTTTTTTTTTCTTATTACGAGTCAGATGTGGTTTGTAGTGACATCGTGTGTAGGCCTTTGTCTAGGCTAGGCCTAGGTTATAGTGCGTGTTCGGTAAGTCGGAAGTTTTTCATTCAGCTGTGTCTGTGAGTGATAGACACTATTATATCACGATGGCAGACAAATTTCTTAATCTAGAAAGACTGAATGGGAGTTCAAATTATGGTACTTGGAAATTTGCGATCGAGATGTATCTGCGGCATGAAAGGCTGTGGACTGCAAGAAGCAAGAAGACGGCACGTTTGAAGCTGTTGACGGGAATACAGATGAGAGGGCAAGGACCAAGATCAATCTGAGTATACATCCATCATGCTATGTAAGAAGTTGTACGACAGCAAAAACCACGTGGGAGAGCCTCGTAAAAGCTTTCGAAGACACAGGTCTAATGAGACGGTTGGGACTGCTGAGAGGTTTGTTCAGCATGAAAGCAGATCAGTTTCAATCAATGGAAGAATACGTAAACAAGGTTATGTCTCTCAGTTTGGAACTGAATGACATAGGTTATCCTATGGATGACGATTGCAGTTATTCTCTTGAGTGGTTTGCCAAATACTAGTTATGACCCGCTAGTCATGACTTTGGAGGTTAGTTCTGACAAACTTACTAGTGATCAAGTAAAAACCAAATTGCTTCATGAGAATTCCAGAAGAGTTAGTGATGAAAAGGGGACAGCAGCTTTGTATACTTCAAAAGGTGGCAACAACCTTAGAGCATGTATAGTTGGGTAGAGGAAGAATGACGTCACTCCGGGTGAGACCAACATCGAAATCGTGAAACCACGTGACTTGGGGCAACGTTGCAAATGGTAAACACTTGCTGTGCGTTTGGTTGTAAAGAACGTTACGTTAAAGAAGGATCTGTTACCTTCCACAGGTAAGTTTTATTGAATAATTTGCTATATATTGTATTTCTAATAGTCGTATATGTGTTTTAAACGCAATATATGATATTTAAACTATATAAATAGACGAAGTGGCCCTAGCCTAGCCTAGGCTTAGCAGGTAAATAATATTTCACTTACATATAATACATAATTCAAGAAGGCAACTTTTGTATTGTATTGTGTATATTGTATTAATTGTATCTATATGTAGACCTACGTATGTATGTAATTGGAACTCAGAACAAGATGAACATGTTCTAGTGAGGGAAAAGGTACAGAAGGACGACCGCTTACCTGAGAAAGTAGATAAGTCGCTTTGAGAAGCATATGAGAAGACAAATAAATAAACTGAGACTTTTCGGTTGAGCTGTCGTCCTTCTGAACCTTTTCCCTCACCCTCACTAGAACATGTTTATCTTGTTCAGAGCTCCAATTAACTCAGCCATTTTGGCCTCTCCAAGTATACCTGGTACACTATATGTATGTATGTATGTATGTATGTACGTATATATGTATGTATGTATGCATGTATGTATGTATGTGTGTATGTATGTATGCATGTATGTATGTATGTATGTATGTATGTATGTATGTATGTATGTATGTATGTATGTATGTATGTATGTATGTATGTATGTATGTATGTATGTATGTATGTATGTATGTATGTATGTATGTATGTATGTGTTTGAGCCGGGGTGCTCACTCCGAGGAGTTGTTTAGTGGACTGTATATATTTGATGTAGAAACTTACCCCAATGATGTTTGAAAGGTGACGAAACGTAGATGACAGCGACGGGCGGAAAGTGGCCGTCGTGAGAGAGAGATAGAAGAAGGAAACTCGAGTTTAGAAGAGAAAAGAAGGAAAGATGAAAATGCCTGGAAGGCGATCGAACCCAGGACATGCAGCGTAGAAGTTGTCAATGTAGTCCGGGAACGCACGAGAGAATAACGAGAGAGAAAACCAACTTGACGTGACCGACGAGGTCGAAGACTGGAACACTAGAAAAATTGAACTTCACGAGATCGAAGCTCGAGCAATACTGACGAGATAAGAGATAAGCAGCGAGCAGAAAACAGGGAAACTGTAGATGTGACGTGATTGGCCGAAAAACGAAACATCTGAATTAAATATACAGATATACCAACACCGAAAAATACATAACACCAGCGACGAATAAATGGCGCGAACATACCGCCCACCTAAAATAGAACAATTTTAGATAGGACAATGAGAAATAACAACCTATGAACTACAAAACCTAAATCTAACAACACTCCGAAACGAACGACTAAAGAGAGGGGAGGGTAACTAACTTGTTCACCGGTCGGGTGAACACTCCTTTACACGTGCGAACGGACGCGACTCGGACGACGTTGTCGTTACCGGGGCACACTTGAACCACCCTGCCAATAGGCCAAGATAAAGGGGTAGTGGCGGGTTCCAACACGAAGACGATGTCACCGACCTTGAGATTAGGACACGCGCGCACCCACTTCCCACGCTGCATTTGCGTATGCAGATACTCTCTGGACCAACGCGTCCAGAAGGATTGATGCAGCTGACGCACTTGATGCCAACGAGAAAGGTGAGAAGTAGACTCGGCGATAGCTGTTTCAGGGGGTGCGAGTAGTGAGGTGCCAATCAACAAGTGGGCGGGGGAAAGGTAATCAGGGCCTTCCAGGGGGTCGAACGAAGTGGCACAAAGCGGTCGACTGTTCAACACGGCTTCAATACGTGCAAACAGGGTAGAATACTCCTCGAAATTAAGGGAGGAATCCTTAATTAATCTGTGTAGAAGTAGTTTGGCGGACTTCACTCCAGCTTCCCATAGGCCACCGAAATTAGGGGCGTAAGGGGGGTTGAAATGCCACTGAACATTACGTAGAGCGAGCTTGTCAGCGATAGTAGTTTCAGCTGAGGTGAGAGAATCGTGAATCTCGCGGAGCGTACGGGCAGCACCTACGTAATTACGACCACAGTCGGAATAAATATGAGCGGGGAGGCCACGACGAGCGAGAAACCGATCAAGACAGGCCAGGAAGGCTTCAGTGGATAAGTCCGAGACCAACTCTAGGTGAATAGCCTTAGTGGCCATGCAGATGAACAGGCACAAATAACCCTTGACGATGGGGGCGTTACGGCGGGAACTCGTCTTCACGGAGAAAGGGCCAGCGTAGTCAGTGCCTACGTTTAGGAAAGCGCGTGAAGGCTTAGCGCGAGGTTCAGGCAGCTCAGCCATGATTGGCTGAACAGGCTTGGCGCGGAATTTGAAACAGGTTAAGCAACGTCGAATGCGTTGCCGCAATAAACCGCGTAAAGCAACGTTCCAATACATCTGCTGAATGAGAGCTTGCACAGTGCGAGGGCCAGAGTGCAATGACGTGAGATGAAAAGCATCACACAAGAGTGCGGACAGATAAGCTTCTTTGGGAAGCAAGAGCGGATGACGTGCGTCCTCGGGAAGTGAAGAGTAGTGAAGTCTGCCGCCCACCCTGAGAAACCCACGGGAGTCAATGAAGGGTTTGAGGGGGGCGATGCGGTGAGACACGAGCGAGTGTTTCGCCAATTGCTTGAACTCATTGGCGAAATAATGTCGTTGAGTGATGCGTACGAACAAACGCATCGCGTCCTCAAGTTCGGACGGGAGCAGGGGACCAGTGGGGGGAGCAAGCTGACTTCGGCGAGCAAGCAAAATGCGGGAAAACCGTACCACGTGACCAAACACGCGCTTGGCTTTGACGAGCGAGGAGAAGCTTTGCAGCTTAACTAGTAGAGGGTCAACAACGGGATTAAGACTGATCAGAACTGTGGGAGACGCCTTCAGCTCAGGCACCTCGTGGCTAGGTTCACGCGAGGGGACCGAGCGAGGCCACGTAAAGGGGGGCGAACGCATGAACGGGGGACCAGAGAACCATATGGGATGGTTCAACAAGTCCTGGGGGAGAAGTCCCCGAGAGGCACAGTCGGCAGGGTTCTCTTCGGAACGAACGTGAGACCAGTTCAGAGGAGAAGTGGTCTCGAGAATTTCAACCACACGATTGGCGACGAAAGTCTTAAGCTGGTGCGGGGGGGTAGAGAGCCAGGCAAGTACGATCGTGGAATCGGTATAGAGCAACACTGTTTCTATGTGCAAGGACTCGAGAGCGGGCAGGGCCTCTTTCAACACCCGAGACAATAACAGTGCGCCACTGAGCTCTAGTTTAGGGACAGTGAGAAGCTTGACGGGCGCGACCTTGCTCCTGCCTCTCAACAGTCTGACATGAGATTGCGAGCACGTCTCAACGTGCAAATAGAGAGTAGCAGCATAGGCCTTCTCGGAGGCGTCACAAAACCCCACAAGCCGGTAGGTGGCGTCACTCAAAACAAGGAGGCGCGGAACACTGACATCACTCAACTTGGACACGCTTTCGATGGCAGTGATCCAAGTCTGAGAAAGCGACTCCGGAAGTGATTCGTCCCACTCCACGCGCAAGAGCCAGAGATTCTGCATGAACACTTTCATCCAGGAGAGGAAAGGGGTGAGAAACCCAAGAGGGTCGAATATGCGCGCAATGTAGGAGAGTATGGAACGTTTGGTGACACAACCTTCGAATGGTAGAGTGTGAAAACTGAAGCAATCAGAGCGAGGGTCCCACAACAATCCAAGAATTTTCAGAGTCTGCTCATCGTTGGAGAATACGAGGGGAGTCTCCAGGTGGTCCTGGGGAAGAGCGCTAAGAGCGTCGGGAGAGTTGCTAGCCCATTTGCGAAGTTCGACCCCGGCGCACTGAGTGATTGATTGCAACTCAGCGCGAAGCGCGAGAGCTTCGTCAAGGTCACTGGCACCGGATACTATGTCATCGATGTAGATGTTTGAAGTGAGGGCGCGTGAAGCGAGAGGAAACTGCGCGCCCTCGTCCTTGACAAGTTGCTGCAACACTCTTTGGGCCTGGAAAGCAGAGGGCGTGAGACCGTAAGTTACTGTATTGAGCTCGTACTCAATAACAGGGGAGGAAGGCTCAGGGTGCCAAAATATGTGCTGATAGACACGAAAGGTGGTGCGAACCCGGGGAAGGTCACTCTGAAGTTTGGGACCACTGAGCAAGACGTGGTTGAGAGCAACTCCACGTTTATCAGGGGAGGAGGCGTTGAATACCACTCGCAATTTAGTGGTAGAGCTTGTGACCTTGTGTACACAATGGTGCGGGATAATGTACTCTGAAGGTTGAGAAGCAGGCTGCATGTGCAGTGAACGAGCGTATTCACTCATGAACTCGTGATAGGTGTCATAAAGTGGAGGATCACGCTTTAGACGACGCTCCAAACTTACAAAGTTCTTGAGCGCGACGTCACGATTATAGCCTGGCATGATGCAGTCAGGCTTGAAAGGTAGAGCGACCGAGTAGCGACCGCATGGGTCGCGAGAGTGGGTTTTAATGAAATGCTCTTCAGCGAGCGAATCCAATGGGTCTAGAGAGGGGGGTCGACTAACTTCTTCTGTTTCCCAGAAGAGACGAAGAGTGTGTTCCAAAGGAGTATTGGCCACGGCGAGAAATGAGTAGGATGACTCAGGTGCAGGTTCAGAAGAGTTGACTGGACCCAAAATCACCCAACCGAAAACCGTGTTGAGTGCAGCAGGTTTGCTGCCTACGATTGTGTTTCCAGTTTTACAGAGAATGTCAGAGTAGAGATCGGCACCAATGAGAAAATCAATGGGTCCGGGAACATTGAAGTGATCGTCAGCGAGGTCAAGGTCATGATAGCGCTTTATGACCTCAGTGGACACGGAGGAAGTAGGCAAATTGCCGGCGATAGTTGAGAGAACGTGGGCGTGGACATGCATAGCCGGTTGCTTAGAACGTCGAGAAGCTATACTGCATTGAACGATACCATGCACACGTGCGTGAATTTGACCAACACCTGACAGTTGGGCGGTGGCTGGTTTGACCTTTAGACCCAAACGTTGCACTAATGAATTAGTGATGGCAGAGATTTGCGACCCGGAGTCAATAACCGCGCGAAATGGGTGCAATATCCCGTGGGCATCACTTATGAGTGCGCGAACGGTGCCCAATATGACGGTTTGATGAGTGGGGTTCGAACCCTGGACTTGACACGACAGAGTCTGTGGCACCTGATGGCATTGATCGGAGACAGGAGTATCGTCCACGGAAGACTGAGTGGAGTCTACATGCAACATAGAGTGATGTCTGGTACTATGACACACGGAACAAGACTTTGTCGAACTGCATTGGGTTCGTAGATGTGCACCCATACAATTAAAACAGCGTTTTAATTGTCGCAGAGTGTCGTAACGTTGGTCTACGGTTAAACCACGGAAAGCATTACATTGATAGAATGAATGCGAAGCCTTACATAACGGACAAGTGGACACGTTAGTATGAGCGTGATTGCGAGATGAGTCATTGTGAGATGGTTTTGAACTCAAGTTCGAAACATCAGATGACACCATCAACGTATTTACTTTCTTCACAGGGGGAGATCTTTTGACAGAAGTGACTGAGTTTTTACCGACAGCACATAACTCCATTACTTTAGATTGGTCTTCGACAAAATCAATAAGCGATTTATATTCGGGAGTCGAATTAGACGATTGTTTGGTTTCAAAAGCTTTGCGAGATGACGTATCGAGGTTAGCTAATGCCAAACACAGTAGAAGGAAATCGCCCAGGTCAGGAATATTCAGGGCTTTCAAAGAGTCGACAGAATTGCGATGTACTTTGAGAAATGCTTGAAGACCGTCATAAGATGACGTTTTCAGAGGAACAAAATCTAAAATCTTGTGAACATATAAGCTCCCTAGTAATCGCTTGTTTTGATAACGAGAGACGAGCGTTTGCAAAGCGAGGGGATAATTTTCCTCAATTATTTGAAACTCTGAGATGAGTGCCAACGGTATTTCAGACAACGAAGTTTTTAAATAGTGTAATTTTTGAACATTACTTAATGACTTATTATCATCAATAAGAGACTTGAATAGAGCATAGAACTCGGGCCATTTACAAATGTCACCTTTGAACTTGGGAAGATCTATGACAGGCAATGCAATAGATGGTTTGACTGAAGCGGGTAGAGACCCAGGTTGAGTCACAGCAGGACGCTGATTTAATTTATCAGCCGTGAGAAACCGAGATTTGGCAGCGTAAAACAACGTTTCAAAACTGTCCTGAACTTTGTCTATTTCGATCGGCTTGGCAGGAAGAACTACTTGAGTGTTGAGATCGGCAATGGACATTTGAATTTCTTGAAAATCCGATTTCAAAACAGATAATTCATCGAACCGAGGCCTATGTGACTCAACTTGTTCAGGCTTTATTTTTTCGAACGCAGTGTACGTTCGTTGGGCGGACGCGAATATGAACTCGCGTCGAGCAACTAACTTGTTTAGTTCTGCCGTAATATCGACCATTATGATCGAAAATGCAAAAGACAATGTTAGAAATACAAGAGATGTACGACGTACGTAAGAGACACACACTGAATAGCACAATCAATTGAATACGAGAGCGGAAACACACAACACTCAATGACGTGTGTATTGTGCGACCAACTATGGAGTGACCTTGATTGAGAAAATCTTCGAGAAAAATGGAGAAAATTACCGGACAATTCGGGACCGCGAGGACCATATGTTTGAGCCGGGGTGCTCACTCCGAGGAGTTGTTTAGTGGACTGTATATATTTGATGTAGAAACTTACCCCAATGATGTTTGAAAGGTGACGAAACGTAGATGACAGCGACGGGCGGAAAGTGGCCGTCGTGAGAGAGAGATAGAAGAAGGAAACTCGAGTTTAGAAGAGAAAAGAAGGAAAGATGAAAATGCCTGGAAGGCGATCGAACCCAGGACATGCAGCGTAGAAGTTGTCAATGTAGTCCGGGAACGCACGAGAGAATAACGAGAGAGAAAACCAACTTGACGTGACCGACGAGGTCGAAGACTGGAACACTAGAAAAATTGAACTTCACGAGATCGAAGCTCGAGCAATACTGACGAGATAAGAGATAAGCAGCGAGCAGAAAACAGGGAAACTGTAGATGTGACGTGATTGGCCGAAAAACGAAACATCTGAATTAAATATACAGATATACCAACACCGAAAAATACATAACACCAGCGACGAATAAATGGCGCGAACAGTATGTATGTATGTATGTATGTGTATGTATCTATGTATGTATTATGTATGTATGTATGTATGTATGTATGTATGTATGTATGTATGTATGTATGTATGTATGTATGTATGTATGTATGTATGTATGTATGTATGTATGTATGTATGTATGTATGTATGTATGTATGTATGTATGTATGTATGTATGTATGTATGTATGTATGCATGTTTGTATGTATGTATGTATGTATGTATGTATGTATGTATGTATGTATGTATGTATGTATGTATGTATGTATGTATGTATGTATGTGTATATATATATATGAAATAATAGGTTCTCGGGTTGCTGTCCACGTTGCTTGCTCTCTTGAGACTGGTTGCTGGCCCAGAAATGGGCCATTGTCATTGTCTCGACGTTTCGGCAAAATCGCATTTGCCATTCTCAGCCAACGAATCATCCTGAAGATGGCAAATGCGATTTTGCCGAAACGTCGAGACAATGACAATGGCCCATTTCTGGGCCAGCAACCAGTCTCAAGAGAGCAAGCAACGTGGACAGCAACCCGAGAACCTATTATTTCATCTTCTTCAGTCCGCGAAAACCTACAGAATAACATATATATATATATATATATATATATATGTGTGTGTGTGTGTGTGTGTGTGTGTGTGTGTGTGTGTGTGTGTGTGTGTGTGTGTGTGTGTGTGTGTGTGTGTGTGTGTGTGTGTGTGTGTGTATTGTATAGATAACTATTGTGTAATATGTAAATACTGTGTACTGATTAAGCCTAGGGTAGTGTATACAATGGCATGTATATTGTATATTGTATAAGCTTCTTGCAAGCTTGCTTTACAACAATGAAACAAATTAAATGAATTGATGGACAAACAACAAGCTGTCAAACAATAACATATTCTGATTTTGAAAACACATCTTCAAAACAAACAAGAAACATACAAAACTTTCACAACTTGGTTGCCCATCAGTAAACGTTTTAACTGGTGAGCAGTTACTATCACCATACCTCGTTTTCTTCATAATGTTGCAATTTTATTATTTTGACAGCTCATTGTTTGTCCATCAGTTTATCATTAGTTTGTTATCAGTTTAAGTCGAGTTCCGACTGTACATCACGGATGAATGGAACATGTCATAATTATAATTAGTACATCTAGATAAACTTATATTATTTTACAATTACTACTTAGGTCTACTTCTCTTATGTTATACTAGGTCTATACTATAAAATATGGATGTAGGCCTATACTCTACTACATAGAATAATAAATTATATTTATTATAACAGAACAAAAACTAAAACGAGCAAGGCCTCCTGCTTCAATTTAAATATTTGAATGTATGTTCGATTCATTGTTATATTGTTGTAGTTCGGCTGTGACGTCAGTTGGAAGTTCCCTATCCAAGGGGTGGCAAACACGTTCCCCATCCTGTTGCAAACACTTGAAAACTTGATAACATTACTGCCCTTGGTAAATGCCCAATAGTGTGCAGTGACATTATTTTCTGTTTTGATGATAATTATCTGGTACTGTACTATCTAATCATTAATCAATAACCTGCAAGAAGGTTGCACTTCATAGACCTCATTGTGTATCTTGTTCATTGTTTAACAAATACAAAATTTTGATACTTGAAATGTTATGTTTGTATTTGTAAAGTGTAGCACTTCTCCCTCTCTCTCATTCGCTATTTTATTTATTTATATACTGTATATAAAAAAATAAATCTATTAATATACTTATTATGTGCTGTCATATTATCAATCGTTTGAAATACCTCTTCGTTCACTCTTCCTTTCTGCCAGTCTCTTAACTTCAATTAAAGCAATTTAACCCTTGAAATTCCAACATGTGGTCCGGTTAGGAGTATTTCTGAATGGGGTGAGGGTGGGGGAAATTCAAAAGTAAAACATGACTGAAGAATAACGGAGTTTTAGATCAAAACGAACGACCTCGCCGATGATAGGTACATCTCTGTGCGAAAACTCTTTGAATTGCCGCGCGACCTTGCCCCAAGTCACGTGGTTTGTCTCGATCCAATGCTTAGAGCATGTATAGTTGGGCAACTATCTATGCCCAACTATCTATGCTCTAAGATCCAATGTTGGTGCCGTCGAACGGCGGCCGCGTGCATTGGCTTGCGTCCTCTACCCAACTACCTATGCTCTAAGGCAACAACAAGAAGAAATTTGGACAGAAGAAATTCCAGTTCAGATGTTTCAAATGTCACGAGGAGGGTCACAAGTCATCGGAATGCCCCAAGAAACTTGACAAGGATTCTAACGAGGCTCATGGAAACAAGGTTGGTGGATCCCATGATAAGAAGCAGAAGGCAGCTTCAGAGAAGAAAGGACTCACTGCATGGAATATGTTCTCGGTAATGTCTGTGAAAGTGGAATCACGAGCATGGCCTCTCGATTCGGGAGCGACAGCTACGATGACGCCTCACGTAGATTGGATGCAGAATCGCTCATGGTGTTCTCCAGCTGAAGTTACAGTGGCAAACGGTGGTACCACTAAAAGTGGTGATATCGGTGAAGTCGAGGTTAAACTGGTAAATGTGTCCGAGCACAAAAAGTTAACCAACGTTGTGCATGTTCCAAACCTGTCAGCAAATCTGGTTTCTGTTAGCAGTGTGACCTCTAACGGGTTGATTTAGGTATTTGGGTCTCATGGTGCTCATATGTACCGTGAAAGTGATTTTATGGTGAATGGTGATGTATTAGCCAGTGCGACACAAAGGCAAGGGCTGTATCACCTGGATGTAGAGTCATATGTGGTCCCTAAGGAGTCTGGTCAGTCAGTGATTCCGAGCTCTGAGGTAGAACGGGAACAACTCGTGTCAACAGCTGGTCATCAGGCTCATCTCACAATGAGCACACGGGAACTATGGCATAGGAGACTGGGACATCTCAACGAAGCGAGCATGGATCTGCTGAAAGAAGGTATGGCTGAAGGTGTTAATTTTACTGGAAGTAAGTTGCGAAGCATGCGTGATGGGAAAACAGCATAGAGTTCCAAATAAAGACGTTGGTAAAAGAGCGACTTAACTTTTAGAATTAGTTCACTCTGATCTATGTGGGCCAAGTGTGCCGTCACTGGTGCAAAGTAGTTTATGTCGCTAATTGATGACTACAGTAAAAAGACGTTTGTTTATTTTCTGGCCAGCAAGAGTGATGTTTATCCAGTATTTAAACAATGGAAAATCTTGGTAGAGAATCAGATGGGTGAGAAACTGAAGTGTCTTCGAAGTGATAATGGCACAGAGTACGTTAACCAGGATATGTACCAGTTGTTGGCTTGCAGTGGAATCGTGCACCAAACCAGTATTCCAAGGTCACCGGAACAAAATGGAGTGGCGGAGCGAGCCAACCGCACCATAGTGGAAAAAGCTCGAGCTCTGCTCAGTGATGCTGGATTGAGTAGGTGTTACTGAGCTGAAGCGGTGAGTGTCGTTGTCTATCTGAAGAATCGGTCACCAACCAAAGCGGTTGAGGGGAAACTACCAGAAGAGGTGTGGATGGGACATAAAGTGAATCTCGAGCATCTACGGGTATTCAGCTGTGCTGCCAACATGCACATTCCTAAGGAGCTGAGCTAAGGACAAAATGGGATCCGAAAAGCAAGGAAACGATAATGGTAGGATACTGCACTGAATCGAAGGGCTATCGTCTAATAGATCCCAAGAATCCCCAGAGAGTTGAGAAAGCACGCGACGTGATTTTTCGTGAAGATACTTTTCCTGCTAGAAGACATCGTTTAGAGGCTGTTGCTGCTACTGATAAACCTGACAATCAAGTGTGGGAACTTTGAGATGTTTTGTCGGAGACAGAAGTGAGTGACCATGAATCGGACAGTCAGCCAGAGCTACAAGACGGAGATACAGAAGATGATGTTTCAGTGGAAGAAGATCCAGGGCAGCCAACTGCTACGGAGCAAGAAAGAAGATATCCAGTCAGGGATAAGCGTCCCAAGGAATATTCTGAATTCATACTCTATCAGCGTTGAGTGAGCCCTATATTTCTCACTCAACGCTATCAGGCTACACGCGAGGAGGGCAAGCCTGAAACTGTACGAGAGGCCTTGGCTGGAGACGATCGAGAGAAGTGGAAGCATGCCATGGAGAAAGAAATCCATTCTTTAGTGAAGAATGAAACATGGGAACTTGTAGATTTACCCAATAAACAGAAACTGGTTGACTGTAAATGGGTTTTTAAGATCAAGATGGACTCTAGTGGAACTTCAACATACAAGGCCCGTCTAGTCGCAAGGGGTTTTTCTCAGAGGTATGGCATAAATTACTGTAATAACTTTTTCACCTGTTGTAAGGTATGGTTTAATCAGAATGTTATTTGCTTTATCAGTTGAATTGAACATGTCTGTAAGTCACCTTGACGTAACAACGGCATTTTTAAACAGTGTTTTAAAATAAGTCGTTTACATGAAACAACCGGAGGGCTGGAGCCTGTAAGGGGTAAAGTCTGTTTGTTGAAGAAAGCTTTGTATGGCCTTAAAGGGGTTCTCACCCGCTACACCAAAAAAATATGTTTAACTAAGGCTGATTAGCTATGAAATTAGCGACTAAATGAAAAGAAATCGGGTTCACCATAACCCGGTAAAAAAATATCAAAGTTAGTGATTTTCGAGCTAGGTGCCATCGGCGAAAATCTCCCATAAGAAATAGCATTGGGACGACCTGTATGCCTTGGGACCTTGGAGGATTCTGCTCCAAAAAAAAATGATGTAATACCGTTGAGTGAGAAATATATTATTATTATTATAACTATTATTATTAATATTATTATTATTTATTATTATTATTATTATTATTATTATTATTATTATCAACTCGCATACTGGAGCTCGTAGCGGTCGGACGTGTTTATTGTGCGCTCTGTACTAGGCCTGTTTGCGGTGTTATCTATAGTGAGTGATACCATGCCGCGTACTACATGTGGAAAGTGTACGGACGATCTCTCAAGTGACGGGGACTTTGTGACGTGTGTGGGATGTGATTCTGGGTTTCACTTCGATTGCTCGATTAAAAAATCCACATACAACGCGAAATCAAAGCAACAGAAAAAGGAGTGGCGTTGCAGTCGTTGCAGGGAGGCAACCAAGCCTCTGAGTCCTGCATCGGCGACTTCGGATTCAGCTGCCAGGTTTGATTTTGGAAGCAGTTCTCAAGGTCTGTTGATTCAAAAAACTCTAAATGATATACTTCAAAAGCTTGATGTAGTAGTGTCGGATATACAGTCAATGAAAAAAGAAATTGCGGAGTCTAAAGAGAAGTATGATGCTATTTTGAAATTATGTAAACAACATGATGAAGATGTTAGCTTCTTGACAACAAAAATAAAATAAAAATCAAAACTCATTGATGAACTCAACCTTAAAGTCAATAAGTTAGATCAGCACGGGAGGAACAACAATTTTGAATTAAGTAACGATGAGGAATCAGACAACGAAGATATAGAAAAAGTTGTTCTGAAAGTTGCAAGGGAACTTAAAATCGAGCTGTCGTCGGGGGAGATTGAGGCCGCCCATCGTTTGCCATCACGTAATAAAAACTATCCAAGGAAGATAATTGTACAATTAGCATCACGTAAGAAGAGGGATGAGTTCATAGAGGGGCGTCGCCAGGTCGTAACCAACCAACAAATATTCGGTAGCAGTGTTGCCGTTCAGATCGATACATCCGCATCACTGAGAATCTCGCACGTTACTACAGGAATTTACTCTGGGAGTCAAGACAACAAGCAAGAGACGCCGGTTTTAAATTTGTGTGGTGGAGTCGTGGAAAAGTCCTAGTTAGGAAAGACGAAGACACGCGGCAAGTTATTGTTATCAATACGTTAGAAGACATAAATAAGCTTTTCGAATAACGTGTGTGATCTGCTTATTCATACATGGACTTGACTGGTATTGACCTCCCTATTGACTGCATTGAAATAAATAATCTAGACAATTGGTCACCTTTGAATGATGGACTGAATGCTATTCATATTAATATAAGGTCTGTGTACAAACATTGGGATGAACTCCAAGTGGTCTTGCATAGATGTAAATACGATGTGTTGTTATTAACAGAAACTGGTCTGCAAGACAACAATAACAACGGCTATCAGATAACAGGCTATGATGTAATTTGTCATTCAAGATTAGGTCGAAGAGGTGGTGGGTTGCTCTTATTTATCAAATCGGGGTTTGTTGTTAAAAATATTTGTACAGATTTTAAGTCATTTGAAGGAATTTCATGTAGTGTGTTTGTTGATGATGAATTATCTTTTGAGTTGCTTTGTATATATAGACCCCCCGATAATAACACGAAAAATGATTTTATTTTAGAATTAGAAGTGTATTACGAAACAATTAATCAAATATACACTTGTTTGATATTAGGAGATATTAACATTGATGTTCTTGATACCTCTAATAAGTATGTACAACTATACGAAAATCTGATGTCGGCACGTGGGTTTTTAAAATGTGTGAACTTGCCCACAAGAGAGGAGTATAGTTTAGGTAAGCTAACGAGTACTTGTATAGATCATTCCTATGTACGCTCAAACTCATATGTAAACATCAAGTCTGCTGTATTTACTACTAAGATTTCAGATCACTATATGATTTTAGTGTCGGTAGGGTTTAAGATCAGAAATGAGATAGACATAAAGGAAACTCGAATGTGTATAAATGAAAGGGTTCTTTTAATTAACTTGAAGGCTGTTAACTGGACTCGACTACTAATGATTAACGAAAGTTCAGCTCTTTACGACAAACTGTGCAGGGAGTTCGACTGTTGCTACAATAATTCACGTTATATAAGTCAATCGGGAAATAATAAAAAGAGGGTGCAAAGGCAATGGATTACAAACGATTTAATAAATTTAACAAAACAGAGGGATAAATTGTTTCGCCGGTGGAAAGACTGTGGGGGTTTGAACCCATTAAAGAATGTATATAGGAAGCAATACACGGATTTCAGGAACTACGTAAAAAGACGGTTGGTAATTGCAAAACAAACATATTTCCGTCAATGCTTAAATAATAACAACGGTATAAAAGAGGTGTGGCAAACTATTAATCGTATCACAGGTCGTAAAGTAAAAGATTCAGTTGACGCGGTTGTCAACAAGTATCTAGGGAAAATGCATACCCCTGAGGTCATCGCTAATAGTTTTGCTGACAGCTTTTCAAGTGATGTGGATAGTATTCGTCATAAGTGCGACTTGAGCTGCGCACAACAAGTTATGACAGATACTGCCACACAGTCCATGTGGTTGCCCCCGGTAAGTGTACAGAAAGTAAATAAAATAATTTCGGATATAAACGTAAATAAGCAGCCTGGCTACGACGGCATAAGAGCTATTGATATCAAGAATATGAGAATAGAATTGAGTCCTGTTATTGCGCATTTAATAAATCTATCAATAAGAGATGGTTGTGTACCGGAAAAGATGAAAGTATAAGTTGTGAGACCGGTATATAAAAAAGGTGACCACATGAATTTTTCAAATTATCGTCCTATTGCATTGCTGTCTGTTGTAGAGAAGATAATGGAGCGTTACATATCTGATTGTCTGACCAACTATTTAAGAAATTTTAACATTAACAGTGAGCATCAACATGGGTTTCAAAAGGGAAAAAGCACTCAGGAGCTTCTATTGCAGTTTTCAGATTTGATAAATACTAGTCTAGATAATAATCTTCATGTTATTGCAACGTTTGTTGACTTCTCAAAAGCGTTTGATACGCTAAATCATAATAAGCTGTTAGAGTGTTTAGAGCACATAGGCGTACGTGGTAAAGTTCTAGACTGGTTTCGAAGCTATTTAAAAGATCGAATATATTTGGTTAAAATAGGTGACACGTATAGTAAATCAGGTAAAGTTATGTCAGGCGTACCACAAGGGTCAATTCTTGGCCCTCAGTTCTATATTATCTATGTTAACGTTATTCATAAATATATAATTAATTGTCTATTTTACTTATACGCTGATGACTTCGTACTATTGCAGGGGTCGGGAACCTGCGGCTCCGGAGCCGCATGCGGCTCCTGATTGGGTCTAGCGTGGCTCCATAATTTAGTAAGGAAAGTAGTCTCTAATATCCAAAAACAACTAATATTTGAAATAATGCGCGCTAAACCTCCCCTGCCCCCCCACAGCCTTGTCGGCTAGTTCCACATTACCTCACCCCCGCAGCCAGCAGTCAGCGTGCACAAACGAGACAAGAGGACAGTGCCTGGAACTACGAACTACGAATCAGTCAGTGTGTGCACTTGCACCTGTCAACATGAGCGACGCTAAGAAACTGGAAGATTTGGAACGGGACTCTGAGAATACATTGCCACGCCCTGAAGAAATAATTTTTCGAAAATTCAATGAGCTACCAACCAAATACAAAAACATCAGGAAAATGGGATTCGGTCTCCTTGCAATATTTGGTTCAACCTATTTGTGCGAACAGATATTTTCAAGCATGAGTTACATAAAGAATATCGAAATCGTTTGAGTGACATAAGTCTTTCATCATCTCTAAAGCTATCGTCATACAGACCAGATTTTCATTTACTTGCATCAAAAATTTAAACTCAAAAATCACATTGATTGAACTCTTCATTATACGTAAATACCTATTATTGAACTTTTAAAATATCTTGTGTAATACTAATTTGTAAAGGCTGGTCCACACAGATTTTTAAGACATACAATTTAAGGTTTAATGCGTATGTCGTAAAGTTGGATCATAGGAAACACGTACTGGCGTTCACACAAAGTTTTAGTTTTAAGACGTTGTTTTCATTGTTGTTTTTAAAACAACGTCTTAAAACCTTATGCATTATGTCTTCAAAATCTGTGTGGACCATCCTTTACATAAAAATAAAGGTTGATATTAGTGATGTAATTTGTGTTATGTTAATTTTACTGTGGCTCCGACTGGTAATCAATTAAAAATGTTATGTGAAATTGGCTCCTAAGGTCAAAAAGGTTACCGACCCCTGTACTATTGGCTATACATAAAGAGTTGAGCGTTGCAATAGAATATATGAATGTGGATTTTAGAAATTTACAATGTTGGACTCATGATAAGGAATTAGTAATCAATGTTTTAAAAACTAAATCGGTTCATATGTGCACTCCATTAAATTCTGACAGAAATACGGCAATAAAATTAATTTTCCATGACACTGATTGTATACATAAACGAGACGCAAATCTAGTTTGTGGGTGAAC
The DNA here is from genome assembly GCA_945910005.1 of Isoperla grammatica. NCBI lineage: Eukaryota > Metazoa > Arthropoda > Insecta > Plecoptera > Perlodidae > Isoperla > Isoperla grammatica. Next base: position 71,984,283 of record OX246738.1, read on the forward strand.
GCAGCAAATAGAATCTGTGGATCACCGTGGATCACTGTGGATTTGGGAGCGGTTATTGATAGAGATTTTTCATGGAAGCCGCACATCGATTACATTTCTTCAAAACTTCGTTCTTGTGCATATCAGTTATATAAATTAAAACCAATCGTATCTGATAATCTTTTAAGATTAGTTTACATTGCATTAGCTGAATCGGTAATCTCTTACGCTTTGCTCTCATGGGGTAATGCATCTGCGTACCACATTGATGTGTTAGTAAGGTTGCAAAATTCAATCATCAAAATAGTTTGCCCTAAGCATATATTAAATCATACAAGTGAAATGCATGAAATTTATAGACATTGTTATTTATTGCCTCTAAAAGAGCTATTTAATTATCGTATGGTGCTAAAATATTATTTTGAGAGTATATATAAATTGGTACGCGTTCATTCACAAGCCACAAGATCTTTAAGTCAAGGTAAGTTAGAGGTTCCAATTACAAGAAACACACATGGGGAACGTTGCCTTAAATATTTGGTACCAAAATTGTTTAATTCTCTGCCCAATCACGTCAAGTCATTAGAAAAGATATCCTTGGTAAAGACAACATTAAAATCACACTACCTTGAAAATATTTCATTATGTCTATCTTAGGATCTTAGTCGGTTTCCGGCTCGTTCTAAATCTTGATGTATTTATTGTCTTATATCGTTTCCATAATTTTTGCTAAATTTACTACTATATATAGTTACTTTATGTTGTATTTTGTCTAGGAATAAGTTTGTAATTTTAATTTATATTGTGCCTTCCGCTAAAACATACTTCTTGTATAATATAGACCCACTGATAAGCCTTGTTTGGCTTAGTGGGGCATGTGTATGCTATTTTTTGTTGTATGTTGGTTCACTTGAAAATAATAAAACAAAATTATTATTATTATTATTATTATTATTATTATTATTATTATTATTATTATTATTATTATTATTATTATTATTATTATTATTATTATTATTATTATTATTATTATTATTATTATTATTATTATTATTATTATTATTATTATTATTATTATTATTATTATATTGTTGCAATACATACAAACTCGGTCAAAACCGGCATAAACATGTTGTACGGACACAAATGTCAAGTATTTCCATGTGTTTACCTTATTAAAATCTACTTAGAAATACTTAATATATCATTGTCCATACTATTTTCTCCGAACTACTTAATATATCATTGTCCATACTATTTTTTCCAAACCGAACTGTGGATGCTATGTACGGTCGTGGCCGATTTGTACTCATCCCAGCATTCGCTCTTTGTACGGTGGAAACCACGAAAACCACCATCGGGATGGAGAACTTCTTGAAGTCTTCATTCTTCTTAGTTCAAAAATTTTCGCACTATCCTACACGTGTTCAAAATAATTGCTTTTTGCATCTCGATGTATATGTTCGGTTGGAGACCAATTAGTTTAATGCTGTTATGGAGTTTACGTGGAACAATGCCATTTCCTGATATAATTAACGGTATAACAGTTACATTATTCTGCTTCCACAACCTTTTTATTTCAATAGATAATTCCTTATATCTGTTTATCTTTTCCCGCCAAGTTGTCTCTACATTGTGGCATAAAGGGACGGCAACATCAATTAAAATCGTTTCTTGTTTCTTCTTGTCAATAAATATAATATCCGGTCTATTGTGATGTATGGTTTGGTCTGTTATAACTGCCTGGTCGTAATACAATTTGTAGTCTTTACTATCTAATACCTTTTCAGGCTTGTATTTGTAATACGCAGTGGTTGTGTTTATAAGTTTATACTTCATGGCTAATTTTTGATGTATAATGTTTGCAACTTGGTTATGCCTATGAAGATAATCTGTTTGACAAAGCATTTTGCACCCAGATACGATATGTTCAATTGTTTCGCCGTTCATATTACATTTTCTACATTTATCTTCCACTGTGACGTCTTTCAGTATGTATTTTTTGTAATTGTTAGTCTTGATTACTTTATCTTGAATAGCGATCATAAATCCCTCTGTTTCGCTGAAAATGTCCCCGGACGTTAACCATTTGTTCGATGCTACCCTATCGACGCTATCCTTAAGAAGTTCTTTATAATGTCTGCTATGTAATCTCTCTGATCTCTTTTGCTGTGTCAGAATTTAGTTTTTGAAGCAAGTTTAAATTTCCGTCATTTAAATTGAGGGGAGAAAGTGACTTATCTTTATTATTATTAATATTATTATTATTATTATTATTATTATTATTATTATTATTATTATTATTATTATTATTATTATTATTATTATTATTATTATTATTATTATGTTATTTTCTTTCTTCTCTTCTCTCATTTGCACCATCGGGCTCCTCTTGAGCCAAGACGATGCGAGAGTGCACCCTAGGGTGGCGGCCGAAAGATGGTGGTGACAATGTAGCTCATAGGCTGAGGACCTTGCGCACGATATTATTATTATTATTATTATTATTATTATTATTATTATTATTATTATTATTATTATTATTATTATTATTATTATTATTATTATTATAATTATTATTATTATTATTATTATTATTGTACAATATCGATTTATTACTACCATTAAAAGGATGATGTTATATAATTACTCAGTCAACGGCATACGTTCAAATTGCGTAGAAAAACGGACGCGCCCGTATCTACTTAAAGTACTCTCATATTGGATTTCAAGACGGACCAGCCCCACGAGAAATTCCATTGAAATCGCGCGCTCGAAATCAACGTCCGCTCTACCGATGAGCCGGTAATAGGTCACTACCATTTAGTTCCGTGGCGAACGGTAAGCGCACCGATCAGTGCACCGTCATTAGCGCCATCTGTGTTCGCGCCAACGAACTAACTGCCTTGCGAGGGCGTGCCGGTGTAGTGGTCTAAGGTGTAGACAGATCTCCTATGCCGTCGGGCCTCTTCCCTATATTTCTCACTCAACGGTACGACCTATCATACGACGTCGGGGGATGTTTCAAGGAATACACATAACCGCTTATCAACGCGTCACGCAGAGTGTTTTCCTAGTATTTTATTGGCTGTTCTTAGAAGCACAAGTTTAAAAACATTAGCGTCCGTTACGATTAAAATAATATTCACTCTACACTAGTTTGTTTCAGACAAACACTGACTGAGACTGAGCGTGAACTAAAAAAAACCAAAAAACAAGGATTTTGTTTTTGTTTAGTTGTAGTGTTGCTTTATTTATGTAGCTTTCACTTATATGCATTACATATATACATACAATGTTATCGGTAAAATAAAACATCAAGATTACAATTGTATATATTAAACCAGTTTGTGGGCCCAACTTTAATTTACCCACTTCAAAATGCACCTCTGACCCAGTTACCGAAATCATTTTTGTCAGATACAGACAAATTGATACGGGGTACTGTGAAGGAAATTTTACAGCTTCCTCATGATGTTCCCGACTCCATGATTTATTCTAGTCCGAAATTCAAAGGCCTTGGCATTATGAACACTGGATGGGAAGCCTTCATTCAGCATTTTAACATATGTGATACATTGCTAGAGGCGGATAATGTACACGTAAATTTTGCGAGGAATCTTGAAGCTGAGAAGTTAAGTTGTATTTCTAGATTAGGCTAGGCATAACGTTTCCGGAAGCCTCAATGAGAGCTGGAGTCTCAGGCAAGACCTTGCGAGAACACCTTCGAGAGCAAGAGTATAAAAAGTGGTGCGCTCTGTCACATAAAGGAAAAGGTGCGATACTTTTCCAGGAAGTGACATCTGCTAACAGGTGGATCCACAATAAGGCGGGACTCTCTTGCTCTGAATGGAGAGATGCCATCAAGATGACGTGTAACGTGGTTCCCGTAAGAACCGTCCCTGGCAGGAGCCAAGGTACTAACCGCTGTAGACATTGCAGCGAGTTTGAAACCCTTGCCCATGTACTTGGTTACTGTCAGCACGGCGAAAAGATGAGAGAATCCCGTCATCACGGAGTGCGGCATAAGATAGCCCAGGCTCTTCGCGTAAAGAAATATGAAGTCTATGAAGAAGTGCATGGTCTTTCTACGTCAGGGGGCACGAGGCGAATTGACATCATCGCAATTGATCGGGGGACGTCGGAGGGATACATTCTCGATCCCTCTATCCGCTTTGAGGATCACCTGGGACAAGCGGAGGAGGTTGATCGTGAAAAGCAGGGGATCTATAACCCGACTGGTGCCTATTATAAGACCTATTACAATCTGAAGAATATCAGAGTTATAGGTCTTATGATAGGTGCTAGGGGTACAATCCCCGGCTTTTTCGAGGAATTCCGGAAGACGTTCAAATTACCATCAAGTCTCACCGAAGAAATTGTTCTGGCCGTATTGCGATGGTCTATTTTCATCTTTAGGCACCATTTGTATTCTTAATTTTGTTTAGTTTATATATAAATTGTATTTTGTATTAAGTGTTGTGTATAAGTGTTATTTGTTTCTATTTTCGTTTTGATATAAATTGTTCGTTATTCTGTGTCTTACGGCAACAGCTATGGCTGCAGAAACCAATAAAGGTTGTTATTATTATTACAAATTAAAATATACCATAGATTGAAATAAAAGGATATCAATTGTTCGTTATTCTGTGTCTTACGGCAACAGCTATGGCTGCAGAAACCAATAGTCTAAAGGTTGTTATTATTATTATAAACTTAAACCTTTTAAATTTTTGTAACTTTTATAATAAGTATATTGGTTGATACATTTGTACGTATTGAAATTTTTGTTGAGTTTTGTAGTAAGTGGTAAGGCTGTTGTAAAGTTTGATGCCGTTTAAACTATTAAATGATAATTAGAATGGCTTTGTGAGAATTTAAGAGTAGAATTGTATTATATCATTTTTATATGTGAAATGTATAGCAATAGTGCTAATAAAGAATTTACATACATACAAACGTAAAAATAGATTTTTTGTTAAATAAATAAAGTAAAATAAATTAACATTATAGTGTACCCACTCAGTAATAAGACTGATTTGCAGTGGGGTGGGAGTGTTTACCTGTCTTATTGTAATTTTAGGTGAAAATGTACATAGGATAGCCCCGATATTCGTTGAGCTTGTTGTATTCAAGCTTAATTTATCACTATCTGTGCATGGATTTATAATATCTGCAAGGTCTACTCGCAACTACTCGTCAAGTAGACCTAGGGTTGGAATTCATAGTCGGCCCCTACACCTAGGGGCGCCCATTGTTACCAGGTAACAATTGTTTGCATGTTATTTCCCATAAACAAAACAAATCCATAGCAACAATGGGTGCCCCTAGGTGTAGGGGCCGACTATGAATTCCAACCCTAGTCGTTTTCAAATTTGATATTTTCATAAGCCCGCGTTTTTAGTTTACGTGGCGGTGACATCGGCGTACGACGAGGCGATGTCGATACTGCGTGTTAAAATCCTTAAAATCCGCCGCCGCGTCTGTCAGTGCGCCGTGCGGTGCGCGGTGCCGCTTCTCAAGCTTTGACTTGTCCAAGAAGTGTCTTATGTTATGGTGAATTCACGACCTTGCGTTGCGCTACGCAACTTTGAACTTCGAAGTCCTAGCAACCAATCATGAGCATCATCAGTGCGCGACTGTGCGATGCTGCAAACATTGTTCTAGTTCAACTTTCCAACGCAATAACGCAAAGCAAAGCCTTCTTGATCCTCGCGGCATGTATGATCCGGGATACTCGGTTTAAAGCACAGCCTTCTCGAACGTCGGTTCAATCCAAGGTCCGTAAATCCCCTGGCGGGGACTCGTCAAACTCCCAAGTTTTTACATTGAGGTTTACCAAACCTCCGCCAGGAGATCGACGGATCTTGAGTTCAATCCACGCAAGGTCCACTTGATCGGAGATCAAGTAGACCTAGAATCCGCGGTTTGACCTGTCGAGAAGGCTGTAGTTTAAAGCAAGGTCGTGAACAGATGATGAAGTCAACGCAATGCAACGCAACAAAGTCCAACGCTCAGCGCAACGCAACGCAAGGTCGTGAATTCACCATTAGTGTATTTCATTTAATAATAAGTAACCCGTGATTTAGTGTCATTCATCTGTTGGTATCGGTGAGTAAACTTACAAAATTCGTTTATATTTCTGTAATAAATGTACCATAGGCCTAGGGTACTAAGCTGTTTGATAAGATTGAAACTTTTTAGTCCTCGTGTTCTTGGCTTACGCAGGTTAAAAACGTATAGGCCTATCTAGTTTCCAGTGTAGGCCTAGTCTAGGCCTACTCTGAATAGCTAGGCCTAGGCCTTTATATATTTAGGCTAGCCTAGGCCTAGGCGTAGGCCTAGGCTTAGGGACGCGGGTTAGGTTCAGCCTAGGCCTAGGCCGAGGCCCGAGGCTAGGGCCTAGGCCTATGAACTCAACGTAAGCTTAGGCTCCCTAGGCCTAGGCCTAGGCCTACGCGTCCTCATGGCGTCAGCATGTATGTAGGCCTAGTTTAAAATGATAGGCTTAGATGATTACATGCATTTAGAGAAAACTGTATTGTACTCTGAGGTAAGTCTTCCAGGTCCAGGTGCGAATCTAGAAGATTTTAACGCAGTTTGCTCAAGGCTGCGATTGCGAAGGAGGAAATTGTGCTTCAGCCATAAAATGCAAATGCATAGACAAATATGGTCCAAACTATACATCAGCTCGTCTATTAATGGAAAATAAGTTGAGCGGGCCAATTTTAGAATGTAACTCCGAGTGCGCATGTTTCGTAAATATGGAGAGGGCCTAGGGCCTATAAAGATTCGTTTGATGCTATGCCTAGGCCTAGTACTAGTGTTACAAGGTTGGAGATGGACAATGTGAGTGGGCCTAGCCCAAGGTCTACGGAGGACACCAACTTTTCTACACATGTCGATGATGGGCCTAGGCCTATTTCACCGGCTGATACCAAATTGTGTAAAAACCGTTTAGTACAAATGGGCCCTCGTAAGGGTCTAGAGATATTCGTTACCACAAACAAAAAGGGATTTGGTTTGAGGTCCAAATTTGTTATTCCAAAGGGTAGTTTCATTTGTGAATATGCTGGCGAAGTTATCGGTCTCGACGAAGCAAGATTACGCAGCGCCCAGAACGTGGATAAGATGAATTAGGGATGGGAAGGTTAAACGTTTAAACGTTTAAACGTGTAGTGGTAAATTAGAGGTTATTAGATTACGCATAAACGGTTAGCAACGGTTAGTCAATTTAAAAATAAATAGTAAATAGTAAATACTGTATCATAAAATATGGTGTTTTGAGTGACCTTTCAGTTTTGTTAAATTAAAAATAAATGTTTTTTTCCCAAATGTGCATGAGAGTTGAGTGTGGTTGAAACTTGAAACCTATCATATAAATGACTCATTCATCACTCGGCGCCGCCTGCCCACCACCAAACGAACGAACTTCCGGTGGAATGGAAATGGCTTGCTGTTGCTTGCACGTTCGTCGCCGGCGACTCGCGTATTCACTTGCCCTCACTGGCAACCGATCTCTCTCTCTCACTTCATGGAGTAGAATCTTACTGCCTGCCTGCCTGCCTCGCGATGTTTTGCCTTTGTCACGCTGGACTACGCTACCGAGTACCGGGCGACCCCCCACCGCTCACAATAGCTCGGGGTGTCTTGCTGGCCAGTCGCAGCGCTTAATTATTGTCTTTGTGCTTGTTTTTATTGTTGCGTGTGTCTGTGACCAGGATTAGTTTTTTTATTAAAAGTTATTAAATAATAAATAAATACATGGTACTGGCCCAGCCTGCAGTGGGAGTTGGAGTTGGGACTACGATCTGCCGGTGTCAGCTGATTTGCCTAAGATAAGGTCATCATTCTTTGGCAAGTGATAATTTGATAAAAAAATAAAACCCCATCATAAATGGTCCAACAATGTTCCTAAGAATAATGCGAATTATACGAAAGTGTGAGATTACTATTTTGTTTTAATTATGTCTACATTTTTAATCGGAATTAAAAAAAAACAAAAAAAAATGGGGGGGGGGGGGGGTTAACCGTTTAAACGTGATTAGTTGGTGCGTTTTTAAACGTTTGGCAAAATAGCTGTTTTTTCCCATCCCTTAGATGAATTACATCTTCGTTCTTCGCGAACATGTCGGTGAGCTCAAAGTAATCAAAACCTATGTTGATCCTACCACAATTGGTAACATTGGTAGATACATTAATCACTGTTGCCAACCTAATGCAGCCGTTGTTCCTGTTAGAATTGATAATCCTGTGCCAAAGCTAGCAATTTTTTCTATTTCTGATATTGAGGTGGGAGAAGAAATCACATTTGATTATGGGGATGGTAATGGAGGCAACTTGGACCCTGTAGAAGGTAAAATGTGTTTGTGTGGGGCTCCCAAATGAAGAGTTACTATAATTTAAGCACATTCTCACTCCCTTGACTCCCTCCGCTTACCTGACCCATCAAGCTTTCGCAGCCCCTTGCCTGAATCTCCCTGCACCTCCCGACTCCCTTCCTTTCTCCTTAGCATGCCACCTCCCTCCTGCTTTCTCCCCCTCCTCAATAGAGAATACAAATTTTAGATCCTACCTTCTTCAAGTACTATTCACCCCCCCCCCCCCCCCCCCCCCTGTTTCTGGATTTAGGTCTGCACTGCGATCATGTAATTTTGATAGATAACGTTCGATATCGTTGAAAATTGTAGTTTGAACGAACGTAGCTCTTAAATGCAGTTACCGGTATGTACAGCTCGATAACGCTATTAAACGTTGAACACTCATCCCGAGGATGACAACTAGCCATAGTTGCAAAAATATGGGACGTTAACCCCAAATATCATTATTATCATCATCACAAAAATCGTGCGCGCCTCTCGATCACGGGCACCCAGCCATTAACAGCCTTCGATACCAAGAAATGGCGGAAACGCCGGTGATTAAACTACTATTTCACAAAACTAAAGTAGGACGGACTATGGGCCTACCTTTAGAGTTTAGACCTACCTCTAGAACAGTGGAATATTACGTAGAATAAATACGTGCTGTGAGTAGTTACTCGATGGATCTACTGAGTAAAGTGTAAATTTTGCTACATTTTGACAGCCTTTCAATAAAAACAAAAGACTGCCAATGTTACTCACAGCTTGCTGGATTTTGACTAGTTTCTGCGAACTTTTCGAATTCTCGGACTCTTATTGGCTACAGAATAACAATTTCAACGTTAGCAATCAAAGTTAGGCCTACATGATTGCAGTGCTCGTCTTGTGTACCACTGCCACAAACTGCATTAGGTGATATTGTTCAAATGCTGCAGTCGTGTTATTGTACTGACAGCACTAGCGGTTTGTTTCTGCTTTTGTGTTTGTAAAACATCAGTACAAATATTTCGAAACACTCTAAAACTTACTGAGGATCCCTCGTTCAGCAGTGGTGTAACACCTGGATCACCAGTAATTTGAGGAAGAGGGGAACATCATCAGTCTAGCCTAGCTCAGGTTCTGACCGGAGCTTGTCTTTGCCTTTCACGACCTCTAGCATGGCTAGGTCTCTGACAAAGAGGGAGCAACCCCCCCCGAGTGGATCTCTTCCATTTGTTTGGTTTGTATTAGCTGCCAGTGATTGGGCATTGGGGTATGTCCAGTGGTGTGACATGTAAATAAATTGCTTGTAAAAAGTGGTTCTTAGTTACTCAATATTTTAAGCATTAATTAAAATTAACACTTTAATTACATTTAACAATCATTTCCCAAGTGTATTAACACACATTTGTTAAATCTACAGCGTTTCACCAGGTTTATTTATGAATATTCCGGATCGTCAGTGGTGGGACAAAAGTTGGATTTAACACAAATTTCTAAGGTCGTGCAAACCCACATTTTTGTATTTCGAACCGAACTCGAACTTTCTTAAATTTAAAAATCGAACTTCGAACCACTAAAATTTCGAACCGAACTCGAACCGAACTTTGTAAAAGGACACAACAAATTAAACAAGCTTGTCACTTTATGAATAATGTACTTTTTATTTACAGTTGGTTAACTAATATGAAATATCACATTATTTAACATGGCCTAGGACAAAAAAACTGAAAACATGAATATGGCAGGCTTATAAAGAGTAAAGACTAGTAAGACTAGTATTTAACAGCCATTCCATGTTACGGGTGTGACCATTTGGAAGATTTTTTCTATCTTTAAAAATAAAAAATTAATAGTTTGGGGGCTACTATAAACATTACAATTTTGTATTACATTGGGATGGGGTTATAAAGTAATGGAAAAATATTGTATTGCATTATCTTGCAGCAAGCCTAATTATAATTAGAAAAAATGTTCCGTTACGGGTGTGACTTTAATCTGACAACTGTTTCCAAAATCATAGACAAAAGTAAAAAAGTCTGTGAGTTTAGGTCTATGTTGTACAATACCAATTTTTTTTATTGAAGAGTACATAAATGCCAATCAACTAAGGTCCTTCAACATACTCCAAAACAATTGTTAAATAAGGTACACATTTTCAAAATTTGTGTTTCGGGTGTGACAGGGTGTTACGGGTGCTACGTAGTACGAAAAATACAGTTAAATGCATATATAAAACACTAAGTAGAGTATTTGAATGATATATTTCCATATTGCTTTGGTAGATAGTGCCTAAAGGCTGGGATAGTATTGAGAGGGAAAGAATTATAGGAACCAACAGCTCACCTTAAAGAGATCGGCAGCCGTGTTGAGATGGAGATTACATATATTTACAATAATTTACAATTAGACGGAACGTTTCGGCTTACACAGCCTTGATCACCCGTCGGTGTAGAGAGACTAACTGACTAAATTTAAAAAGTGCATGACTATACATATATACAAGGCGCTGTTGGTGGTGGAGGGGAGAGTTAGCCAGGTAAGGTAAGGTAGTTCTCTGTATACCCTCCAGAGCCCCAAGGTTAGCGCAGGTTGAGATTGGGAGGCATACGGGAGCTGGTTACCATCTGGTGAGCCAGTTCCCACTTTCCCTCACTGCAGTTGTGTGGCAAAGCCCTGATGATGCTGGTATTGAAGCAGTCATTAAAGGCTAGGTTGTGACTGGTCGCATGCAGGGCCACTGGTTTCTCATTGGCAATCACAGTGTCGTGCCGGTGCCCATTCATTCTTTGCCTAAGAGTGTTGGTGGTTAGGCCTATGTACTCTGCGGGGCAGTGCAGACACCGGAGCTGGTAACTAACTGGTAACTCATGCGCTCACCTTTGGATGCCATCGTTTCAAGTGCCCAGTCGTGATATTACTACAATTTTATACAACTTCGTTATACGATCTTTAATTGTATGCCATTTTATTTCCAACGGAATTATTATTCAGTTCATGCTATTGTATATGTGGGCTTTGCTTGAATGTTCACTTTGATCGTGTTTATTACATTTGGATGGCTGGTTTTTATAAAATAGATTACATAAAGTAGCTTTGATTTATTTATTTTGTTGTTATTTCTATTATCGCCGTTTATTGAAAACTTATATGTTACGTTATGTGATGACATAATGTATTTCAATCCAAAATTGAAACATTTAATTAGAAATCTATAGAGGTGTGCGAGTAGCAATTTTTTGGTTCGAGTCGAGTTCGAGTTCGAGTAGTTCAAAACCAGAAATTTTTCGAGTCGAGTTCGAGTAGTAAAAAATTGAAGTACTTAAATATGCTGGGGTTCATTGGGAAATAGGTAGCCTATAAGAAAGAATTGTACAACAAGGTGAATACATTTCTTGTTACTTTTAATAACTTAGTCTTAAGTTAACAGTAAGTAATCTTAATTTTAGGCCTGTTGTTAGGCAACAACAAGGCATGGCCTAGGGTTATTCCTATGGTAGGCTAGGCTAGGCACAATAGCCTAGGCCTAGACCTAGATTAGCCTATTGCATTTGTAACTAAATCTAAATCTGAACTCACCTTGTAATTCTTTTGGCCTTTGGGTCAGTAGCAGGCCACTTCAAAGCATAGTTTATTTATACTCATGAAGTGTTAGCTGTGTCCTAGCCTGCATTGGCCTAGGCCTAGGCCTAGCTGGTGTATGGCTAGACTTAAGACATTTTAAAGGCCAAAAGAATTACAAGGTGAGTTTAGATTTAGTTACAAATGCAATATGCTAATCTAGGTCTAGGCCTAGGCTCTTGTGCCTAGCCTAGCCTACCATAGGAATAACACTAGGCCAGGCCTTGTTGTTTTGTAGGCCTAGGCCTAGCTGGTGTAAACTCTGCATAGATCTGAAGATGTCTAGCACAACTTGTTGTGCTTCCACAATTGACTTTCATAGTTGCCGCACTTATTTCGGTGCATTTATCGATCGCACAAAAAAACACGATACAAAAAACAGATAGCCTTCAAAAAGACAGGCCAGCCATTGAAGTTGAAGAAGATATCTAGAGAAAATGATGTTCCAACAATGTCTCGTAGCCATACCGGATGTTTGGGCGGGGCTTACGTATGCAGCTTCAACTAAGCTCCGCCTCCAACGCTCACTTCAGTGTAGTATAAACAGCGTTTTGACGATCTCCAGCGATATATCGCGCAATAATCGAAACTCGAAAAAAACTCGATAGTCGAGTAGTAATTGTGAATTTCGAGTCGAGTACTAAAAACTCGACTCGACTCGAAAACTCGAGTACTCGCACACCCCTAGAAATCTATTATAGTTGGTATTGTCCTTATTGCGATTGCGATTATGATTGGCACACACTTCAATATCCGATATTTATATGTCGTTGCAACGAAGCATCGCTATTAGTAGGGTTGGACAACGTGCCTTGGTTCTATTCATTCGGCATCTTTTGTTGAGGCAGAGATTACAAAAACACAAGTCGAAGTGGCGAGTTGTTATCTTTGGTTGGGAATGCGCGGCGCGGTAGATTGGCTGACGAGGCGGCAGACGGACACCTGGCTGCCTTCAGTATCGCTCGTACACGTAGTTCAACTAACTGCCGCATCCGCTTGGAGCGCCTCCCACCACGTAGGAGCCCACATTTGCACAACAACGACTTTATTTTTTAACGTGAACATTTGAAAAAAGTCATGATTAAGACTATCACATCCCCTGAGAAACATACAAATGCACACTTGGTAAAAACGCAAGCATTTTATTCGCATGGGGACGCCTACGACGTTGTAAAAACTGAATTTGAATACGAACATTGGTTTAGTTTTTACAACGACGCAATCGACTGTCAAAAAATGCAGGGATTCTTTTGACATAAATAAAAAGCCCATAAAATTCTGTAGCGGATGAAGTAGTTTGGCTACTATAGGTAAACGGTAACTAATGTTAATAAAATCGTAGCTTCAGAAAAACGTCTGCACTAATTTTCGTGAACACTCAGCCTTAAGACGCTTCTGTTTGAGAAGAGATAGGGCTTCAGTAGAGTTTCCGCACATTTTATGCTTATTGTCACTCCTACGTTTCTTATCCTGCTCCCTTTCCTTCTGAAGTAGTGCTTCTCTTCTGGCTGGATCTGCATTTACGCTTGCTCGGTATTTTGCAACTCTGTCCTTCACAGGAGCCATAACCTAAAATAAGAAATACGCTTAAAATAAAGGGTCCTGCATCACATTTACATTCTAGTACTACTTGTCACACCCGTAACATAACATAACATGTAGCACCCGTAACACAATTATTTTATTCTTCCACATAATAATTGTAAAATTTGGTTATTGGATGTGCATCACCATGTGCTTAACCTAAAAAATCCATAGATTCAGACATTTTTTATGGAACATAACCTCAGAATATGAATAAATTATGAAAATGAGTTACGGGTGTGACATTTATTCTCAATGTAGAATTAAATAGTTAAAAGTATACTTGAATACTTACTTTTAGATTTGTTCTTCACTAAGTGTGTCAACAGGTCAATGGTGGATAACACTAGCCAAAAAAACTAGCAAGTTGATGATGATAGAAGGCTGTGTGCAGCTTATGAATCACTGTGTATTTTGGCGGTAAAATTTGATTTTACAGATCACTTCACATTTCTATGCATAAAAAAAGTTATGTGTTTACAATAAAAGTAATAACATATTCAGAAACAGCATTAATCTACCATTATTTTGATATGCAACACATACAATAAAGATTAAATTTATTTTTCGACCTCTATGTCACATTTTACATGGAATGGCTGTAAAGTAGCAAAGAAGGGGCTACTACAAAAAATAAGCCTAGGCCTACTTGCTTGCATTAGGCTGCTACTTAATAAGGTAGGCGGCAAACTGGACCGAGTGGGCATTCTGTAAATGCCTTGCCAACATAGGCCTACTTGTCGTTCCAGTTGGAATGCTTAGAATCTTTTTACAATAATTGCACTTGCCTTTTAGGCCTAGTCCATCCTTTGTGAAATGCTTCCATAAGTAAGCAGAAGTACCTCTGATGACCATAGGCCTAGTAGGCTCAGGATCATCGATCTCTTCGTCCGAACAATCCATTGTTTTGCGAAATTAAATTGTTAAAATGTAAAGACTATCCTAAAAATGATAGAAGCTCGCGACGAACGAAAGAAAAGTGGCCTAAAAGAGTAGAATGCTGTGATTGGTAGTAAATGTTTTGACAGTTTTCAATAATGCCAACTATAAACGAAAAATCACTTTTTTCGATCGATATATCGATTATTTTGTGTTTTGCTATTTTGGCAGCATTGCTATTCGACATATCGATTGTCCGCTACAGGCGCATGCGTAGCGGTGAACAACAAAACTGCCAACGCGCGCGAGCGGGAAGTTCGAAATTACGGACGAACCTCAATATTTCTCGAACTCATACAAATTGAACCTGAACCGAACTATTTTTAAGTTCGAGTTTAAGTTCGAATTTCGAACGTTCGCACAACCTTACAAATTACACAAAATGTTTCACTGGATTTTTCTCCTAAACTTTTAATTATTATTACATGCCAATTGTATAATCCAGAAATACATAATACTTATTTTGATTTCAAACAATATATGTTGCTCATAACTTAAAAATACAGTGGAACCTTGATACAGCGTTTTCCAGGGGATGTTAAAAAAAACGCTACCGTCAAGTGGGGTGACTTTGGTCACCAAAAACTATTAGTCTGTTTTTATTAATGATTGAAGGGATTGCTACCATTAAAAAGCTAAATTACCAAATCAGTAACTCTTTCGACATGTTTTCTAGTTATGAACATGATAATTTATTTACATATTACTTTATAATGATGTTTTATAAAGTGACCAATGTCACCCCGGCTTTGGGGTCACTATGGCCAGGTAAACTTAATGCATGTGACCCATTGGAATTACGAATCATATGTATGTTATATTGTCATAAGAATCAGTCTTATAAGCAACAGATTGTTTAGCATAGGCATATTATAAAACACAATATGGTTACTTATAGTACAATATTTTTTTTTTTTATCATATGCCCACATTTGGCTTAATCAGGCCATCATGTAAGATCTGGTCAACCAGTAGAGACAGGCCTCCTTTTCTTCTCTCTTCATGCCGTTGGGCAATGCGTCACGTTCTGTTTTAAGTTTACTACATCTGAAGAGGTGATTCCTGTCCTGTTCCTCCACTCCACATAGCTTGCAGATACTAGTCTCAAATATTCCCATCCGGTGCAGGTGCTTCCCCAATAGGTCATGTTGTGTGTTAAGCCTGAATTGCGCGGTTTCTATTCTTCTGCTGAATTTGTGGGGGGTTTGTCTTGTGGTTGTTGTGTATTGTTTCCACGTCTTGTTTTGTCCTTTCTCCACCCACTGCTGCTTCACTTTGCTGGACATCGCTGCATTCACATGGGATTTAACGGCTCTGTAGGTTATTGGTATTGCTGGTTGTGGCATCTTGCTCCCACGTTTGGCCAGGTAGTCGGCCTTCTCATTGCCATGTATATTGCAGTGTGCAGGTATCCACTGTAGCTTTACCATTTTGCCTATGTTGTTCAGCCTTAGGATCGTTAGCTTGCACTGTCTGATGTCTTCATCCACATCCTCCTTGCTGGCTAATGCTTGTACTGCAGCCTTAGAATCAGTTAGGATCACGATTTTGTCCTTGGTACATCCCTTTGCCTTGAGGAGTGCTTTCTGGATTGCTGTCATCTCTCCATTATAGCTGCTACCATTCATACCCGCAGGGTGGGCTTCTTCAAACTCCCTACAGTATACTCCTGCCCCTGCCAGACCTGCACCTGGTGTTGCTGAGCCGTCTGTGTAAATGTGTAGCCACTCATTTTCTGGGTAGTCATATTTAAAATATTGGCCACCAGTCACACAGATAGATATTTGTAGGCCTATAGTAGGCCCACTTTTGTGGTAAGTTTTCACTTATTCTACACTGTAGTTTTTGAAATGGTAAGATGGAAAATAGAGTTCACCTCTTCTACCAAAGTCAGGCTCTGGAAGAATTTTAATTGCATCATCCATTGTAATTTCACTTAAATCTTCTTTTTCAGGCCATACAAACTGAATTTTGGGTCCCATTAGACTACTTTTCCTCAAAAACTTTGCTTTGATGTCCCAATCTTCAGAGTCAAGCCTATTAATTATCATAACCTGACCTACAAAGTATTGAATAAGCCTTTTTGTTGAGAATCTTGCTAAGATCCAGCTTCCTTCTTGCATGATGGGCATATCTTCAATATCCATTCCATCAACTTCATTTACTGACGGAGACTCGCTGTTGTCCGAATCTGATTCTGGTTCTAAACAGCGACGGACTCGTTTGATAGTTTTGCCTGTTGTTGAGGTTCCTTCTCCTGATTGCTGCAGGTGCTCTACAGTGACACTCTGTCCCGGTTCCACGTTGACCCTCTTCCTTCTTTTCTTCGACTCATCTTTTTCATATCGCAGCTTTGTCAAGATTTCAATGACGCATTCTGAGATCGTCGATCCTGGAGATGGTGTAGTTTTACCACTACTAGTAGAACTGGGAGATGAACTTTCAGTCTGGACACTATCACCATCGAGTGTAGTCGGTATACCGGTACTTGTTGGTGGCAACATACTCAGTACTTTGTTGGCATTAAGAGGATAGATTCCACATTTTTGGAATCCCGAAACTATAGTTTGGCATAGGTTTGGCTTCATCGTCTCAAGCAGTTTCTTTAAAAGATTTGGAAAAACATCCTTCGTCATAACCGCCTTAGTAGCTGCTCGATTCGTCTTCCAAGTCATTAGCACATCCCGCCAGTATCGTTTCATGGGACCGTATAGTGATACATCTAGTGGTTGGCATAAATGAGTCGAGTTCGGAGGTAGACATTTAAACAAAATATTGTGTCTCACGCAAGCTTCGAGTACCCGTGGACAAAAATGAGAAGACAAATTGTCTCCAATAAGAACTTTGGTTGCACTGTTATCGGGATCTTCTCGTTTAAAGTTTTTTTTTTTTTTTTCCTCTTATGCAATGATGACCTTTCAGCCATTCATTTTTCTCGCTATCCAATACAAATTAGCTTCTTGATCTGGCCTGCTCTGGTTGTCAGGCAGGAGTCGATATCACTCTTCATGGCGGCACATCTGAAAAGGTGCTTGATGTTCAAATTGACATAATTTACAAGTGGCCGAGTCTTTTGTGATGTTAAATCTGTTGAGATGGTGCTGGAGTACGTCGTGTAAAAAGTAAAGTATGGCACAACAATGTTCACAAACCAGTCTTCAAAACAGTGTAAATCAAACCAACCACTCTTACTGGCATTATACCAAGCTCCTAGGGGACCTGACTCCATCCATGAATCCCACATATGCTTTGCCTTATAAACTACATAGGGTGGAAGAAGGGTTCCAGATGCAGTTCCTGCAAACATTACACTAACTGCAGTCTTAGCGGAAGGCATTACTCGATCAAAATGTTTCTGGCCACGCTTTACTAAGCCCTTCCGTTTTCCAGGATCATCGATTAAGTTTGTCTCATCGTAGTTTATTATAAACTTAGGTTCGATGTCTGTTATATCTTGACTAAGATAGTTGAAGTAGGTTTGAATATCCTCAGGGGAAACCTTGGCTCTACGTGGGTTTATGTTATCAGAGTTGAGTAGTAACTTTTTGAAAGTAACGCGTTACTTGTAACGCGTTACTTTTTCGGTAACTTTTAGGCTAACTAGTTACTTTTTCCTCGACAGTAACTTTTAACGTTGAAAGTTACTATTGATAAGGAACTTTAAAAAAAAAAAAAGTTACTTTTGAAACAGCCTATGGTTTTTTAAATGTACCAACAGCAAAACACTCGTATTGCGGCTGTTTCAGGTCAAAAATCTTCGACCCCCCCCCCCTCCCCCCCATTCCTAGAATTAATACATAACTGTATCCTTTGGAAACCATTCCAGCAGCAGCCGGCTAAATAGGTTGAATGGGAACTGAGTGACAACCAATAAACATAAGTGGATGTTATTTCTTTGTGTGAGCAACACTGCTTTGCTAGGACCGCACACTATTATCGAAGGTGGCCGGCAGACGTTATAGTTCGTAGTAGTATTTGGGAAATGGATTGGTGGATGTATTATTGTAATAAACGTAGCATGCTGAATGTTCGATGGCCGTGAAAACTTTAACGCGCTTAGGAGGTCCATCCATACCTTCGGCTCTTTTGTTGACATGTCCAATTTTGACTTCCTATTCACTGTTAGTCTTTACAAAACTCAGGCTGCTGTTCTAATGATTTCTGACATACTCCGCCCGGCGCCCGCCAGCAAGGATTAGCGGGTTGAATGAAACTTGAAAGCAATATTAGTGCTTTGTTGAAGTTGTATGAAAGAGTTGGCATACACTCTTGCAGTGAGCGACCGTCGTAGGTGTTGACCATTTTTCGTGTTTAGGAACAATACCACCATTCGTTTCTGTCACATCAATATTCAATATTAAGATTCATATTTTACTAAGTAAAGTAGGTTAGTAAATGCTTTGTACGCCATTATACGAGACCGTACGTCTTACGATGTTTCAATAAATCTTTTCAGGTAAGAAGTAGTATTTTGTAATTTTTGTAAACTGCCACTTCCCATCAAAATTTCCTAAAAGTAACTTTTAAAGTAACTTTTAAAGTAACTTTTAATTTTCAAAGTAACTTTTAGTTACTTTTTCCAACAAGGAACTTTTAACGTTTAAAAGTTACTTTTAAAGGCAAGTAACTTAACTTTTTAAAAGTTCCTTTTTAAAAGTAACTTACGCAACTCTGTATGTTATTGCATACACGCCTCGATAAGGTGTTGTTCCGAGCGATGAAAGCATTTGCCCAATCAACGCCAGGCAGGTTTTTTTTAAATCGTGCTTCATTTCTTTTATTTTTATCAAGATAACTCTTGACTAAGAGTCTCAGATCCAGTACATCAACAGGAAAGCCCCATTCTGCAAGACAAATAATGTGCTTGCACAAAGTACTCTCTTCGTCCTCGGACAAGACGGTCTGTCCTCCAGGCTTCTTAAAACTCTTCCCCTTGGAACGCAAGCGTAAAGCTTCACGTGTTACCCCAAACTTGCTGGCAGCTGCTCTTATAGATAAGGGTTGAGGCCCCAAGAGAGCATCGAGGGCATCTAGCATTTGTTGCTCTTCATAGGCTTGGTAGTGCCTAGAGCCGCGCTTCTTTATGTAAACACGGGGCATTCCAGCTGCAATAAATACTTTATTGATGATCTAGTGTCTAATAACTATATGATTACTAACTAACTGGTCATATTCAACCATGTAAATGTGTTTAAATCAGTTGATTAGTAAGTGTAAGTTGCCTGACCATAGACACCCCACAGTTATTTTAGGTTATGTGAGTGACCATAGTCACCCCATGTATGCCAACTTTTTGATTTAACTCACATTGTAGACTTACCTAGATATGTGTTACTAATTTAAATGATTGAACTTAATACATAAATATCAGTGATCAATTTTCACCAATAACATTTGTGGGTTTACTGAAGCAATGTCTAGAAATGTGAAAAGTTTGAGGCACATAAAAACATGTGTTGTAGGGTTTCCCACCAAAAACACTTGCCACAGCCTTCTTGATGCATACTTGCAGAAGAAATCTTGTAAAGTAGGTGCAGAAAACCTTACAGAGCAGTGGAAAAAATATTGGAGGGAGATTCAAATAGCCATTTTACCATGGGACTCATAAATATGCAAGTTGAAGTTTTGTGACCATAGTCACCCCTTGACCAAAGTCACCCCACTTGACGGTATAACGGAAAAAACGTTAAATCGAAAAAATATCCAAAAATAGCAAAAAATCACCACTAATTACCTTGACAAAGAGTAGATCCTATCTGGGGTCTTTCTGGAAGATTTTGAGCCAAAAATGACTCTACACAGTCTTTGTAAAGCCTGTGTATTTAAACCTAAGTTACCAATTACCCTGAACAAACATGATCCTATAATCTGAAATGACAATTAGTATCAAAAAAGTAGGTCTCCTTGTAAGCGTTATCTACTATGTGTGTACGTATTTTCAAATGGCAGGCTGCCTGCACTATGTACACTGCGCATTTTCGTCGCGCAAGCCTGTCGACCAGTGCCGTCTGCTTGGCCACCTAGAATGTTCATTGCTCATCCTGTACGGCGCACCCCCCCCCCCCTCTCACCCGCCTCGATCAGTCAGTCACACTGCAAGCACGTGCTTGCCGCATGACTCAGCATGAGAGAAGAACAGGCCTCCAAAAATGTGCTAGTGTGCTAGTAGCCAGCTTAATTTTCTGGTAGCCAGGAAAATCGCCCTAATGAAATTGTTGATGGCGTATTAATTGTATGTTAGAATATGTGGGCTTACCGGTCAGGACGATTTACTGCACTTTGCAGAAGACTCTTCTGTCCCAGCTCCAGCCAATGAATGTCGCTTGTGCCCTTGTATATGCCTTGATGTTTTGACAGAGAAGAACCACTTGTCCACTGCCTTTTGTGGTCGAAAGTCTTGCAGTGATGGTCCGTTGAGATGGACCATCATCAAGTCATTCAATGTTGATGGCTCAATGCACGAACGCTTCTCGTTTTTAATTAAGTTCATGTGACTGAAGCCACGTTCACAAGATGCTGTTGAAGTTGGTAGGACAGCTATTATTCAGAGCAAGTGGCCCAATATTGGAAATCTGTCTTCTCTTGCCAATGCTTTTTGAATTAATTCTTGAATTGGTAATCCCTGACCTACGATTTTAAACTCATACCATTCAGCCATCAGTGATTGCAGTTTATTATGTTTTGAAGTGGCAAAATCACAACCAGGGAAAATTTGGCTCTGGAAGTAGTTGGCAAGAAATTCAATTTTGTCATTGCCAAAATTTTCTAATGTTTTTTGAGGCCAAAGGAAAGTGTCAAATACGGCTGTTGCTTTGACCACTTCTGTGTCCGATTCTAGAAATCTCTTCTCAAGGTACTTTACACCACCACTTATCATGTGGTTTTTGTCACTTTCAAAACTCTCACTGTCAATATTGGTCAGCTGTTTATTAGGGTGGGTCGAAAAAACATTTTTTTTTTTTTACGGAACGCTTTAGTGCGGCAAAGTTGCCTATTGTAATAAGAAGAAAAATGGCATAAAAAGTTTTAAAATCGGTTAACATCTTCCGTTCGCGCATCGTACTTAAAGTTAATGAAATATTGCAAAAATCGCCCTTTTTTGTAAATTTTTTAATAACGGTAAAATATTAAAAATAAACACACTTTAGTTTTTTATGTTTGTTGAATGGTTTAAATAACCTAAATAAATTAAATTCTGATCAATAATCTATTTTTTTCCGTTCGCGCAAAGTCTTAGAAAAAAACAGAAATATACAAATTTGTCGCTATTTCCACTGTGCAACTCTTAGCTCGTTTTGCTAGAACAAAACGAACCAGTACTCACCACTTGGAGGTGGTCGCACGTCGAGTTCCACCCACACCCTACCCAACCAACCATCCAATTGTTGGGTCTGAAATGTACATTATATTCACAACTATGGACAAAGATTTTCCATAGAGTAGGATTCTTTGGCTTACTGGGTTTTTTACTTTTCCTTTTTTATTTCTACTAGACATTTGAAGTCTGATTTTGTGGATAAATGAGGCATATCCGATCTCGACTTCAGTGTTGCTCGGATAAAGCCATCTCTGGCTTCATGACCACATACTTTACTCGAGGCCTCTGCCACAAGTGTCAGAGGAGTGAGCGTTGGAGAGGTGTCAAACACCTCTCCACAGCCTGGGTGTGACAGGGAAACTTTTGTATTTCTCTGATGGGCTTAGTGTCAGAATTGATGAGTGATTTAATTTCATCTTCACTTAGGTCCCGCAGCATTGGGGGAAAATAAAACACACAAGAATTCCAATTAATTATTTCAGTGTAATCGGAAGCTTGAAAGTTTATCTTCGGTGGTACGAAATTTCTAACAATCTTCTTCTTTGGGACGGTTTGTCTTGCTTTAAAGATCCTTCTGTAACCAAGCTCCCGAATATGTTCTCTATCATCGACCAACATTGCTAACAGAAGATTCTCTGGGTGTGCAAAGAACGCATTTCGTTCTTTTACTGGATCGACAACTTGAAGTAATTCGTCGGATAAATATCGTGATGTTTGGATTGCTTGTAAGACATGTTTTGGTCCGTCAGTAAAATATTTGCTTCTTTTTATGGCAAACCACACAGGCATGTATGATTTTAAGATGAAGCCAACTATATCTTTTAAGTTCCTGGATGGATCTGATGAACTTATATACAACCTCAAGGACTCGGTTGGCCGCAGTTAGCCATCTGGAATGGGACATAGGACCATTGTCCCGATTTGCCAAATCTTCTGGACAATGTCCCAAGGTGACTGATTGCACTTAAAATGTCTAACAAATGCTGTTGGTTTTTGCTCAACAATTTCCTGTCTATATCAGGAATCGAACAATCTATGGGTTCATAATCGACTACAGGGAGTTTTTCACAGCAAGTGAGCTGCTGCCCGATTGGCCCACCAAAAGATTTAGGTCCTGCAGTTTGATCGTCAATATGTTTGAAAATGTGGCAAAAAGGAAGCTCATTAAAATGCATGAGGCATATGCTCCACTGTAGCGGGCGTCCTACATGATTTTCTAGTCAGTGGATGACACCGTTCTTCCATCCAGTGTTGATAACAGTGCCATCACGCACCCTACCACTTCTAGTTTTTCTACTGATATTGATAGTTCAGACAAACGAGAAATAATACTAGTTATATCATTTGATGAACCCGAGGAAGGAGATACATGTCCCATATAAGTAGATCCAGGTTCATGGATAAGAGAATATAGCTCTTCTTTTACATTCCTGCAAAATTGCTTGGCCTTCAATATTTCTACGAACAAAGTATCATCTTTTCGTCCGTCAAAGAAAAGACTCCAACTTTCCTCAGGAGGTGTGAATTGGCTTTCCAAATCCGTCCTAACACGACTCTTGTCTCTTCTTATTTTACTCTTATCAACCACATATGTAGAATCTGTGTCGGTTATCAACCCAATGTCTCGCAGAACCTTGACGATATGACAGCTGTTGCCCAATGAAAACCTCCGAACCGATCACTGTTTAGCGCTAAGTTGAATTCTCATCTGCCCTTAAGGGTTTTCAGTCGATGTACTTGGTTTGTTTTCATCTTCTTGGGGGGAGGGGTGCAGCAAGAAGGGATTGACCATGCCGCGCGTCATGATTCAATCTAGTTCAAACACGTTTTATCTATTTCAAGTGAGTTCTGGTTCGTTTTGTTCAAGCAAAACGATTTAAGAGTTGCACAGTGAAAATAGCGACAAATTTGTATATTTCTGTTTTTTCCTAAAACTTTGCGCGAACGGAAAAAAATAGATTATTGATCAGAATTTAATTTGTTTAGGTTATTTAAACCATTCAGCAAACATGGTACCATTTTAATGTTAATTTGGTACCATTTTAATGTGTCACATTCAAACGGCTCTGCCCGTCGAACCAAACGAGATATAACATTCGGGTTTGTTTTGTTACCGGCGCTTACCATCTGGGTAACTGGGTTTTGAAATGTTTTCGAATCGTCTCGGAACTTTCGCCAATCAAATTGTGTACATTTGGTAATGTGTGTTTTTAAAAAGCGCGGCGAAGGCTTTTTTTCCACATTTTTGATTTAAAAACTTTCTCGACTTTTTCATTTTAAAGCACGTACATTAATCTTGATTAAATACTCGTGAAATTTTTAATTTCGTCCCGGTTCCTTAGTTATGGGCACTTTTCCATTTTTACGACATGCCTTCAGTCGTGATTTTTTTGCGGCAAGTTGGTACTTTCAAAATGGGTTTTTTTTCTTTAGGCCGATGCTCAAAGCTTGCCCGTACAGGGTCATGAAAAAACATTTTCACAAAATCACCCTCTTACCGAATGACAGACGTTCGCGCAAAGCACTTTTCACGGCGATCTAAAAACACGCATACAAAATGTTTGTTTTTGTATATTAAAAGTGTGTTTAACATGTCATCTTATACATTGTTGTGATTAGTATTAATAAATGGACATTTGTCTATTTATAAACGTTACTTTCAAAAATTAGACTCTACGGGTGTCTGAGTTACGGTGCTTTAACGGATTTCATCCGTGCCGTGTTTTTGCCAGAATTTGTCTATGAGAATTTTCAATGTCGTAAAAAAGCAAGTTAGAATTTTTTGTAATTTTTGATTTTCCGTTTCGGTGTATCCGAAGGTGTGGTTGACATATTTAAGGTACCCGGACGTACCTGTAACGTACCGGTTTTGTTATTTTTTAGCGTCATTGGTTAGATGTGTAATTTTGATTACTTAAATTTCAGCTTTGAACGGCCCTGGTATGTCCCGTTATGAAATCGAACAGCCCATTTTGGTATCATCGAAAAGTGCGTTTCTTTACCTTTCTGTACATGTGCATTTTATTGACGACACACTTACCGGGACGTACCGGGAAGCTTTTGAACGTGCGGATTGTAGAACTCGAAAAATTTTCTAACACTTTAAAATATATCAACATGAAAATAATTTTTTACCAAAATTTTAATTTTTTCATTTTTTCAAGTTTTTTCAAGTTTTCCAAAAAATGGGGTACTTGAAAATTTTTCAAACACTTAGAAATTTTGAAACATGAAATTTTTTTTTCTTTTTTTAGAATCACACAATTTTCAAGTTTCTTCTTTACATAAGTATCTACGACCAATTACCGTGACATGTACATAGAAAAACTCGAAAATTTTTCCATCACTTAAAAATTTCAACATGAAAATAATTTTTTACCAAAATTTTCATTTTTTCATTTTTTCAACTTTTTTCAAGTTTTCCAAAAAGTGGGGTACTTGAAAATTTTTCAAACACTTAGAAATTTTTCAACATGAATTTTTTTTTTCATTTTTCAGAATCACACAACTTTCAAGTTTCTTTCTTTACATAAGTATCTACGACACTTTGACGTGAAATGTACATAGAAAAGCTCGAAAATTTTTCCATCACTTTAAAAATTTTCGACATTTTTTTTCGACTTTTTTTTTCAAATTTTTTTTTTCTTTTTTCCAACTGAAAAGTTTTCCAAAAAGTGACACAAAAAAAAAAAAAAAAAAAAAGTGACAATTTCCAAAAAAGTCGAGTTTTCCAAGAAGTGACCTGCCCAAACGTGACAGCCAGCAGCGGCTCAAGGCAGCGGAGCGGTCTTGTTGCCATACCATAATATGGTATATTATAATATAATAATACCATATATACATACATACATACATACATACATACATACATACATACATACATACCATAATATGGTATGTGATATTATCACACCAGTGAACACGGTCACCGGGGGGTTATTCCAGTGGGCGGACTGGATTTCGTCTTGGTACTGACAGGCGTAATTTTCTACAAAATCAACCTGCAGTACCACAGACTCTTTGTAGCATTACAGTAAAACCCCTATGCATCGTTTTTGGGGGGACAATAAAAAATAAATGATGGATACCAAAAAACGATAGAATGAAACAAATTAAAAAAACGCAAATTATGTGATCAGGCATAGGTTGTAGGCCTTAAAAGCGAAATTTTTTTAAGACAAACTACAGTGAGATATTTAATGATTTTACACATAACACTAATGTTTAGGCAAAACGTACACTGCATTATGATTAATATTATCTAGGCCTACAATATTAATTTTAAACTCTAGTGGGTGTGTGTTTAGGCATAGGCTACTACTTTCAAATAATTTTAAAACATTTCGAATAATAGACCACGCCTACATTTGCCAAAGTGACACTAAAGATGGCCGAGGAAACCAGGCCTACCATAGCCGACACGAAATCAAACACAAACACTGTATAAATCACTAATAAAATTGTTGGCTCCATTTTCAATGAATGAATGAATGTCCGTGTCCGGCTCAGATGCACCCACCCCAACAAACAGCGGCATGTGTTGCTTTCTCATTTCAATAACCCAATAAATAAATAAAAACACAAAATAAAATTACACAAAACACAAATGACACTTGACAGGTTTGGTCACAGACTACTTTAAAAAAAAGTCTGTAATCCTCGTTTGCCTCCTTCCTTGTTTGCTCTTGATTGCAAACAGGGAATTCTCCATGTTTACGAGCATGGACATCTCGCGCTCGCTGATCTCTTGCGCGTACACGAAGGCCTTCACTTTCTCGACCGCTCTGGCTCTTCATGTTCATCCGCATCGCTCTTCGCACCTTGCCTCAAGGTCGTCGCACAAACTTTCGATGCTATCATTGCCGCACGTAAGAAGCTCGCTGTCAACTGACGCGTACTGGTCGAATGACATGTAGTCAACGTGTAGCTGCGCCCAGTCTCGCGTGAAGTCGTTGTCAATGTATTCCTCGTACACAATGGCATCAGCAGCTTCTTCACGGTTGAACCCACATTTTTTAAAACAATTTTCAATAGTTGAAGGTAGGGGTGGGATAACTAACCGGTTAACCGATTAACCGCCCGCGGCTGGAAAACCGGTTAGTGATTTTCCCGCTCTATTAACCGTTTTCAAAAAACAATGGCCCGCAAGCGCAAACACAACACAAAAAGTGGAAAACCCAATGTTTTTTTAATGAAGTGTAGCTGGCAGCTGGCCGTCATACTGACGTGAGTAGGCGGCTCGCACGCGCATCTAGATCGCGCACGACGCTATAAAATGGGGGGGGGGGGGGGGGGGGGGGGGGGGCAGATTGCGGGCAGTGCCAGACGGCTGCCGACTGCCACAACCGTATCCAATTGCAATACAGTACTTCTCTGTGTCTGATTTGCGACTTGTAGGCCTAATTGTGCTTATTTTATTTAATGGAGGAGTAAAGCTTTGCCGGGCAGCAGGGAATTATTGTCGGGCGGGTTGCCCTGGGGAGAACACTGCATAAATAAAAGATGTGTAGACCTTTGGTAACCAAGTAGGCCTAATTTGTGTAGACAGCCTAACATTAAAATAGATTTTAAAAAAACATTTTTTTTTTTTGAAGATGTAGGCTATAGACTGGTATATTCGATTTTTTAAGAATTTCGGTTAATCGGTTAACCGCGGTTAATATCGCCGATTAACCGATTAGGTAATTAACCGATTTATCCCACCCCTAGTTGAAGGTTTTACAAGACACCAAGCTGACACAACATAGGCCTAGTGGATCGCTTGGAGAACGTTGATCTTTATTTCGTGCCAGCTGTTGATATTGCCCGTGTCGAGCAACAACGCTGCTTGCTGCACTAACCGTTTGCGGTACAGTCGCTTCAAACAGAAAGTCACGCCCATATCCATGGGTTGCAGTACACTTGTGCAGTTTGGTGGGAAGAACGCTACTTTCACTTTTTTTAAAGAATGCCGTATCTTGAGGATGTCCAGCATAGTTATCCACAAAAACCAATATTTTTCTGGACTGTGATCCCATTTTTTGCATATGACGATAAACTTGATAAACTTGAAAGTAAAAATTTTCAGTGGGATCCTCCCTTAATTGATTATTGTTTAAGATGTCTTCTTTCTGCCTCTTTGGTTTTCCTTTATCTCGCCTAGCTTCGTTGGCGTCAACGATAAAAAGTGGATCTCGAATTGTCAACCCTCTAGTTACTCGTGGGTCCGTTATTTCAGGAAGAACACATTCTAAATAATACCGCTTCAGAGTAGGCAGCATTTTACTTTTCCAAAGTAACTCGTTTACTAAAATTCTCTCGCAGTGGTAGTCATTTTTGGCAAAGACGATGAGGTCACAGAAATGGCGCCAAGTTATGTTGAGTTGCTCCTGAATTTGGTAAAAATACTTGTGGGTGAGTTCAAGCGCAAGGCTATCATCTTTTTCTTCCAAGCAATGCTTTTTACTATTGATTGCATCAACAAATTTTAGATACCCGATAGACGGTATACATTTGACCTCGACGAGGCCAGTCTCTCCAACCAAACCGTCTGGAGACATCGCCAGATATGGGAACTCCATATCCACGAACACCCCTGAGCTCTCAACATGGTTACCTGTTCTCTATGTATATTCTGTAATGGCAACGGCTTGGTTTTCAATGCCGAATTTGATGTATCAAGATGCAAAAAGCAATAATTTTGAACACGTGTAGGATAGTGCGAAAATTTTTGAACTAAGAAGGATGACGACTTCAAGAAGTTCTCCATCTTGATGGTGGTTTTCGTGGTTTCCACCATACGAAGAGCGAATGCTGGGATGAGTACAAATCGGCCACGACCGTACATAGCATCCACAGTTTGTTTTGGAAAAAATAATATGGACAATGATATATTTAATTATTTCTAAGTACATTTTAATAAGGTAAACACAATGGAAATACTTGACATTTATGTCCATACAACATCTTTACGCCGGTTTTGACCGAGTTTGTATGTATTGCAACAATAAAATAATTCACTAGACTTAACCACGACATATTTATAGCAAAGGTTGTGTTGCGATTCACTATGTACAATTAAATGCCTCGATAATTACATCTTGTTCCATGGCAGTTGATGTACCTTGATAATTCAAGAAACATGTGTGGTTACGAGGAGCTTTGCCTTAAGTTGTTTTGGAACACACGTAACAGTACTTGTACGAATGCCCAAAAAAAGTTATTTCTTGGTTTCTATACCAATTACACAGGCCTGGAAAAAGTATGTATTAGCTAATTTATTGAGGTCATTGCTATAATAAAATACCACATTTCAAATTTTAACTAGGCCTACTAAAAATGGTTTAGAGATAAATTATGAAATTAATTTCCATTGAAATGGTTGATGGATTATTATAAACAAACTATGTATGAAGATGGGTTCAATTGTTTTATATTGTTTTGTTTTTTTTCCTTTACGGGTATAGCCAGCACTTACCACTCCTGATTTAGCATTATAGTCATGTCCGAAGTTTTGCATACACCAAGCACCATCCACGATTACTGTGGTATGTGCAACACCATCTTGAAATTGTTATTTTGCAACTGCGATGGCCAATTCTTCAGCACCATTCTTAGACATTTTATCAGTCAGATGTTCATGCCAAGTCTACAGAGAGAAAAATAATTGTCTTGTTCATAAGGATGGTAAGTGTACACGTTGACCGACTTACCGTGATGATACGCCACTGATGAGACACCACACTCTTGTGCGCCACTCCAACCCACGGTTTTGCGCGCGGGTTTCCTTCGTGCAAGAACGCGACACGCAAGCGTGCGCGCAAGAGTGTACATGTAAAGACCCCTTATCTGTTGGATATATGAGTACGGAGATTCCCCCACTACATTTACCTTGAAATCTGATAAAAATGAGGGTGGCTGTGTGTCACAATCATTGACCTGGTTTGCATACCAGGTAGTTTCTTCTAACACTCTCTACTAAGCAACATGTCAGATCTGTCTACTGACCCCATGTTCTCGTTATAATCAATGACACACAGGCAACGGTGTCCTTGGGTCCCGTTTCTCTGTAGCAACATGCCAGATCTGTCTACTGACCCCATGTTCTCGTTATAATCAATGACACACAGGCAACGGTGTTCTTATGTCCCGTTTCTCTGTTTCTTTCATACTTTCATCATGGATTGTTGACACCATGTGCACGTCTCACCTGTTGCACCTTTTCATTACCATTAGAGTATTTGTATGCAGTATCATTGCATACAAAAACTCTAATTGTATCATACAGATTCCCTCTTTGCCAATTTTTTGAAGGCAGGCATCCCCTTTCAATTTTTTCGTCCACACCCATTTGTAGACTAACTGTCCAACAGTGTAAACAATTGTGGGCTTGTATACCAATTGTGGCCATACAGTGCCCTTAGCCTATCAAAATAAGGCTCCATCAGTGTAGTGACAACAGCCCCAACACCCTCAAGTTGTACGTTGAAATATAACTGCCCTCTCAAACTAGCTCAAATTGATGGTAGGCACAAGAGTCTTCAAAAACATAATTAAAATAAATTATTAATGAATTATAAATTACTGTTTAAAATTAATTATGAAGTGAGTGAGAATGGTAGGAATCAAGGTCAAATTACAACAATGGTAAAATGCTGAAAATAATACAAGATGTATTATTATTGAAAACACACAAGTATAAAATTAAAATGTAAATACAAAATATGAATCATCGGCAATCAAAAATTTAAACGAGATCACTAGGCCTATTCTTTGTTCTTTATTCAGTTTGTAATTGTTTATGATGTTTTAGTTCATATTGTTCTTTTGCGTTTGTTGTCTAATAAAAACGAATTTGATGATGTTATCTCAATCGCCGACCGTACAGGCCTGTACTTACGTAATGGTCACACCGTCACACGCAACACCACTAAGTATTGTTAATTATGATGTAAATAGTATTTCGATGTACGGTATGTCGTGGTCTTCTGCGATGACGATGTTCAAAACGTTGTTGCTGGGCTGCTGTTCCCGGCCGGGAAACTCGAGACGCCTTGACAAGAACGACTGACTTCCTCTGAATCTGTCGAACGACTGTGTCGCGCGATGTTTGGTGCTGTTCCACCCTACCGTCTCTCGAACATTCTCGGTGGCCTGTCTTGCAGGTGGGGTGGGGTTTGTTTTGGAATCTGGCGTAGTATTTCCAGGAATTGGCCGAGTGGATTAGACCATTTCGACTGCAAAGGGGTGTGAAGGCTGTGGTAACTGCGTCTTGGTTGTCAGAGCTGCGTAGAAGTATCTTCCAAGGTTATTTGAAGGGTGTCAGCTGGCTTCAAAGATCGAACCTGCCCAGGGACTGCCACCTTATCGTGGTGGGCAGGTTTGCGTGCTTTGTTGATCCCGAGAGCTATGCCGGCGGAAGCGTATGCTTCTGGTAGGGCCACCCAAGCCGGACTGGTCGAGGAGGAGAAGTCAGACGAAGTGCAGTCCACACCCCAATCCCCTTTCCCCCCCCACTGTCCCATTGAATATTTCTCCTCCCACTTGGCCCTGCCGTCCCTTGCTGGACTCCCGCATGACGACTCACGCGACGTACAATGGATCTGATTCGGATGTGGCTTTATTCTTCATTATCATCTTTCTCATCTTCATTATCACCCGCTCATCGTCTCGATTAGCCATCGTTGCATAAATATGAGACGTTAAGCCCCATTAATCAACCATCTCAAAGATCGAAAGTGGTAGAATGGATGTATAGTTGTATAGAAAAACATTGATTGCTTTGAACTGTCCAATTGAAGTCATATTGTAAAATTGAATATTGCCGATATTATTTTCATTATCATTATTGCCGATAATTAGAACAATTATGAGTTAATATTACTTAGGTAATTAGGATAATTAATACACAAATATGATTACTCAAAATAATTAAAATATATGTCTACTGTGGGGTATGTATTGTCACAACGTATCATCAATATTTGTGTGTTTACCACAATACAGTCTAAACAGAACCTGTCTCAACGTCACATATTACAAACATTTTTATTCCGAAACGATGACCGTTTCGTTTTGATATACTGTTTGAAAGACAGACGCCCCTTGAAGAGAACCAGACTTTCGTCAATGCAAAGGTTGCCAAAAGGTATCAAATTAGCTTTGAAACAAGCTCTAAAATGATCAATTATTGGTTGTAACTTGTTTAGTTCATCTTCTTGGCCCACAACTACTTCCTCATTATTACTGAAGTGTAACATGCTGAGAATAAGAATGTATCTGTCTCGAGTTATTATTCTGCTAAAGATTGGAGTCTGTAACAAAGTGTCTCTGCTATGGTTAGATGTATATTTCTAACCATCAACATAGAAACAGCCATAAATACATACAACTCACAAGAAGTTGTGTCCACCCATTTCTGAAGTCGTGAGCGAGGGGAGGGCGCCGCCTTATCAACAGTCTGAACATAAAATCTATTTGATTCCTTGGCAATTTTAGCCATTACCTGTGGGGTGAGCATTGCTTCATAAAAATCCAAGAGTAGCCGACGTGATGCCACTGCTCGAGCTGTTAAACGCATGCGTCGCGTCTGTGGCTGAAACGCGCCGTGACCATGTAAACAATGGGTCAGCTGGTCTTCTCTCAGGCCTAGGCGTATTCTTCTTCGTATATTTCGCTTAATAACTGCGCAGTATCATCATGACAACTATTCACCCCCATGTTGAACACAACCTGCAGCTACGCATTAGACTAGGATGTTGGTCCAGGCAACATTCTGTTCATCAGGAACTGTGCCGGTGATACAAGTGTGTTACGTATAATAGGGGTGTTCCCATAGTTTTTAAGTTGCCAGTACTAACATCAGCCATTCTTGACCAAATTGGGGCGGGTCTAGGGTACCAGTCTATCTATAGTAAGCTACTTCGGTAGCCGAATGGCCAGCCCTAGCTCTGGGCTGTGTACTCGGACCCGTCTCTTCTACGAGCTGAAAGTACTGTATTTTTTACCATCTCTCCCCTATCCCCCCCCCCCAACTTCTTAATTTTAATTTTTTTATATTATACATATATATTAAACCGCACGGCTTAATTAATCTCTGGGCAATTCTCTTGCTACGTCTTGGTTTGGCACGCGCTATATGGTGACTCCATCGCAGCTGTGGCAGGTTATTTCAATTAATCAAAATGGTTTCGTAGGTTTGATGGAACACTTGACACTACACCACAGTATAAGGACTAAACTGGGCAACACAAGGCAGTGCAAACTGTTAATATATAAAGCATATTTGGTACCACACGTATGGAGCGGTGACGTTGCCAGTTGGGGGGAAAGAAGAAAAAGTAATACAAGCGGCATAAATGAAGTTCCCAAGGAGTTTGGCAGGAGTGACCAAGATTGACAAGATAAGGAGCACAAAGATAAGGAAGGAACTTGGAAAACTTCAAGTTAGAAAAAGGAAGGTTGCAGTGGTTTGGTCACATGAAAAGAATGCAGGAAGACATGATCCCAAATATTGACTTTGAGAAAGAAGCAGGGAAAAGAAAAGAAAGAAAGGAAGACCAAGACTGAGGTGGGAAGAAGTGATAGAAATGGACGTCGAAAGAAGAAACCCAACTTGGGAAGAGGTCAATCAGGGACAGTGGTGGGAAGATGGAAAAGTATGGACAGAATTTGTAGAAAGAGCAGAGGAAGAAGAAAGTGAAGAGGAGGAGCCAGAGGAAGTTAACATGAGGGAAGCGTCAAGCATGGCCAGCCGGCTTTTAAGGTATTTTCCACTATAAGAAACGTAGCGGACCTCAAGCGCATTCAAAGACCGAGAGTTGACATGTTATAAGCCTCGTCTTTGTTGACACGCCAATCACTGATGCATCGACTGTCACAACACAACCAATTTGTCTCATCAACTTGGGTTCAGTTCGCTGCTGTATTTACGACAGACAGGAGCTACCGTGCAATACGGGGTGTGCACGCTTTTGGTTACCTTGTTGTGTTCTGTGTAACACCGTATTTTTATAATAATCTGTAAATTACTCATAAGCCTACCTATAGTTATATATTATTGTTATCATATAGTCATTAGTGATTATGGGTACGTCCAGTGTTAGTCTTCGGACGTTTGGAAGATTGTTTCCATTTTAGTCTTTGACTACAGAGATAAAACTTAAGGATGGGTATTACAATTTATGTTGGGATTAATCAGGTATGGCATGAGTTTTAGAAACAAAAATTCATGGTAGACTTAATTTGAATTCAATACATTTTATGAACTATATTGTATGTTGTTAGTCTTCGGACAAAAAATGGAAATATTTGAAATTGCATAAACTATTGAGTGTAATATCTCCTCAAATAAACTAATTTACTAATGTATTTTTTTTTACATGTAAAATAGCAGTGTGCTTTACACACTTTATGACAAAAACAAACTTAAAATATAATCTACCTAAGTATTTACAACCATTATTGAGTAAAAACGTGTTAGTCTTCG
The DNA here is from genome assembly GCA_945910005.1 of Isoperla grammatica. Classification (NCBI taxonomy): domain Eukaryota; kingdom Metazoa; phylum Arthropoda; class Insecta; order Plecoptera; family Perlodidae; genus Isoperla; species Isoperla grammatica. The sequence continues at coordinate 72,018,532 of OX246738.1, forward strand.
GACGTTAGTCTTCGGACAGTAGGACATTGCATATTCATTAGCCTACAAACACATTATAACACACATATTACAATGTATTGATGTACAGATCAAGGATTCTCTGATATTCTTTTCCTGGAAATGGATAAAGTGCATGTCGTGAGTAAGCAATTAGATTGGGGGTGTATTTTAAAGTGGCAAGTACAGAATTAAATGAAATTGTATCTTCATTGACTTTATCAGGCCACACAAATCTTTTGGGTCCCAATCCTCTCACGAATTGAATAGGGAACACGCGTATGAAAATTGTTATCGATTTTTAAATACCTTGTCTCTCATTTAATAATTTTGTGTCTTTGAATTTTGAAAAACGGATTAGTCTGTGCCTCAAAATAATTGGTTTAGTAACGATAAATAAAAGGGCGCGAAAAACGAGCCGCCGCCATGTAGAGTGGATTTGACGTCATGGGTTTGTACTTTGTACGCTCACCGCCTCAGCGATTGGTCTGTTACGCCAAGTCTACAGAACCATTGCGTCACAGCCACCTGTACGCGTTTCAGATCCCCAGTTTAAACTTCAATAAATGCGACCACATTAAACCTATTTAAAAATTTCTTTTTTACGTGCGACTTGCATTAATATACTTTTTGTATCTAATACTATTAAACTAAGTGTTTGGTTTAACAAAAAAAATCGTACGCGTGTTGCCTATTTTTACACGTCCATCACGGAAAACTTCTTTAATAGAACCTGGCACCCAATCGTCTTCATATATTACTGCGACCCACTGGTCCACAGTGGGTCCTAGTGACGAGACCGAAACATAGTCCAGATCACTTGAAGCAGACTTTTCTGGGACGTCTTCAGTGCCATGTCATCATTGTCTTCATCATCGTTATCTGGTTGTAGACACACTTTCAGAATCATGCGCAAATGCGGACATCTTGAATGGAATGACATATCGGGAAATTGCTTCGAGTTGGTGAAGCTTTTGTGTTCCTTTAACGCTGATGATTTTCTCCCATTGCTGATCAAGTTTAAATTTTGCCTCTTCAATTTCTTGTGAGTTCACATGAATGATTGTAGTCTTCAAATCTGCACATGCTGCAGCAAACGTTTCTGCGTCTCTTACTACCATTTTGTGGGCTCGCACCTTGTTCCACACATGACGCTTTGCTACTGCCCCAATGCCATCTACGGCACCTTTGCCATGGGACGTAGCAAAGAACGTCCACACAAGTTGCTCAAGAACAAACTTTTCCTTCAGGAAAGTCAAGTTTGAAAAGTTATATTTTTGCTTGAACTGGCTTGCAGCTCCGTCGGAAAATATGTCCAGTTTCTTTATATGATGATTTTTCTCTTTATGGTCAACTAAGATTTTTTGTAGGAAAACGTCAACACAATAACGACTATGTGATATATCATCACATACCACAGCATAGCTGTCGCATCTATTAAGGCCGTACCAAACCACAGCAGTAAAAATAGCAACCTGGGGGTTAGACCAGTGCGCTGATTGTATTTCGTCTTGGTAGACACAGGTGAAATTTTCCACGAAGTCGATTTGCAATACAACAGATTCTTCCGTTGAATTTGTCCTGGCTTGGCTGAAATATTTTTGTGATTGTTGCTGGTTCAACATGTGTAGCAAGAATGGTGGCAGTAATGCGTGTAACTCCTGAACGGCTTCAGCGAGATCATCTTGCACTGAAACTTGCTCAAAACGCTTGTTTACCAGCTTCCATTTTTTATATTGAACAAGAGTTGATTCAACATCTTGAGAAAAAATGTCTTTGAATTTGATTGAGCACCAGTGACGACGCTAGGGGGGGCCAGGGGGGGCCTGTGCCCCCCCTAGAATCCCTCGGGCCCCCCAGTGGCCCCCCCAAGCCAAAATAAATTACCACTGATACAGTACGTTGGTGCCGCCGCATACACGCCAACAAATAAATAATTCACGTTCAAATAGCCGCGCTTCTAACTAGTTCTTGTAGTTGAAATTGACTACACCAACCCACCACACTACCAAATATTTATTAAACTGGAGTTCGTAGCATTTTGATTTTTACTTTCAAGTTTTTCACTGCTTGCACATGGTAACTGAAGCCAGAAGTTTCAAACGCCATTGGAAGGTTGTATGCCCCTCCTTGCTTTCAATGAAGCTTACAAACTGTGCACTATTAGCCTAACAATATATGCATCAAGTGATGCTTGTGAAAGAACATTTTCGTGCATGTGCCGTATCAAGAGTTACTTACGAAATCGAATACAAAACTGCAGTATTTTGATATTGCATTGAGTCCGGTATTGCTTTCTAAAACGCTCAAAACACGCTCTAAAAGCCTGATTTTTTTTAATCGCCTGCGGCGTCATTGTTGTTGGGGGCTTTTCCCCCCAAACGCCCATGCTTTTTCGGTCTGGAAAGATGTGTCCCTCCAACTTCCCACTGAAGCGTACACGTATTGGTAAATCTGGCACTACACCACTGCCTTGCATTAATTAGGTACGAATGGAATGCATATTTTCATGTTCGCGAGTGCATGTAGCCTGGTGTACCCCCCCCCCCCCGATACCGATAGAAAACCAGTCTGGAATCTGCATGGCCCCCCAATACATTCGTAGGACCCCCCTTGGCCCCCCCAATGGAAAATTCCTGGCGTCGTCACTGTTGAGCACACATTGCAAGTAAGGCTCATGCAATTAATTTTATCTGTAGAGTAGACCACTGAGGTTACAAAGTCTTTAGTAGAGTTTTCAAAGTCTAGAGCATGTTTGGAACACGCATGGCGCACACTTTCAAAATCCTCGTGGTATCTAAAAATAAAAATACATTTAAACTTAACCCACTGGCCTACCATTTGTTTTCGGGGAAAATACCCCTAATTTTCTATTTAATTTAGGTACTCAGGTTTAAAAACTCCTCTCTGTACTAAAAGCTGTAATTTCTATAAATCTCAACTAAATATTTTTTTTTTTTTTTAAATTAAAGATGACTTCATTCTTGGCAGCTTTATTCTTACCTTAGTAATGTTCATGGGTGTGAAAAGTTTTGAATCACAAGGGCAAGTGCAGTGCCTGAGTGCATTTCTCACATTGCCACCTGGTTTCACTCCTTTTTCCATTCTTCAAACACACCACACATCTTTTTGTAGGGGCAGCCTTCATTGCAGTTGGGGGTATGTAGTTGGGGAAGTGTCCCCCAGCCTTTGCTTGAAGCCGCAATGGTGATGGACCAACGGAAGAACGTCCACGCTTCTTGTAAGCCGGCAGGGCTATTCGGGCCAGAAGCTGTTTTACAAGATTCAGACGAAAATCTACATAGTGTAACTTCTTCTTCGTGATTTTCTTGTAGATTATCATTGAGTTACACATACATATGTCCATCATGTAGAAGTACATTTTTTTGAATTCTTTTATGTACCGGCGCATTACAGGGAATGACGCCAGTAACTGGTCCTGCCTGTCAACCCCTCCCATCCCCTTGTTGTACTCGACAATACATTTTGGTTTCTTGATACTGTCATCAGCATCACCTCCCCCACGTGTCCTTTTTCTCTTCCCTGTGTCAGTGAACTGGATCCCCTCATGCATTGTGGACAACATATTGACCGCCTTCTTGTCTTGCCATTTGATGGTCAAAATGTTATTGCAAGTCAACCGCTCGGCTTTCCCTGGCTGCAGTTTTTTTGCGGCAAGTTGTTTCGGCATATGTTTGCGATTGGAGCGAACAGTTCCAACCACATTAGTTTTCAAATCTTTTGATAGTTTTTGAAAAAGAAGGAGTGAGCTGTACCAATTATCTAAGTACAGAGTGTAGCCAAGGTTTACTAGTTTGGCCATGATGTCAAGTACAACTTTTTTCACTAGCAGGTATGCCTTCAGCTGCATCGTTCCCTGTGTATATTTTGAAGGAATGGCAGTACCCTGAATTACTTTCACACAGTTTGTAATATTTTATGCCAAACCTAGCTCTCTTCGAGGGATTATATTGCCGATAACCGAGATGGCCACGGAATTTCATCAGGGACTCATCGATGCTAATGTTTTGTTCGAGAGTATAAAATGACGAAAACCTTTCATTCAAGTAATCGACTAGGTACATTACCTTATTTTTGCCAGGTTGTCCCCATCGGCAGGTACTTCGTTATCAACGAAGTGCAAGTGTGTATTGATGGAACGGAAACGCCGCAGGCTCATGGTTTCCCCAAATATTGGGGTAGAGTATATTCTTCTCTATATCCAATAAGACTGCAATGTTTGTTTCTTATTTTGCCCCATAAGCACACACAGAGCAAAATGTGCCTTCAACTCATTGGGAGTTGTTTGGAATGTTCCTGCCATCCCATTATCATCATCATTATATTCATCATCATTATTGCTATCAGCACCTAGGCCCACTGCTTGTGCCAATTGTGCCGCATATTTATTTGTTTCGTTTGACAGATGACTCCAGAAGTCGTCGTCAACAACAAACGCTAAAAATATATCACTCTCAGTTGGATTGTCACCCAATTTATTTACAAATAATGGATTGATTATATTTACAGCTTCGAATGGATGTATTGTTGGTGTACAGTCCGTATCTATCCATTTCCAATCGTTTGTAGTATCCTTCTTACGTGTACGTGACGGACCGGCGACAGGACTCGTAGGCCTAGGGTCTGAATCATCGTCACTGTCACTTCTTCCAGGGTCGGAATCCAACACAATTCCCCTATCACTGTCACTATAATCACTGCCATCACTTCCCAAAAACTCAAGCTCTTCATCTTCATAATCACTTTCATTCAAAATGCGATTGATTGCATCTAATTCGTTTTGTAAACATTGCCCACGCGAAGGTCTAATATTCTGCTAAGCCATGTTGACTCGGACATAAATAAAAGTCAAGACGAACTCTCATTGGTCAATAATGTCAATGTAAAGACGACGAAAAAGATCGAGATAATCGAAACACCGCCTGCTAAACATTAGGTATCGATAACCTTCAAATACATGAGGCGGGTAGTTCAAATTGGTTGCTTAGCGGCAAAATACGAACGACTGTTGTGCGCGCGAGTCTGCCTCGTCATTGTATATATTGACACGGTATAAATCGGCGAGTGTAGCTCGTCAAAGTAGGCCAGTGGGTTAATTAATTAAATCCTGCAATTTGAATCGTATACCAAAATCTAACAGATTTAAAGTGGTTCCGAGTAACCTTTTTGATGCTAACGTCATAATTAGTGTAAATTAGGCCTATGCCTACCTCTAATCGGTAGGCGTATTTGAAATTTTGGATCACTTGATGAGGCCACCTCTTTCATGACATCAGCATCAGGAATAAAACGTGGAAACAGTTTAAAAATGTATGGACATACCTTCAGACACATACATTGTGAGGTATGTCTTTATAAGGCCTTACATGTTTAGGTTGTAGCTCGGCAAATTTGCTGCGTCCAATAGAAATCTCGGGGTTCTTTTCTATGAACAAATTATATGCCTCTTGGATTGTGTACTGAAGGTAGCGTTGAGCTTCGATTGGTTTCTTGTTTGACCAAACCACGCGTACGGCTTTCTTGCCCGGATCCGTTCTACTTATTTCATCTTCCACATAGAAACTTTCGACTTAAGATCACTCAAAGCTTGCTTAGAAACACCTTTAACAGGAGAGGCTTACTTTGTACCATATACTTTAATGAGTCTCTTACGTACAGCTCGCTGTTTCCTTGGTGACTTAGGTAATGCTCTCTGTGCTTTTTTAAACGCTTTGCCTAATGCTGATGTGGATATATCAGGAAGAGCTACTTCAGTCATTACAACAGAATTTCTTTCCTTCTTCTCTTCTAGCCGCTTACGCCTCGTTCGGTCGGCATCTTGTGCTCTCCGAATTTTAGCATCCACTAGAGTTTCCCTTTCCTTCTTTTTAAGTGGATGTCTTTCATTAATCTCACTTCTCTGTTTTTTAAATCTTTCTTCTCCTACATGTTTATCATAATGCTTTTTTTGACTTTCTTTTAAAGTCATTTTAGGCATCTGAAAAAAGAAAGAAGGTTTGAGCACATGGTTTTTTAACGGTTAAGATCTTGTAGGCATACATTAAAATACAGTTGGTTAAATAATTCTTCTTCTCAAATGCCCACATTTGCTATTATGCCATCATGCTGGATCTGGTCAACCAGTAGAGACACGCTTCTTTCTCCACCCTCTTCATGCCGCTCGGCATTGCGTCACGTAAATAATTTATTATCTTACCTTTAGACTTTCTTCTTCTTTAGACTTCTTTTTTAGACTTCCTTTTTGCATACACAATTCACTTTTATTTCACTTAACTAGCAACATGCCAACTTTCATGTTGGTAACTGCAGTCTGTGACATTTATCACTAATACTATAATGTTTTTGTTAGTCTTCGGGCATTTTTACAAACCTTCATTAATGCATTATTATAAGCCATTTAAAAACAAATATCATCATAGAAATAAGTGTTAAACAGATTTCTAGGACCAACTGAAGATAAGGAAAAAAATTGTGTTATTTTTTCCTTTTTTATTATATTTAAATGGAATTTTGAAAATAGCAATGTCTGACATTTGATTTCAATAACTCATTTTCTCTATTTCAGACTGAAAATTTTGCAATTGAGGGGGTCAGAAGCCAAAGGGGTTAAGTGACATTTTGGTCAAACTGAGATAAATGGACTCAAAGTTGGAAAGGGATACCTAATTCTAGGGATGCCATGCAGTTCTGAAAATAATTGGGTTAAAGAAAAAATACACTAGAAAATATTATGTTATTGCATTTTTTAATGTTTCATTTGAATACCACCGATGATGTATGCATTACTGAATTATCAGCACTTATACCATTTGGCTTCTACACCATTATGATTTATTTTCACATATACCAAAAAATGTTCAGTGCAAATGATAGTAAAAAAACACCTTTTACCCACTTTTTGGTGTCCCTCGTGTGCAACGATATCACTCGTCAGGGTCAGATACGAGGAGTTCCCCGTCATTTTCTTCCAGAGTGTCGGAATCACTATCGCTTGATTGGTGTGCATCGCGACTAACTCTTCCACGCCCTTGTCCCCTTCCTCTATCCTCCTTTCCTCCACGGTTCCTCCACGACGTCTATAACCTCGCCCTCCGCGAGCTCTTCCACCACGAGTACGTGCTCCACGGCAACTGCCGCGATTAGCAGCATCCTCCTAAGGTGCACCATCGTGACGCAGTTTGTCGTAGAAAGCCTCAAAAGCCGCAGGGGGAATGAGGCTCCGTAGTTCTTGAAGGTTCTTCTTAACTTGAATTTTCACTGGTTCCACATAAAGTTGGGCGAGTTCTCTTCTATTTGGGTTAACTGGGTGCGCGGTTTTCCGCGGTTTCCGCTAGTCAGCGCCAGCGGTACGAAATTCAATATCTTCGGAAAGAGTTTCTTCGAACTTGAACTGATAGGGCTTATTTTCCTCGTAACGGAACCATTTAATGTCGCGCCACTTTATCTGGAATCCGCCATTAACCTTCTTCATTTTGTCATTGACAATATCATCCAACGTGACTAACGACTTAAAGTCAGTTTGCTGCATTTTGTGAACAATAAAATTCTTGCAAGATTTACTGACAATCTCACACCAGTCATCTGGCACCAACACATACTAGGCGCCTTTTTTTTTTCTCGATCAAGGCGAAGTCTTGGTCACACTCCATGTATGTGTACCCTGGCTCCAAGAACTTATGGTCGATAACTTCGAGTGCAGTATTTTGGACCAAAAACATGAATAATTTAGTGATATTTTTATTCTTGTTTTGGCCACCACACGAGTCACTATAAGCTATCAAATGCTTCACTTCATTTGGGAGCATGTCAATGAAATATTTAAGACAGGAACCAACTTCATGTGAGCCTCTTGAGGCTGTTCCTTCATCCCACATGTACATGTCAGCTTTTTGGTTAGCTAAGTTGTGGATGCCAAAGTTGTATGTCCAGAACACACGGAGGTAAAAACTTTGTTTGTACTTAACATTGGAGTTGGTAAAGTTTTTTGTAAGTCGAACTCTATGGCAACCGTGTCGTCTCACCTTGGCATGGCCGCATCCTTCATTCCGTGATGTGTCTTCAGTTTCTTGATCACCACAGACTTTGAGTAAATTATTGTACGTGTCACATTTATTGCACGTGTCTGTTTGTGGGGGGTGGAAAGATTGAACTCTGTTGAAAATATCAGAGTACAGCCATTGCTTAACCGGAATTACGGGTGGTTCCCTTTCCGAACAATATCCTACGTAAAGTTCGTAGAGCCGAGAAATATTTAAGTCGGTATTGAGATACCGTAAATTAGGGTTGTTTGCTCGGGAATAATGGCTTTTGTATCGTGGGAACTGATTTATGTGATCACGGACATGACCCCTACCTTGTTCGGAAATTTTGTTGGTAGGCTCACGCTTGCCACGTTTATCCAAAGGGGATATGCCAGTATCTGATTTACCACTGCTGGCTGTACTAAATCGGCGATTAGTAATGTTCAATGTTTTTAAGAAAAACTCTTAACAAACCCTCTTTTCAAATAACAAAATCTCCGTGCTAAATTTTTTATGCCTCCTAGCCTCTGGAACGTTTTTGGAGAGTTTCAGAGTTTTTACCTTAAGAGACGAACAAATAAATGCTGTCTGAAGGAAGACTTCAGCACGTTGCTCTTCCGAAATGTTCTCGTTACATTTGTACTGGCAGTTATGATCGTAGCGCTCCAATGCCTTGCCATCCTTCAGTACACCACTTCGATTAGTGTATGCTAGCCCATGAACCCTTTTTTCCCGATTTGAATCTCGTTTCCATTCAGCTGGATGCCTGGTTCGTTTTCGACCTCGTCGATTTTTTTCAATTTGAACTGTGTCGTCTTGATCTGCACATAATGATAGGCTTCATAATAACAAATTGATAATATGCTTACCATTATCCGTTTGGTTCAAGGCTTCCAATTGGACCGCTATGTCAACAGCACCATCATTTTCACAATCACCATTAAGGTCACCGTCACCTAAAAATAAATTTGGAAACATTGTACTGGTTGGCCTAATAACTTGATTAAAATGCCAACATGATAACCATCAAATGATTTTAAAGGCATTCTGACATGTTCATACATTAGTCTAGGGTAATTCGTACTAGGGTAGACATACCGGTTGTGGCCACCTTAAGGACATTTTTTATGTTTGAGGTTGTCTATTTTCTACAAAAATTGACACACAGAAATAATCTTTGGAAATCTAGTATATTATTATGTTAAGACTGTACTTCTTAATTGTATAGCCATTACATGTTCTTAAATAATGATTAAATACACATTTAAAACATGATGGTACAAAACTCCAGCTGTGGCCACGCTTCCACCACCTTTGGCCACAATTAGTTCTAGTTTTGGCCACATTAAAGTTATTTGGCACAGAACATTCCTAAATTAATTTTTAAAACTCTTTTTTACAGTTTCTAGAGTTTAAAATGTAACAATAACATAATAAAGACATATTGTATTATTAAATAATTAGTAATGAAAATAATTTACAGATTTTAGGACCAATTAATGGCTTGTGCAAATGGCTCATACTAAATCGTAAAAGCGGTATGAAGATTATTGTGAATGTAGATACACAACATAAATATAAAAAACTACACATTGCTTTTTATGCCTAGTCTGTATTTGTAAATTTCTAGAACTTCACAGGCTTGTCGGCTATTTTTTGAAGTAGGAGGCATGATTATTTCTCGCACATCCTCGAGAGGGTACCATAACACATCTGGTTTGTCTGGCCATTTCCAGTCATTTGGGCCACTAATTGTCATAACACTCACTTTGGCCTTGTTTTCAGACATATCAAGCTCTAATGTCTGGCCTGGGAAAAACTCCATCTCATATTCCACGATAACATAATCGTGTACCTTCAGGGTTGCAATATCACGCAATTGCTTTCGAGGAGTTTGGTTGTCTTCTTCGTATGAATCTTCAGATTCCCTGTCAGCAGAGAGGCGCCTAGGCCTACGCCCTTTATTTATTCTTTGGCTTACATTTCTTCTTATTAATGAACGCACAGCAACACTACGCTTGGGAACCTTTAGCAGTCTTTCCTTGGCTTTATTTACTTTATTTGCAACCTTCTCCTTGGCTTTATTAACTCTATTTGAAACTTTTTCCTGTTTCTCTTTTTCTTTTAGTTCGTAAATTTCTTGCCACTTAGCTGATGTAAGCACACTAGGCATATTCACTTTCTTTCTAGGATTTTTTGGGACTTGTGGAGCGGGCCAGCGAATCACCTCCTTCAAGACTTCGGACATAGTTTTCGGTGAAACTTTCGTTGACGTAGAACCCTTGCTACTTGAAGACACTGGAGAAATATTGTTGAGCAATGTTTGTTCGCTTCGGTGGGGTGTTGATTGGTTTGGTTCGTCATGTTCAATCACAGAGTCTGGTTCTGTGTCGTCAATTAAAGTTGGCTCTATTTCATACTCTGTAGTGTGAGACAGCTCGTTACTACGTTCTACCATTTCTGCAGGCCTATTGAACTCTTCAAAATCAAAAATAATTACGTCCGATCCATATTCAGTCATAGATGTGCTCACATTCTGTGGATCTGTAGGCACATCAGATTCAGAAGTATCTGGAATATTGGAAGATCCAGCAACTGTGGATTCAGGTTCGAGTATATCGAGAGTAGCAGGTAGTATGCTATCAAGTGGATTTTCATCATTCACAAATTCCATCCAAATATCGAAAGCCATGGATGCACAAATATCTCCCTCCCAATCAATCCCTTTATTCCTAGTCTCCTTGAATTGTTGAAGGCATTCCAAACTGATTTTACTTTCAAGATATTCAAGGCGAGTCTTCTGTCTTTGTTCGTCAGGATGTTGAACTGTCCTCTTCAGTGTACACTTGCTATAATCTACGGCATCTGGATTGAATGGGTAGAGCCCACACACCCTAAACCCAGCACTTATTGTTGGTGGGAATGACTTGTCTGACAATAGTTTGTTCAAGTTGGCGGGTATGTCTTGTTTGCGTATCTCTGCACCATCATGCTCATATCTCCAGTCACGTACCAAGTCTCTCCACTTTGCTTTTAATGGAAAGAAAAGAGCAACATCCAGGGGTTGTAGAATATGTGTTGTATTTGGATACAAACAAACAAGAATGATCCCATTTTCTTTACAGAAGTTAGCCAAGTGCATCGTTAGGTGTGAGGAATGTCCATCAAGAAACACGATAACTGGTAGTTGAATACCGGATTCAATAAGAAACGGATGAAAAACATTGGCAAAATACTCGTAAAAACTTTCCCCGGTCATCCAGCCTTTCTCCGTTTTACCTATTCCCCAAAAAGGTGGTGCTTTCTTAGCTATAGCAGGCGGTAACCTCTCATGTTTGTAAACTGTTAATGGTGGAGCATGTTCGCCCAAAGCATTGACAGTAATTAAAGTAGTTACCCAGACAGCACAGAATGTCTACTAGATATCTATACAATATTCTCTTTTGGATATTTAAATATCCAGTGGATGTCCAAAAACTGGACATTGACGTCTTATGGACATTGTGTGGATATCCAGATGTCCCACCTGAGAACCATACTTGGATGATCCATACATTATCCATATGGATATTGTCAAGATGTTGTGAAGACATTTTCAGAACTTTGTGTGCATATACCATGGACATTATGTGGATGTTGTTGGAGGTTGTATAGAGATTCTGAGGATTGTTAAGGATCATGAATAATATGTTGTGTAGACATTACCTGAACCTTATGTGTACATCCGGGATCCCCCATGGATCTTCCCATGAGAAGTACTGTGCAGGGTATAACAAGAAACATAGAGCACATTCACAGAAGAAAACAGTAAATCTCAACAGTAATTATGGAATTGATTGACTTCATAGTATTTATTGAAGAATAGAATAAAATACAGGTATAAATTTAATTGATATGCATATATGTAATAACTAATAATACATACTACTGGACAATGAACAGTAGTTCACTTTTTGGTTAATTCTCTAGTATAAGTCTATCTTCAGTACCTAATCTTAAATTGACATGTAAACTTACATAAACCTAACAACAACGTACATGTTAACATGTAAACCTACTTTTATGTTAACGTTCTAATACGTAAACCTATTTTAAGTTCTTAATCTTAAGGAATGACATGTAATATACCTCCCTCGAAACACATGTTGTGCGAGGTTAACATCACGAAATAAATACAATACAATACAATATAGATAGATATACAGTCAAACTTCGTTAGGAAGTTTTTGAGGGGCCAAGAAAAAATAAACGTCGTAAACGTGAAAATGAACATTGATAAAAAAAAAATCCAGAAAATGCAATTTGTGGTAGTGGCACTTTATTAGGCCTAGTAAAAATTTACATTTTACAACAGAAGTGCATTATGATAATGCTGTATGTAACTTGCAACATTATTTAAACCTAGCATCCCAGAAATATTTCACACGCCCCCCCCCCCCCCCCCCCCCCAAACGCCTAGCGAACGTAGCGCTTGACGTTCGAAGAATGCCTGCAGGCAGTCGGCCGAGCCTTGCCCGCGAGAGCGAGAGAGAAAGCGATAGTGAAACCGGGGGAAATGGAATTTAACCCGTACCTGACTCACGCATACGGACGCGGTAGCCTAGCGGCTAGTAAACTCTACAGCGCCATTTCCGCCTCCGCTGTACAGAACACATGCTTCCCACACTAGCTGTTGATTGGATTCTTGGCTCACTTCTCTGCCAATGATGGCAAACGCGCTAAATATGAACTATTTAACCACGGGACAGAGAGAACTATGTGTCCTAAGCGGGAAAACGTGCTATTGACAAACGTCGTAACGAATTGAAATTAGCATTGTTCTTATGGGGATTTGGCGGGACCACTAATAAATTGACGTCTTCAGCGTGAAAACGTACTAATGATGAAGTCCTAACGAAGTTTGACTGTAGCACCAAAATGAAGAATATCAATGTGTTATGAATTATCAATTATTATAAGTTAGCAGATTCCAGTCCAGAATATATATAGGATAAACCAATTAAGATAAACGATTCAATAGAGCTATATATAGCCTACATACGTATAGCAAACGTTATTGATTTACATTGTGAATGTAAATACATATAGGCCTATGACAGCAGCACATGACATTGCATAGTCTAGCGTGCGTTGCGGAGCGACTGTTTTGGGCCAATAAGATTATGTGGTTTCGCACTTAGGTGGCAGTAGCGTATAATTTTACTGGCCCAAAATACTCGCACCGCAACGCACGCAGGACCACGCAATGTCATGAATCCAGCATAACAACCGTTACTTCTTTCTGAGACTTGATGCTCTTATAACATCCCAGATTATGCAAGTTCCAATTCTCATTTCATGATGTTTTATTCAATTCCAAGTTAGTAATTGATTTGTTAGACCATGGCGTGCCAATTGGAACTTCATAAAATGTAAATACGTACATATAATAAAATAATTTTTTTTATAAAGATTGTTACAAATGAAATGTTGTAAGACTGTACCACGTAATTCTGTACGCGTATTAAACATACAAAATGTAGTCTAAATGCTGTTTATAGCAGAATGTATGCTATAACTAAATAGTAAAATAAACTAGTAACAACAATAAGTGGCTTACAAAATGCTATGAATTCTGGGGCAGGATGACGCCATCGCCGCAAAAAACTGATTGGTTCATTTCTATGACCAGATCTAATCACAGCCCAAATTGTCTATGCAAGACCCTATTATTATTGGTTACTTTGAATGAATGGAATGGACTGGACAATCAACAATGACATTCATGTTCATATAAAGTGGATTTTGAAACAAAGCAAAAATATGTTTTTCTTGCAATCAATAATCATATCCATAACCTATCAAATACATGAAATGATTATTAGTTATCATATAATCTGACTCGTATCAACTATCAATCAATATCAATTACTGTACAAATTTGAAATCCTACTTCTTTAGATAACGCTAGAGATGCACAACGATAAAATTAAAATTATCGATAATCGAAATTTAGCTGCATTATCGACCGATAATATCGAACGATAATAAGTTTACGCGATGCAATCTTTTACGGATTCCGTGATATTCCGTGATATCCGTGTTCACCTGAAGCAATCTTTTACAGATTCCGAGATATTACACGCGAAGCAATCTTTTTCAGATTCTGTGATATTACGTGATATCCGTGTTCACGCGAAGCAATCTTTTACAGATTCCGTGCTATTACACGCAAAGCAATCTTTTACAGATTCCGAGATATTACACGCGAAGCAATCTTTTTCAGATTCTGTGATATTACGTGATATCCGTGTTCACGCGAAGCAATCTTTTACAGATTCCGTGCTATTACACGCAAAGCAATCTTTTTCAGATTCCGTGATATTATGTCGCCTAACCGTGCGCATAACGCACAGCTACATTGCTTGGACCCATCTGAAGTGACACTGTTGAGAGTTATCACATAATTGTGGGCCCGGGGCCAAGTATTTAGACGGTATCTTTTCAGAAAACAAACCATTTGATAATATTTTTATTATCGATTATCAAAATTTTATGGAATATCGAATGATAATAACGATTATCGTGTGCATCCCTAGATAACGCCCAGCATCCAAGGTTTTATTATGCGCATGTGGATGAAGAATCCGTGGATTCTTCAACAGCATTCCGCTTACTTCTAGCCCTATAAGGGGCATGGCGCAACCAGTCTTTGATAGCAGTCTCCACTTCAAAGTCTGTTGAAGATTGGTGCGCCATATTGCTTCGTACAGCAGCTGTAAAAATAAACAATACAACAATAAATAATTTGATGCAAAGAGGATGCATCATATGTTTGTTTCATTTTGGTAAAAATTTATATAGGAAAATATAAACATGCTAGCCAATTTATTAATATCATATAGCGCCTATATACATATAATGAGTTTATAGAGGATGCCAAGAGGCTTTTGATATGTGATAGGTAGAAGGATAGACCCCAACATCTTATCTGAGTTGTAGACTGAAGTAGTATGGAGTAAAAAGAAACATTTAAGCGATATAAATACAATTATTCCGAGACGTTGCGGTCTTACTTAGCTATAGGGCATAAATAAATAAAAATAAATATATTCACATTTAGAGTCTACCCACTCAGTAACTAAACTGATTTACAGTGGGGGACTTTAATTTAAAGCGACTAAACCAACCTTGCAGGCTCCGAACACCATAACGAGTGAGCGATAACCAATCAAAGATCGACATTTCAAATACGAAACATATGAATCAGTGATTGGACAGTGCGAACACCTGCGGACAAATGCCAGAATCAACAAGGCCGATTCAGAACAACTTTGAATTTATTGAGTGCTTCGTTGCTAGGACGGCTCCAAAGTCACCGTTTACTTATTCCTAAGCCAAGAAGTGATGGAATTGAATCCAAATTAGAAGTTAAAAAACTTGTGCCTGAAGCAGGATTTGAACACGGGACCTTCTGCATTGGAAGCAGGGATGCTAACCACTGGACCAACGAGTTACCTAAATAGTTAAGCTGTGTCCGAGTTGAGGCTTATCGTTGCTTATTCCAAGTCCAAGTCTAGATTTGATGTCATCAACAATGAGAAACCTACAATCATGGATTGTTTATGATTGTTGATGATGTCACATCTAGACTTAGACTTGGAATTAGCAACGATGAGCCACAATTCGGACGCAGCCATAGTATGTATTTATAAATTACAGAAAATACGAATATGGTCATGTCATGTTGTCAACAGCCAGTGAAATTGTGTTATTTTTATTATTAATTCTTGGCTGTCGAGTGTCGCCGCAACCATTGTTTAATGATAAAACCTGACGTTTCGTACTAATTGCATAGTCCATCTTCAAAGGACTTAAAGAGACAGTCACTGGGAGAACCTACTCAATCCAGCTCTACCCAGCGACTGTGCCCCACTCTGCTGTGCAACTTCGCGCGCGCACACATTCCGCGCGTGTGCACCAGTTCCTTCTCGAACCCTCGACTGTTCGGCCCGTGCAGTTTCAAGCGCTGTTATGTAGGTTGCCATGCCCTACTCAGCTTCAAACCATCCTCACTACTGAAATTTCTAGGTTGCATTTCAATATCATTTTCAACTAGAGACGACACTTACCAAACAAAACGTCTTTGAGGGCCAGTTTCGAAAACGCAAGCTTCTTCTTGAAACCTATCCAGCTAAATTTTGCAGCAAGGTTGTCAGACATAATGCGGCGAAGCACTCTTTTTGTGACTTCATTTGTGGTTGTCCCTCCTATTTGCGACGTCTCCTTTATCTGCAAAGATTATTATAAGTTTTAATGTTGGTAGTGCCTAGATAGACAAATACATTGATGCAGTGGCGAATTTAAGCCTAGGTGCACTCACGTGCGCCTAGGGCCCATCGATCTGGGGGGCCCCCAAAACAAACTCGATGATCACAAGGCTAATGGTTTTCTACAAAGGAGACATAAACTGCTCAATCCATCAAGATGATGTGATTCGGTTATTAATGTTTGCTAAACAACAAACAGAAAAATGCCGGCGCAGTTGGCCGAGGTGGATTAGGCGTTGGTCTAGAAAACCGTGGTCTTTGCATTCCAGGTTCGAATCCTGGCTTGGGCATGGAGGTCATGTGGCATTTTTTCACCCTCATAATCACCCACTAATCGTCTTGATCAATCTCGTTGCAAAAATAAGGGATTTAAAACCCCATATATTATCACTAAACAGGAATTGTTTCTTACCCCCTCTGATACCAGTTCCTACTTTGTGGATTAAAATCGACTTTTCCAAAATGTGAAAACAGTTTTACGTATTTACTTAACGATTCCTGTAAGTATAACGCATCGGGGGAACGCTCGTTTTGAGCACTGGTAAGAGTAAAAAGCTATTTAAGAAACTCTATGGAGAAGAAACTATAGCTCTATACATTTGCAATGTTAGTCACAAGCCAATAGATGTCCTTTTGAGTTATTGACTACTAACAGCCTGATGACAGTGGGGCAGCATAATTAATTAAGTAAATTTGATATATCATGCCTTTTAGGCCTAGGCCTAGATGATAACCAAATCATCTCATTATGTAGGCTAACCATTTAAGATTCATAATATATTAATTGTTTACCCCTACATTAAATTATGTTTACGCATGAAAATGTTAAAATATAAAATGGCCTTATGTATTTCTTACCAACTTTGACTTGTACGCCTTGTCAGTTTTAAGTCTCTGCTCTACTTCCTGCAAATGTTCGTCCGTGTTGAGAGGGAAAATTGGATCCACTAACAAGTCCTTTGTTATTGATGCACGATCTTCATCTAATACATGGTTGCCAATAGCTCTTTTACAAACAGTGGACAACATCTCTCGTTGCCGCTCTAGCTCTGCGGCAATTTTTACTAAAGCACATACCATTGCACTTTTAAATTCTTGATCTGCAAAATATAAAATTACAAAGCATTAAAATAAGGTTGATATTAAAGTAATATGGCAAATCAGTAATAACCATAATAACTTTCTACATTTTAAAAACTACATGTCTAGCCCTACCTGTAGTCGCGCCTGTCAGTTTTTTTTTAATCTCGTCTGGAGAGCAATATTCCTTTCTCTGTAACCTGGAAGATGTGGGTTTGCAGCCACGAGTGAAGTTTGTCTTATATGTGCTGATGGTGAACGATTACGAGACGAGTTATTCACGTGGCTTGATGAGACATATCTTGACGACTGACGAGTGTGCAGTTTGCAAACGGTTTTTGGTTGAGTTCTCTATCGGGCTTGACGAGACGTGTCTTGACGAGTGTGCAGTTTGCAAACGGTTTTTGGTCGAGTTCTCTATCGGGCTTGACGAGACGTGTCTTGATGAGTGTGCAGTTTGCCACAAGGTTTTGGTCGAGCTCTCTATTGGGCTTGACGAGACGCGTCTTGATGAGTGTGCAGTTTGAAAACGTTTTTTGGTCGAGTTCTCTATTGGGCTTGACGAGACGCGTCTTGATGAGTGTGCAGTTAGGAAACCTTTTTTGGTCGAGTTCTCTATCTGGCTTGACGAGACGTGTCTTGATGAGTGTGCAGTTTGAAAACGTTTTTTGGTCGAGTTCTCTATTGGGCATAACGAGACGTGTCTTGATGAGTGTGCAGTTTGGAAACGTTTTTGGGATAAGTTTTCCACTGGGCTTGACCTTCCTACTGGTGAGTAGCCCGCAGTTGGCAAACTTTCATTGTGAGCTAAGTTATCCACTGGAATACCACTCTTATATACCACTCATGCAGTTCTGCTTTAATATCGAAGTTTATATTAACTTCAGCTTCTGAATGAGTGTGTCCTTCTTCAAAAATGTGACTTGTATTTTTATTAAGAGGATACTCAGTAGTCCTACTCTCAACAGGACATAGTCTGTGCTAGATGAGTCACTACATTCAGTAGTGGTACTGAAGTTGCCACCGTCAACATTCAATACAGTTTCAGGGTTTTGTTGAAATTCTATGTCTGGTGCAGGTAGTGTGATATTTGTGGATGAAGTGCTAGGCATCTCAATGTCAGTTTGTTGAGATCTAAATGCATACTGATTAAGGGAATGTTTTAAAACTCTATTATAATGTCGCTTTGACATATCACATAGCAGCAATTTCCGTTGTTTAGGCATGTTTGTGATAATTATTGACTGTCCATGAGAATATGCCTGCAGTCAAACCAAATATTCACATCACAAATGTTGGCAAGATTAAATGAAGCGTTTTGTTAGCCAACGATCTCCTAAGTTTTCATTTACGCCGAGGTAAGGCTTATGTCAATAGGTTTAGGCCCAGAATGTTACTGGTGTGCTACCTAGTCAATCAATCCAATGAATGAATAAGATAGGTTTATCATCAATGCATCATCAATCATCTACCTGCAAAAGATAAAACTGAAAAATAAAAAATCGAAAGTCCATACGGTAGGCCTAGCCTAAGCCTATAGACATTCAGTTATAGACTACGTATATCACAGAGTCGAGAACTGGTTTATCAAGTCGATTTGGGATGTACTAGGCCTAGAGAAAGAGAAATTATTTACATTGTTAGCCTGCGCGGTCGTGTGTCATGACACCGCTAGATAGCGTTGCTAAGTCGCATCGATCAGTGCGACTTAGCAACGCTATCTAGCGGTGTCAAGACACGACCGCGCAGGCTAACAACGTAAATAACAGTAATTGTTGAACACCACTGAACACCACTTTTTACTCACTATTTTCTGTATTTCCTTTGCGATATTGGTCATGTGCGTAATACATATAGGTCAGTTCGGGTATCCGGGTACCCGGGTAGGACTCTACCCGGGTCCTTTTTTTAAAATTATTTATATTAAAAATTATTTATAATATGTGGTAGGGCCCTAGGCCTACTTGTGTAAACTTAATGTTTTACTGAGAGTCTTGCCCAACAAGTAGGTCCCTAGGCTTATGCCTATAGGCCAGCCAATTGGTCTTGGACCTAAAATGCCAAATAAATTATGGAAGGGTAGGGCCTTTGCCTAGGCCTACCTACCCTACCATGACTGAATCAATGCTGTAGAATTGAACTCAATTTGCACCTAGGTTCTTAAGAAAATAATATAAGTTAATCAGGGCATATAAAACAGATAGGCCTAGGCATCATGAGCCTAGGCCTAGCTTATCAATTGTGAAGTCTTCGTGAAGTCTTCGTCTAAACAGTCTTCGTGAAAACGTTCAGTCAACATTTCCAGTGTTGGGAGTTGAATCCGTAACTTCCCGACTGTCACTATTCTTCTCTGAGTTTTGATCTACCTGTACTAATGCGAATTTATAATGTAACTAGCAAACATGCGTTGCAATGCCACTGAACGAAATAAAGTGTTAATGTTTTAATTGTTTCTTGAAGTGCTTTTTGACACACAATGTATTTTTCCGTCTGGTGGTACACAAAGGGGGGGGGGGGGGGGGGGGGGGGAGGGCGGTTGTTATCATTCAGAAACCTTCGCGGGCGTGCGCCAACAACTCACCAAAGTTTCATCGCAATCGGATGAATGGTGTATTAATGTATAAAGGACATATACACACACACGGACATACATACATACACATACACACACACACATACATTCGTTTTTATACATAATAACAATATAAAAATATATATGTAGAAGCTAAGTACATACAACTCTGTACTTATTTTCTGTCACGCACTAAGTTACAAGCACTTATTTCCAGCGGGGGTTATTACACGATAGGCATTATGTAAAAAAAAACTAGTAGCTTTCTTTTCGTAAAAAACATGTCCAGGGACAAAATATCAATACTCAGATAACTAAACTTAGCATTGGGTGTAGGGATAGTTGGGAGGGAATTTCATAAGTTTTTTTTTTAAGCGAGCGAAGCGAGCGTCTCCACTAGACTCTTATGGCACTTCGTTCTGTTTTTTTTTTTTTTTTTTTTTTTTTTTAATGTTTGTCGATAGCGGCTGAACGGAAAGTTCGATCAACTTGAAGCCTCAATGTGGATTGAAGGTGTATAGTTTTGAGGCAAAATCGTTCGAAAAGTTACAAAGCTACACCATAGTTACTGCAAAATATTTTTCTGAAACAAAATGGCGGCAAAATGTGAGATAGCCATATTTTTCTAAAGCTTATTCCGGTCACGAATATGTTGACTTTATAGCGATCTGATAAATATTGGCAAAGTTACACAAAAGTTACTCGAAAATATATTTCTGAAACACAGTGACATAAAAATGTGAGGTGGCTATCTTATAGTAAATTTTTGTCCGGTCACGAATATACTAATTTAAAAGCGATCCGATACGTATTTGAGGCAGAAATTACATTTCTTTTGCTGTCAATAACTGTTAACGGTGGCGGACCGTGTTGAAAACATGACGACGAAAATTCTTAGCAACGCACATTGCACTGCATCCAACAATGTCTGGAAGTGGAAGTATAATAGCTATGGAAATTAGAAAAAATTTTGCAATGCGCATTCTTGAATTGTTGTTAATTGTTGTTTGTATTAGCATTGAAAACTTTTCGCCAGAAAGTTCGTAGATATTGACGCGCTCGCTTATCAACGCTTCAAACAGAGCGTTTTCCTAGTTGTAAACAATCTCAGGGTTTGTCGTTTGAATGAGGAAATCACTTTTAGTCAAGATTGCCGGTGATTGGTATCGAACCTGATAGCTAACGAATTCCAAGTCGATCATGTAACGTGATAGGGAGTATTCACGTGACATCACAACGGCCCATATTTGAGGCCAAAATGTGTGTTTACCTTTGGCTTACCAATAAGCTTACCACGAAGTATCCGCCGAAGTTTATACGTACATACTGCAGAAAGTACAGTACTTATTACGTACCCCATAAATAGAACTTTTCTCGTATAGAATCACACAATAACTTCCTCTACTGCATCTTTCATATTTTATTTATTTATTATTTTGGTCTCACACGATCAATAATATGTAAACTGAAATTATTTGAGGGTAAACACCGTAGATATAATTTGGCGATATAGACCTGGGGGGGGGGGGGGGGGGGTATGCTAGAAACGGTTTGAATATAGTGAAGCCTGCTCTGTGTAGTCACGCCAGAATTATTGACTTCCTCAGTTCCGTATCGCAATTATCCAATTTTAAGATTGTCAAGCTATTGTTTGGGATGGCGTATGGGTCACTGATTCCAAGAATGTGTCGCCTAGAAGAGGCGGTAAGGTATGCAGTGAAATACCTCTGATAGCTTGACGGGTTTACTGTGTGACTGTTCGGGCGCATATTATATTGTGTTCTGTTTTGTGCTTTGTGGTAATGAACTGTTCAACCACGTAAAGCTACGGCTATTTATAAATATTGCGTACATGGTTGGCCTAGTTACTGTGCGGGCGTATTGTATTTAGTATATTCGGTTATCTGTACAATAACTTTCTGCTCAGCCCCGAACCATGCTACTACGGCTGTTGAAGTTTATGCACAGTATTGTACGACGAGTATTTAGGACTGTGTCTCGTTCCCTTGTGTTGGACTAACAGTGACGCGCTAGCTACAAGTTCACAAATGTTATGTGAAATAAATTTGTATTTTGTGAATTGTGGGCATGATGGACCCCAGCTACGGCCCTTATTCAACACTTGGCACCGGCCTCAAGATAAACATCAAATTGTGTATTTTATTTGACTCTTGTGCTCATTCGGTTAGTCCTCAACAAGCTCACTTTATATTTTTACTGCTATTTATAGCTTTTGGTAGAAAACCCAGCATATAATAGGCATGTGGTAACACAAAATACATTTTCTGATATCATATAATTATGCAATGAATTGGGTAAACAAAAATGATATCTATTATAAATAGGGAATGCTCGTAACACGCTTGCATTTCTTGCGATGCCGAAATATTTTTTTACGGAAATCCACGTATTCACCATCAAATTCCAAACTATATGTAGCAAAGAAACAATTTGAGTAATGTCTCAGTATTGCTTAGTATCCGTTTAGTTTACACTCGTAGTTTCACTTTTATAATTAATCATGTTCCCCAGTATTGCTTTTACTATATATTGAGATTACCCCCCATTATATATACCCCAACCCACCACTACTAGATTAAATTTTATTTTATTTATTTATTTATTTATTTATTTATTTATTTATTTATTTATTTATTTTCAAGATGAATACAAGAAATACTTATTATAATACAGAGATCTACTATTTTTAATTTTACACTTGGACTGATACCTAAAACATACGGATCTACGTATATTTCGGCCTCACGGGAACCCGCGTCCGTATTATGAAATACATTTACATGAAGTTTTATGATTGTATTTGTGCGTGGTAAATGAAATAGCGAACATATAAAGCGACAAACATAACAGCAGAGTGAGTGATTTGGGTTTGTTCCCACCGGGCACAATAACCACATTATCTGGCACATTACTATAGCATAATATAACATTATAAAACAACACATTATTACAAGCATGTGGAACAGTATTGCCTACTTTACTCGAGAATGATTTTCATATTGACATTTATTTCTGTGGCGAAGGTTGAAGAACTACAAAACTGTTATTTTGAGGCTTTCCTTAGAAATGATAATTATGATGTTAGCCAGTGAAGGGAGACGGGTGTCGCGAAGCAGGTAGATTTTGTGTGGATGGACGTTGGACCGCCGTAGTCGGAGGGGGGAGGGTAACAGCAGCCATAAAAGGTCGATAAGCAGACGCTAGAATAAGAATTTAGTTTCGACATTGACCGCAAAATCTGACAAGTTAAGATAAGCGCATAGAATCATGGGTAATATCACTAACTGTGTTAAGCTGTTCACATTGCACGCCAGTTCGTGACGTCACCCACAGCCATCTCAACGCTGTCGCGCGTCATCAGTGTGGCAGTGGTTGATCACAGCTGTTTGATCTTGGTGTTTACTTTATCGCAGGTCTAGGTCTTCTGTCACCGAAGATGATTGTGACTGATTAGGTTGGATTTCATAGTCGGCCCCTACACCTAGGGGCACCCATTGTTGCTATGGATTTGTTTTGTTTATGGGAAATAACATGCAAACAATTGTTACCTTGGTAACAATGGGCGCCCCTAGGTGTAGGGGCCGACTATGAATTCCAACCTTAGTTTTGATGTGTATTACCCTATTAATACAACGTGTTAGACAACGAGCGATTGTATTGCGTCGAGTGAGAAGGTTTTTAGCGAGAAGCAAAGAAAGACGTATATATGCGGCGGCAATTGCTGCAAGAGCGTGTCTTCACATAACCTCAAAAACTTTGATAAGGAAGACTCGTAGGCAACACGTTAGATCAATTTGGAAACAACCTAGAAACGAACATTGGTGGGATCAATTAGTACCCAATTGGTCCGATGCGACGTGGAAGAGTAACTTAAGTGAATCGTGCTACATTTCACCACATTTGCAATGTTCTAGCTCCATACATGGAACGTCAAAATACATCTTTCCGCGCTTGTATTCCACTGAAAAAGAGGGTAGCAATTGCCATTTATACACTTTCCTCGTCACCTGAGCTGCAAACGATAAGCTACCTGTTTGCAGTTGGAAAAAGTACCGTTTGTGAAATTTTTCATGAATTTTGTGCACTAGTCACACAACATGTGTTGCCCACGGTTATAAAATTTCCTGAGACACAGGATGACGTTCGTAATTTAGTGTATGGCTTCAAAGATACATGGAACTATCCACAGTGCATTGGGTGCATAGATGGCTGCCACATTGCTGTGTCACCTCCTAAAGAAAACTGTGTTGACTATCACAATTTCAATGGCTTTTACAGCATTGTGTTATTTGCAGTGTGTGATTATAATTACAAGTTAACATATATTTATGTTGGTGCTCCAGGTAGAAATAACGATGCACATCTGTTGAGTCAAGTCTTGGCAAACTTTTGCGTGGTAACCCAGTTTACAGTGAAAACAAATGGACAATGGGCAACGTTGAAGCCCCAGTGCATTTAATCGGAGACTCTGCTTTTGCCCTCACCCCAGGTATAATGAAACCGTACTTTGACATTGGAAAGCTATCCGAGTTGCAAGTGCACTATAACTACAGACTTTCCGCTACTAGACGACTGATTGAAAACTGTTTCGGTCGGTTGAAGGCTCGTTTTAGATCAGTGCTTAAAAGAATGGAATTTCGAGTTGAAAACGTAAATAATGTCATCATGACTGCATGCACCCTACACAATATCTGTGAAAGTCTTGGAGATGTGCCTGAACCACATTGGCTTGATAACATTCCACCTGCTCTACCAGGCCACGCGATTAGGCCTAGTACACGAACCAGCACAGCCGCTGAAAGAATAAGGGACGCTCTGGCACACCAGTTGTACAATGAAGAACATGCTGCTAACTAGGTTCGCCATTACACCTAGACATCCTATAGTTCGTCCAACAGCATTTGACGTGTTTCGTTTCCCTCAAAGGGACAATGGACCTTGTTTGTTCACACTTTTAACGCAAATAATCTTATTGTACTCCCAATACCGCCTACCGCCTAAAAGCTGCCTGGCACAATAATTGGCTGCAAGGTTGTCAGCGCAAGTTCGAAGGGTTCTTTTCACTGGGAACATTGTAAATTATTTTCATTCACAAGGCATTATTCAAGCATTCAAGTATTATTCACAAGTTTTATTGCTTGCTATTGGGGCTGAAAGAGATATACGGAGAGAGCGAGAGAGTGAGATAGAGAGAGATACGCATTCTTCGCCAAATACACATCTTGGCAACGCAGGAAGCGGTCGCAAGTGGTTTATTAGGGTGGCTTTTAAGTTTACAACCTACCACCCAGGCCGATGTCGGCAACAACCCGTCAAATGCTGCTGGACGAACTATAATTTAGAGTTTAATGGCGTACAATGACTAATTGTGTAGGTAAATAACTAAATACATTTTTAGAGTCTACCCACTCAGTAACTAAACTGATTTACAGTGGGGGACTTTAATTTACCCTGTAGTCTCTGAACACCATCGACGAGTGAACGATAACCAATCAACAAAGATCTATATTTCAAATATGAAACACGAATCAGTGATGACCCGTCTCGGCCCGGGGTAGAATAGGCCCAGAGTGACTCTGCTAGTCGTAAGAGGCGACAAAAAGAGACCCTGTCCCTTCCCTCCCACTGTCCCACTGACTATTTCTCCTCCCACTTGGCCCTGCCCACCCTTGCTGGACTCCCGTATGACGACCCACGCGACGTACAATGGATCTGATTCGGATGTGGCTTTATTCTTCATCATCATCTTTCTCATCTTCATTATCACCCGCTCATCGTCTCGATTAGCCATCGTTGCAAAAATATGAGACGTTAAGCCCCATTAATCAATCAATCACGAATCAGTGATTGTACAGAGTCTGTAATTTGTTTTATACTGTTGTGGCCTTCCGAAACTTGCACGTTTTAAATTAGGCCTACTGATGCTGTTTCCTTAATTTTAGGGAATGGGTAACTTACTTGCAAATAAATACATTCACAGATTACCAAAGGATTATATTGTTATTTATTTATTCAAAATGTGAGTGAGCAAATTAGTAATGTTTATCTATTGTTATTTATTTATTTAAAATGTGAGTGAGCAAATCAGTAATGTTTATCTATTGTTATTTATTTATTCAAAATGTGAGTGAGCAAATTAGTTATGTTTCTCTGGAAGTCTGTCTGGTTCTTGGCGTCATCTTCAAGCAGCTTGTGGGCGCGCTCGTCTGCTTTTTCCGCCTCTTTGTTGGCCCGCTTTTGCTCACTCAGCATTTCCTTCATTATTGGGGGTGAGTTCATCACTGACTTGACGCTTCTGTGAGCGGCGGCGATTCGGCACTCCCAGTCCCAACGAAGCCGCATCGGATGAATCGTTTAGGCCTAGCAAAGTTCCGGGCCGAGACGAGAACGAGGAAGAAGTGTTGTTTGTTTATTTAACATTTTTCAATTTAATAATAATTGTAATACTGTACTAACTACTAAAAATTGATAATCAGCGATTTATTATTAATTTTATTATTAATCAAGATTCCATTGACGACAAAATCTACACACACAAAAATTAACTACTAGAGCGTTGCCTACACAAATTATTTATCTTTTTAATTTTGTTGAACATAGAAAGCGCGCGTGCTGCGTGCAGCTTTGACGTCACGCGCTATCCTGGCGTGTTTGCAAGTAGTGCAGAAAAAACTAAATCGCGATTTTCATATGGAAATGTTTTTAAAACTTAATTAACTGCAACGCAACATCTAAAAAAATTAAAATTTAATAGTTTTGAAACATCCCTACACCTTATTAAATGCATTCGGATATTAATTAGGCCTACTTGGTGAGGTTAGTTCTAACCAACATAACATTTTCTAAATTTTGGTTAGAAATGCGGGCACGCTGAGGGCTGATTATAAATTTAACCCCGGAGAACAATCTCTCAACACTTACTTGAGTGGCAGCTATTGACAATATTGTGCAGGCTACCTCGTAGAGGTGCGGGAGATCTACCTTTCTACTCTCCCAGAAACGAAAGATGTTGGTATCTACAGGAAGACGCTTACATGTCGCATACACGTTATGTTCAATCTTAAGTTTTTCTAGATCATCTCCTGCCCAGGGACTGCTACCTTATCGTGGTGGGCAGGTTTGCGTGCTTTGATGATCCCGAGAGCTATGCCGGCGGAAGCGTATGCTTCTGGTAGGACCACCCTAGCCGGACAGGTCGAGGAAGAGAAGTCAGACGAAATGCAGTCCACACCCCAATCCCCTTTCCTCCCCTGTCCCCTTTCCTCACGCGCCCTCCTACTTGACTCTTTCCTCCAAACACCCGCCTAGTTCATCTTCATATATCACCCACTCATTGTCTCGATTAGCCTCGTTGCAAAAATATGAGACGTTAAGCCCAAATATCAATCAATCTAGATCATCTGTATGCGAGCATGTATTTGCTAAGCTACATTGCTGTTCACGTAGACTCAGCAAGCTGTCCAAGTCCATCACTTCACTCTCGTCGTTGTCGTTGTCTAATGCCATGTCCACACTTACGCTCACTTTAAGTTCCTATCACTTTAAGGGCGGGATGCAGAGTCGTTTAAGTACGAGCTTAACCGGGTTAAGTACGTGAATCGTACTTGACGCTATGCAGAGACAACAAATTCTCCTACTTTACTTAACCAAGCTGGCTTGGCGTTAAGTAAGAGAGTTGTCTCACTTGACTCGTTAAGTACGACAAACAAACCAGAAAATTTCAACATGGCCGCCGCGCACGATTTGTTGGAATTTGACGCGTATTTAGAATATTTGGAAAGAGCTGAAGAAAACGAAATCGCGGTACCAGAACGGCCGAGGAGATATTTGCGGGATTTGGAGGACCCAACCGTATTCTACACCAATGTCCAGTTCAAGTCCCGTTATCGTTTTGAAAAGGAAACTGTGCTGGCAATGTTGCGTGACCTTCACATCATGGACAGATTGCAACAAGATCGAAGACGGGGATTACCACTACCACCACTGATGCAATTGCTGTGTGCATTGCGATTTTACGCGACTGGCAGCTTTCAGGTAAGCTACAAACCATGTTATTACAATCATTTCAACTGGGCTCATACCCACCCTAACCTCAACATCTGCAGTCAACAAGAATGACGGATGGCGTAGGCTACCCTAGGCCTAGGGCTATCCGTCATTCCTACGCTAGGCCTAGCCTAACTTACGCTATACACAATATTTGTTTCGAATGCCTAACATTTACTAGGCCTAGGCTAGGGCTAGGCCTACATAGCAAGCAATAATACGCTCCATAACCTTAGGGGTAGCCTAGGCCTACCTAGGCCGTACCATCAAGCGACTGGTTCGCCCAGCCACGACCGATTGGCCTAGGTCTAGGCCTATGCCTGACCCAGGCAGTCAAGACCACTCGTATCCCGACTAATTTACATCATTCCGCATTCTGTAAGCATTCCGTAAGTCAGCCAATAATGGAGATTATTGCTGTTCTTTAGGTAGTCCTAGCCCACTGTGGTCAAAACTGCCACGCCCAAAGCTGTGGAACCTGGATCTGTCAATTAATGGAATGGAATGCTAGGCCTATTCCTTAAGAGCAAACAATTTCACTCGGTTACACCACCAGCCCAAAGCTAAAGACCAGGCTTTGTACAGTGGCGAGCGATATCTGTCGAGAAATAATAATAATTTTTTGTACGGAAGCTTATCTGTTACACGTTAGGCCTGTCATCACGCGGCAAGCCTAGACATATTTTTCTACGTCTTAACTATCTGTTTCTTGTTTTACAGACAGTCCTTGGAGACCTCGGCAGAGTTCACCAATCCACGGTAAGCCGGTGCTTGCACCGGATAACCAACATCATTGCCGAGCAGTTGGGAGAGTACGTCAAGTTTCCCAACGAACAAGGACTGTTGGCCAATCAAGCAGCATTTTTTAATGACAGGCACTTTCCTGGTGTGGCTGGCATTATAGATGGAACACATATTCCATTACAAAATCCGGGGGGAGACAATGGTGAAATGTATCGTAACAGGAAGCGTTACTTTTCACTCAATGTACAACTCGTTTGTGGCCCCCGGCTGGAAATATTGGATGTTGTGGCTCGATGGCCAGGAAGTGTACATGACGCCCGGATATTTGACAACAGCAACGCCAAGATGCTATTCGAGACAGGCAGGGTGCAGGGGTGTCTTATTGGAGACAGTGCGTACCCCTGCACTCAATATATGTTAACTCCGCTGTTAGTCACACGGAACGCTGCCGAGGACCGATACAATGTTGCGCAGAAACATGTCCGTAACAAGATAGAATGTTGTATCGGTGTCTTGAAACGGCGACTACTGTGTTTGAAGAAAGGTCTGGCCTATTCTCCACAGAAGGTCAGTGCCTTTGTCTGTGCTTGTGCTGTGCTTCACAACATTGCTGTAGCGATGAATGACCCCGTCCCAGATGATGGGGACATTCGTGAACAGATTGTTCCGATGCAACGTGTTGTGCAGCCACAGCACGGCCAGGGAGCAGCGTTTCGCCGGGCGTTCATCGCACGCCACTTCGCGTAAAATATCAGTGCACAACAATTGACTCAGTGGTGGTTGTGGTTTTACTTGTTTGTGGGTTTGTTGCAATCTGTCATGTTGGCACAGTTGCTGGACATTGGTGTAGAAATATCTCCTTGGTTGTTGTTGGTACTGCGATTTGTGTTAACTTTAGCTCTTTCCAAATACTTTTTTCTTCTTATGCCAAGGTGGCTTTTTCATACATTTTCTTTTCGTCATTCTCATACAAGTTAGTGAAGAACTTGGCATGCATTGTTAATAACGAATAGAGAACCCATCAGCTTACCTAGATAGTCAGTTTTAATATTTCTTTTTTCTATGTGGTAAAACTGAATAGTCATCATCCAAGTAAGCTGCAGGATATTATCAGCATTTCTAAGGCCCGAATGCATAGTTCACACTCAAGCCCTCCTCAACTCAGCCTCTCCTCAGCCTCACCTAGCCACCAATCACAAAGCCGTCTACACGGCAATGCCGCTCCGTGATTGGTGGTTGGGCGAGGCTGAGGAGAGGCTGAGTTGAGGAAGGCTTGAGTCTGAACTATGCATTTGGGCCTAAATATTTAATTTTCTGAACCTTAAGAAATAAGAGGACTCAAAACTAACATAGATAGCGCTGCTAAGCAATCTCCTTTCAGCGCCATTGATGAATAATAACAATAAAACAACAATGAAAATTGACAGGTAAACCACTCCTAATAGAATTTTATTTTCTTGCCACCAGAATGCATCTCGTGTATTTTGAGTGCTCTATTGTTGGAGCATAGGGTCCAGTGCAATGCTTATTTTAATTACTTTTAACTCAGCCAATGTACTTGTATAACTCATTAGCACTGTGTGCAAAATATCATGTAAGCAAACTGTTATGGATCATGAATGGTAGCATTTTGAACAATGCTGTTTGATTGAATGAAAGCTTATCAATAAAAACAAAAGTTTACAAAATAATGTCTTTATTATAAATATAAATTAAATACATTTTATTTTTAGGCCTAAACATTTTTTACACAGGAGGAAAGAGAGGCCTTACAGAAAACAAGAAAACCGATGGAAAAAAGAAGCGTGGGTAAATAACTTAAAAAGGCATGGGAGAACAATAATAGAAGCAAGCATCAGCATTGATAGACTACAGGGGTGATCTTTCCCTTCCTGGTCTGGCGCGACTCCGATGCACTTGGTCAAACTTCAGCTGTTCCTCTTCCCTGGTAGCTCGGGCCTCCTCGAACCGGGCTCGGGCCTCCTCGATCCGGACTCGAGCATTTTGAATCCGGAGTTCGACCGACGGGAACTCGGCCCGAGCTACCTCTGCTCGCTCCCGAGCAGCATCGGCACGTTCACGTGATAGGGCCGCATTCATGTCGGCTCTGGCTTCACGCATTCGAATGTCGTGCAGCTCGTCTTTTTGATCTTGTGTCGACTTGAGCTGCGACATTCGAAGCTGGTGTTCCTCACGGACAACACCCAACCTGTTTCTAGCAGTGCCATGGCTAGTTCCATCCCCAGAAACGTTGGCACTGCGAGTGGGAGTATCTCCACTAGTGGCAGAAGAATGTCCCAATGATGGAACAGTGCTTACAGTAGCACTTCCTCTAGTATGGTCAGTTGGGGAGACACTCGCCACTGTAGCAGTGGGCGTGGGCAGGGATCGCTCCCTGTCACGTCCTCTACTAACAGTGGGAGTGTTTCCAGTTCTTTCCATACTAGAGGAACGTACTACTGTAGCACTTTGGGTGTGGCGAGATTGCTCTCTACCACACCCGGTTCCATCATTGTAGTTTCTTCGACCACTAATGGGGAAACTCTCCATTCTGGCACTATTGTGGGGAATGGAATAATCCATGGCACTACTAGTGGACGGTAATGGTTCAACACCAACACCGAAGATGGTAGGGAATCTACCTTGAGAAGAGGAAGACCTTCTCAAAGTGGGTTCACTTTCATCATCGGAGGTGGGGAAGGACCATTCCGCACATAGGTTGGAATTGGATTGGGATGAATGAGATCGACTCTCGTCGAAATCTGAAAAATAAAATAATTTTAGTTAGTAGACCTAGGAGATGCAAGTTCTGATAATATTAGACTGTGGTCAACTAATTGATTATTATTATTGGAATTCCAATTATCTGTGAATGAAGTAGGACAATCTATTAAATGTTATTTTTAATAATTATAATTAATATGAGCATAATAATTCTATAAAGAAAGTTGGTAGGTTATTTTTTATTGGTTGCAGATGAAAATTATCATGCAAGTTGGTGTGTGGTTTTTTATTTGAAGGGTAGCAGTCATGCATAGGTTGTAGTCACTAGTAAGGTGCATGTTTGTCAGTTAGGCCTACTAGTTAGTGTTGTCATACTGGGAAAAGTGAATTCGGGAATAAAATTGTGTAGAATTTTTTATAATGATGCCAAAACATTTTAAAAAGTGCACAAACTTAAATAATATTGGAAGCCTCGACGTTTAATTGCCAGCACTTGTTTAAGATAATAAGTCAGAATATGTATCAAGCGGACATGGTCCCGGACTAACATATGTCAGTCGAGTGAGTGTACATGTACATTGTACACAGTGTATGCTAGTTTTTTTTAGTTTAGTATCCAAGAGACCCCCAGCACAGAAGATAGTTAGATACAGTAGATACACACAGTAGTACAGTAGTTTACCTGTTGAAGTTTATGAAAATAATTTAAAAAATATTGAAACCCATAGGCCATAACCATACGAAAACTTATTGTTTTAAATACATTTTCCAATTAGTATTCAAATGTCTAGGTATTGCTAGGCTAATACCGTATGTTGCTCTGCACACACTTTAGTAAGAAACCAAACAATACTATTTTTGTATTGAGAAGTATAAGATGAATCATAGTGCAGGGGAGTAAACCCATCCATGTGGGAGTCATGGAATTGTCATGTTTGTTGCCATTTCTTAGCCTTAGGTAGGATTATGTAAGAAAGGTTGTAAGGTCACACTGACGTGTAGGACTGTGGCTGCAACCTACCAGTACTATTACATTTATCTAAAATAAAATGTGTGTTAAATATAAATCTTGTTCAGACATGCATAAACACATCCACACATTTTTAACCCCCCCCCCCCCCAAAAAAAAAACAACAACACGGGGTAAGATTGCATCGAAAAAACAACGTTTTGTAACATTAGCTCAGAAGTCGGACCCAGTGTCTGGATATTACGAAGCTAGAGAATTGCAATCTTTGATTTTTCTTACTGTAACTTTCTATCTATGGCCAAAAGAAAATTTGTGTGCACAACTGAAGTATGTTTAGTTTTTCTCATGTAAGAAAACAACTTGCACTGTATGGGAAGTATAGTAGGCCTATTTATGCATGTCATTTGGGGGCTGTATTTACCCACCTTACCAATAGATGCCTGTTTTATCATGTGCACATTACTACTGTCATAAAATGCTCCACTTCGAAGTATGTAATTTCAAACTTATGGTTATAAGAAGGTGCCAAAAGACTGGGGCAATGTAATAATGTGGAAAAAATAGGATGCCAATAGCTTATCTGAGTAGCGTGATGGTAAGCTGCAATAGAGAAACATAGATACACAACCAAAACGAAACAAAAGTATTAAATTAACATAACATAAATTTAATAGTTTTGTTTTGTTATGTAGGCCTACCTATGTGTCTGTTTGCGGCTTACCATCACTCTCCTCGATTAAGCTGTTGGTATCCCATCTCTTTCATGCAATTACATAAATTCAAAGTTACTGTATCCATCAAAGCACTTGTAAGTTTACTTGCATCATTTTTTTTTTATGGAAAGTACCCAAATTAATGAAAAACCAACAAGCCTGCAAATCATGGAAACATTATGCTACTATGTACTTTCATACAAATAGAGCTACATTCCCACAGAATCCCAGAACATGCCTTATTGCCTTAGTTTGGGTTTCTAAGAAACTACATTTATTTTATAGGAAAGTGCATTGTGAACAAATTAAGAGCTTTAACAACATTCTGCCATAATTCCTGACTCTGAGGCTGTATGGACAAAGTGTAAAACCGGAAAAAACCTAATTATTCTCATTTACAGCCATGGTCAGAAGGGTGGGCATAGGTTCAAAGTGCACACTGCTTTACAAGAATATAAAATTAGCCAATACTAGTAGGCTTATGCAATGTAGCTAAATGAGATGTAGGCCTTACTGTATTGAATTATGCATGCCTATATTACAATAAAGTGTTGAATGCATCAAATTAGGAGAGTCAACTAGCTAGGTCTTCTTGTTATATAGCCCTAATAGAAACATACCATCCATCGCCTCATCCAGTATGGGTGTGCCCGTGAGGTGACCAAAGGAAGCCAGAGGCGACACAGACCGATGAACGTGCCCGATGATGGAAGAGGAACCCTGAAGTGCGCGTGCATCGGAGTCGTATCTCAACGCCACTGTATGGAGCAGATATGGTGTTGCCAGCTCCATCAGTGGATCGTCGGCCAGATCAGGAACAGACGGACCACCACCTGTAGCCATCCTGTGTTGGTTCAGTGCTGATGCCTGCTTCTTCCTCAAATTCTTTAGGTTCTCCCATGCCTTCTTAAGTTGTTCTGGAGTTCGCTAGAAACGTGATAAAAATAGATTAATTTTGTTTTGAAAAATAATATTCTGGCCTTTGTCTAAGTGATAGGCTAGCTAGCCTACATAATCATGTATTCTGAAGTGGCAAAAAAGTATTCTGGTCCTATGTTTATCATCACTCACTAGTTAATTCAATGCACACTAGGCCTAGGGCCTAGGCCTATTCAAGCTGGGGCCTAGGGGCCAACAGATTTCACCTAGGGTCCAGGCTTAGCTGCCAAAGTCAGTTTAAGAATCGGGTACAATGGTAAGGCCCTACATGGTAAGCCACTCCGATTATACCTTAAAGCCACGGCCATTCTTTAGGCAATTTACTAAATTGATAGGCCAAAAACAGTAGGGCTATGGTCAATCGAGTGCATAACATTCAGGGGGCGTGGAATGTACGTCTCCCTAGGCCTAGGCCTAGCCTAGCCTAGGGGGGCGTAGGCCTACATCCCCTAGGCCTACATCGGGCCTAGCAATTACTGTACATGTAGTAGGGTTCAAACCAATTGGAGCCCTTGTACTAAATACTGACATC
Organism: Isoperla grammatica; assembly: GCA_945910005.1. Lineage (NCBI taxonomy): Eukaryota > Metazoa > Arthropoda > Insecta > Plecoptera > Perlodidae > Isoperla > Isoperla grammatica. The sequence goes on from OX246738.1 coordinate 72,053,221, forward strand.
ATTAGAGTCGGTAGGCCCCTAGGCCTAGGTAGACTAGATGGTAGGCGTAGGCCTACCTGTCTAAAAAGGTAGGCGTAGCCCTAGCCTAGGTAACGTCAACGATTACTTACCCGTGTAACAACTGATAATGAGTTGAAAACTCCAGCCACCTTCTCCCACGCTTCTTTCTTGGCCTTTTTTGTGGTTCCATCGGTCTTCTTGTTTTCTATGATGTTCCTAAATCGGCCTACAACCTCTTTTAATACATGTAAACACAGTGCTTCGAATACGGGACGCCATGTTCGAATATCTTTCTTTCAAATAGTCACGGCCTTCTACTGGGTCTACTCGCGAAATGATTCCTTCCGCGGCACTTTTAGAAAGCGGTTGTCTAGCGCGTCGTACTTAACCAAGTTTTTCGTTAAGTACGAGACGAAATGTAAAAGCATACCGTTAAGTTAAGTACGACAAAAAATCTTCAAGACGTACTTGATTAAGTACGAGAATCTTGCTGGACTCTGCATGCCACCCTAAGTGCGGTATTTAAAGTGACCTGTCGTCTACACTACAGCCCGTCAGCTCGCTTTATTTCCAATTCTAGAGGGCAGTGACCAATCAGCTGTCCATGTGCTTGTCAGCTGGTAGCTCGTTGACAGTTAACACTGGCATAAACAGCACATCAAGATGATCGACTTGTTATTGTTAATCCATTTTATATCTCAGTGGTTCAATCGCTGGACTAACCGTATAGGCTGGCAATTGCTGAGGAAAGAAGGCGGCAAATTGTCCGGAGACGGATTTTGACAGAAATCATTCAACGTAGACGATTATTGCGTGTGCGTAGAAGGCAAGGTGGGCGCCGCTCATGTTGGGCATATCCGAGGCCGTACCACAGTTCTCGGCGCACGCGTGTGACGTCACTAGACGAGGCCGACGTAGACGCGCTAGCGACCAGCCACTACACGTGTTTCCCTATGCCGCAGCCATTCAATACACGTCTGGTGTCCTAAATGTTTATGCCTGCTCGTTGTTATTGTGTTTTTGGCGGTGACCTCTTAACAGGTGATAATGACAGAGTGCATGCACACTGTCAGGTAAGTTTGAATTATTTAATGTCTCTAGTATAGGCTGCAGTTTGGTCTAAATGTGCGTTTGGCTTGCGGCTTGCAACAGAAACACATGGCATTTCGCTGTCAACACTGTGAACCCAGATCCACTTATATCGAAAGTTAAAGTTGGTAACCGAATGCCAACGTTTGAAAGAAGAAGTCCACTAGAATACAAAACAAAAACCGCTAACATATCATTTTTCAAATTCGAGTTATTTACTAAGGCAGAAGTGTTGGATGTGTGCTGAGTGTTGAAATACGCAGTATATGACGCGTTTATATTGATTCAAATATTCATTCATTCAAACGGATCACCTAAAAACCATATTTGGCCAATATCGACAAATGAGTGGGGGCAATTACCACGTATCAGTTACGCAAATTCTAGAATCAGAAAAGAAGCTTAAACTAATTAGTTTAGTAAATTTGCAATCTGCTTAAAGAGGAGAGTTTGAAATTAAAACGTTGCTCTTAAACTGTTCCGAAGAAGCGGCAGCTACAAATGATGAAGCAATCGTCGAAATCGATGGACATTTTGAAGACGCCATTTCTTTTGCAGATGCAATTGATGTAAGCGAAGCTAATATGAGAGTTCTCATATACATTTCAGGTTACGTTGCTCGTTCAGTTAACGAGAGAGTTAAATGTAACGATTGTAGAAATGTTTTGGAATATGACCGCGCATTAGAAATCGAGTTTGAAAATGATGGATTGTACAGTTACTAGTTTGATTGACAGGGGAGGTCTTAGGTGGCCAAACGATTTCATAGTCCAAATAATGATAAACTAATTTCAGATGTTCCAAAGTGTGATCAGCTCAAGATTTGAGGAGCAGTTTTTAGCTAATAAAAATCAAAGAAATTTGCTCCACATCATTGTAATTGAGAAACTAGAAGTGAATGGTTATCTCTTAGGTGGCTGAACTTTGTGGTGTACCTTATCTATGAGAGCGTTAGCTGGACATGCTGTAAAAATCATAAGTAATATATTGCTCAATAACTATGGTAATCAGCTAATTAGAATAACTACAGTAATTCCTCTTTTTGAATAATACGTGTTTTTAACATTATTGATATTTACTATTTTCGCACGCACGCATACATCAAATCGTTTTCTAAAAACCATATATAAAAAGCTTGCATTTGTTCTGTTGGCCTAAGGAAGTGTAGATAAAAGCAAAGTTGTTAATCTGAAAACAAATCACTACAATACATGAAAGGTTGCATCTTACATTTAAATTCGTTTAATCTCCTACATAATAAACCCTCAAGCTATAGAAACAATAATCATTTCATCATATTGTGTTCCCATCCTGATATTTCACGATTCCTAGCGAATCACCAATGTTAGGGCGTATTTCAAATCTCTATTTTGGCCTGCTTCGCCTACTTCGCCAACTAACACAACAATTACCAATTATTATAATTAATTGTTACTAATTGTTAGGTTAGTCAGCTACGCTAGTCGACTAGCGAAAACATCGATTTGAGACACAGCCTAAATACGTCATTGCATATTTTGTTGATTGACAAGATCCTGTAACAGTGTCACAGTGAACAGACCGTGTAGTGTCACTTTGACAACGCATAATCTGCGCTGGTATGCACAGAAACGATGGATTTATAACGGCCTACAAGTACGATGATTAGTTTACCATACAATCTTGTAATAAAGTATCTTTAAACAACGTAATGACGAGCTCAATACAGCGTTATTGTCATTGCGAGACGTGCTTTAACGCGTATCGCAACGCAGGTTTAGCCCGTGTCGCCTGGCGCAGCGACGAGATCGCGGCCTGGTCTTGTGACGTCAGAGTTCGAGTGGTACGGCCTGTATGCATATCCCACACATTCTTCGTTTTGGGAAAGAACTGTACAGGGTTGGAACGATAGTAGATTCCAAAAAAAATTTAGACTAGACCGAGGTACGTTTCAAAATCTTTGTGACCAGTTGAGGCCATATATTTATAGACAAGATACAAGATTGAGACTTGCAATAACTGTTGAAAAACAGGTAGCTATTGCTCTTTATGTTTTAAAGGGCAATTACGATTTGGGGACAATCGGTGACATTTTTGGTGTTGGAAAGAGCACTGTTGGGGCCATTTTACATGATTTTTGTCATGCAGTCAATAATCATCTGTATGAAAGTACAGTAAAATTTCCAAAGACGCGTGCAGAGCGGGAACAAATTGCCAATAGTTTCTGGGAAAAATTCCAGTTTCCAAATTGTATTGGGGCCATTGATGGGACCCATTTACCAATTCTAACTCCAGTGGACTATCCAATTGACTATTGGAATTACAAGAGCTACCATTCAGTGATAGCATTATGTGTTGTCGACCACAACTGCAAATTCACGTAAGTGCTACAAAGTAGTCATGTGCCTAGGCCCTAGCGTCTTTGTTAGTAGGTACCGGCATAGCCCAATTTTCTTTGTCAGACAGCCTAGGCCTACTTATTTGAATTTGTTTTTACAGATACACAAACATTGGCAGACCAGGCAGGATGAACGATGCTGCAGTTTTCTCAGGGAGTGGGCTATACACATACATGCGTGATGTGCAATTTGAAAATGGTGAAGATTGTCACCTTATTGGTGACGGAGCATTCCCATTACTAAAATGGATGCTTGTTCCTTTCAGACAAGTTTTCAACATGGCTCTGGAATTATTCAATTACAATTATCGCCTCAGTAGAGCGCGAATGGTTGTTGAAAATGCGTTTGGAAGGTTAAAAGGAAGGTGGCGTATAGTTTTAAAAAGAGCCGACTTCAAATTGTCCAACATGAAGGAGATTATAAAAACATGTATTGTATTACATAATATTTGTGAAGAAAATAAGCAAGTGTACTATTCTATTTGGGGTGAAAAAGCACAGGCTTTACAAGAACAATTTCCTCAACCAAATGGAGTTATCAATGAAAGGCATGTATATGCAAATGCAGTTGTTAAAAGAAATCAAATGGTGAACAGACTATTTAATGATAACATAACTATTGCAGCACAATAAATAGGGAATAATATACGGCAACACGTTTTTACCGGACCGGCAGGTCACGTGAACCAATCAGAAACTTGCCGTGTCTTTTCCGATTGGTTCACGTGACCTGCCGGTCCGGTAAAAACGTGTTGCCGTGTTGCTATGAAATCGGCTTTAGGTTAGTTCAAGGGCATTTTGTAAGGAAATTGATTAAAAGACTGGATCCAACAGTTCAAATTTTCATGTTGAAACATAATTTACTTTCACTTGTCATTATGAATCATATTATTCATTGTCATAAGCTAGTTCTTGTAAAATAAGTGCAAAGAAAAATACATTCAGTGTAATTAAATTGTACATACAACTTAACATATGTAGCTGAACATAACAATGTTCACCAAATAACTTAAAATACAAAAAAAATACAGCTTGAAGTATATTGTGCCATATTCATAAGAGTAAACATTTAATTAAATATACGGATTATGAAAATAACTAGTTAATAGAGCAACTAAACATATATGTAGCTATCTAGCTGAAACATAACAATGTGCACCAAATAACTTACAAACAAATACAGCCTGAAATATACTGCGTCGTATTAATAAAATAGTGTGCATTACCATATGCCTACTGACTGAAAGGCAGTGAAAACAAATCATATTAAACATAGGTAGACCTAAATAAAAAAAACTATAGGCAACAATCAAAAACATAAAAAAACAAAGCATAAAAATATAGCTTACTGAACTGTCATTATAAAATAGTGTGCACTACCTTGTAGGTCTACTGACTGATCGCCAGTGAAAACAGAAATCATAGCCTATTAAACGTAAATAAAAATAAACTTTGTATAGGCAACATTCGCAACAATCAAGAACATAAAAAATACAGCATAAGATATACAGTTTCATATTATAAAATAGTGTGCTCTACCGTGTAGGTCTACTGACTGATCGCCAGTGAAAACAGAAATCATAGCCTATTAAACGTAAATAAAAATAAACTTTGTATAGGCAACATTCGCAACAATCAAGAACATAAAAAATACAGCATAAGATATACAGTTTCATATTATAAAATAGTGTGCTCTACCGTGTAGGTCTACTGACTGATCGCCAGTGAAAACAGAAATCATAGCCTATTAAACGTAAATAAAAATAAACTTTGTATAGGCAACATTCGCAACAATCAAGAACATAAAAAATACAGCATAAGATATACAGTTTCATATTATAAAATAGTGTGCACTACCGTGTAGGTCTACTGACTGATCGCCAGTGAAAACAGAAATCATAGCCTATTAAACGTAAATAAAAATAAACTTTGTATAGGCAACATTCGCAACAATCAAGAACATAAAAAATACAGCTTAAAATAGACAGTTGTCATATTATAAAATAGTGTGCTCTACCGTTTTGGTCTAACTTACTGACTGAAAGCCTGAAGACTGAAATCAGAAACAATATTAAACGTAAACAAAAAATAACATTAACGTATCCCTACAGTCGAGCCCACTTATAAGGAACTTCAAGGGAGCCGATTTTTACTTTGTTAATTTTTTGTTTAAGATGAATCAAACTTACTTTGTTAAGTCCAGAATATTGTTAAAAGAGAGTTCTTTAAAACGATCCCGACTGTACAACAATCACGAATGTAAAAAGAAATGCAGCATAAAATCGTATTCATAATAGTGTACACTACCGTGTAGGTGAATAGGTGAGTGATAATAGAAAACATATTGAATGCAAATACAAAATAAACTTAAAGTGTTCTATGGGAAACCATGTAAGCCTACATTTTATTCTTGGGGTGGCATTTTGAAATTTTTTTTTCCTTTTGAATTTACAAAAACAATGCTTTGTGGGGCTGATGGTGATGGTTTTGGCCTGAAGGGTTGGGGTTGGGGTGTGGGTCGGGGTTGGGCAGTGAGTGTAGATGAATTTCCTGAAAATCCTTCAGCTCCGTTATTCGCAATAATTCTTTGGAACATTTCGAATGGGTTAGCTTGTTCCTGGGCAGCATTTGATCGCTCAGCAATACTTGCGAATGCATTGAAAAACCTCGCGGCAGCCGCATTAGTTTTCAAGTCGTCCTCGTGTCTGGCCTTGGCCAGTGCTATACTGTCAGTGTCGTTTTTTACCAGTTGCTCGAGGTACTCGTTTATTTTTGCTTGCTAAGCTTGAGTGCGAGTTGTGACATACACGGGCCATATACACATTTTAAGACTAATGTATAGCTACTAGTACTCTTCACTTTTTAAATTTATCAGCAGTTAAAGCCCATTATTATTGTTACTTGACCATACAAATTATTTTTGAAAATAAATATTTATTATTAGATGTAATGTAGCCTAATGATATGGTAAACATACACTTTAGAGAATTTATGGCTCTGTCTAGTAGATTGGTTCTCCTCTTCCAATGTACGTTTTCTTGAGGATGAGGGAATAGCTCTCGCATTTGAAGAGCTTGAAGATGGCAAGCTTTTCTCGCTGCACCATGATGCGGAAAGGTTTGACTCGTCATCTTCCCCCCACTGATTTCCCCCTTCATCTAGGATGTAGTCTGATATGTATCATATAATAATAATTTGCATTAAACACCTCTAAAACACACATTTAAGCTTTCAACGAAGATTATAATGTGAGTGAAACTTGGCCCAATTTTGGGAAGGACGTGGTTGTTTTGAATATTGTCTAGGAAGAGTCTAGCTACCATAATTTATGTGCCTACGAAATGCAATATCAATATGACAGCCTATGAGCCTATGGCATACAAAATCGAAATGACAGTATGCAATGCAGGCCTAAGAGGCCGGTCAGGGTAATGGCTAGTGTCATTTAGCGAAACAGGCCTATATGCATGGCAAAGGTTGAACCAAAGCCACCACAGATCCATTCCTGGCCGTAGCCAAGCTGTGGTGAACAAGCCGGATGGTATCTGAGCGCACCCACATACTCAACCAAATTAGTTATAAGGCCTATTGAGATTTGAAATTGCAAGTGGTAGGCTAGGCCTAGACATAGTATTATAATTTGCAATAATTGTGCAAGGGGCTGCAGGCCTCATTTAAATAACCATAAAATGGAGTCATAGCTTTGAGGCCTAGGCCCCCTACTTACCAGCAATGTCTACATATTCAGATGTGGTTGTGTTGGATGTGATCGAGTCGTGTACTAGCGCATCATTACATATGTCTCTTGATCCTAAAATTGCATTCATACTCTCCCAAAATTCCCACGAAGGTGGAGACGATCCTGCAAAACAATGAATAGGCCCAGGGCTTTTTTTCGGCCGGTACGAGCCGGTACGCGTACCGGCTAACACAAGAAGCGTACCGGTAAAAGGCAATTAAGTCACACTATAGCCGGTACGCTAAGATTAGCCTTGAAGCACGTGAATAACTTTGAAGTGTGCAGTGTGGCAGGCTTGTGACTGCAAAATATGTTTCATTTTGTAATATAAGGATGTTGCCGCCTGCTGGTGACATGGGTGTGACATGTAGTGAATCACTTCTTCTTAGACTCTTGGCGGCCACTCACTACAGCAATCTTTTCTATCATTTGGGTCATCAGTTCTAAGGAAGGATAATTAGGGTTGTTTTGACTAAAATTTCATCTCTTGTCAAGAGTAGCTTCTGGGAACCGCCAAAGAGAATTGACCTATTCTTACTTTTCTGTTTTCCTGGAAAGCGCCTTTTCAATTTACAGACAACGATTGGGTTGTGTTGGGGGAGGAAGGGGTAGATCGGTGGTCAAGGGATTGTAAGTTGTGTGTGGCAGGGTTAGTTTCCTCTCTGGTGACGAGTGGAGATGTCGTCGTGATAAGCGAGTGTGTGTGTGTTTAGTGAGAGTGTAAAAAATAAAAATGAACCGAAAAATAACTTCTTGGGTCGTCACCTCGCCACCGATACCCGAAGCAGAGCAAGAGACCGACGTGTTGCTGACGAGAACATGACTATGAGTAATGTTTGGAAATTACTTTGAATTCGATATCATCGAGTTTGGTGAGTTAAAAGAATGAGTTATATTTTAAATTATTTTAAAAATAAATATTAACCATTAAATTTGTAGTGAGTAAATGCACGTCTCGTATTTGGGTCACGTTAAACAGGGGCGGATTCAAACATGAGGCGCGGGGGGGGGGGGCGAAAAAACAATTTTAGTTTCCGTCTTATTACAATAAACCATCACTATTGGCACGTTTTTTTGAAAGATATTTTATGTTTTCTGCGGAAGCTAGTTCACGCGCACGCGCTGCTCGATCGTGTGGCTACAGGATCTAATCCCAGTCATGAGCTGTGCAACATAAGCTTCATATTTCGCCGATATCTCCGATACAAATCCGCCTTAAAAATGCGTTTTTGGCAATCAAACTTAATGCAGTAACCCAAAAAATTTTCGCCTACGGCGAATTTGCCTCCGGCGGCTGGGGCTTCGCCCCAGACCCCAGCTATACCACGCCAGTCACATGAAACATTATACCGAACGTACCGGTTAACTTTATTTTAGAAAAAAAGCACTGAATAGGCCTATAATATAAAATGAGAACTAGGCCTAGGCGTAGGCGTAGGCCTAGGCCTAGGCCTAGGCCCTAGCCTACCGAGGCATAGGCGTCCTAAACGTCCTAGGCCTAGGCAATGGAACAGAAAAGTATGGTTAAGGGTTACCTACCTGAACGAACTTCTTACTTCTTTTTTGCATACTCAGTCTTCAAATTACCTATTTTAGATTTAACTTCATCAGGCGTTCTTTCATATCCTATGAGGGACATATTCTGAGCTATTTCCTCAAAAATTAACTGATGTTTCAGGGCCTTTTCAAATTTGGCCTGTATAGCAGTGGACCCCCAAATATCAATTAAACAATGCACTTCATCAGAGGTATAGTTACGTCTTTTCTTTTTTCCCTCATTCTTCATGTCGGACCAGTGTTGCCAGAATGAAATTTCAAATCGTACCAACCGCAGCACAAAAAACGTACTAGTTTAACAAAAAAAGTACTAACTTCCATTGCGCGTCTTTGATACCGAAATGTATCACATGTTATACACTCCCTACATTTTCCATATCTTTTTCCGTGATTTACGTTTCTGATGTTTTTTTTGCATTTTTTGTGCATAAACACAGTTGATTGCAGCGCATCAGTGGATCTTGGGATAACTTATTTAAATTAAATTAATTTCTAGTCTATCCAGCCAGCAAGGACGGTTGGACTTGGGAACCATTAATAAATAAAATAACATTTCCTAAATTATGTGTGCATTTATTGTTATTGATACAATAATATTTCTTGATGTTTTTAACAATAGAGATCTGATAACGTTACGACTTATTTACAATGCATCAAGAGATTTTTAACTTCGATGTTCATTCAAGACAAAAAATATATTGGGGGGTACATGGGTTAGCTTACATTAGATTACATTTTTACTTAATATACATTTGAAACATTAAATAATTACACAATATCAAAATACCTGCGCTAGCAACATTCTTAATTTTATAAGACTAAGGACGTGTCCGAACTCCGAACGCCTGTCCTATCGTTGCTAATTATTCTAGGTCCAAGTTTAGATTTGACGTCATCAATAATCTGTGACCGGAAGTCGCCCATTGTTGATGACATAGGCTGGAATTAGCAACGATAGACAGGCGTTCGGATTTGCCTAACAATATCATATTATATTATTAAACTCCAACAATGAATGCATTCGGAAATATAATAGAAAGAAAACACTTCTTTGTGTGAAACTAAAAGGTGATATCTTCATCAGGAACTATTTCATTCTCATCTATTTTTCTGTTTAGCATATTTTGTGTAGGTTGCCATGTAAAACAAGTATCATTTTTAAGGAGTGCTTTCGTGTGGAGCAATGCACTGCAAGTTTCCACCATTAATCTGTTTCGTGTTTTTGTCTTGATGAGACTCAGTTGTGAAAAAACTCTCTCGGCAGATGCACTGCTGTGTGGCAAACACAAGATGCTTTTAATGAAGCTCGAGAGGTGTTGGAACATTGGTTCCCCAATTCCATTTTTAATTTTTCCCACTTTACACCAAAATTCCACTAACTCCATTTGTTTTTCGAAAATTGGGTCTCGTCTTATTTCAGGCAGTAGTCGCCATTCAGTATTAAGAGTTTCTATGTCATTATTGGGAACGAAATTGGGGAACAGTGAAGCCAATTGAATAATGGATGCCACTTGCCCAGAAAGAGCTACTTCTGGGCCAATGTTTTCTAGGGCAACAAGTGTTGGATCATTAAATTTAAATCGTTGCTTGATTTGTCGGCATAGTTCGACATAAAAATCAAGTGCTCGCAGTCTGAAGTTATGTAATTGGTCATGAGGTATTTGTGGGGAGTTCGCAATTAGAAGTTCAGTCTTAGCGCCAAAATATGTACTTTCAAGGGAGAGAAATTTATGTGGGTCGGAGGGATTTAAAGAATCCAAGCCCTCGTTTTCGATGAACTCTTGTTTGACAAAGTTCCTGAGGAGACTTCTGTACAGTTGAGATACTCGGGATGAAAGAGTGTGGATCTTAGGGGATTCGCTTTGGAACTCTAGATTTAGCCTGTTAACTAGATCAAGTACATACGACAGAAACGTGAAGTACAGCTTGAAGACTGGAGTGTTGAGAGCTTGTAATATGGTCTGTGGAGCTTGAAGTTTATCATTCACAGCAGCATTCGTGAAAAACAGGATTAGAGCTGGCCATTGCTCTAATATTCGGTTGACAACAGCCTAAAAACATCAAAATGGTAAAGTGAGGATTATACCGTACTAGTTGTGAAATAAAATTATTTTTCTATGACAGCTAATTTTAAGTAATATAATTTCAATACCTGTAAAGACAACCATCTCGTTTGACTGGGCCTCAGCATTTCATGTGGCTTTGTTCTGGCAAATTCTTGGCATTCACCTAGTTCATCCCTTCTCTTTGAACTGTTTGAAAAGTAAGAGTAGATGTCTTTAGCCAAATCTTCAATAGTTCTTGGAAGCTTTAGGCATGCGGCAGAAGCGCATAAGTGGAAAGAATGGCATACACATCCAAGCACAAAAAGGTTTGGCACATCTCTTTTTAACTGTGTTTGTACTCCATTTTTATTTCCCATCATGACAGCCGCATTATCGGCCGCAAAGCCAATCATGTTTTGAATTGGGATTTTATTTTTTAACAGTGCAGTTTTGATTGTTTCAACCAGGCCGTCAGCAGTAGCGCGTTCAACTTCAACAAGACCCAAAAACCTGTCTTTAACTTCTTCTGCTTCCTCATCAAAGTGCCTTGCTACAATAGCAAGGCTCTTCTTTGGGCTTATGTCAGTTGTTTCGTCAATTATAAGGGAGTAAGCATATTTTTGCAACATGTTTCCTATGACTTCTAAGCTCGCTGGCGCTAATACATCCATAGCTATTTGGGTAGCCTTCGTTCGGCTACACTTGATACCCTTCGCAATTTCTGAGTCAGGGCATACCGATTTTATGAACTGGGGCATGTGTTCCATTAAACGGAATGGTAAATTATGTTCTGCCAGGTGCATAACCATTTTTAGCTCACCTTCTTGGATTAGCCTCTTCAATCGTTTCTTCTTTTCTCCTTCACCGTGAAATTTAGGCTCTGTTATCTTGACAGTGGATTTCAGTGCTGCTATTCTACTTTGGTGCGCCTGGGTCGCTGCATGACGATTAAGATGAAATACGCCCCCTTGAAGAGACTTATGGCATACTTTGCAAAAAGCTTCGTTGTTCGATGATTTAAGAAGCCAATCTTTATATTTATGTTCCCAATCTAGTCTAAATTTTTGCTTGTAGTTTCGTTTCGATGTCAGCTTTGCTTTTTGTCTGAGCTTAGCTCCTTCGCCACCAGAATCTATATAAATGAAATAAAGTATAAGTAATAAAGTATAAGTCCTTTCAATCTACGTAACTGCATTGTCAAAAATTAACTCAAAATTATTATCTCATTATATAGACCTACGTACCACCGTCAATTTCAATAGGTTCTGGATCATCCTCTCTCTCGGATTCAGATGAAACTTGAGTACGCCTCCAAGGACGATCATCCTCTCTCTCAGTCTCAGATTCAGATGAAAGAGTATGCTTCCGAGTAGGACTAGGCGTCGAGTCCGCAATAACATCAACATCAACGCCACTTGTTGATGTGGACGGTTGGGGGTCTTGATTGGGGGTTTGTTTACCACTATTTCCTCTCAAAATAAATCTTGAAAGAAAAATATTGAATTGTCAAAATGTGTATGTTTGATATCTAAATTGGTAGTAAAAGTTAAAAAGGCTAGGTAAAATTGAATGTAGCATTACTAGGAAAACGCTTCACATTGACAGATGAGCGTGAATGAATGAGAGTGAATCTGTGTGACGCGTTGATAAGCAAGCATGTATACGTTTGCACAACAGTTTTAAAAATTACCGCCATAAACACTATACAATCAACCACACACACACACACACACACACACACACAAACAGAGCGCTGATCGAGTTGAATGGAAAGATTTCGCTACGATCATCTAATAATATATCAATGTCGGTCTATGCCAGGTATGATTTTACAGGACATTTGAAAGTAGGCAAATATTTATAGACTTACCTGTCCATTGAAAAGGAGTTCTTCCAAGATAAAACATCAAACACGAATCAATTGCTGTCTGGTGACTGGTGACTACTGTCATTGGGTTTGAACTTCAAACCCAATGCTACTGTTCACTCAAATTGGGTAATCCCCGTTAGCGCTCATATAGAGTGCAATACGAACGTTATAATTTAAATAGAACTTATAAGAACGCAGCACAGTGCAATGCGATCATGTGATATTACGCCTGGCTGTAGTCCGATCAGAAGAGCTAATAGAGTCTGTACATGTGCGTGTTGGCAAATAACTAGTTGCCCGGTTGTCCCAAACAAGTCAAGGTATATTGACATTGACTTGAACTGAACAGGACGGGACGGGAGGGAGGTGATGACTCAATCTAAATGATTGGGGATTTACACGAACCTGACTTTCTGATAAGACCAACTCGACCAGTAGTCTTCTCTCGCTCTTCACTCCGTCTGTTCGCGCGGGAATATATGTTTAAATTTGTATTTATTTTTGGTAGTGTTTGTTGTATTCTCCCAATTAATTTTTTCCAACTGATTGGTTCGCGATTTCAAAAGCATTATTATTGTGTTGTTTATTTTTCTTTGAATCTGTTGGAAATAGTACTAGATTTGGGTGATTTTTGGGAAAGTGGTACTGCCGTACTAGAACTAACTTTTTCGTACTAGATCTAGTACAACTGTACTGCACGTGGCAACACTGTGTCGGACATTTTCAATATCAGCCTACCGCAGATTTATCTCCTAATGCCTGTACCGGCCTGAACACTGCAATCCAACTTCTAACGACATAACCTCAAATGCTAGTTTTTCCCTCCATTTCAAGTCGAAATACAATAATCGATTGTAAAAATCGAAATAGCTCACTTAAAGTGGGGTCTCGGGATAACTTGAAGTGAGTGGGACTTGAAGTTGCTTTTGCAGCTGCTACACCTAGCGTTAAAGTGATGCTCACTTTAAAGCGAGCTTTAAAGTTTAAGTGTGGACTAGGTATAAGAGGCGATCGTTAGGTAGGCCTACTATCTCCACTAGGCAGAGCTGGGCATTTTGTATTTTAGATATAAAATACAAAATACTGAAATAAATGTATTTTAAATACAAGATACTTTTAGAAACATGTATTTTTGATACAAAACACATTTGTATTTTCAAAAATACTTAAAATAAAATACATTTCCCTATGCTACAACAGACAACTACTGGGAAATAAAGAACAACCAAAATTTTTTGCTTTTAAAATGTTGGAAGCTAGTGCTTAGTGTATGTCTAGAACATTAATTTATTCATCATCATGTAACGGACAGTACAATACAAACAATGATGGTAGCACTAGCTTGATTCAAATTACACTCATTGCTGGGCCATTGGCTTTCAGAATTACAAGGAATCCGTCCGATAATGCATTTCTGCGTGGATTGTTTACAATACTGGCAAATGAAAACATCCTCTCCACTGGGGCACTTGACGTCAAGCTTGTATTGTACTGCAGAAACATTTGTTTTATGGCCGGATACAAGCTTAGCATTTGAATGTTTATCTTTGAGGTATTGTAGTACTTCCAACTCTCCTTCAGTGTTGTTTTTAAAACGAAGAGGGGTATCGACCATATTGTCTTCTTTTTCAAAAGCGAAAAAGTCATCATCATCATCAGTAGTAGATGAATTCAATGTATTTTGTTGGAAAGAAGTATTTTGTACAATACAAAAAACTTTGAAAAATGTATTTTCGATACAAAATACAAGATACTTTAAGCTCGGGTATTTTCGATGCAAAATACAAAATACAAATGTATTTCAAATACGTATTTCAAATACGTATTTCAAATACATGTATTTTCGATACTGCCCAGCTCTGCCACTAGGTCTTCACTATCCTTCCTCTTCAAATCTTGAATACGTGCCCACACCTGCTGGATATGATCTACGGCTCGCTGCACTTCGTCGTCCTTCAATACTACTTTGAATCGAGGGTCTAAATATAAAGCAGAAATAAGTGCGTTATTATCCCAAATGCTAGGTTCGCGCTTTTCAAGTTGAAAAACCATGTCTATGGCAAATGAGGAATCAACTGCTTTTGTTTCGAAATAGCATGTTTTCCATATGCCGTAGGCCTCCCCCACAGTCAGGGTTGCTGATTGCAGTTTTACTGTGGCCACTTTGCATGGTTTCAAGGCTTCGTGAATTTTGGTAATTGTACTCCATTGAGCTTCTGATAGATGCAGTTCCGGAAATACGTCTTGCATTTCCTCACAAAAGGATTTCAAGCGTATGAGACTGTTCAACATATCATGGGTACTTCCCCAACGTGTCACCACATCTCTCGGTGGTTTAGGAAGGTGTGATTTGTCAAGCTGCTTTTTGATGTTAGGGCTACGTAATTTCTTGACCACATCTCGTGAAGCAGCAATTGTTGCCTTGCAGCCTGATCTACTTTTTAATGTGTCCATAATTGCCAACTGCATTGTGTGAATAACGCATCTGATAACATCTGATCTGATCTGATAACTGATAACATAAGAACTCGTGTCGAGTCAAATGGAAATATACCACTTGCCTCAAACCCACTTTTAATATTTCTTTCGATAGCATTAGATTCGTTATCAGGTCCTTCAACGATGTCCATCTTCTCCAAAACCTTCCTGAGAAGAGAGGGGAATGTTTCTTTAGGAACAGCACCTGCTTTGGAATTTTGCACTTTCCATTCTGTTAGCACTATTCTCCAGGCTGTTTTCATTGGCCGGAAAAATGATACATCGAGTGGCTGGCAAATGTGAGTCGAGTTGCTCGGCAGGCAAACAAAAGCAATGTCATGCGCATTGCACAGCGTTAAGACTTCATCAGTGAAGTGCGATGCAAGATTGTCACCTATCACAACCTTACGCCCTGGTAAATGAACTGCGTGAGGCAAAAATGCTTCCTTAAACCAGTCAGTGAAGCAGGCTGCCTCCATCCAGCCATGACTAGTACTATTGTAGCGGCTTCCTCTTGCACAACATTTTTCGCTACAACAAGGCTTTCCCTTGGGACCCCTTTCAATCCAGGTATCCCACATATGCTTACTGCGGTAAACAACATACGTAGGTAACAGCACCCCTGATGCTGAACCACACACCATAATGGAAGTTGCTGATTTAGAGTGATTCATCACTTTTTCTGGGTATTTAACTCCCCGTCTGTTAAGTCCCTTGACTTTTCCCGGGTCGTCCGACAGGTTCGACTCGTCGTAGTTAAAGATATTTTCAGGAGGAACACCAGGAATAGTGACTCCCAAACTGTCAAAATACGTTTTTAAGGTGGCGTCAGAAACCTTTGCCCTTGCCCTCGTTATATTACTGAACAGCCTCTGGCATAGCTCAGACTTGTGACGGCGTAACATACTGTAAGCCCAATCAACGCCTGGTAAATTGTTTTTGAACTGCGGTACGTTTTGCTTATTACTGTTTAAATAGAATTGTGTAAACATTTGTAGGTCTAATATTGTCAGAGGATAACCCCAATCAGCACATGTCGTCACGCCTCGAATTAACGCCAGCTCTTCTACTTCACTGAAAATAGTTTGCCCACCACTTTTTTTTTATGATTTTCTTTGACCCTATTATGTAATGTTCCAAAGGGAATTTTATAATGCTTGGAAGCTTTTAACATTGACATTTCCCCAGATTTGATTCTATCAATTGCTTGTTCCAAAGTTTCAATTGAGTAGTCCTTGTAGGTACGAGCACCTGGTTTCCAAACATACTTTCTGGGCATTTTGCGAGGCCTAAAACAAAAATAAATTACCTATTTAAGCTCTTAACATTTATGTATAGTTCAAATATATCAGTAATCATTAGCTAAACATTAGATACTTTGTGAATTTTGGTTTTAATTGCATCTAATGTGATCAAATCCCTTTCGGGGGTGAAATTGATAGGTATCAATCTCCCCCCAGAAGATGCTATCAAAGTGACCCCAGGCATTGAGCATTTTCCCGCCTTTTTTGTAACAACATAACCTCACATATTATCAAGCAAATTTGCTTGTACAACTACAAAGTTTCTAAATTGAATCCGTCTTTGCCTCAGATACCACTTGAACACCTACATTTAAAGACATTTTTGCAGCAATTATATTTAAGGTTTGTGAAGTATTTAATATAATAATTGAATGTACTTACCAAAGTGAATCTTAAACTCCAAACAAAGTTGGTTTCAGCAAGGATTCTTATCAGTGATGCCAATCTTGCAGGGAACATCACTTTTTGACACTGCTTTGGGTGGGAAATACAAAGTATAACAAAATATTGACTATTACTATTATCAATCTCACCCCTCAAAAAGCTAAGTCACCCCATTTGACAGTATTGAATTATAGATACATGATATTTATGTCGTTCTGACAGGCGATAATAGACATGGTTTACTATTCATTTCCATATCTTTTAATCAGATAGGCCTATAACTAATGGAATGGCCCCCATAATTTAGTTCATAATATAATGTAGTAGAAGAACGCAATAATATAATATAACAATGCATAACAGTAATGGTGACTATATTTTGCTTAGTAATCATCTCTAATCTGTTCATAACCCGCAGTCCGCCGTAGCCTCCCGTAAGCGTGCGGTGGAGGTGTGTTCTTCACCGCAACAGCTGGTAGCGCGCGGAGATGTGGCGTGGTCGGCCTATACAACACATGCTTTACAATGGTGTACCGTGTAATAATTAATGCGCATTTTTTTCGTCTTAACGTATGACATGCGCACAAATTTTGAAGTAGCGAACATATTCGACATACATGTATTTCTCAGGTGATATTTTAAAATAAATTTTTACTTGACATTTACTCTTTTTATCTGCACAAGTCTAAATAAGGGTTTATTTCGTTTTAGGGGTGAAATATGAAAATTGGTGAATGACAACATTGGTTTTCAGATTCAGTACCAAAAGTTACGTTAGAAAAGTGATTTTGTCTGCTTTTAACACGCGTTTGCCGTTACTTCATGTTCCCGTGCTTTAATACTATTTCCCAACTAGTCTAACTCGATGATGGGCTAAATACTCAAAAAAACATTTTTGAAATACAAAATACTATAAAACACAGTATTTTTCAATACAATATACAAGTACATTGGCAATTTTGTATTTCAAAAACCAAAATACAAATATTTTTTGAAAAAAAAAATTAAAAATACATTTTGCTGGAACTCAGCAGGCTGGCTCAGGTTTAATTAGTAAATCAATAAAAATGAATTTCAACACAATTTACTTCAATAACTGAACAAACAAGAAATAATAGGAGGCAAGTGCATGCGTAAAAAAAATATGTTTTGAATATTGAAAATAACTAATACATTTGTAAATTGAACTGATTGTTTACTTGTTGGTTGGCGAGCTTAATTTGTTGGATTTAGCCATTTGAGTAGGTATTTTTGAAATACAATGATAGGTACAACAAAGTTGAGTATTTTGAAATACAAAATACAAATGTATTTTAAATACAAATGTATTTTAAATACATGTATTTTAAGTCATTGTTACATTAACGGATGGACATAGTTAAATTACTTACCATGAATCCTTTTTACCTGCGCCTTATATTTATACCATTGGGTGGGTACTTCACCCAAAACTTCTTAACCTTCATCTTCTCAACAACAATTTTGAATATTATCTACATGTACCACATATTCTAAACCGTCGACCAAAAATAAAACAAGCGCAAACATGATGATGATACACAAGAACCGCTGTAGCCAACAACTAACTGAACAGTGAAGCTGAAGAGTGTCTGCACTGAGCCGTTGGTTGACGAACTGTCGCGGTCGGTGGCGAAATCAGGTACTACAGCACTACCGCTCTTGCCGGTAAGGGTTAGTTGGTTGGTGGGTGGGAGGTAGGGGTCACGAGTCTCGTGTAAAACCACGTGTTTTCAGTGGCGGATCTCTAGAACTCAGTCATGGGAGGGGCGATTGTAGAAAAATTACTAACCTCTTTGGTCCCATTTGTGCCGTAGCAACCCCCCCCCCCCCCCTCCCGACACTATAATAGGTAACGGAAAATTTTGACAAGAGCAAAAGTAAAATATATCGAGACGTGTCAGCATAATATGTCATACATAGTACGTTCATACGTACAATCCCGTTCCATCGCTTTGAACTTTTAATTTTGTTATGGTTAGGCGCTTAACAACGGGGGGGGCAATTGCCCCCCCCCCCACTCTACTCGATCTCTGACCCCCCTACTCAGGGGCGCTGGGTGTGGGTGCTCAGGGGTTGACGCATTGAGCTATCTACATTTTACAAAAACGTTTGAAGATTGTATTTTTTTTCATTTTAAAAACACTATCACAGAGCATAACACAATTTATTTGCCCCCCACGATTGTCCGACTAAAAACCCAAAATCATTTAATCGTGCACGGTAGTGATACATAGGGGTAAGACTTGAACACAGAAACAACTTACTGTTAACAACAAATTGCATCAGGAAGCCATAATTGTGTCTTAAGTGTTTGCAGCAGTAGTAGCCCATGATTTTATCCTGAGTGGCTTGTCCGTGTGGCTGGATACTAATAATAATAATAATAATTTTTCGTAGGAATCTTTGGGTGCACACCAGCTTTACCTGATGTGCCCCTCTTCAGGTGACTAACTAGGTTATTAGGGTGTTTGGATAGTTGGGAAGGAATGCCCGAGGGCTGATAGTATGACTCAGTCCCAGCATTCTCCTTTACGACTGAGGAAAACCTCGGAAAAAATCTTCAGTCAGAACTGCCGGTGACCGGAATCGAACCGGCGACCTCCCGAATTAGAGTCTTGCGTCTTACCGCTGAGCCACCTCTATCGGTTGGATACTAATTGTGTTGTTGCAAAGAGCGGGGTCTGGGGCGACAGAAAAATTCGGCAAAATTTGCTTCACAAGTACCCGGAAAATGACTAGGGTTGGTATTAGCACTAATCTAAAATCATTATAAAGTTGAGGGGGGGGGGGGGGGGGCGATCGCCCCATCGGATCGCCCCCCCCCCCCTGTATCCTCTAGTGCGACGTGTTTTACCACGAACACTACTGATCGTTCTGTCGACTTTCTATCTAAATTTAAAAAAACATACTTCCCTGACACCCACAACATAGGATAAAACACAGTTACTGGCTGAAATTTTAACATCTTTTGTTTTTAGTATATAGAGACTGTTTTGCGTACTGTAAGCCCTAGATAAATTTGTTATTTGGTACCACCTACTAAAAGTGTATGCGTTTCCTTGAAACATCTTGTGCAATATTGATGACTGTAGCGGATACAGGGGGGGAGGGTACCGGGTGATTACCCCCCCCCCCCCATGAGTGTTCGTTCAAAGGTCCATCATTAAACCATCTATGCCACTGCCTGATACAAAGGGGTAATTACCTAATCGCCCCCCCCCCTCCCCCCTTCAAATATTGATTTAATCTTCAGTTATTTTCCGGGTACTTGTGAAGATATTTCACAGAATTTTTCTTTCGCTTCCGACGGCTGGGGGTCCGCCCCAGACCCCGTTATTTTCATCATCAACACAACAAGTATCCAATCTCTCGGAAAAGCCACTAACAGCATGTAATCCTGGGCTCCCACTGCACTGCAAGCATCAAAATAAAGTTCCAGGTGCAATTTTGTGTGAAATGCTTACAGATATCATTGTCACTAAGGAAGTCTAATGAGTCTCGAATATGTGTGGAATGATATTAAATAAATATATTTTCATGTAAAAACACTAAACACGTCATCTAAAAGTTTTAAAACTAATTAAATTCAATTTCTACAAATTAGGTTCATTTCGATTTTCTGTTTTGGTCGGTTTACTATACACACTTTCCTAAGATTTAATGATGATGATGATATTTGGGGTTTTACGTCTCATATTTTTGCAACGAGGCTAATCGAGACGGTGAGTGGGTGATTATGAAGATGAAAAAACGCCACATGACATCCATGCCCAAGCCAGGATTCGAACCTGGGACGCAGAGACCGTGGTTTACTAGACCAACGCCTAATCGACCTCGGCCAACTGCGCCGGCAAACCTAAGATTTAAGATTTAAGATTTTATTTTCCTAAAGCGGGCGTTATACGGAGAAGTTATAGCGATAGCGTGTAGCTTGCGGGAAAAAGTGACAAATGAGAAGTTCTTCCCAAAAGTAGGAAAATGTTGAACAAGTGAAAAATCCCGAAAGCTACACGCTATAATCTATCTATATCTACTCCTTACTTTCTGCTTTTTACTTTGTTATGAACTTCGGATACATATTTGGTAAGCGACTTTCTTGTTTTATCCATGGCATCCAGGCTTCTCATTGGTTGTTGCCATGGTGACAACAAGTTAGTAGCCTTCTAAATATTTATCCGAAGTTCATAATACCGGGCCTAACTGTTTTACGTATGATCGCTACCATTTGGTCAAATTTATTGAACGTCGCTTCTCATTAGCTGGGTTAACGTTGCTATGGTTTCCTTAGCTGTGTGAACGCCAAAATGATTTTGGCTTGGTTGAATATTGTTAACCCTGTGTGTAAACCCAACTTTCCCCGCACTTTTAATTTCAATCGGCCTGTGACCTCATTACTTGTATCAAGTCACTGGAATAAATTTGCCAATGCCTCATAGATGAAACAATGAAACTTAGGCCGTATCTCAAAGCTCGAAATAGTCATCTATTTTGGAGGAAGTGACGTAATAAGTAGGCGACCAAAGCTCAAAGTCGTTACACTTTTAGTCGATAGCTGTTAGGAACCGAAAGTGGTGACTACATTCAACAGCTAACGTCTAAAGATGGAGGACGTTGAAGATAAAGCTGAGGTGCACATCAAATGTGAGTAAACATTGTATTATTTTTAAATTTTACAATATCTGACTTTATGTCAGTGTAGACATTGCTTATTGCATCATTTAAATAATAAGCTGTGGGCTCTATTAATATTTTTGGTATTTTTCGTTGGATTTAAAGGTTATGTCGCTACCATCTAGTCATCATGTCCAAAGCTCTAGTGATTAGCATTTAGTAGTTAATTTAGTTCCCGAAAATAGTTGAGTAACATTTTAGTTCATACTTGGAGCTTTGAGATGAGCCCAATCTGTCGTCAAAACTGGCGAGTGTCGTCAAATCTTAGAAAGTGAATAACAAAACAAAAGGTTTTCTAATATTCTTTAAAAATATGGAACATGTATTACTTTATAATTATTAAAATGTCGAACATGAATTATTATGAATATAAGATAAATTTGATTTTAATTTCACTTCACGAGTTCACGTATGCTTCTCATGGATAAGATTTGAAAAGAGGAGTTATTTTGTGTGTATGATTGGTTGATTGCTTCATACAAGCAGTGACGTCATGGCTCGCAAAATGCCACAAATGAATGAAATATTTTTGTGTTTTGCAAGTTGATCCTAAAGGCTGGTCCACACAGAATTTTAAGACACAAGGTTTAAGGTTCTAATGCGTTGTTTTAAAGGCTCTGGTTCACATAAAGTCGTTTCCCGCACAGCCTTAAAGCAAAATTGTGATACAATACAAATTAATTGAAATTCGTATTATCCATAATTAATTATAAAAGCTTTATGTTATATGACTGTGTCTAGTACTATGCTATTGTTTATGATACGATATTGTAATTAAATGTAAACAGAGTAACGAATAAAAGCTATTTTGATTGATTGATTGATTGATTGATTGATTGATTGATCGATTGTTTACAACAATTCCTACACGTTTTACGATTAATTCATAAGTATTATTAAAGTAGTTGGTTCGTTGACTTGAGATTTTCGTAACTTGTTTTAAGATTTAGGCCTAGTCGTAAAGTTGGACATTGCCCAATTTTATAACAACGAATAACGCATAAAAACAAAGTCTTAAAAGTACTACTTTGTGTGAACGCTTCTACGTGTTTCGTATGTTCCAACTATCTAACAACCTTCATGAGACTCGCCTATTCCTCACATGACAAATTTCCCTTTTGTTTTTCAACAAAATATTATTCAAAATTGAAAGTGGTATAACAGGTGTGTACGAAGGTCTTGTGTGTATAAAGTATACAATTGATATTCATCGACGTTCGTAAAAACACATTTAAAGTCGTTCCATTGATCAAACTACCAGTTTCAAGCAATGATTGTAATATTTGTTTAAAATCACAAAAAACTATTTCTTTGACAATTATTATGTTAAATTAGATACTATAAAATGTAAAATATATTCAGTAATCAAGTAAGAATACTATTTTAAAATCCAGTATTTACACGAAAATGCAGTTATTTATAATGGCATGATTCTAGACACTAGTTTGACTGCAGAATAGCCAATCCCTAAAAACGAAATTAGTTCTCAAAACTCCAAATAGTAGTCAACTTCTTATCTCGCTTTTGGCTTTAATTACACCACAACATATTCACAAATTATAGACTTATATAATGGATACAAATCTAAATTGATTTACAAAGCCAAGGAAACAAAAAACTCGTTTTTAATATTCGTCGACAAAGTATTGCCAGCCTCCAATATACTTGGCAACGCTGCAAAGACATTGTTATTGTCAGATGGTGAAAATGGCGTCGAAAAAATACGGAATACGAAGCGGAGGACGTTTTATTACGATAAAAGAAAATGATAAGATTGTATATTTTGTATCGTATCATGTTGTTTGTGCAATTGTTTACCTGACGAAGTGATCTCAAGTAACTTAAGTCCATCTAGGACATGTGAAGGCATGCAATGGATGTAAATTATTTCAAATGCGTGTAGGGATAAATGGTAGGCCTAGGCCTTGCACATGTCAAATGATCACAAAACGTCCTTGAGTGGCCTTGGGGCTTGGCATATTTTCTTTCATTATACAGATGCCTCCTGGCATACTTTAGCATATCTACATTGGGGAAAATGTTTGCGTTTACGGACGTACAATACACGAATTTCATTTTGGATCATTGTAGGCAATATAGGCCTAGGCTTAAGTCTAAATAAAGGTGGCCTAGGCTAGGCCTCACGTACCGTATTCAGATATATTCCCGTTTCTAACTGTGCCTTCAATTTGAATTGAGTGCATTATTTGTGTGACGCAAAATGTTAATTGGAAATAAGCGACAGTAAATGTAAATAAGAAAAAGTCTAGTCACGTCGCATCGTGGAAAGGTGACAGCCAGCTCATGTTTTGACGTGGGGCGGAGGCGGGCTCAAAGAGAAATGACGTCATCGCACGCAGTGTTGCCATATGGCGTTTTCCACTGGGCCGCACTGAGTGCGCCCTGAAACGTCACAGTCACGTGTTGCACGGCACCAGTGTTGCCCTCAGTGCAACTCCCAGTGGAACATATTTATTTTTTCAGTGCAACAAATTGGCGGTAAAAGTGATAAAAATCAAGATGTTTAAACGATATGAAAGGCATTTTAGAGGATAACAAAGCAACTTCACTCAAGTTACTGTAGCTAGAAGGTACAGTCGTTAACTAGGCTACATAAGAAGTACTAGAAATTAAGTTCCATGAAATAGCCTAGGCAAAGGGTGAACATAACCTCAAACTTAATAACGCCGTACTGCGTCTATATCAGAATAGTGGTAAACAACATCTTCCAGTTGTGTTTTTATGTTTGGTTTAGATGTTTGTTCGATTTTAGCTTCACTATCTGACGAAAATACTTGGCAATTCCATTTCCACGTACAATTTTCCCGCGTCTATGGCCGCCATATTTGCACTGAAAACACCGCACTGACCCCCGAAGCCAGTGCGGCTCAGTGCGCACTCGAGTGCACTGCGTCAGTGCAAGAGCGCCAGTGGAATACGCGAAACCCGCACGAGTGCAATTTATCGTTACCAGTGGAACGTGCGACTCGCACTGAGTGCGCACCAGTGCGGCCAGTGGAAAACGCCAATAGTTTCACGGCTCGCCCGATTTCCCATCAAATGTTCTTGCAGTGAAGCCAATATTGACCGAAAACGAGTCCATAGATTGTATTCATATATACATATTTAGAATTGTCACTCAATTATCTTCAAATTGAGTATAAAATAAACAAAATGACAAATGGTTTGTATCTACTTAGCCGATGCTTTATATTCGAAAGTGTATGATTTTTGACAGTTTCAATAGTAGGGGATAGGGAAATCGACGGATTTCAAATATTTATATTAAAAAAAGTAGTCGATGAAACTACTTTATTTTTCGCTAATATTTAACATGATATTTAAGTGTATATTCAACATGATTTGTAGCACAATGACAAATAGTTGGGTATACAGTAGATCGACTTTAAAGTGTTGCTATCCGAATTCGTCTCTTTAGTCCCACTCTTATGAGCAACTTGTGTTCAAAAACTATCATTATCCTATTTTCGCTCTCGTCCAAATTTACGTTATTTTACGGTTTTGGGGTGGTGGACGGGGGGGAGGGGCAAGGATGGCACAAGTTTGAAACTGAAACAAGTTGTTTACACTTTACAGTTAATTTTCTGTTATCGCCCCCCTCCCCATGACTGCGGTATTCAGCGGGTCCGCGGCTTAGTTGAGACAAGACAATCAGTCGATCTTTCGTCCATCTTGGGATTTCACCAATGCTGTACACCCTGACTACCTGGCTAGCACAAACATGAGACGAAAACCCCGAATTCATTACCGGATGCTATAACAAAAGTTCAACCACGCGTCTGCGAGACAAGAATCAGCAGCCGACGGTGGATGAATGGTACATTGGCATTGTTTTGTTGCAAGTGTAGAGGGAGGGGGTTAGAAATAGCCAAGGTCTTCACTCTTCAGTGTAATGACCGAGGTGTGGCCGGATGTGACCACTTAAAATGTTTTTAGAAACAGAAATATAAAAGTACAGTGGTGTTCAAAATTCTATTCATCCCTGCTAAACGGGAAAATGAAGAGAAAATACATTTTCCGCAATTTCTAGGAATGTTTTTAGAAACAGAAATATAAAAGTACAGTGTTGTTCAAAATTCAATTCATCCCTGCTAAACGGGAAAAACGGGAAAACGAAGAGAAAATACATTTTCCGCAATTTCTATGTATTCTCTACAAATAGGCAAAATATTCCCAAATATTCTCCAATACCTCCAAATATTCTTTGACATAGGCCTACCAAATATAGCTAGATATTCCCACACAAGTTTGTATTTTTAGTATCACAAGGTCATGAAATGCAAAGATAACGCAGTTGCATGTATACATAAAAACATGCAAATGCATACAAATTCGATCTCTATAAAAAAAAAATATGGAGGGAGAATATGGACTAGTGCCCATTGACTAAATTTAATTAATGATTCGTCTGTCGCCATTGTAATTAAAATTTTGCAGTGTGTTTTGGGTAAAAGTGGACGTAGGCCCTTTCTAAAAATAGCCATTCAGTTATTTACTATTTATGTTCACAGTAAAATTTAAAACCAAGAACGATAATGGAATATACACAATAAATACATTCAAATGAGCTCACTTACCCGATTCCGTGATGAGATGATGCAACAAGATGTACTTTTTCGTAGGAATTGCTCCCTCTCTATCGTCAGGTATGATGCATAGAACGGCGATGGCAGAATGCGGATAATGCGTAGATTTACAGTCCTGCCCAGGGACTGCTACCTTATCGTGGTGGGCAGGTTTGCATGCTTTGATCCCGAGAGCTATGCCGGCGGAAGCGTATGCTTCTGGTAGGGCCACCCTAGCCGGACTGGTCGCGGAGGAGAAGTCAGACGAAGTGCAGTCCACACCCCAATCCCCTTTCCTCCCCTTACCCCTTTCCCCTTTCCTCACGCTCCCTCCTACTTGCCCCTTTCCTCCAAACAGCCCCATATTTCATCTTCATGTATCACCTACTCATTGTCTCGATTAGCCTCGTTGCAAAAACATGAGACGTTAAGCCCAAATAATAAAAAATAACGTAGATTTACAGTAACCATTGGGCGCCGGTGATGAACACAGTTCGTACAAATAATAAAATAAACACAGTGGCGTACGTGGCGCGTGGTACATAGTAACCATTGGACGACGGTGATGAACACAGTTCGTACAAATAACAAACCCATCACTGGTACTTTACTTTACCTCCAAGTCGTTGGGAAACTTACTAATGTACATTTTTGTTGGACTGATTTGCACCAAAACAGCGTTTGCAATATCCATTTGATGAACGGCAACTGTTTCCATAGAATCTCTACATGTGAACATGTAGGTCAATTGCGACTGGCCAAATAATGCAGGCTCAATATGGAACAATGATAATAATATGATATTGTGGTTCTTCTGCACCACTTATGAGCTGCAGAATGTGAATTATCTGCCCAAATCGTCCATCCTGAGTCGTGACATAAGAGTCGTTTGACTTTTCTGCCCTGGCGTAGTCTTTAACACTGAATGTGTGGGCGTTTACTCGAAGATGTGAGAATTTCCATTTGGAGTTGTAATGGCGGAGGTCGATAATTTGGTCGAAGTTTTCTTCCAATAAACACGGACTTCCCTTTCCCAGTGGTGTTATTCTTTGGCCTTGAGGACCCGTCTCGGCCCGGGGTAGAATATGCCCAGAGTGACTCTGCTAGTCGTAAGAGGCGAGAAAAGGAGACCCTGCCCCTCCCTTGCTGGACTCCCGTATGACGACCCACGCGACGTACAATGGACCTGATTCGGATGTGGCTTTATTCTTCATCATCATCTTTCTCATCTTCATGATCACCCGCTCATCGTCTCGATTGGCCATAGTTGCGAAAATATGAGACGTTAAGCCCCATTAATCAATCATCTTGGCCTTGAGTAATGACAGCTGTGAGGTCATTACATAAATTAGTTGCCTTTTCATTTAAACCTATTTGTTCTTTCATGTACACCAAACTGTCAGTCATTAGTGTCTTCTTAACGACCTGCTTAAGTACTCCCTTAGGACCTTTTATCAATTTTTGGTATTTGTGAATTCCGGCCTCAAAACAAAATGCAGATGTCGCCCACAGAGGGCCATATGCTCTAACTGATTTTGCTATATGTGTCATTAAATGCACATTGAAAGTCATCGCCGCGTCCCCATATAACAATTGCATGTCACATACAAAATTAAATAACTTGATTTCGGCATTGATTATGTCCTGGTTAGTTACTTCTGTTTGTAGAAGGAGATACATTGCTTGGCTTAGGAGGGCAAAATGTTCCAGGTATTTAATGTTAAGAACCCCGGACACACACGGAAGAGCGTGTACGCCATTCCGTAGCCTTCCAATTAGCCTTGTCTTTCAGGGAGCGAGGAGTTCGGTGAATCATCTGAGGCGGTCGGATACTGGACAATCGTATGTATTTCAATTATTTCCCTGAGTCTTCGAGCTCCTATATAATATCCCGTCTGGGGTGTTCCTGTCCAAAGTTCCATGAGTTGCCGAGTAACTCCTTGCAAGACAGCGTGCATATAATCAACTGAAAATCCCCACGCCAAATCAAAAGATGGCAAATCGAATAGGGGCGACTTCGATTTTACACCCCGAATCTTCTTTTGTCTTGCTTCTGCTTCATCCATATCCGCACGCACCTCTTCATCACAGCGATCATGATAAGGTGGCACATCGACGGCATATTTGACTACCCTATTCACTATCTTCCCTGGATGATAGCAAAAACTGCAGCCGAAATAACCATTAAATTGAGTACTTGACTGTATCAACGGGCGTGCCACTGAGTCAACAGCACAACAAAATGGGAAAATCCTTGACGTAATGATGTCGACGCCCTTCTGCCATGTCACACCAATGGTAGTTAATTTTGTAGCTTGACCCACAAACTTTTCTAAAAACATTTTCATAACTGGCTCGTGTCTCCCAAACCAGATGCCCGCAAGAATCGGATTATTATGTCGCGTTTTCGGTGGTAGTTCATTAACTGTCAGCTGAATAGGCCACATGGTGTTCTTCGAAGATTTGAATATCGCGGCACCGTCCGTGTTGAAGTTGTACGTAAAGTGGACGCCATCATTGAGAACGCCTCCCACTCGGGTCAATGCCTTGTAGGTAAACGATTCATAAATGTCCCCAGTACGATTTCTGGCATCAGTAATTAGTTGTTTGTTTATAAATGGGCGTTCAAAAAACTGTTTTATTTGTGGTATTAAATTCACTATAGCAAAAAAATTGTTCTCCTTAAAAGACACGGCTCGTCTCTGCTGACAAAACTGACATAAAACCTTTTCGTTTACAACAGAAAGCAATCCCTTTACCGATTTTAGAATATGTTTGCATAAACTGCAAAAAAATGGAACGTTGCATGTTTGAAACTGTTTCGAAAAAATCGGTCTATCATATATTTTGAAGGGGAAATTACTTCTCTGTAATTGTGTTAATAAGATCAATTAAGTCAATCATGGCTTTATCGCTCAAAGAATGTCGAAGAACAAATGTTAATACGAGTAAGAGAATGTGTCATTGATCGGAGTTCTCAAATCAAAGTCGTCAAACATCACACCACCTTCATTCTCAGCCTCAGTGTCATCATGAGCATCACTGTCATTATCGGAGTCATCGCCATAGTCGTCAAGATCGTCGTCTTCACTTTCGTTGTCCTGTCCTCCTGCTTCGTTGTCCTGTTCTCCTGCTTCGTTGTCCTGTTCTCCAGCTTCGTTGCCCTGTCCTCGAGCTTCGTTGTCCTGTCCTCTTGCTTCGTTGCCCTGTCCTCGAGCTTCGTTGTCCTGTCCTCGAGCTTCGTTGCCCTGTCCTCCTGCTTCGTTGCCCTGTCCTCGAGCTTCGTTGTCCTGTCCTCGAGCTTCGTTGCCCTGTCCTCGACCTTCGTTGCCCTGTCCTCGAGCTTCGTTGCCCTGTCCTCCTGCTTCGTTGTCCTGTCCTCCTGCTTCGTTGTCCTGTCCTCCTGCGTCGTTGCCCTGTCCTCGAGCTTCATTGTCCTGTTCTCGAGCTTCGTTGCCCTGTCCTCCTGCTTCGTTGCCCTGTCCTCCTGCTTCGTTGCCCTGTCCTGCTTCGTTGTCCTGGGGAAGTACAGCAGCGTTGAGTTCATCTGTAAATTGATCGCAATATGGAATGTCAGGACTCGATACATTTTTTTGTTCACTCTGCCAGCTACATGCTAACATGCACATTCTAATTATTGTGAAAGTAGGCTTTTGATTTCTAGTGGTTGTATTATTGCAGTTTACCCATATTGTTGTCATTTAATCCCATCTTTGAATTTTTTGGTGACAAAATATTTGTTTGAATTTTGTTTATTTTTTCACTTCCCAAGTTGTTCCTAATTGTTTTCAATAATTATTCTGAAGGTTTTTATGGAATTGACACTGTATTGTTGTGCCCATCCAAAATCCCATTGTTGAGTTTATTGCTGAGAATTATTTGTTGTTGTAATTTACACTTACCAGGTGTTGCTAAGGCTGTGTCTCAAATCGATGTTTTTCGCTAGTCGACTAGCGTAGCCGACTAACCTAACAATTAGTAACAATTAATTATAACAATTGGTAATTGTTGTTTTAGTTGGTGAGGTAGGCGAAGCAGGCCAAAATAGAGATTTGAGACACGCTCTAATTATCTGCTATGGTGGTGTTGACTGCAGGTGGTGGTTTTCATGCCTTCCTTATTGTTACTTGTTGCCATTGTTGATTAAATGGCATTGTTCAGTTTGTTAATTGTTTATATTGTTGTATATTACACTTCCTAAATAATTTCCCTAAAACTAGTTTTTACATTTCAGCTCTTTTTTGCTTTTTTTGAGCAAATGTTGCTCAAAAATGCTTCAAGGTGTGGTACTCCTTGAAACAATGAACCACACACAAAGCCACACCACACTCTTCGCACATGTATCGTGATTCCCTCCTCTTCTTCTCTTTTTTGGAAGGTTTACTGCACACATGGCAATGCCTGGCTGGATTTGTTTTTTTCTCAGTGGGCACAAAAGAAGGATTATGTTTTTCAGTAAGGCAAAGGGGGGTTCCAGATGTTCTAGGCCTTCCACCTTGAGATGCTACCCTTGGAGTGTGGTACTTTTCACTCAACTGGCGAATCAATTCCAACTGGAACTCTGCTATAGTGGCCTTTTCCCAGTTGTGGTCAAGTACAATGCGTGCGCATTCAAGAGCACAAGGTCATTGAAATGAAAAAGCAATTTCTTGTACCATTGTATTTTAACACTTCCCAAAGAGCTAAACAACATGTCATTGTCAGATCTTTCTGCGCAGCGCAGTTGGCCGAGGTCGATTAGGCGTTGGTCTAGTAAACCGCGGTCTCTGCGTTCCAGGTTCGAATCCTGCCTTGAGCATGGATGTCATGTGACGTTTTTTCTTCCTCATAATCACCCACTCATCGTCTCGATTAGCCTCGTTGCAAAAATGTGGGACGTAAAACCCCAAATATCATCATCATCATCTTTCTACTGACCCCATGTTCTCGTTATAATCAATGACACACAGGCAACGGGTGTTCTTATGTCCCGTTTCTCTGTTTCTTTCATACTTTCATCATGGATTGTTGACACCATGTGCACGTCTCGCCTGTTGCACTTTTCCTTTTCATTAAAGTACTTGTATGCAGTATCATTGCATACAAAAACTTAAATTGTATCATACAGATTCCCCCTTTGCCAATTTTTTGAAGGCAGGCATCCCCTTTCTATTTTTTCGTACAGTACCACACTCATTTGTAAACTTACTGTCCAACAATGTAAATACCCGTCTCGGCCCGGGGTAGAATAGGCCCAGAGTGACTCTGCTAGTCGTACGAGGCGACAAAAGGAGACCCTGTCCCTTCCCCCCACTGTCCCACAGAATATTTCTCCTCCCACTTGGCCCTGCCCTCCCTTGCTGGACTCGCGTATGACGACCCACGCGACGTACAATGGATCTGATTCGGATGTGGCTTTATTCTTCATCATCATCTTTCTCATCCTCATTATCACCCGCTCAACGTCTCGATTAGCCATAGTTGCATAAATATGAGACGTTAAGCCCCATTAATCAATCAATCAATCAATCAATCCAACAATGTAAACAATTGTGGGCTTGTATACCAATTGTCGACATACAGTGCCCTTGTCAAAATAAGGCTCCATCAGTGTAGAGACAACAGCTCCCGACACCCCCAAGTCTTCCGTGTCATCAATATTTGTGTGCTTACCACAATACAGTCTAGAACCTAACCTGTCTCAACGTCACAAATATGACGAACATTTTTATTCCGAAACGATGACGTTACGTTTTGATATACTGTTTGAAAGACGGACACCCCTTGAAGAGAACCAGACTTCGTCAATGCAAAGGTTGCCAAAAGGTATCAAATTAGCTTTGAAACAAGGTCTAAAATGATCAATTATTGGTCGTAACTGTTTTAAGTTTATCATCTTGGCCCACAACTACTTCCTCATTATTACTGAAGTGTAACATGCTGAGAATAAGAATGTATCTGTCTCGAGGCATTATTCTGCTAAAGATTGGAGTCTGTAACAAAGTGTCTCTGCTATGGTTAGATGTATATTTCTAACCATCAACATAGAAACATCCATAAATACGTACAACTCACGAGAAGTTGTGTACACCCATTTCTGAAGTCTTGAGCGAGGGGAGGGCGCCGCCTTAGCAACAGTCTGAACATAAAATCTATTTGATTCCTCGGCAATTCTAGCCATTACCTGTGGGGTGAGCAATGAGCATTGCTTCATAAAAATCCACTTGAGAAGAGTCTGCTGTAAGAGTAGCCGACGTGACGCCACTGCCCGAGCTGTTAAACGCATGCGTCGCATCTGTGGCTGAAACGCGCCGTGACCATGTAAACAATGAGTCAGCTGGTCTTCTTCTCTCAGGCCTAAACTATTTTCCAGTATAAGAAACGTAGCGGCAAATGCAGATTTCAAAGCCATTGATGGTCTGTGGGGGTTGGACACGCGTCAGTCATAGCCACATGGGGTAGCTGGCTTGACTCATCCCGGACGGGTTCGACATCATTTTCTAATAGCCTAAACTTGTAACATATTGTATAGGGTGTGCGAGAAGAACGCCATGTTTTGCTAATACTTGCAGTGTTGTGCGCAACACCACGATTATTAAGCACTTATCACTAATGACTATATGATAACAATAATATATAACTATGGGTAGGCTTACATGAGTAATTTACAGATTATTATAAAAAATACCGCGTTACACAGAACACAACAATGTAACCAAAAGCGTACACAACCCGTATCGCACGGTAGCTCATGTCTGTCGTAAATACAGCAGCGAACTGGACCCAAGTTGCTGAGACAAATTGGGTGTGTTGTGACAGTCGATGCATCAGTGATTGGCGTGTCCACAAAGACGAGGCTTATAACATGTCAACTCTCGGTCTTTGAATGCGCTTGAGGTCCGCTACGTTTCTTATACTGGAAAATACTTTAGGCGTATTTTTTTCGTATATTTTGCTTAATAACTGCGCAGTATCATCATGACAACTATTCGCCCCCATGTTGAACACAACCTCCAGCTACGCATTAGACTAGGATGTTGGTCCAGGCAACATTCTGTTCATCAGGAACTGTGCCGGTGATACAAGTGTGTTACGTATAATAGGGGTGTTCCCATAGTTTTTAAGTTCCCAGTACTAACTAACATCAGCCATTCTTGACCAAAATGGGGCGGGTCTAGGGTACCAGTCCATCTATAGTAAGCTACTTCGGTAGCTGAATGGCCAGCCCTAGCTCTGGGCTGTGTACTCGGACCCGTCTCTTCTACGAGCTGTAAGTACTGTATTTTTTACCATCTCTCCCCTACCCCCCCCCCCCCCCCCAAACTTCTTAATTTTTATTTTTTTATATTATATATATACGGGAAGAAGTACAACAAAGAGTAGATAAGTGGAATGAAGGGACTCAAGAGTTTGGATTAGAGATAAGTATGGCTAAGAGCGAAGTGATGGTTATGATGGGGAATAAGAAGAGGAAAGCGGATAGACTAAAGATTGTACTGGGAGGCGAAGAACTAGTAGAGACTCAGGATTTCAAGTATCTTGGAAGGATCATCTCATCTGATGGTAAAATTGACAAGGAGATTGGAAGACGAACGGGTACTGCTGAAATTTTTTTCCAGTTAGTGAGGAACTGATTTGGAAAAAAGAGATACCAAGGCAATGCAAATTGTTAATATACAAAGCATATTTTGTACCAGTACTCACGTATGGAGCGGTGACTTGGCCAGTTGGGGGAAAAGAAGAAAAAGCAATACAAGCAGCAGAAATGAAGTTCCTAAGGAGTGTGGCAGGAGTGACCAAGATTGATAAGATAAGGAGCTCAAAGATAAGGAAGGAACTAGCTAGTGGGGAGTCTAAACTTTAAGCTGGGAAAAGAAAGATTGCGGTGGTTTGGCCACATGAAAAGAATGCAGGAAGACAGGATACCGAAAATTGAGTTTGAGAAAGAAGCAGGGAAAAAGAAAAGAAAGAGGGGAAGACCAAGACTGAGGTGGGAAGAAGTGATAGCAATGGACGTGGAAAGAAGAAATGCAACTTGGGAAGAGGTCAATCAGGAACTGTTGGACTTGCTTGAATAACAACACGATCCACACTTTATGTATTCTTTTAATCTTTTAAGTATTGAATAGCAAATTACATACAGAGCACACAAGACATCCGTCTTTGCTGGCAGCCATTTGACAAGAGAGTGACAGGCACCAATACCGGAAATGACTAAAGAATGTAACAGCCTGCCATATGTGAAAATCACCAATTACATATATTAACAGCAAGGCGGTGTTTAATAGGCGGGATTTCAAATCCAAATTATTCCGACCAACAAGTATCATACAATTGCCAACAGGCACTGCCAGAGAAATTGCTAATACCAACACCCCCTCTCAATTTCTCAATACAATAGTACATACAATAGTAATTTACAATACAACAATACAATACAATAATAATACAATAGTAACTGTTACAATACAATCTTTATAACTCTTGTAATCCAAGCTTAATTCTATGCCAGTTAAATATTTCTGGCGCTAAAGGTTTAGTGATTAGTCATTATATCAGCCAACTGACTAACTGACGGAATGTACATTACAGATATAACCTTTGCTTGACACAAATCTTTTACAAAATTATATTTTATATCTTTATGTTTCATTCTCTTTTGATCCCAATTTTCAAGTGCTTTAATACATGATTGATTGTCTTCATAAATGGATAGGCCTATAGGACCAGACAATGAAATATTAATTTCTGAGAGCAGTTGCCTCAACCACAGAACGTCAGTTGTGGCTGTTGCCAAAGCAATGTACTCAGCCTCAGTTGTAGACAAAGCAACACATCTTTGTTTTCTTGTTCCCCACACAATGACACTTCCAAACACTTCAATTACATATCCAGAGATTGATTTTCTATCAAAGTTATTTGCAAAATCAGCATCAACATAGCAAACCATTGGTTCATTTGAATTTTCATTTATACAAATTCCCAGTTTCAATGTTCCTTGAACATATCTTAATATTCTTTTCAAGCCTTTCCACTGTTCTTCAGTTGCATTTGTTTGAAACTGGCTATAGAAATTAACAGCAGTACAAAGGTCCGGTCTAGTTGCAATACATGCCTACATCAAACTGCCAATTAATTCTCGATATGGTTTTTCACCAATCACACATCTTTTGGAAGTATCTACCACATAAGGTGGATTTAGTATTAACGGTGTTTTAACTGGAAAACAATTGTCCATGTTAAATTTACAAAGAACCTTTTTTAAATATGCAGACTGGCTTAGAAACATTTTGTTATTCATTCTAGTGAATTTTATTCCCAATAGATATTTCAATTCACCCAGGTCTCTCATTTTAAATTCACTTGTAAACTTTTGCTTAATGCTATTAATTAACCTTCTATTAATTCCTGCTATCAGAAAATCATCCACATACAAGAGCAAGTAAATCATATCTCCACCACTAGACAATACATAGAGACATCTGTCAGTTTTACATTGCCTGAATCCCTGTTCTTTTACAAACGTGTCAAATTGTTTGTTCCATTCATTGGGGGCTTGCTTCAACCCATAGAGAGTTCTGTTTAACTTACAAACCGGATTTGACCCTACATTCATACCCTCTGGAGGACAAATGTAAATATCTTCCTTAAGAATACAGTTCAGAAATGCATTCTTTACATCAAGTTGATCTACAAAGCGATTACCTTTAATGATAATACAAAGAAGAGCTCTGAGTGTAGGTAAATGAGCAACAGGAGCATAGGTTTCATCATAATCAATGCCCATCTTTTGCAAACACCCCTTGATTACTAATCTAGCCTTATGTTGGTCTACATTCCCATCTGCATCACACTTAACAGTGAATACGCAATACCCATTTGTTTTTGTTTTTTATGGGTACTCTGTTATTTGGTCTAGGTACTAACGTCCATGTATTATTTTCTTTCATTGAATTTAATTCATCCTGTACTGCAGTCAGCCAAAGCTCTCTATCCTCTCTACCCTCTATTTCCTGAAAGGATTGTGGTATATTATTACAATAATCAACTGCACTATAGGCAATACATTCTGCAACCTCTGGACACGAGCTATTATTTTGATACTCTGCAATAAAGATTGAAATTAGTGTTGTGGTTTTTGCTAACTTAGCTTCATCCATCTCATCAGCAAACTTTGCTACACATGCCACACCTGGTTTTTGCTAACTTAGCTTCATCTATCTCATCAGCAAACTTTGCTACACATGCCACACCTGGTTTTTGCTAACTTAGCTTCATCTATCTCATCAGCAAACTTTGCTACACATGCTACGACTGTATAATCTTGGAGATATTTGGGTTTAATTTTTATTCTAGATGACTTTCTAGGAGGAGAAACATTCTGAATCTGAACCCACTCTATTACTATAATTTCTTCATTCATGTAATTCTCTTGGCTGTCAGTCCCATCCTGAACCCCTTCTGAACCTTCCAGAACTTCTGGCTGTATTTCCAGAACTTCTGGTTGTATATTATGTCCTTTCAACTCTACTTGATCAACATCTGGGAAACTTTCCTAATTTTCAAACTGTGGACATTCCTCTATACTTTCTCTCTCTTCACCTTGCTCTAGAAACCTTCCTTTGTGAGCTTATTGCAATTTTCATTAAAAATTACATTTCTACCACTGATTACTCTCTTTTTATCAACTAGCCACTATCTGTAACCATTAGTACAATAACCCAACATAATACACCTCGAACTTCGAGACTCAAATTTACCATGCAACTGTTCTTTGGGCACACGAAGGTAAGCAGTGCATCCAAACACTCTCAGATTCGAGAGGTTAGGTTTTTTCCTAAACCACTTTTCAGTTGGCACCTTATCCTCTGCAATACCTTGAATGCATATTTCACATAGTTCAGACATCTCATCTTTTAAATCCCTTTTATTTATACCATCTACTATACTGCTCAGCTTCAACAAACTTTGCTGGCTGATATGTCCCAACCTTTTGTGCCATAGATTATTGTACCTTCCAGCTGCTGCTGCATACTCAGGTTGAACTTCAACCTGGTCTTGAGTTCGGAAGGACAGCTGATAAATTCTTCCTTTCCTCAGCCCTTCGGCCAAGACATTCCAATTTTTCTCCATTATAGAACATTTTCCTTGGCTGAATAGAATATAAAAGCCCTTAATTTCCAACCTGGAAACAGATATGAGGTTAAACTTCAAGTCTTCGACAGTAAGACAATCCTTTAAATGTATTTTATTAACTGTACCCTGAACTTCAGAGTAAACAATCACATCCCCTTGCTCATAGGCATGCATTATTAATGACTTTTTGGCAATATTAATAGCTACAGGACACTCAAGTTGTCTCTTATTTACTACTGGTACAGTTGGTTGGATCATATGATCAGACGCTCCAGAGTCCAAATACCAAACTTGTTCATTTGAGGTTAACACTACTAACTGTTGCACTTCCTCTTTACGCACCTGATTTGAACACTGAGCTCTTTGTCCTGAAGGACTTGGTGATGATGGAGCCAAAAAGCAATAGGCCACAGTCTCCTTGTCTTCTGCCACAGCACATGACGCATTCATAGCCTCCTCCTTGGCACCCGAAAACGACCCCTCTTTGAAATCTCCGCTGCAACCACGATGACGATTACAGCCACGCGCTCTTCCACGAGTGCCACCGCCACGAATCCCTGGACTGATGTAGTGGGTTGTATGGCGACCACCACGGGTAGTGGTCCAACTTCCATACCCACGTCCTCCTCGATGCACTCCTCGTCTGGCTCCGCTGGCTCGACTACGGC
This sequence comes from Isoperla grammatica, assembly GCA_945910005.1. NCBI lineage: Eukaryota > Metazoa > Arthropoda > Insecta > Plecoptera > Perlodidae > Isoperla > Isoperla grammatica. The sequence goes on from OX246738.1 coordinate 72,091,125, forward strand.
CCTGGCTCCAATATGCTCCTCCACCAGGTCTCCAGCATTGAATCTTGCGATGCCCCTTTGTCCACAATTGTTGCAAGTATAGGGAAAGTCTCTAATGCTCGGAACTTGACCCATAAATGCAGCACCAGGCAGATGAAACTTCGACGGTTGACTTGCTGTCCTCTTCCTACTTGTCTCATGCTCTTCGATACGGACACGTACAAACTCCATAGTTAAGTCTTTCGATACCAGAGCTAGCAGCGCAGATATAACCGATTCATATTCCTCTGGCATCGAGAGTAAGAACCTGATTATCGCACCCTCTTCATCCATAGACTCACCTGCTTGCCGCAGGCTCCGGATCAGTTTGTCAAACCGGAGACAAAATTCGGAGAAAGTCTCCCTCTTTGGTCTGTAGGTTAAGGCACGGAGGTCCCGCGACAGAGTAAATCCTCGTTGTAGCAGTCTTCGACTCAAACCGACCTTGCAACACTTTCCACAGATCAAAAGCACTTTCTTTGTCCTTCCCAACCTCTAGTAATCCGTCTTGAATCCGTTGCACGATGAAACTCTTGCATTTTTTATCTGCCTTAACTAATTGTCTCCTCTCCTCATCCTTTGCTCTCCTTTGTGCTGATGAATCACCCTCTGCACGTTGTAACGGCTCCATTAAGAACGCAAACGGTTTATTCACATGTGGCAAAAGGTCTTGTTCATCCAATTGAAGCTGAACTCTAAAGTTCCAGTCAGAAAAATTGTTTCCATCAAACAGTGGTATCTTGTATCGTTCTTCCTCCATATTATAGCAGATAACAAAGCCGAGATATAAACTCAATAACGCTAGAGCTAGGCCAAGGCCTAAGCCTAGCCTAGGGCTAAACCCAGGTGTCACACGTGGTTCAAAAAGTTTTAAAACCATAGCCACTGCCACTGGCTTACTGGGCCCATAACCTGTTGGACTTGCTTGAATAACAACACGATCCACACTTTATGTATTCTTTTAATCTTTTAAGTATTGAATAGCAAATTACATACAGAGCACACAAGACATCCGTCTTTGCTGGCAGCCATTTGACAAGAGAGTGACAGGCACCAATACCGGAAATGACTAAAGAATGTAACAGCCTGCCATATGTGAAAATCACCAATTACATATATTAACAGCAAGGCGGTGTTTAATAGGCGGGATTTCAAATCCAAATTATTCCGACCAACAAGTATCATACAATTGCCAACAGGCACTGCCAGAGAAATTGCTAATACCAACAGGAACGATGGTGGGAAGATAGAAAAGTATGGACAGAATTCGTAGAAAGAGCAGAGGAAGAAGAAAGTGAAGAGGGGGAGCCGGAGGAAGTTAACATGAGGGAAGCGTCAGGCATGGCCAGCCGGCTTCGATGTACCTAAGGGCCAGAATATGATGGGATTAATTTCCTATCCCCTACCCGACTTCATTGTTGGACACAGGGAGCAGATATACAAAAATATATATATATATATTATATTATTTTTCTTATATTATATTTATATGGACATAATTTGCTAACTGCCAATATATTACAATTTTAAGTTGTGCCCCACATAAATTTACTACCAATCCATTAAAAAAAAGAAATGTTTTGTAATGTGTGGATGCTGGACTGTGGATGTTGGACACACTGAATGTGTTCGTAAGTTTCGTAAGTTTTGTTGCAAGCCGCACTTTTTGTTTGAAATCTTCTTCATGAAATCGTCTCCATGAAATTCCGTTGTGATGCATCGTACGATCATACTTTAAAGTTGTTATCTCCATCTTCACTTTGCACACTAGTCTGCCTGACAGACAGGCTGTCATGAGTTCCTTCTTGTGTTTTATCTCCTTCCCGGACCGTTTGTGTGGCCAATAGCAGCGTTTTAGGGATGTTCTCTTACGTCGCTCCATGGAACGTTTCAACGCAGACTTGTTGCCGAGTCTTGTGATATTGACGTTGACTGACTGCCTCAAATGTAGGCTACTGTTGCGTCTGCTTCTGGGCAGGGTACTAATATCCAGCAGATAAGTAAAACACTAAATAGGAAATAACTACTTTAATGATAAAAACTTATTAATAATTATAAAACTAGAGATGTTAACAACACAGAGCAAGACCGACTACCGGCAACAACCTGCCTCTCTCGTCGTCCGCTCGGGTCTGGTATCCCCCACGCGGAGACCTTCCTGCGTCCTTGGCACACCCCCTTCACACTGCTAACTTATTCTAGAATACTAACTAATGTATTAACTAAGTAAATACAAACTAATCTATTGCAAACTTAATCTATCTTATAAGTACTGGCCCCAGTCACACCATGACAGTACCCTCGTCAACCTGGGATACGACGTCGTGAACTGCAACTTGGACACGACTTTTCGATGCATTGAACATTGAAGCCGTCCATGTAATATGCGACTGCGCAAACTCTCGTATTCTTCCCCGGAAGACAACGCTGAACAGCTTGCCGCCCGCTAGTCGTTGCCAGATGGGTATCGGCTTCATCAAAGCAACTGCTTGGGGGTGAATGTTCATACATAGTAGGGTCATTCCATGTCAAATGAGCAAATGGGTGTTGCACCTTGATTTTTGTTCTTTAAATTTTCCACTATGGTTACCGCCAATGAACTGAGCTCAGAACACATTCTCTTTTATTTGTGATGCACCGTTTACGAAAAATGGACACTCACAAAGTTTGACTTTTTAGGCGAAAATGTCTCGCGCAGGCCTTTGTGTATATTGCTGCCATTCCCAAACGAATTAATATATCGAGTTGGAAAAACTTGCAAGAGATTCTCTAAACTACACTCTAGTATTATATTAGTACACTTATTGACAAAATTTCCATGAACAGGGTTTTAAATTGAAGGGTACAGGGGAAGAACAATATAAGTCACATTTGTATAGTTCTGAGATAATTGAATTTTAAGGTTTGAAACCAAATAAATGTGGTTACATTTCATTATATAGTGATGCACTTAATTTTTAGTTTCAATTGAAGTGTGTTTTACAACATTTAAACATTTAGAGTGTAATTTAGTTAATTTGTAACATAATACAACCTATTTAGAGGTTTTATGCCCAATTGCTATAGGAAAAAACAATTTAAGTCCAAGCATTTGATACAAAATTGAAGATGATTAATGTTTTCCATTATCTTCTTCATCTGAAATGAAAAACACATCAATCATTACTGTTGCTTGTATGAACATATAGAAACATTTATATAAAATGAACAAATTTATACCTACATTGTCATATTTTATGGTCTATAAATTTTGGTACTTACAGGACATAAGAACTAGGCCTATTCATCATCGTCCACGGCATTTTCAGATGTTGGTAGTTGACTAAGGCTCGGTATTACAACGCCCGGCTAAATATTCAGACCTCCGCTAGCTTGTTTTCTCCATGGCAATCGTCAATCAGAAGCGTGGTTTCAATGGAGAAAACAAGTTAGCGGTGGTATAAAACTTCTAGCCGGGTGTTGTAATACCGGACCTAAGGAATTCTTGAGCAATGGTCCACAGAAGGTTTTTAGGCACTGCAAGTCTTTATATTTTGACAATGGTACTGGAATAGGTCCAGTATATAATTGCACTGGTGTATTGTCATCGACGATTGCTGAGGTCCGATTTTTTTCACTGATTACAGCACTAACCCAAGCGCCGTTGAATGAGTCCCTCATTTTGACCATACTCGGATTTTCTTTTTCCATTACCAGTTCGCTGACAGGACGAATGGGAAACAGCGATTTCTTTTTGTAAGGCTTGTTGGAAATTTTAGTGTCGACTTTAATGAGTTTGTATGCAAAAACAATGAAGTACATAATTACAAAACTAGACACGCAAATGATTTTCACATAAGTAGCGATGCTTAAATTTCAGAAACTTATAATTTTGAAACTTTCGTGAAATTTAAGGAAATTTATGAAATTTATAGGTTTTACAACATAATAGGGTTCATTACATGCAAAGATGATAAAACAGCTTGAATTATTCATCTTAATTGCTTTAATTAGATGTGTATTCATAACGAGTAAACAGAATGATACTCGAATGGTATCGGTAAACAGCATAAACGTACATCGCTCTACTCTTCCCGTCGATTCTAATAATGTATATGGTTGGGGAAAGAATAGAACAGACCAACAGCTTACCCTTCAGGAGATGGGTTAGCTGTGTGAGGTTCAGAGAACACGAATATATACACACATTATTTGTCGAATGTTTTGGCCTTCACGGTCTTGGTCACCGACCGTTGGAGAAGAGTGGCTACGACACTAAAAAGTTAATATTTACACAAAAAATTACTAAATATTAACAATTTAAATTTACACGACATTTTTATGTACAAGCAAGGCACTGTTGGGGGTTAAGGTGGCTGTATGGAGGAAAGATAGGCCTATTTTAGGTTGAGATACGATTTTTGGTGCGAGTTCGTGATAAGCTGGTGTGCCATCTCTCTTTAAGGTAGGCTGTTTCTATCGGTCTCATCTATTATTTCCCCATCCATGTACATAAACCCAGCCAGTGAGCATTCTGTTAAATTCAACATATTATCTTTCCTATTCCTATTAGTATATTTTTTGATGATTAGAGTGTAGGAAGAAAGGATCCAACAGCTTACCTTCTGAGAGATATGTAGGCTGCCAGAATTAATAGAAGAAAGTCATAATAACTACATTTTGTGACTTTCTTCTTCTTCTTCCAGCCGATAGGCATTCTATCTCACAACCTTTTTTGATGATTAGATTAGTTGGAGACTAAACTAGTTGGAACTTGGAATTATGTCGTGACAGTCATGCAGCTCGGAAGCTTCCATATCATCGTCAATCTCGATGATAATTGAGTTTTCCAAGTCTGAATCATCGGCATATGAAACACTTTGATCGTCACACCCATCGGAGTCATCGAATTCGTCAGACAGAGATGTATTTCTTTGAATTATCTTGTTGCGTGGTGAAGGGCTCTTAGTCTCTCCTCTGGTCTGGTGTTTCCATTCGACTTCGGTTGACTCGGCTTGCTCTTCTTTCATCAGTTTCAAATTATGAGCAATATACGTTAGCTTGCCTGCTCTTTCTGTCGTTAGGCGGTTTCGTTTTTTTGAATGAATTGATCCCTGCGTACTGAAAGTTCTCTCAGTTGCCGCAGAAGTTGCTGGCATGGAGAGAATGCGTATAGCTACTTCCGACAATGGACCCGACAAGGCAATCCCTTTCCACCAAGTACAAGGGCTCAACTTTTCTGCTGTTGAGGAACCATAACACAGCAGAAATGTGTTTGCATTTGCTTGTAAGTCCAGCCTTGCAGGTAGGCCTACACGAGAACTCGACGATAGTCAATTTATTTTCCTTCACCGTGTGATGACCGGCTACTTGGTAAAGGTCCTTTGAAAGAGCACTCGTTTGAAGCACAAGCCCTAAGACTCGAATTTCAGATTCTAGACGCTGCGTACACCCGCAAGCTATTACAAAACCTCCATTTATACATTTTCGCCTTCACTTAAGTTTCTGGAACCTTCATTACATTGTAAATATCAAAACATTTCGTCAAATTTCAGGTATAACGCAATGCCGTCGGCAGAATGTATCCTCGGGAAGGCTGCCATATTGAAACGACATGCCTGCCATCTACGTTCAACTTGTGTACCCAATTGGGTGGAGCCCCTCCCCCCTCTCTCCGCCCAATAGTCCCAAAGTGATTATGCATTGTGTGACACCCGCAGTCCCACACACACTACATGTATTATTAGTTATTACTACACTTTATTGTAGTAAATACGTGGTGTACTAATGACATACATGAGCGATATATATGTAGAGGAGATCAGTGAGGCAGTCACAAAGTATTACGACTACAGTGACGGCATGCCATTACAATTCTTGTTAGTGAAGTAAAATCAAATTGTGCCTAATATAACTTGATCACGATTAATTTGGGGAACGAAGAAAGGAGACCACCAGCTTACCTGAAGAGTGGTGGGTGGCTGCGTGACTTGCGATAACATATATATTTTGTGTTTTAGTAAATATATATGTTATCTCAAGCTACGCAGCTACTCACCACTCTTCAGGTAAGCTGTTGGTCTCCTTTCTTCTTCCCCCAAATTAATCATAACCCAGCCAATAGACCTTCTATCAAACCTATATAGTAATAACTTGATCACGGATTGAGTTGTCCATACAAAACGCGGTTATAATAATTAATATTATTATTTTGTATTAGGCCTTCTGCTTTGCCAGTCTCCCAACCACTATAAGATAGGGGGGGAGGGGGAGACTGGCCAACGTATGAATCATACACCATTTTTTGGAATCCATAATACGTAAATATAAATGTATGATTTTTGGTATATTATGTCATAAGTTTATAGTGGGTAGGCCTACTATTTCTAACGGCTGGTAATATAGTAGTATGCCCACATTATACTATTCAATACATTAAACTTATTGAGAAAAAAAGCAACTTATGACTTAAAAGGTGACTTAGGCCTACCAGTCCTACCTCTTCATTTATCACTGTGAGTGAAAGTGAGTCATTGAGCAGATCGTCGTTGTTTGATGGCAAGCTTCCCAGAAGGGAATGCAACGGCTGGAAAAACTTCCAAGTGGACGGACTAGCACCTGATACCATTCGTGCTTTTTCACGCCTAGAAGAAGAATACAAAATTATTATCTTAGAGCCATGTGGCTTTGGTAGGCCTAGGCTAGTTTTGCAAGAATAACTAACCAATAACACAAGGTCTATTTAAGCTTGCTAGTATTGAACATGTGGTAGCCTAGGCTGGGCAATTGGTCTGGGCTGGACTGTAGGGGAGACCGGGTCTAGTTGTCACACTTTTCACTTATGATTTATTTCAGGATTAAATGGGTCATTCTCCAAATTGGGGACAAAATGAGTACATATGTACAAAAAACTTCCTTTTTTTTTAATGGTTCATTTGTATATAACCAGGATCTTCTAATATTAATTTATTAACTACTTATGCTAGCAGAGATCAAAAATGTTTTTAGGCATTTCTAGAGACGTTTAAAAATAACTGCTGGCACGGAGTTGACGGTGTTGACCTCGGAGTTGATGGGATATCATAGAATTGATATTTTACCATATTTAATAGTTTAATGTTTGAGTAACTCCACATGTAGCAGATATCATATAAATATCAACAGGGATTTCAATGATTATTTGACATTTCTTGCTACCACGGAGTTGACGATTGTACCACGGAGTTGATGGGATTTGCTAGATTTGATATATTACCATAATAAACAGTAAGTGAGCATTATTACAAAATCAAATGGACTTCATTATTTTAATAATGTGCATTTTCGATATCAATATATTATAATGATCATTGTGTGACAACTACTAGTGCACTGAATGTATTGAATTGAATGTATTTCACTTCACTGTATTCACTTGAGTAAGTGCAAAGTCATTAAACTTAAACTTGTCCCGCCTGAGAGGAATGGGATCAAGGAGTTTCTTTAAAATGGTCCCTGCATCGATTAGTTCAATGTCTGGAGGGTCTGGCCAAACAAAAATGAATGGTTCAACTCCTGAGACCCTTTTCAAAAAGTCAACGTTGAAGACGGTGTCACTGATTTTCGTTGTTATCTTTCCCACGTAGTGCACTTTAGAGCCCCGATGGTACTCTGCCAGAACGAAATTCCCTGTATCAAAGTCTTCTTTTGAAGCATCGTCGGAGTCATCCGAATACACATCGCTGTAGCGTACTCTTTTCGTTGGTGGTTCCACGGGCATCAATGAAGCTGAAGTTAGTAATTAAGGGGGCAATGCTTTATGGAAGACTATTGATAGATAATAATAAAAGAGAAATGTATGCTATGTAGCTTACTGTAACAACATTTTAAAAATCTTGCAATCAGTTATTCAACTTAAATGTATTAGTTATTACCTCCAACATGCAGATAAAACCCAAAAAGGGTTAAACAGAAAAAGGATACTATCTTCCGAGTTAGCAACTGCTAATGTCCCAATGCCGTAATGAGGGCAGTCTTCATGTACGCTGCAAATCCAGCAACTTAGTCGTCGGAATCGCAGAATATTGGGGAAGGCTTTAGACCATGTCACTTGGTGGGTCTTCATAGTTCCTTTGAAAGGTGGTATGACACTGGGAAGCAACTTGTCCAGTTCAATCATTCTTTTTTCTGACACAGGAACTATTGTGACTCCTTGGCAGTTATCTTGCAGTACTTTAGTTAACACTTAAAAGTTAGGAATGTCCGTTCCATGGGCTACCAGGGTATCGGCAGTTCGTTTTAAGCAACCACCGATGCCATCTGGCGCACCTTTACCATGGCCGCTCTCACTAAAATGCCAATTTATGACATCAGCGGACAGACTAGAGGCTAAATAATTTTTCATAAGAAAGAACATTTTACGGTTCCTATATTGCGTAGACGGTCCATCGCTTAAACAGTGGACTGTCCTGAGAACTGGAACTTAAGATATAATGTCCTTGATTAATGGCTCAAGATGTACACAAATTGCCACTGGGTCATGGCGAAGGCAGTCCGAAAGTGTGCAGAAGGAATTGGATTTTACCTGTCCTGTTTCAGGACACAAGTAATACCGTACAATTGTATGTAAGCTTACTTGTGGCTTCGATCCTCCAAAGTGTGCAGACTGGACTTCCTGAGCATATTTACAAATTATAGTTTTCAGAGAAATCCATGTGAATGAGGACTTCATCATCACCTAAATTGTTTTTTACTCTGTCTGTCGCTTTATACTGGTCCTGCCTAGGGACTGCCACCTTATCGGGGTGGGCAGGTTTGCGTGCTTTGTTGATCCCGAGAGCTATGCCGGCGGAAGCTTATGCTTCTAGTAGGGCCACCCAAGCCGGACTGGTCGAGGAGGAGAAGTCAGACGAAGTGCAGTCCACACCCCAATCCCCTTTCCCCCCACTGTCCCATTGAATATTTCTCCTCCCACTTGGCCCTGCCCTCCCTTGCTGGACTCCCGTATGACAACTCACGCGACGTACAATGGATCTGATTTGGATGTGGCTTTATTCTTCATTATCATCTTTCTCATCTTCATTATCACCCGCTCATCGTCTCGATTAGCCATCGTTGCATAAAAATGAGACGTTAAGCCCCATTAATCAATCTTTATACTGGTGTCTTATATTATTTATATGAGCCATAAATGGAGTCATGCTACTTTCTAGAAGTGAAACTAGTTCTCTCTTGCTACATTTGATATGTTCTTTAGAAATCTTTTGACACAATTTTTCTTTTCCTTTGATCATCACTCTCACTTTCTTAGTGATCCACTTCTCATACGAAGTTTCTTCCTCCATGTCAGTTTCAGGATCAGACATTACAATAGTCAACTTTCGACCTTTACAGTTCTAACATTTTCTATCTAAACACTTCTCCCGCTGCTCGTTGTCACAACACAGAGAAGAACTGATATCATTGGTAGAAGTTTCTGCAATAAGTTTCAAGTTTTTCAATTTCGATACCAAGAGTGAAGTGTTCTCATGCATTTTCACATACATGTGTCTCAGTTACTTGCTTTGGGCTGCAAAATCCAAAATGGACTGCCCGTCTGGGCCCGGGGAAGAATAGGCCCAGAGTGACTCTGCTAGTCGTAAGAGGCGACAAAAGGAGACCCTGTCCCTTCACCCCCCACTGTCCCACTGAATATTTCTCCTCCCACTTGGCCCTGCCCTCCCTTGCTGGACTCCCGTATGACGACCCACGCGACGTACAATGGACCTGATTCGGATGTGGCTTTATTCTTCATAATCATCTTTCTCATCTTCATTATCACCCGCTCATCGTCTCGATTAGCCACAGTTGCACAAATATGAGACGCAAAGCCCCATTAATCATAATCATCATCCAAAATGGACGTAACTTGCAAAAGGTAGAGTATCCCATGGCATATTGTGGATGTTGCTTTTTAAATATAGTGTGCAAATTTTGCAATGGATCGTTTAACATTCGCCTCTGCTTCTTAACTTTGTTTTTAGTTATAGTGTCTTTCTTTCCGGGACACATACGGCTCGACTCGTCTTTTTCCAAAAAATGTATGTACATTATTTTTCTCCCTTTTTTAATTGTTTTTAGAGAAGTGGCCTTCTCCTTTTCCCTTAGAGTATGTTGTATCTTGTTGCTCATAAATGTTTGGGCCTGGGAAAAACACCTATACTTTTTTAGTATCTTCCCTGTGACGTTCGACACAAACTGTGGTTTTTCCTTTTTGTTAGGTTGGGCCTGGAAATTATTATGCAATTGAGTTGTTAAAACCTCATTGAAGAGTAATTTCTTCTTGATGAGTGGAGATACACGATGTCCTTTTAAAATTCTTCTCACTTTTGTTCGAGGTGAATTTTTTTCCCGATGTTCATTAACCTTACGATAATACTTTTTTTGTACTTTTCTGCTCTTTTCTTTGTAGCTTTCAAGTCACTCTCTAGCTTTTTCAACTTTCTATAGATTTTTGACCTATCCTTGCGTACTTTTCTCCTACCGCTGTTTACCCTGCTCTTTGAAGGTGGTTCTTTACTGGGGCGTGCAGGAGTTTCAGTTAAATTTACAGCATTGGCAGACCTTGTTGCTTGTAGCACTATGGGGCTTTCTGGCGATGGAGGGGGTGAATTTTCCGCCAACTTTTGGATTAACTCACAGTTACTTTTTACATTATCTCGATATTTTTTGGAACTGTCCTTCCACACTTTGCGTTTGGCTCTTTTTTCACGGTTAGTCATGTCACCAACAGTCTTAATCTTTCCATCTTGTTGACGCTGATGAAATCTCTCTCTCTCTCCTTCTGCTTTGCTTCTTCATATTTCTCATTATCATTCTTGATTCTCTCTCGGCGTTTCCTTTGGGCTTCCTTTTTTTTCTTCGTCTCTCTTCTATATTTTTCGCAGATGTAGGTGCCATCACCTATTTGGGAGAAATAATAAGTTGTATAGAAATATATGTACCTAGGCTACCCAATGGAATTGTATACTAACTAAATGCACACATAACTTAATGCACAAACACGTACATCTACATGTGTTTGAAACTACTGTACGAAATATAACTTTTTAAACAATTACTAGGCCTAGGAAGCCCTAGGCCTACATTCATGTTGACTAATTAGGGGTAAGTTATCTAATTCATATGTAAGCCTATGCCTACCATTATGGTTATCATAAATCCTTTTGCAGCTGCTGTTAACTAGAATATTGCGGCATAATATATCTGGCTCCTGTTTCCAACTTAAGTTAGCCCCGCATATGGGGTAAGTTGTCACATGTTCAGAAGTTGCATACATGCTCACATAACCTAGTCACTGTCATTACAGTTATGGCAGATGTATACCGTATCATTCTCATTGTCTCTACATGTATTAGGACACCATAGTAGGCACTGGCTGACGAAATGCAGTCCACACCCAATCCCCTTTTGGTCAGGTTTGTTGGGACGCATTACAGAGCAACAAACTACGTCGAGTGATGCCCTCACTCTCAGTCAAGGTGCGACCCCCATCGACCTAGCTTTCTCGTCGCGAGGAGGTTGTGATGACCCGGGTTCGGATAGGGCATACGCACTTGACGCATGCCTTTTTGACCGAGAAAAGATTGCCCCAAAGTGTGCCACATGTGATGCCATACTAACTGTACAACATCTATTGACCGAATGCTCTTTATATGATGGCTTAAGACTCCAATTGGGTCTAAGCCAATCATATGAGGAGCTACTGTCCTATGACAACTGCAGAAAACTTCTTAACTTTTTGGAACAAGCTAATCTGATTAATCAACTATAAGTGCTCAACATTTCTTATCTTTCCGTAGAGTGTCTTCAAAAATCCACCCAGCATGCTGAATACCCTCGTATATGTAGAAAACTTGTTGTTTCTTATTTAATTACCTCTCATTTTATGTCGACCGTGGCAATGTAATTATGACAACGGCTCTGTTAATCCTCTATTATGAAGACCTTGGCAATGTTCCACTGACCACGACTCTGTTAGCCCTCTCTCTTATGATGACCTGGGCAATATTCTACTCACAACGAATCTTATAACTGTTAACCCTCTCTTATGATGACTTTGGCAATGTTCTGATGACATCGATTTTCGTTTTCGTTATATTACATTTACATTTCAACCTATACCTTTTTAACCATAATTTACTTATTACATACATCTTGGAGGCGCGAATGACCCTCGCCGTTAAAAGCGCCCAAAATCAAAAAATCAATCAATTTCCTCCCCTTTCCCCTTTCCTCACGCGCCCTCCTACTTGCCCCTTTCCTCCAAAGAGCCCTCAATTTCATCTTCATTATCACCCACTCATCGTCTTGATTAGCCAAGTTGCAAAAATATAAGACGTTAAGCCCAAATAATTAATTAATTGCACTGAATCCATACCTCTTTAGGCCTACTTTGTGAATAAGGACATTGACAAATCAAGCAAAAATATTCTGTGGTATCATTATCATGATTGGTTTGCCCTCCCCCTCCTTTATTTGATTTTGATTGACTTTTCTCGATTTTCATTGGTTTGCGCAAAGATACTTCTGCTTTAGAAAAAATTTGTTTTTTTTTTCTTTCGGTTTCGGCTTAGCGTCCTAGAGAGCTTTCTTAACAGGAGTGTCTGTCAAGATGGCTGTATGTCGCTTTCTTTTATTTACTCGGGCATCAGTTTTTCGCCCACCAGCCTTCTGAAAGGGACGAATCTCTTCAGGACTTATATTACGGATGTTATTGGCACGTTCAGTAGTGGGAGTAGGCCCAAGTGTTTCTACATGGTTGTCTGGAAGTCTTGATGGCCCTGCTACATCTTCAGTGACAACCTCAAGATTCAACGCTATATCAGGAACAGGAACTTCATTGGCAAGGGGAATTTCCTTATTGTTTTCAAGTTCTGGATTTGGTCGGTCCGTAGCAAAACCCAGACAAAACTCATGTTCCTGAAATATGTCCCTGTTAAAGGGAGATATTGTGGCGTAAAAATAGGCTCTTGTTCATTATTTCATTTTTACTTTGTTTTATTTCATGGCGTGATTTTTGGATACTTAACGGTGACACTTGTGTTCGCTCACAGCTGTCGTCACCGTAAGGTATGCGCTGTGCTCGGCTATTTCGTCAGTCTTGTTTGGTTATAATTTCCTTTTTGTGCAGCAACTTTGCTGACTGCTCGGTTCAGGAGGGGGGCTGGTTCCTTGACTTCGTCAGTGAGCCCTGGTCCCACTCTTTCGTGATTGCCACGAGAGGGGGTCGAACCGAGTAGTTTGATTGGTAAATTATGACTGGGGACAGCCAGCGTTGGGCAGGGAGCGGTTGACTGGGGTATGACGTAGGAAAGTCTAGGTGCGAGGGTTCACGGGTATTATTCGGGGCATTCAACCATGGAACGGAAGAGGAGGTAGACCTGTGCCAAGGTGGAACGGTGGAAAGAAGGACGGACGACCCAGAGGGAGGGACATGGAAGCCGACCGTGGACCTGGACGAAGGAGCCAAACCACAACTTGGGGTCGGAGTCAGCCACTGAGAAGCCAAGGTATAGGGGTTACTACAGCTACCCTCTTAGGAAGGTTAAGTCCATCAGACCTAGAATGCCCATAGACAGATTCGCCATAACTCAGCCACGTAGGATAAATGTGTATAGTTTAATAAATTGCGGTTCCTCTATTGTTTGAACCAAAGTCTTATCATTCCTAAACTGCCTGAACTGGTATGTCCCGCAATGATGTGAGAACCACCCCTAGAGCTACGCCCCAGTACTTCCACAGGACCGTCGACTTTGGAGTCCGTGGGTTCGAGGCCGAGCCGACGGAATTGGATGGATGTCACGGTAGGTCCTCGTTATCTAACAATATTCCAGTCATGGAAAACCCAGACATGACGTTCCTTGGTGTGATGGCCATAGGCAACGCAAGTTTGACGATTCCGGGTATGTCTTATATAGTTATTGTTTTACCAGGATTGTTTTTCATCCATGCGTCAGCTGCAGTGTTGACATACTTTTTAAAGGGGCCATACACGCTCCTATCGAGTGGTTGAAGTTTATGGGAGCAGTGTGGGGGGAACGACATTCTTACATAAATCTTGGCCTTTGATTGACAAATGTGAGTCATGGTTATCTAATAGTCAAAGCACTGGTCTCTGCACTGTTGAACGAGTTTGTTTGATAAAATGCCTGAGAAAATCTTTTAAAGTTGTCTTCTTTCATCCATTCGGAGGGGTTGGCAACTCCAACACTTCCAACAAGACCGGTAGAAAGAAAGTGGTCTTTATAGTTCACATGAGGGAATACGAAGAAATGAGGAATAGAGTTACCCATAGCTGAAACAGCCAGAGCCATTGTCACTAATGTTCCTCTTTCCGCTGAAGTCATTGCACCAACCTGCTTGATACCGCGACGAGCTACAGAACAGTGGTGACCCCTGTCTCGTCAACATTCCATATGTCGCCTGGTTCATAAGCGTGTCGTTCCCTCCTATTGTCCCCTTTCCTCCAAACAGCCCCATATTTCATCTTCATATATCACCCACTCATTGTCTCGATTAGCCTCGTTGCAAAAATATGAGACGTTAAGCCCAAATATCAATCATAACAGTCGCATTGTACAGTGTACACCCCCTGGGCTCCTAAATTTTCTCTTCAGCCTTGATCAAAAGCCCTGCCTACATAACCGTAACGGCGCAACAGAAATCATCCCGCCCGCATAAGATCACATGCTGCCGTCAAGAGTACTACAACGCCATCTGGTAACCATTCAAAGAACCAAAAAATATAAACCAAAAAATTAATATCTCTTTACGAATAGATCTTGCTTTAGGGATAATTACATTTTTACGTAGTGACATTACATATATAGGCCTACATATACACAGAAACAAATTTTAATGCCATCAGTTGACCTCGAACCCTGGACCCTCGAACTTGTAAGAAACATCGCTATCCGCTCGGCTACTGAAACATGTCTGATCGTGTGCTTAAAGTAGCATATAAAGGCGGAGCGTGCGCGTTTGCCTGTGTTCAACTAAACGGTATCATATATTTTGGGATTGTTTTTAGTGTCATGTGCTCTATTTATTATTTTAATTTTGTTTTATGTAGTATTCATATATTTATAATTATTGTTTCTGAATTAACAATTTTATACTATTCTTTCTGGGGATGGACAACTTCCATCGAAAACAATACCGTATTTCAGATTAGCCTAGACAATAATACCAATGTAAAATGTTGGTTGGACCTGACACTGCATGGGAACTGGAGATGGGGTCTCTTCTCCCATTTATGAATAGCCACTACCAGTATAGTTTTTCCTAAGCCATTGCACTAATATTTAAAATAAATGGTATTTTGAGGACTGTAATTGCAATACAATATGGTCGGTGCACATGATATCGTGCGGGATTGGAGCTCCCATTCCCATTACCATGCATATCCATATTTTCCTGGAGCCGTTCCCGGAACTTCTGTCTGACAACTTATAAAACGATCCAAACTAAAATTTGATATACATCATTTTTGGTGGAAATATTTAAATTATTTTGTTTTTTTTGTAAATGGTATTTATTTAGTTTAAAACTGTTTTTAAATGAATAGAATAGAATAGAATAGAATATAACTTTATTTTCTTCTTTGTACAGCAAATGGAATACAGCAGTAAAACAAAGTGAAAACAGTAATGAAATACAGTAAGTACAGAACATTTTAAAGTGTATACAGTACATTTTTAAAAAAGGAGGAAAACCCACCTAGGATCGGGATCCTGTGTGTGGGAGTATTCTAACATTGTATTTACAGCAATAAGTTTGCAAGATGGCAGCGTGATGGTTACAGTAATTGTGATAATGGTGTCAGATAATGGAATTTATAGTTAACAAGTAGTGGAATAATAACAAAAATAAGTTGCTGTATTAGACTCTCCTATGTGTCAGTAATAATGAAAGTCGTGAAATATTTTACATATAGTCATTATAGTAAGTCTAGTGTGGTTAGCAATTAGTAGTGAAATATCAATAGGTATTGTTAGACAGAAAAATTAAAATCAGATTAAATGTATTGTACAATAGCAGTTAACTGGGATCTGATTCGGATGTGGCTTTATTTTTCATTATCATCTTTCTCATCTTCATTATCACCCGCTCATCGTCTCGATTAGCCATTGTTGCATAAATATGAGACGTTAAGCCCCATTAATCAATCAATATCAAAGTGAGATATTAAGAATATCATCAAAATACATAGAATTATTGAAATTCAGTGAGATAATTAACAAGTGAAAAACAATATGTTAATGCAAAGAAAAAAAATTATAAAGAATTATAAAGAATTTAAGTACATACCTACGTGGATTTATTCGAATACAGTAATAAATATTAGCCAGAAAAATGTTATTGATTACCTGTATGAATTTGGTACAATCGTTATATGTAATGAGATTTAGTTATGCAGTCAGGGCAGGTTAGGGTATACGTTATTTACTAGGCTTGAACAAAATTCTCGATCAGTTTCTGTTAACCACTTCTTGATTGCATTTTTGAATTTATGTTTGTTATATTTCAAGTTTTTTATTTCTGTTGGAATTAAGTTGAAAACTGTTGGTCCAATGTACTGTCCGTGTCTCTGACCGATGTTCTTTTCTTGCCTTGGTATGTTTAGATTTAGTTTCGCCACTCCTCTAGTGACAGTGGTTTGTGGTAGATCTGTGGGTTGTCTTATGGTTGTGCGTAATAGAGTTATGAGTTTTATAATGTAAATTTGTCTGATATCAAATAAATTACTATCTCTGAAGAGCTTGTCGGAGGGAAATGTGGGAGGCTTGTTTGTTACTAGTTTTATGATGTGTTTTTGGATTAAGTTTAATGGCTCCAGATGTACATTTCTAATTCCCCCCCCCCCCCCCCATCCAACTATGCCATATTGTAGTCTAGAGTACCATTCTCAATGTTTGTGCATTTAATATATTCTTTAGTCTATAGAACTTAAGAATACTGTATCTTAATTTTTTGGTAACTTCTGCTATTTGCTGTTTCCAGTTTAGTTTATGGTCAAGAACAATTCCTAGATATTGTGCATGGTCTTTTTTAGTAATGTCATGGCAGTTGCAATCATCTGGTTGTAGACAATCCTTTTCGTGTATTTTAATGTATCCTTGAAATTGAGGTGCTGCTTCACTATTTGTGAAAGCTATAAAAACTGTTTTTGACAAGTTCAGTGTGAGCAGGTTTTGTTGAGGCCATATGTAAACTATTTTTAATTCTCTAGTTGCCATACTTATTGTCTCTTGCCATGTTCTGCCTGTGAATATTATTGCTGTGTCGTCTGCATACATAATGTTTTCCTTTTATAGGTAGATGACAGAGATCGTTAATATATATTATGAATAGCAAAGGACCAAGCACGGTGCCTTGTGGCACACCGTATTTTATAGTGCAGTCTTTACTTGTACTTGGA
Organism: Isoperla grammatica; assembly: GCA_945910005.1. Classification (NCBI taxonomy): domain Eukaryota; kingdom Metazoa; phylum Arthropoda; class Insecta; order Plecoptera; family Perlodidae; genus Isoperla; species Isoperla grammatica. The sequence goes on from OX246738.1 coordinate 72,108,562, forward strand.
CCTACTTTAACAGATTGAGTTCTGTTAGTTAGATAGCTAGTTATTAGTCGTAGGCAGTTACCTCTAATTCCATACAGCTCTAACTTATGTAGCAATATACCGTGGTCAACTGTGTCAAAAGCTTTAGCTAAGTCTAGTAACACTACCAGTGGATTTTGTGTTTTATCTAGAGCTTTATATATTTCGCCTGTTAAGTTGTAGATTGCGTTGTCAGTGCTAAGCCCTTCTCTGAAGCCAAATTGGCATTTTGATAAAATATGTTTAGTCATAAAATGAGCCCTTGAGAGCAAGAGTGGTCTAAGTCACACTTTGATGAAAAAAAGTTATGAAGCATTTTGCATTTGATTGTAGTTGTCAATGGGTTGGGATGTCTAATTGTTGGAAAGGAATACAATTATCAAGGACAGTATGAAATTATAATAATTACTATCAGCCTACAGGTATTGTTCGTTTATTCATATGTTATCTGAGCAATAACATTGTAATACCAGTATTGCAAATAGTAATATTTTGACAAAAAGTTTAATAGTGGTATAAGTCACAGATTTATGACTTATACCACTTTTACAAAAATGTCTAGTGTAGTAACATTATTGTTTCTAAAATTATTATCATGTATTTAATTCAAATGTTTACCAATTTTTTGAAGAAATAAACATAATAAGGCCTATAGACTTTCAGAAAGAAATTTCAAGAAAATCATAAAAGTGCGATTAAGATTACTTTGAAATTTGTAACGTTCAAGTGTTTTTTTGTTTCACTCTGCATCCGATTCAAGATCCACATCTTCATGCTCTGACAAAGGCCCTTCATCTTCGATGTTGGCTGTACGCAGATTTGTGAAGTAGGCATGGTTACATTGTGGAATGTACGGAAGTAAATCCATCATGTCAGCCTTCTTAACGTTTGGAATGACACGATGCCTTGGATACAGAGCGGGTTGGACGATGTTCTCTACCTGCCTTATTCGGCCCTTATTCGGCTTAAAATTTAACTCTTCGAATTCCATATCTTCGTTTAGAGTGGTTTTGTACAACATCGTGTATGGCCGTGCTCTCTCAAAACGCATCCACTGTATTTCAAGCCACCGTACCTGTTCTTGGCGAACATTCTTGTGGCGTCTTGTGATCGCAGACTCGAGGGTACGTGTAGATTTAAAATCTGTGTGAACCATTTCGTTGACAACAAATGCATTTCCGCTTCGTGCTTTTCTTATCAAATCGTACCAATTCTCGGGCACAAAGATTTTTTGATTTTTGGCAGCGGTTTCAATATTTCCAAAATCAGAATCGTTTGGCAGATAAGAATGTCCTGATTGAAGGAACTTGTGGTCAATTATATCTGCTTCGATATCTGTACTACTTACTAACTTCATCCACGACAGCGCCATTTTAATGTTGCGGTTTTGGCCTGTGCAACTGTCGCTATAGGCCACAATTCTCTTTTTATCTGAAGCATATAAATTAACATGTTTTATGAGGCATGCAGCGATTTCTTGAGAGCCACGCGAACCCTGAGTTTCGTCCCATACATACATTATACCAGACCCTTTTACCATGTCGTGTACCCCCAAGTTGTAACAATACATGTTACGCTTGTAGTATGCTATCGACACACTAAGTTTTGGAAATGCTAGGGCCTTTTGTACATCAAATGTTATAACGTAAACGTCATCATGCTGTTTTGCAAACTCTGTATCAGATTTCAATTGATCTCTGGCTTTCTGAGCTTTGCACAGATGAAGTTTGTGTTCAACTTCCAGTTTAACCCTTTCGTCAGGATTGTCTTCCACAGTCAGTTTCATTTTAAATTTGTCACACTTTTGACAAGTATCCTTAGCTGGTACATGGAAATGTAGGTTTAATGCTCGGAACAATGCTCTGTATCTTTGGCTGAAAACAATTGGTTTGTTTTCTTCTTCTTCTTCTGCTTCGGCTTTAAATCTTTTATACATTAGCGTAAGGTTGAGATCAGATGGCAGATACTTCCTATTTGGGTTATGGGAGCGAGTGTAGTGGCTTTGGTACGCCGGGAAACTGTTGATGTGAATTCTTGCTTCTTCTAGTAAGTGTTCTGGGGTTTTATTGACTGAAGAAGCTTTCCCCCTAAGATCCTCCCCTGGAGGTTTTCCTACAACATCCTTGTTGATTGCACGGGTCAGCCTTCCATTGGATACAACAAACGTATTGAGAAAATACGCTTTACAGATCTTGATTGATAAACTACCAATGTTTAAATAATACACATTTGACCCTTTTCGTTCTACTCGTGTGTGGTTTCTCGGTCTCCTGTGTTTAATTGCTTCACGTTTGACAAGTCCACACAAATAGGCATTTTGCTTTGAAAACTCACCCATGTTCCAGAACTGCTCAAATATTGTACTTCTTTCTTGTAGGCTGATTTTATCGTAGCACTTATTTCGGCAACCACACGGAACATTCCTAAAAATCACCTGTGGCACAACTTTCTTGTTTACAGATGTGTATTCTTTTCCTGAATTCCGTAAAGCTTTCCTTTGATTTCGCTCCCTTAGATCCTCTTCCCGCAGTCGTTTTCTGCCTCGACGCTTTGGAATTCCATCATCGTCTCCATTAAGCCCACCATCTTCGTTACCATCGACTTCTAACGGCCCCTCACCGACTTCCACAGAATCCCTGTGGTTATTAGTTGGGTCATGTGCATTGCCCTTTGCTGGAGTTAGGCTTACATCTTCCACTCCAACCACCCAATCTAGAACATTTAATTGAAAAATCGATTTCAAATTCTTCACATTATAATTGTACAGTTTGTTCAATACACAGATCCTGCCCAGGGACTGCCACCTTATCGTGGTGGGCAGGTTTGCGTGCTTTGTTGATCCCGAGAGCTATGCCGGCGGAAGCGTATGCTTCTGGTAGGGCCACCCAAGCCGGACTGGTTGAGGAGAAGTCAGACGAAGTGCAGTCCACACCCCAATCCCCTTTCCCCCCCACTGTCCCATTGCATATTTCTCCTCCCACTTGGCCCTGCCCTCCCTTGCTGGACTCCCGTATGACGACTCACGCGACGTACAATGGATCTGATTCGGATGTGGCTTTATTCTTCACTATCATCTTTCTCATCTTCATTATCACCCGCTCATCGTCTCGATTAGCCATCGTTGCATAAATATGAGACGTTAAGCCCCAATAATCAATCAATCAATACACAGATACACTTGGTGCTTATTGAATACCTATCCTAAGGATGAACCTCAAAATTATGTTAAAATGAGAACAAAATTCTAGTCCAGATAGGACTAATAGAGCTGGAATTTGTCTACGTAGGCCTAAAAAATCAGCAGAGAAAGTTGAACCCTCAGACCTACTGGAATTTGTTTACGTAGACCAAGGGTGAGGCTTATTGGCCTAGGCCTAGTGAGGAAGTAACTTAGCACTAGGCCTAGGCTAGGCTATAGGCCTACCCATTCCGTGTTCGGTCAAAATTAATGTGAACATGGGGCCTAGGCCTAGGCCTAGGCAGACACCAGTTTGTAGGCCTAGATTGGCCAGGCCTAGGGCCTATCCTATTAAATTGATAGTTAAGTCTGACTAACAATTAAAGCTGGGGTCAAAGTCCTGCCATTGTGTCTGGTGGCTAAAATAATTTCCAGAACTTACCAGCCAGACCTACAGCACGAGTGGTATTATCATCTAGTATACCTAGATCAATAATATCGTCTTCAGATCCAGAATCTTCATCAACAGTAGGCATATAAACGTCAAATGATTCTGAAATAAATGAAGGCATGTTTGTTATGTGGAAAAAATAACAACACTAACTTTACTTTTAAAAGCACACCATTGGGATAACTTACCTTCATTATCAATGTCTGGTGTGTATTCACTACGTTCTGATTGGCTTCCTTCACATACTAATAAAGCCTCTTCTATATCGTCTTCATCCATATCGTGTTAATAATGAGTAATCCCTTTGTTACATGCACTAAAGTGAAAAATTCAAAATCAAAACAAACAATTATAACCTTCCTGACAGAAGAAGTGACTTATACCACTATTGCCAATGCTAAAAACAAAATACCAGTATTTGTATCGGGACATATACTGCACTCTAGCGAAATTTACTTGAAGTAAGACTTATACCACTATTGATAACTGCAGTTCAGATGTAAACGAAAAGTGCTATTGACTTAGATAAAAAAAAAAAAGTTGACTTAGACCACTCTTGCTCTCAAGGGCTCAAATTATTTATGCGGTATTTGATACATTTTTCTAAGATCTTTGAAAAATGTGTTAATATAGAGATGGGCCTGTAATTTTCTTTTCTTTGTTTGTCTCCAGATTTGTGGATTGGTGTGATTATGGATGTTTTATAAGATGAGGGGAATATACCGGTTGGTAGACTTAAGTTGAAGATGTAGCATAGTGGTTGCAAGATGTGTTTGTGTAGGATTTTGATTGTTTCTACTTGAATTGTATCTATGCCTGGAGCACTTTGTGCTTTTAGCTCCTTTATATATGTTGTTAGTTCACTTTGAGTGATTGGATGGAAGAACAAAGATTTTTCATTGAATTTAATATTGTGTGTTTTAGGTAGGTCATTTCTATTTTTGTTTAATATTTTGTTGGCATAATTTTGGCCTAATTCAGAAAAATAATTAACGAAAGTCTCAGCTATTTGGTCTGTGGATTTTGTTGAAATCTGATTGTCTACTCTTATTTCCGAGATTGTATTACCGGAGCAGTCTTTTTTTGGCTAATAATCAGTAGCTTCGTTAATTATTTGCCATACTTTTTGGGGATTTTTTCCAGCTTCCTCAATTTTGTTCTGATAATAGTTTTCTTTAGTTTTCCTTATTAGTTGAGTTAAGTAATTCCTATAAAGTCTGTACCTAGTGTTCTCATGTATGTCTATTGGTTCCTGTAGTTTTATGTGTAGTGCATTCTCTTTTTTTAATTTTATGTTCCACTTGTCTCTATGTCGTATTGAGGCAATCAATCCAGTGGTCACCCATGGTTTTATTTTTTCATTATTTGAGTTGGTCTTGTTTGTGCTGGTGGAAGTGTGTTTGTTTATGTAATTTACTAGTGTGTCAGTAAATAAACTACATGCTGGATCTACTTCTGACGTTTCATATATTACCGCCCAGGTTTCGCTTGATATGTCTTGGATTAGGTTTTGATAGTTAATTTTATTATGATGAGTTTTTCTGTTTGGAGAGTTTAATCTATTGTTAGAATTGAAACTCAAAGAGGTTACATGGTGATCGGTTATACATGTCTTTACTATGGCTGGGGTACAGATTAAGTGGCGTTGTTTCTTTAGAAAAATGTGATCGATACAAGTTTTGGTAGTGGATGTAACACGTGTAGGACCAAGTATTTGGGGATCGTATCCGTTTATTGCCATTATGTTCAAATACTCCTGACTTGTTGTGTCTGGTGAGGAAGACTCCAGTATGTTGATGTTCACGTCTCCTATCATGATACATGTCGTTTCGGTGTTCACGTGTTTTTCTAGAAAACGTTTCAGTTGTTGGACAAAAATGTTCGGATTGTGGGATGGTGACCTGTATGTAGCATACACTTTATAATTTATGTTGTCATGCTGAAATACTATTTCCACAACATTGGCAGTATTAAAACTGGTTATTTTAGTAACAACAGTATTTGGTAGTCTTTTTGTTTATGAAAATTACTATCCCATCAGCACGAGTCACACTAGCATCAAAATATAAGGTTTCATAGTTTAGTATGTGATAAGCTCCAGAGCTATGTTGAATGTGAGTTTCAGTATCAAAGAGACTATCGGGGAGTCTAGGCTCACTTAAACTGTTTATAAATAATAATAAAATCATCGAAGTTAGTGTACATGCCCCGTATGTTTATATGCAATATGTTGGGCTTTATTGTTTCCATAAAGTGATTTGAGCTGAAGGTGATCTATTGATTCATACGTTACCATGTTCTGTAGTCCTAGGTCGAGGCCTAACACACTATTTTCATCTCGTTTATAGTTCATTATGAGAAAACTTTTACTTTACTTTAAATAATGAGAATGTCTGTTTAGGCCTAGGCCTTGGGAATGTCAGCAGGCTTAGTAATCTTGATTATCTCAGATCCACTGTCAAACCGGATGAAAATCTTACCATTTCTTGACCAGATGTACTTATAGCCTAACCGCCTAGTAGACCTAGCAAGCCAGAAGAGGTTCTTGTTTTTTTTGGTTAGGTTTTCGTTGATGTATATCTTCTTAGAGTCTTTGGGTGAAAGGGCAGTGTATCCAACTTCTGCGGTTGTTAGATCTGGATGTTCTCGCTTGCTTCGTAAAATATCTTCCTTTAAAAACCGGGAATAGAATCTAGCAATTATAGGAGGAGGTAGACCTATATTCTTTTCATTAGCTCTAGGCCTATTTTGATGAGGGCCTAGTCCAAGACGATGAGAAAACTCGACATGAGTTGCCTCCACTTTCATGTTCATCGCCTTGCATATACCGACGATTATGTTTACAGTATTTTCATTTTCAGTTACAGGAATACCGTGAAATTCGAGATTAAATCCTCGGTTATGCTGTTCTTGGTGATTCAGTTCATCAGCCAGGATGTCTAGATTTTGCTTCATGACCACGTTTTCACGCTTTAGGCTGCTATTTTCTTCTTTCAGTTGTTTTACTTCCAACGTGAGTAGCTCTAGATTGGCATTTACCTTCTTATTTTCTTCCAATATCTCGTCGTACTTTGCTGACTGGAACTGCAAGGCTTTGACAATCTCATCAAGTCTCCTGTGAATCGAAGAGTTGTTGCCGTCTGGATCTACTGACGGGCTAGGCTTACTAGGCTTGCTTATTTTGGGGTTAGGTTTACCTTTACAGTTTTTGCATGCCCAATAAACATCTTCATGCTCACTCAATATCTTGAATGTTGCTTTAGATACGTTCACACACGATAAGTGATACCAGGATTCACAGACACCACGGCAGAGTACCGAGTTTTGTGATGATTTAATAATTTTGTTACACACACCACATTCTTAACTGTCTTCATCGCCCGCCATCTTGCCAGGAGTAAAAAAAAAAAAGTATAGTAAAAAAGTATAAAAAAAAAAGTATAGTAAAACTGATGTGAAAAGAATGCAAAAGGAAGACAAAATTAATATTATGACCTCATGACCTCAAATCCCACTCGTTTTAGTACTGAAGACATAACAAATATGTGCGTCATATTGCAATAAAAGTAAGTTTAATTTGAGCTGCATGAGGGGTATTGAAAAAAAACATAAACAAATAACATAGGCGTTGATAACCTTGCTGTTTTGTGCCTTTAAACTCCAATAATAATAATAATAATCCAACTTGATATTCCCGGTATCGCATTGGTAGTTTGCTTTGTAGAACTTGACGCTAGGTTGCTGTTGTCTTCCTCGATATCATCTGGTGAATAGCAAATTATATCATATAATCTTATTAATGTTATTTCATAACAAAATAATGTAAACTTTATTAACAAATTATACCTACCATGTGTGTTGTTAACAATTGGAAAGCCAACCGCTGTCATCTCGTGATGTTTGCATGTGTTTGCTGCTATTGAAAACAGCTTAGGATACGTAGATGTAGAGTCTGTGCGTTGCTGGAACACCACGCAACTTGGTGGACCTTCGTTGTTCCTGGAATCGTTTTGACTACAGGTAACCTAATGTTTTCGATGTCCATGATCAGCTTCTGCTATTTCTTCTATGAGAACGCTCTTTGTTCTCAAATGAAGATTTTGCAACAACATTCCGCTGTCAGTTATGTCAGCACCATGGCCAACTAGCTGATCAGCGGTTCGTTTAAGTACACCACCAATGCCATCGGGCCCCCTTCCCATTTCCAGCTTCCGAGTAATTCCAGGTTGCACTAGTTATCTGGGGCAAATAAAGTGGAAGGGGTGTACTAAAGAGGTAGAAGTTTGATTTATTCCGGTATTGAGTACTTGGACTATCTGATAAGAAGTCAACAATTTTAATGTTGGGATTAATGCATGTGGAGATGTGATTGAAAATGGGTTTCAGGCAGGGTTGGCAAAAACCCGGGTTTTTTCGAAAAAAAAACCTGCCCTGTGGGTTTTATCGGGTTTTATCGGGGTTTTTCGGGTTTTAGACAAAAACATGTTAAATGAGTAACCATACCTGGTTGTGCTTTCGGCTTGTTCTTTTTACGATTTATGAATATTTTGACCTCATACTGCTTGAATAATCTTTGCCGTTCAAGCACCTAAACACGTAATCGAACCACTTGATAGTACTACCATTGAGTTTGTTAAACTCAATGGTACTACCATGTTACAGTTCGTATTGTGGTAGATGTACCGGTACCGTAATGATCATATTTGGTTAAATTCCGAGACTCTTTATTAAGGTAATGAGCCCAGGGGGTTGTTTAGTATTTTGTTTATTGTTGTATGATGAGGGCAAATGTATAAGGGGCAGTAAAGCTCTTTCTTTTCATTTAATGGCAAGAGACTGCTTTAAATCAACTTTTCCTTAGGTACCCTGTCTGATATAAATATATATATATATATATATATATATATATATAGCTATTGATGGTTTATAGGCCTATAAGCTTTCTCAGCCCCCACGTCCTCGCTTGAGGACACCATTTTTTTTTTAAATTAACCAATGTTTGAATCTGTAAGTGAAAACCATTGTGATTTTGTTTAGTTTCAATATTGTGACTTTACTTCAATATTGTGAATAGTAGCCTACATATACCTTAATTAGACGTTTTAAAATCCTTACTTGCAAAAAGCGTTAAAAACAAGAGAATTTTATGTCCGGGAAATGTGATTAATTTCTAGTTCTTCTTGCATTTGGGAGACAAACATGTGAAGTGTATTAAATTAAAAAAACAAACATATTTTTAAATTGTTCTGGAAAGAACTTATTTCGTCTCAAATTTTGGTTTTATGTAATCCAAAAAATCATGATATGTATATTTATTTTGCAAAATGTATGACCCGTAAAAAATAAGATAACATATAGTGCATATTTTAAGTTGCTTTATCTCCTAAAAAAAGAGGGGGGGTGGGGGGGTGACTGAAATAGTTCAGTTTTCAATACAGGCCTTGTAGGCAAATAGTTGAGAATTAATTTAGTGAACGGAATCACTGCCTAACCGTATTCAAGTCTTCAGTCCGTTGTACTGAGGTAATGCCTATATTATTGAATGCTGACTACAGTAGACCAAATACTCGCACCCACAAGAAAAGAAAAGAATTGATAAGGGGGCTAGGAATATTATAAACTGTACAGCTAGGCATGCCTACGTTGAGTATTTGAAAAACCCACTTTTGGTCTAAAACCCGCGGGTTTTTTCAGGTGGGTTTTTACCCGAAAAAACCCGCCGGGTTTTTTCGGGTCGGGCAAAATCATGCCAACCCTGGTTTCAGGTGAGCCCAAATTGCAAAGGGGTCATGGCGCAGTGAAGCTGGAGTGTGCAGAAAGATTGTTTTCCATTTTCCCCTTCATGCAGATAGTAAATCATGCCAGTATGCAGTGTAACTTGATTTCTGGAAGCTTCGAAATGGACGGACTGAACTTCAGAGCCATACTTGCATGAATAATTATCTGAGAAATCAATATGGATCAACAATTCGTCAGAAGACAGACTTTTTTTAACTTATCAATTGATGCATGCTGATGAATTATATATGCAATGTGTTGAGCAAACCTTGGCAATGCATCACTAAACTTGTCAATAAGTTCACCAACTGTCGCAGTAACCATTTCTTTCACTGTTCGTTTGCAAACAAATTCCTTTCCTGTCTTTGAATTAAATCGGTGTTCTTTGGTGATTTTCCACTCAAGATAACTAGCATCACCATCAGCATCAAACTCGTTGAACACAACCACGCTATCTCTACAATCATTGCATTTGTTGAGAAGGCAGTCAACAGCCAAACGTTGGTTACAACAAACTTCGGTACAAACCTCGTTGGCAGATTTATGATTGATTATTTTGAGTTGATACAGTATATCCACCATAAGCTGCATATTAGCGTGGATTGTACACTGACATTTGTCTCTACCACCTACCTTTGGGTGTGTAACCCAAAATGGGCGCAGGCGGCAAAACGTTGAATAGGAAAGATTAAGGAAATTGGTGGAAAGAAACTTTAAATGGAGGTTCTGAAGGGTGTCATTTGAACCCTCATCTTTTTTGCCTGGGCACATTCGGCTGTTCTCATCTTCTTCGAAGAATTCAACCAAACTTACCTTGATCTTCCCACTGATAGCATCAGCTCGCCTTTTTCTGTTGTACTAAGTCAAGGAACGAAAATGTCTTGTGTTACACCGGTTTAAAAGATGCTCTGCTAAGCGGTACAACCTGTACTTCTTCAAAACCATTCCAGACAATACTTTTCTAAAAATCTGCTTTTCTTTCTGTGTTTTGCAACGAATCTTGGAAAGTTTAATCTCGCTCTGTACTCCTTCACCAAACTCCAGCTTCCGCTTAACATCTTGACTTGTTTGGCAAGCCCTGCTACCCAAAAACATTTTAACTTTAGTTCGTGGTGATGGTGATAGTCCCAAGTTGTGAGATTGTAAAGTTGCTTTACTTTTTAGTCTCTGTTAGTCGTAAGAGGCGACAAAAAGAGACCCTGTCCCTTCCCTCCCACTGTCCAACTGAAGATTTCTCCTCCCACATGGCCCTGCCCCTCCCTTGCTGGACTCCCGTATGACGACCCACTTGACGTACAATGGACCCGATTCGGATGTGGCTTTATTCTTCATCATCATCATCTTTCTCATCTTCATTATCACCCGCTCATCGTCTCGATTGGCCATAGTTGCGAAAAGTTGTCATATCACTAGGTAGCGCGTTTGTTTACAATCACAGGAATGTTATAAATGGTCATCGTCTTTCCTGGGCTGTTTCTCATCCATTTATCAGCTTCCGCATACACTGACCCATACACTGACCGGTCAAGAGGTTGGAGTTTATGAGAGCAATGCGGAGGAAAGGACACAACAGTGACACCGCTGTCTTTACACATATTTAGACCTTCAATCGATAAATGCGAGTCATGATTGTCCAAAAGCAAAAGATTTGGGGTTTCTTGAGAAGAACGACTGTGTTTAATAAAATGTTGAAGGAATGAAAGAAAGTTTTCTTCCTTCATCCACCCTGATGGATTTGCAACACCAACCCTACTAGAGCTTCTGGGTCTGTCCATGGTTTCTCTAGTGACCGTTTGCAAAAAATTTGAGTATTACTTTACCTTCATCACAGCTGTTTTGTTATTTGAGCAATTTCTTTAATTTTTCTTTCATATAAATTAAGTAAATAATGATGTTTTAATACTCAAATTTCAAACAAATAGGAAAAGATAAAAGAAGAAAAAGAAAGAAAACGCATCAGTCCCCCCCCCCCCCCTTGTGACAAGGTATGAGCTCTGCCATGAGCATGTCCGAGTGACGGTCCATTGAGATGGACCATCATCTAGTCATTTAATGTTGATGACTCAATGCAGGAACGCTTCTCGTTTGTTATGAAGTTCATGTGACTGATGGGCAAAACACTTACATTTGAAGTATTTGAAATACAAGATACAGATACTTGAGCAACTGATCTATAATAGAAACCAGACTGATATGCAATCGTGCGAGCAAATGGAGGAGTTAAAAATACACTGTGTTTTCCAGGTACGGATCTGAATGACAATTGGATTTTCTCTAAAGGGTTAAGGTCAATCACTTCACAAAAACACTTTTTCAAAGATATGAGATCTGTTTGGTTAAGCAGGTTTTCAACACTAGGTATTTGGCTTCTCTCTAATCTGTCATCCGCTCCACCGCAGCGACCTCTCTGGATGAGTCTAGTGGCACGGTTTTGTAGGGACTCAAGCTTAGATAGATTTGATTTAGACGTTGGGTGCCACGCCGGGGTAGCCCACGTGAAGATCGGTCTTACGAGTGTGAGGTACATAGATCGAGCAACGCTTGGTCGACAGCCGTACAGAGTCCTCGATATGGAGCCCAGTACTTTTGAAGCCTTTGCTCTGATATCGACCTTGTTCCTGTCCCGGACGCCAACAGTGGCTTTAAGAACCACCTGCTGCAACTTGGTCAGGCTCGTTGGGACGCGCTGCCGAACAACAAGCTGCGTCAAGTGATGCCCTCTCTCTCGGCTCGAGTGCGGCCCCCTTCTTGCAGACTCTCTCGTCGGGAGGAGGTTGTGTTGGCCCGTGTGCGGATTGGACACACGCGCCTGACTCACGCCTACCTTTTCGACAGGGAAAAGATTGCCCCATGGTGTGATACATGTGATGAAATCTTAACCGTTAAACATTTTATGATGGATTGCCCTAAGTACGATGCCCTACGACACCAACTACGCCTAGGTGACTCCTATGAAGCCCTATTGTCGTATGATAACTGTGGCAGACTCCTCAACTACCTGCAACAAAGTAATCTGATTTCACACCTGTAATGTCATTGACACCAAAGCATGTTGACGTGTTGTATGTACTAATCTAGAAGGCTTGTTATTACTACTTTTATGTCGACCCTGGCTTTGTTATTCTGACTATGGTTTTGCTAATTCTTATGTCGTCCTTGGCAATGCTTGCAATGGTACTGACTCTCTCGGTTCTGCTATATCGTTCTTGGCAATGTTTAACTGATCTCGATTCATCTGCTTTATTTATGTCGACCTTGGCAATGATTTCAATGGACATGATTTGTTTTACGTATAGACTTCATTTAAATTATCTTGGTGGCGCGAATGATCTTCGTTGTCGAAGCGCCCTTAAACACTACCAATAGTAATAATAATCGAACCACGTCCACATGTACGTTCCACTTGAGGTTGTCGGTAACTGTGAGTCCTAATAGCTTGGTGGATTTGCAACAATGTAGCTGCGTTTCATGAATGGAGTAATTTTGTTCAAAACTAGATTTGTTGCGAGTGAGGGTCAATACATTACTCTTGGATGGGTTCAGTTTCATGTCATTGACGTGACACCATGCTTGTATATTTGACAGATCATTCTGCAGTGTGTGTACGTCCTCAACACAGGCAATCGTTCTGTATTACGTGCAATCATCTGCATACTGTAGCAAATTAGACTCGACGCACTGCGGAAGATCCATCATAAATACGACAAACAAAAGAGGGCCTATAACAGACCCCTTTGGTACCCCTGACGTCACAGTGACCGCTGGTGATGTAGCTCCATCATAAACCACTGACTGAAGTCTGTTACACAGGAATGATGTTATCCATGCGAGAGCTTTACCCTTTACATTGTACATGTGTTCCAGCTTCAGTAGTAGACGCTCGTGAGGGACTTGGTCAAAAGCCTTAATAAAGTCCAACGTAACTACATCAACCTGCTTCGGTTTTCCACTGTCCAGGGCATGTTGCCACATCTCGATGGCTTTGGTCAGCATCGTCACACAAGAACGTCTCTTAATAAAGCCTTGTTGTTGCTCGTTGAAGTTATTGTTAGACTTTAAGTGCTGAACAAGGTGATTGGACACCACTCTTTCCAAGACCTTACACACCACCGAAGTGAGTGATATCGGCCGATAATTGTTTACATCCTCCCTCTTTCCTGATTTATACGTTGGGACAACGTTTGCTTTCTTCCATTGCTGAGGTACAGTTCCAGAGTTGAGCGATTCATTGAATAGACAGGCTAAAGAAGAGGCCAGGGATTTAGCACACACCTGTAGAACGTGGGAAGGAATCTTATCAGGCCCGCTAGCAGAGCCTGGCCGCAGATTCTTAAGTACAAGCGACACTTCTTCCGTGGCGACATACATGTTAGAGAATGGAATACCAGCGCATTTCATGTATGGAGGTAAAGTTGAAGATGAGTTTTGACTTTTTACACAGGGGTGTGAAAAATTGCTTTTGAACTTCGCGCCAAAACTGTTAGCGATATCAGAAGCCTTCGACACCTTAACTCCGTTTACGGTAAAAAAACAGAGGGGCACCGCGTTTGGAATGAATGTATTTCCAAAGCTCCTTGGAATTCTTAGCTTTCCCTAGTTTCCATACATTATCAGAGTGGGCGTTTCGAACCAAGGTCTTAGTATTGTTACGGCTAACTTTATACTTGTCCCAGTTTGTGTCCGTAGGAGCTTTCTTCCACTGTTTGTACAAAGCTTCTCGTTCCCGAATTTGTTTGATTATCTGACTATTTATCCACGGCGGCCGCCTCCTACCCCTTATTGCCACTGTGGGTATGGCTTGATGAACACACCACCAGAACTTTTCACACCAGACGTCCCACGCGTTGTCAATTGTGCTCCCCCAAGAACACGATGGCAGGTGTTGAGAGAACAATGTTTTTAGAAGATCCCAGTTTGCTTTTTTTATAGTTTAGCACTTCTACATTGAGTCTCTTAACTCTTGGCAGCGTTAGTTGGAGTGTAGCGTTAACAGCAAGATGGTCACTGACGCCCGGAATCACCGATATAGTACTGATAAGCGATGGGTCATTACATAAAAACAGGTCCAACAACGAGCGAGAACTAGCTGTAATTCTTGTGGCCTCGGTTACCAGCTGTTGTAAAAACAAATTTAGAAAAGCAGTTAAAAATTGATTTGACACTGGTTTAAGCGGTATAGGATATTTTTGCCAGTCTATATTTAAATTAAAGTCGCCACAGATAATTTTTCCCTTCACCGAGTTCTTGACATCTTGCGCTGAGTCTAGAGAGGCTATGAGGTCATTGTTCACCCTATCGCTGGAGTTAGGAGCTCTGTATGCGGAACATACAAGCAGTTTGACTTGACCGACCGCTATCTCCACCCACACAGCTTCCGCGTCCGGTCGCTCCAGGTCGGGCCTCCGCACAGGGCAGAGCTCGGGCCGCACCGCTAGAAGAACACCCCCGCCGCGCGACCCCGAGCGGTCTTTGCGGAACACCCTGTAGTTGGTGGGAAACACTTCTCCATCGTTAACAGATGGGTCAAGCCAAGTTTCATTAACGCACACGATGGACGGGTCTTGGTTTTCAAGCCAAGAGTTGTCAAATTGTGGCAATGAACAATTCCAGCAGGACCATGACGCCGTGCATTTTATAATTCTCCTGTGAAGAGAACTATTTATTTTCGAACAAGTGTTGTGAGAAGTCAGGTTGCATTGACTACACGTTGTCGACAGCTGGTTCCTGCGTCCCATGTTGTGACATATTTGACAGGTGGCTCCCGCCCCCAGCATGCCGGGTCCAGGGTTGAGTTGTATATCGCCGCACATGGCCAGTAGTAGGAATGTCAGGGGGTGGGTGGCAGCGAGTCGCCTCGGTATCTGGTTGGGGTGGACTGCGTAACCCGACCCGGCCCAAATCGCTCCCACGGCCGCACACGCACACGCACATGCACAACAGTGTGATTGAGACTACCACTAGCGAATATTATAGTGTAACAACTTACTGATGATTTGCTCGACACTAATAAATCCTCCAGCGGTACTCCTGTAGCCAACCTCTCGCGCGTGTTACTGTTTTGACGCACACAACGATGTTCGTTACATGTTACTGCTGAACGTATGACGCACACTACCACAGTCAAAACACAGAGCCGAGTGACACCAAAACTAACCCCCGCCCAAAAATAAAAATCGTAGCTAGAAATTTAGTAATTTTTGTCCAGTTGGCCGCTGTAAAACGCACAGATTTGCACCAAAATGACCTTGACGAGAAAATTTTCCTGGGGAGAAAAGTAAAACCCCCCGGACCCCCCCACCCTTTATTATTGGTTCCACTCTCTATAATATGAGTTAAACCCCTCCCCTTTCCAAAATCCTGTATACGCCACTGAACCTCATAACAATTATGAACGTCAACCTGTCTATAAATTAAAAGCCTCAGAACAAGGTCCTGCCCAGGGACTGCCACCTTATCGTGGTGGGCAGGTTTGCGTGCTTTGTTGATCCCGAGAGCTATGCCGGCGGAAGCGTATGCTTCTGGTAGGGCCACCCAAGCCGGACTGGTCGAGGAGGAGAAGTCAGACGAAGTGCAGTCCACACCCCAATCCCCTTTCCCCCCCACTGTCCCATTGAATATTTCTCCTCCCACTTGGCCCTGCCCTCCCTTGCTGGACTCCCGTATGACAACTCACGCGACGTACAATGGATCTGATTCGGATGTGGCTTTATTATTCATTATCACCTTTCTCATCTTCATTATCACCCGCTCATCGTCTCGATTAGCCATCGTTGCATAAATATGAGACGTTAAGCCGACGTTCCTCTCTAGACACGGTTTGTGTGGACTTGGTTCGGTAAAGTTGAGCCTATTATGAAATTATACTTTGAAAATTTCGTAGAACGAGCAATACATATTTTTACAACAGGGGTCAGGTGTAAAGTGGGCCAAAATCAATTAAATTCAAAATTGGCTTCTTTTTGCTGTGCTGTGGATTCCGTAGACCGTCCAATATTGCAAAACAGCACACAATTCAATGGCTTCATTAAGTGTTGCTTTTGTTACTAGCCAGGGACAACTGTAAATATAACAGTTAAATACCCGATTGACGAACGCGATTTCAACGACCGTGCACACGAAGAATTGCGGGACAACATGCGTGAGGCGGAAACATCGAATGGCAAAGTTAACGGTTTTAAAGGAGAGACGCCATTGATTGCACTTCCAACATTTAACTGGGTATGGGGATTTTCACACGATTATATGCATAGTGTATTACAAGGAGTAATAAGGCAACTATTCGACTAATGGACAAAAACTCCCCAAATGCCCATGTTTTTTATGAGCCTTGGGTTCAAGTCCAGTTGTATCAATAAAAACCGAAAAACCTATTTTTTAAAATTTGTAACAAAATATATTATCAAATAGATAATTTCCAAATTCTTATAATTTTACCTGCCCAGGGACTGCCACCTTATCGTGGTGGGCAGGTTTGCGTGCTTTGTTGATCCCGAGAGCTATGCCGGCGGAAGCGTATGCTTCTGGTAGGGCCATCCTAGCCGGACTGGTCGAGGAGGAGAAGTCAGACGAAGTGCAGTCCACACCCCATTCCCCTTTTCTCCCCTTTCCTCTTTAATCACGCTCCCTCCTACTAGCCCCTTTCCTCCAAACAGCCCCATATTTCATCTTCATATATCACCCACTCATTGTCTCGATTAGCCTCGTTGCAAAAATATGAGACGTTAAGCCCAAATATCAATCCATCAATCATTGACCAGCAAGTGGCCCGTATTCTCGATCGGGTCCACTTGTATTCTATGCGTGTCTTCTTGAGCAGCAAGTGGCCCGTATTATCGATCGGGTCCACTTGTATTCTTCGCGTGTCTTCTTGAGCAGCAAGTGGCCCGTATTCTCGATCGGGTCCACTTGTATTCTATGCGTGTCTTCTTGAGCAGCAAGTGGCCCGTATTCTCGATCGGGTCCACTTGTTGGTTTCTTTTTGAAAGACGGGCCTGCATTTAAGGGGGCGTTACGCTAGAAAGTGTGTTTTACGCCGTAACAAAACCAATTGCTCCTCACAAGATAAATTTTAATTATTTTTTCTTGGTACTTGGTACCTATAGTAATACTCTATTCCTTAACACAAAAATCATTTCAAACATTTAAAAATAAAATTTTATTGTTGAGTTTTTCCTCTGATATTATTATTGTTATTATTATTATTATTATTATTATTATTATTATTATTATTTGTGGTTTAAAGGCACAAAACATCTGGGTTATCAGTGCCTATTTTCCTATTTCAATCTTGGTTATGAGGTTAATTGATTTAAGGAACTTTACAACGTTGTCGGTTGCGTCAGTTTTATCTGACAGGTTTTCTATTAATGTGGATTTTATCTTATATCTTTGTCGTTCGACAACAATACAACACATTGTTGCATTCAATGTACATTTTTAAAATAAGTTTTATAGCTGTGTATATAATTTTTTGAATGTAGTTAGAAAACACTTATTTGAAGAGAGTAGCGAGACCATTTTTGTTTAGGTTATCTAGTTTGAAAGTAATAATTTTTTTAACTCAAAATTTAAGTTTTTAATTTCTCTTCAATTAAAAAATTCCCATAACCCATGATTTTAAAGTAAGCCAATTTTCCCTTCGCTACTCTCTTAGTTTTGTACCTATACACACATTCTGAAAATTTGAAGTAAATCAGTTCAGTTGTTCTCCAGAAAAGGAACATTGAAGTTTAAAATATGTACCTAGTTAGCAGAAAATTAGCAAAAAATGAATAGACGCGTAAAACAACTTACGGGAGCCTGGTTTCCCTGGTTTGCTCTTGTACAAATTGGAACCTTCCTTAATCATTCTTTATCATCATCTTTCTCATCTTCATTATCACCCGCCCATCGTCTCGATTGGCCATAGTTGCGAAAATATGAGACGTTAAGCCCCAATTCAAATTCCAAAATCGCCCGTCTGGGCCCGGGGAAGAAAAGGCCCAGAGTGACTCTGCTAGTCGTAAAAGGCGACTAAAGGAGACCCGTCTCGGCCCGGGGTAGAATAGGCCCAGAGTGACTCTGCTAGTCGCAAGAGGCGACAAAAGGAGACCCTGCCCCTTCCCCCCCACTGTCCCACTGAAGATTTCTCCTCCCACATGGCCCTGCCCTCCCTTGCTGGACTCCCGTATGACGACCCACGCGACGTACAATGGACCTGATTCGGATGTGGCTTGATTCTTCATCATCATCTTTCTCATCTTCATTATCACCCGCTCATCGTCTCGATTGGCCATAGTTGCGAAAATATGAGACGTTAAGCCCCATTAATCAATCAATCCCAATTATCTATCAATCATGGAACCTTCCTAGAAGCCTCCAGCTTCATAATCCCCTTCTTTCTCAGCGTCAGTGGCAGCACATGCACGGGTTCTTTTCTTTATTCTTGCTTCTTTTGAACTAGCTTCGGTTCGCTTATTTGCTTGACGGATGCGCAGCATATCCATATCGCGTAAAATGCCTACGCACCATGAACCTGGTTTCACTTTCAACTTTTGAGGGGTACGTACTTTGCTTATATTGCCATTATTGAAGTATGATACTGCATCATGTGTTGCTATTTCTACAGTCCTCCTTCCAGCGAACTTTGTTTTAGGACAGCGATCCCAGATCAACCCATTCAACGACTCTTTAGAGTTTTGCGTCTTACCGTGCAGGCATTTTTTGAGCAATTCTGGATTGGCCAAATCTTTGTATGTTGGCTTTATTGCCTCAATCACAGCTTTAAGAAGGCTATTTTTATGCTGATACTTGGAAGCATCCACCAATGCGTTGGTATTTGCACCAACTATCACTGCCTGAAGGGCAGAGATTGTGTTGGGGGTTTTCATCCGACGATGCTTTATGAAAAAATGTAGCCCACACTGCCTTCTTCATATTTTCTAAGTTATTAGTGTTGCTGCGTATTGCAGCACCATAATAATATTGCAAT
This sequence comes from Isoperla grammatica, assembly GCA_945910005.1. Classification (NCBI taxonomy): domain Eukaryota; kingdom Metazoa; phylum Arthropoda; class Insecta; order Plecoptera; family Perlodidae; genus Isoperla; species Isoperla grammatica. The sequence goes on from OX246738.1 coordinate 72,127,957, forward strand.
GTATCAATATGTTTATCAGTAAGTCGCCCCCTGCCTGATAAAGCTTTGTAATCACTCAGACGCTTACCTTTGAAAGTTTGTCGTAACTTACGCAGTCTTGCCCCCATCCTTTTCTGGACATGTCCAATGCACTCTAGTTTTTCTAGAGTCATATCATTACCATATGGTTTACTTTCAACCACAGCATTGAATGCCCGGCTGTCTCCGTCACTGATGTAACGTGTACTGTAGGCAATTTCTTTCTTCAGAACGATTGAAGATAGCGGGAGCTATGCGGCAGAGGCGTATGCTTCTGGTAGGGCCACCCTAGCCGGACTGGTCGAGGAGGAGAAGTCAGACGAAGTGCAGTCCACACTCCCATCCCCTTTCCCCCCCCCCCCCTTCCCCTTTCCACCCCGCCCTCCTATTTGCCCCTTTCCTCCAAACAGCCCCCTTTTTCATCTTCATATATCACCCACTCATTGTCTCGATTAGCCTCGTTGCAAAAATATGAGACGTTAAGCCCAAATATCAATCAATCAATCCTGGGTTCTGATACCCCCGTAAACCCTTGTCTCACAGCCCATACCTTCAAGGTAGTCGCTCGCCCCTCGAATGATGGAATCCCCAATCACCAGGGCTTCATTTGGTAGAAATACTTCGGCCATTTCTGGCTGATTGGCTTTGGCTTTTATACTCACCCGCCGGTTAAAGATTTCACGGAATCTCGATTCTTTGTCTGCACGTGCCTCCCTGGGCTACTTGGCTCCGCCTGCTTCTCTTCCTCATCACTAAATATTATATCAGCTTGACATACCTTTTTATTTCCTGTAGTGAGTCCCGGCTTACCCGCGTTTTCTGCGTAATCTGTCTCTGGCTTGCGAATGACGCCTGATCCTATAGCCCCACTAACCTCGGCCCTTGGTGTCCTCTTTGGAGTAGGCCTAGGCCTGTGATTCGGGCTACCTGCCTCTCTCGGGACGACCCGGTTCAGCTGACTGGCCATATGTCCAATAGTAGCACGTAGATTGAGTACTTCAGCAGCCAGTAACCTAACCTCGTTTTCCAGCCCCGCTCCCGACCTGTGTGTCACCGCATCCCTACAGCAATTATCACAAAACCAGTTTATGTTTTTTGCCCCACTGATAGCTTTGAAAGTTGCCGCCTTCACTCCTACACAATAAGTGTGGAACCATTTAGGACACTTATCACAGCCTAACCACAAGTCCCCTTGTTCTATATTGAATTTCCCACACGTCGCACAGGGATCGCTTTCTTCGGTTTGCATTGTGTATGAATTCAAGAGAAAACTCTTTTAAGATTATGTAGCTCCTGTCAGCTGTCACTTAGTCGGACATGTAGATTATCGATGAAAACCTTTGTTACTAGGCCTAGCCCTATAAATTGGTAACTTGAACACTCCTTATTAAATTTAAAGACTGCGTCAACTTTGGTAACAAAAAGATACCTTCGACTCTAATAATTTGAATAATCATTTCACGGAGCGAAAATCACCCGACCACTCGCAACGGCGTCATCTTGAATTTTGTTATTTTGTTAGTTTTGTTTGTGTGAATTGTTGTTGTTTGTACTAATGCAGAGATGTAGGCCACAGCAGAAATAGTTCATATTTTAATTTTGTACATGCTAGTGTTACTCACGTTATCTTGACACGTTCCTTGTCAATACTCGAAGAACCAGAGGACTGCAAGAACCTGACCAACCAGATGGGGACGATTGTTCCAGAGTCTCCAGTGATGATTCAACAACCTCTTCACTGTCATTCATTTCTATAAATTACAAAACAAACAACATAAGGTCAATGCTTTGCAAAGGCAACCATGTCAGTAAAATGTTAATAAAGTAAAATTGCATACTGAAGAGCGGACTGAACCACATCAGTCGACCATATTCTCACACACACATACACACAACGCAAGTACGATCCAGACCATACTTACCATACCATACTAAGAATATTTTCCTCCCACTTGGCCCTGCCCTCCCTTGCTGGACTCCCGTATGACGACTCACGTGACGTACAATGGATCTGATTCGGATGTGGCTTTATTCTTCATTATCATCTTTCTCATCTTCATTATCACCCGCTCATCGTCTCGATTAGCCATCGTTGCATAAATATGAGACGTTAAGCCCCATTAATCAATCAATCTGAAATACAATATAATAAAACTAGGCCTACTTGCCATTGTCTGAGAAATAGAAAACGCCATCACATGGTTCTGCCGTTTGGTTTAAACTTGCCAAGCTATCTTCGACCTTATCGCTGTTTTGCAGTGGGCGGCTTCCTAGCACTTAAAGCATTACATCCCAGAATTCCCATGTTGAGGGAGATGATCCTGAAAAGATACGTGTAAATTAAACTACAATACAATACAATACAGACAATAGCCTGGGACGGGTAGGCCTAGGTAGGCCTAGGCCTAGCCCTACTTACTGCGAGGGTGGTGCGCAAAGTCTACAAATTAGCCATACCTAGGGCCTAACCCCTAGGCTAGTTCTAAGGCTCAGACATAGGCTAGTCAATCATGATTCATGAACCAGTTATTAATGCTTTCTTTCCACAAAAAACAATGTAGGCCTAGTTGTCTAGGCCACTCCAGGCATTGGTATTTAAACCCAATGCTCCAGGCTAGCTCCAACCAAAACGAGGCCTAGGAAGGTCATGCAACTTATCACTTGCCCTAAGAGGACGAAGGCGTTACTCGCTCCGCGCGACTCCACCCAGAGATCGCGCCACAGTGGAACGGCACATTGGCGTTTGTAGGTGCGATGCGGATGGGCGCGGGGTACGGTAAAGCACTCGAGGGGAGGCAAGGCGGCGTAGTGGGAAAGCATGAGTCACGTGTCTGTGCGGTATATCGTTCGGCGGTGCAGCGGCGAGCAGCTTTAGATACTTTTGAATCAAATTACACGGCGGCGGTAAAATGTTAACTCAAAGGAAGTGTTGGTATAGGGACAATTAGTGTAAATCATGAATATCTGCAAAGTACCAAGTATTATACAGGGAGTTATTATTATTATTATTATTATTATTATTATTATTATTATTATTTTTATTATTATTATTATTATTATTATTATTATTATTATTATTATTGTGTGTATTATTATTATTATATTATTATTATTATAATATTTATTATAGTGGCCAATGTCGACTAGCCGGCGGCCCGTAAGAGCATTCGTTGCGTTACATTCTCCTGTATTTTGTGAGTAAGTTATGGTTTGGTCGGGCGATTCATCAACAAGAACATCAACTAATTGATGTGATGCATTATTTCCCTCTGGTTCTTCATTGACGAAACTAAGGAATACAATTAAGAATTCAGCTTTGAACCGTCCACTCGGAGTTGAAATTTTTAATATAAATTAATATAATAACTAATAAAAAGTATGAAAGATTCAATTACCTGGATGAAAATGGTAGTCGTACACGACTGCCAGGTCTCCCTTTCTTAGTCAACAATGGCGAAAGATCACAATCAGCAAAATGAGGAATTGGCGGAGAAGATAACCTATGTTTTGGTGTAGACTGATGTGGTCCAGAAATAACGCTCCTAAAGAAGGCGGTAACACTATAGTTTATTGGTTTTTCGACAACGAAGGTGATATATAATACATTTCAAAATCTAGATATTATAGCAAAGGCAATAAAGATTCTTCTCTGCAAGCATCTCTTCGAGTTACCTCATGCGTTACCCTGATAGTGTAAATTTAGCTCTCTTGCCTATATGCTTATACGATTTTTAAAGCTCACCCCAAACTTTAATAATGGTTAGTGTATAGAGCGATGGCAATTCTAATAAAAGTTTTCCCCGACTGGAGATCGAACCCAGGTGCATAACTAATATGTAATAAGTTGTGGCGTATATGTTTATAGAAATATAGCAATGCAATTTGTAATACATTTTTGCCTCCACTGGGGATTAACATTTTAGGGTTTCAAAAATAAATAACAGTAACGCTTTATTTTTTTAAATTAAGTTTCGACCAGGCATAGTCCTGTCTTTCTCAAGATACAAAAATAAACGAATACCTAGTCATAACATTTAGATGCTTCAATGTTCCGTTCAAGTTTCCTTGAAATCAAGGAGAAAAACGCATCCCAAGATACGTTATGAACTTATGACAAGATAATTCCAATATTTTCTAGACTTTGGAAAAAGAATTCAAACGTTTTAGTTTACAACAAAACACGATAACAAAACAATCACACTATCAGGAACTCACGAACTATCTCGAATAGGTGTTGATACAAAATTATATACATCCATATGATGTCTTCACTAACCTAAATGTATATTATATTTATATATATCGTAGGCCTAATAGTACTTTGAAATATTCAACTAATGTTATTACTGGTACTAACGTATTGAATGGTGGTGCTACATTTGGAATGACACGATCATTTCGTTGAACAAAAAATGTGCCTGAGGAAGATAGAACCGATTCATTCGAAAGATTCTCTTCATCTTTGTCCAATGGCCTGATGAAACATAGAACACGGGGTTGGGATCACGACAGGGCTGGCCTGGCTTACCGGCCAACCGGGTAAAATCTCGATGACTATGGCTAGACTGCCACCGAAATGTATTTTTTTATTCACTATTGTCTTTTTGGGTAACGTGATATTATAATCGATAAAGGTAAGATTGTGATATGAGTTGCCGATAGGATGAAGTTGCCCAGTTTGCTCTACAATAGAAGCATTACTCACATTTATTACGTCTAATAAAGTGCGGGATGTTTGTGTGATACGGGTACATTCTTGCACTACCTGAGTAAAGCTGTAAGTTCTAAGCAGTTTGTGCAACACACGATTATCTTGACACTCAGGTTTGGCCATGTCGATATTCAGGTCACCTACCCATATAGCATGATCCTCGGGAATACAAAATCTCTGTATGTTTTCTTCTAATTCATCTAAGCTTAAGTTCCCAGATGGCGGTCTATATATAGTCCCTAATACTACATTTATAGATTTTATTTTGAACTTGATCCACAATTGCTCTATGTTTGCTTGTGCGGATTCCAGAATTGTCACATTTATGTCATCACGAACAAATATCGCAACTCCGCCCCCCCTCCTATCATTGGCTCTGTCAGCTCTATAAAAATTATAGCCGTTAATATTTAAGTACGGCAGATTCACAGATTGTTTAAGCCATGTTTCGGTTAGGGCAAGTATATCAAATCTGTTGAGTAATAGCACTTCTGAAAGTTCATCACTGTTTTTGATGATAGACCTAATATTTGTATGACAAATACGTAATAATTTATTCACAACTACCTTATTATTCTCCTCAGTCTCTCCACTCCCAGTTCCCTAGCTAAGCTGGCTTGCTCTTGTCAGCCGGCTAGAGTAGCGCGTAGGCGGTTTACCAGAGACAGGGGGTCGCTTGTGTGGCGAGGACAACTGTAGTACGGGTGTTGACCGTCCATGGCGGGTCGGCGTTCTCTGCTGTACAGGATTGCAATCTGCGTCACGTTTAGCTGCAGTTTGAGTGGGCCAGGCGATGGTGGTAGAAACATTCGGTCTCCCTGCCTGGGCAGCCCCTTCCTCCCGACTCGGCTCAGCGGTGACGTCATCATGAGCGCTCTCAGCAAGTGGCAACTCGGATTCCTGCCTCTCGGTGTGAATAGCGGTCGGGGGTGGACCTGTTCCACTCTTCACCCCCCCCCCCCCCCCTACCGCGGTGGCAATGGCCGGGGACAAAGAAGCAGGTGTCTCGAAGGTCGCGTTGCTGGTGGTCTCCACTGCGCTTCGCAAGCCTTTTTGGCTGGCTATCATGCGGTCGTACTCAACGCAGCGTTGTACATTCCACATTTCTCCGTTGATTATTAACTTGTCAAACCGATATTTATCCACAACACAGCTCGCTTTGTACAACAGTATTGCACATATTTTATAAATTATATTTCCAATTTTAAGGACATGCACATAAATGTTTGAAATCACAAGTCTTCTAGACACATTTTGCTAACAAGTAACCCAAAGTAACTATAAGAAACTTTTAAAATTTGAAATAACTTTCAGTTACATTTTCATTTAAGGAAATTTTATCGTTTTAAAGTTACTTTCAAAGGCATGTTACTTATCTTTTTAAAAGTTACTTTTAAAAAGTAACTTCCTGCCCAGGGACTGCCACCTTATCGTGGTGGGCAGGTTTGCGTGCTTTGTTGATCCCGAAAGCTATGCCGGCGGAAGCGTATGCTTCTGGTAGGGCCACCCAAGCCGGACTGGTCGAGGAGGAGAAGTCAGACGAAGTGCAGTCCACACCCCAATCCTCTTTCCCCCCCACTGTCCCATTGAATATTTCTCCTCCCACTTGGCCCTGCCCTCCCTTGCTGGACTCCCGTATGACGACTCACGCGACGTACAATGGACTTGATTCGGATGTGTCTTTATTCTTCATCATCATCTTTCTCATCTTCATTATCACCCGCTCATCGTCTCGATTAGCCATAGTTGCATAAATATGAGACGTAAAGCCCCATTAATCAATCAATCAAAAAGTAACTTGCACAAGACTGGTAATGAGGAGATAAAGTAAACACAGCACAATCCTGTGTGCGTGTGGTATCTTTGTATCATTCAAAGACCTGTTGTTAGTTATATTTTAAAAACTTAAATTATATTTAAGTAGTTTATATATAAATAAAATATAAGTATATTTTATTTATAAAATATAAGTATATATTAGTTAGTGTAAAAAAGTGAACAATGATTTGATTGCAAAGGAATGTTTTTGTAAGTATGTTTTCTTTTTGATAAAATTATTTCTTTCTAATAGTATTGAAGAGAAAAGATCTCAGAACACTTCGATGCAATTTGTTTACTCCTAGTCACTATATCTTGATCTACAGCAAGAGTTCTTCACAGCGCGGGCTCAATATTTTGCTGTTGGCTACAACTTTGAAGTGAGCAAGCGCTATTCGCGTTTACCACCAAAATAATATCTATTATAATAATGTTGTTTTAATTTCTGGTTCAAGCACGACACACAATTTTGGCCATGAAACATTACAAAATAACGCATTTTACAACGCCCGAAAATCATAGTAATGTGATATCCTTGAAGGGATATTGAGGCTAGAAATTAAAAAAAGTCACGTGCATTCCCATCCATGATAAATAATTATTCATAACTGTGTAAAAACGTTCCTACCCCCAAAGATAAAGTGGTAAAACATTAACAAATCGTATACTTTGGGCTAGTTGCTCAACGATTATTGTTCTTATGGGATTTAACCCGTACGTCATTTTCATTCTTGAGCAACAAGACAAAGTACAGGTAAAATAATACATAAGTTTGAGTGTGCATACTTGAAATACATCCTGAATTGTACGATATGCAGCAATGAATTCCTTCAAAGGTAACCCATGCATGCTGCCAATAAATCTTCTTTCGATCATTGACGGACAACAGGAGCAGACTTTCAACTTCATCAAGGTCTCCTGCCCAGGGACTGCTACCTTATCGTGGTGGGCAGGTTTGTGTGCTTTGTTGATATCGAGAGCTATGCCGGCGGAAGCATATGCTTCTGGTAGGGCCACCCTAGCCGGACTGGTCGAGGAGGAGAAGTCAGACGAAGTGCAGTCCACACCCCGATCCCCTTTCCCCCCCACTGACCCATTGCATATTTCTCCTCCCACTTGGCCCTGCCCTCCCTTGCTGGACTCCCATATGATGACCCACGCGACCTACAATGGATCTGATTCGGATGTGGCTTTATTCTTCATTATCATCTTTCTCATCTTCATTATCACCCGCTCATCGTCTCGATTAGCCATCGTTGCATAAATATGAGACGTTAAGACCCATTAATCAATCAATCATCAAGGTCTCCCTCAGCCCACTTCTTTGTAGCAGGACATGTCCGTTGAACTTTGTCCGATGGACATCTGTCCCAAGACATTTCGTCCTAGGACATTGTCCACCGGACATAAACGTTTCCACCTGATGGCGGACATTTTACAGCAACAGTGTCATATTTGCCTCCAAGGATGGATGATGATACTGTTGGGTTGGTTTTATTGGGTGTAACTGCATCTTTTATTTTAATAAGCGAGTCTCTTAAAAAAACAAAAAACGAAAACGTTGAAATCAGTGCTGCCACAAAAAATACTTACATAGCTCGTCAAGAGCCTCTTTTCTTTTTCTTGTTAACATTCTATACAACACCTGTCTTTTCTCTAATTCTTCAATGAAATTCAGAATAATGTCCCTATACCATTCTATTTTTGTTTACATTTAAACTAGTCTTACCCCTAAACGCAAGATTATAAAATGAACTGCCTTGACCCTGGTCATGGTATGTTGTTTAGGGGCGGAGCTACAAAGATTTGCGCGTGCGCAGTACGAAATATCCTGCAAACACCACATATGTTTTTATAATTATTATTTGAAGTTTCGACGGACACCTAAACTGAATAACTAAACTGAGGTTTCTTACCGTTTGTCACCAAATCAATTATACAAAACCTAAATTGTATTTGTTTACTAAATAAATAATTAAATTTATATTCATTGCCTAACCATAAAGTTACAAGAACTATATTTTAAGGGGGGATATCACATCATTTATTATCTGCCTCGTTGATCTGACGACTCCAAAGTCGTCGTTTAGGCCTATGTGCACCAGAATAGGGACTATTCTTCAATTTTTTAAATAAATTATTCAAACAGTCAAGGCTCATAAAAAACGGACTCTTTTTTAATTTTTTTAGTGAAACCATTTAAAGTGAAAGTCCGCGCGAAAACGAGTGGGCACCATCTTTATTTTGACGTAACGCCACAACCCCGTGCTAGTCGGCGATGGGCGAGAGCAAATTTTGATGCTGTCGTTCACTAGTAGGTTGTGAAAATGGAGAAAAAGTAACATATAAATGGTGTTTTGTACCGTTGTGTAGGAACACAACAGTTACAACACACAATAAACACTTAGTGTCCCCAAAGACGCCAAAAGACTCAAAGCTTGGTTAAAAGCAATAAGAAGAGATGGCAAGGTATGTCAACTGTCAGCAACCCCAACTCTTTTGCTGTCAAGACCATTTCATTCGTTGTGCACATACGCAGGCACCCGGTGAGATATCGGCTCTGCTAGATTTCCGAGATCTAAGATCCCCCTAGATACCCCAGGTTGCGAAGTGGCACTGGCAGATACATTTTGTTTCACCATCGTAGCAGTAGGCCCAAAAGGGCCCACAGGAAGGTAGGGGTCTGAGTCTTTGCCAATTGATGGTAGAATGTTCACATTGCCAAGAGTGTTTTTCAATGCCATTTGTTTGGCAGTCTTTACTTCCCTGTTGGCCGAAAGCATTTCCCTTCTTGCCTGTTTACCTACAGGGACTGTTATGCCTTCACTCACATTAAGTTTGGTTTTGTAGTCTGCCTCCAGTTTTCGCCGTTCAAGCACATTATCTGAAAATATGCACAGTAGGCTTTTTAACACTTACAAAATGAATAATGTAGCCTAGGTCTAGCTTATATAAGTCTGTTACTATTCTATAAATGGTGCAGGCTAAAGAGTGCTTCATTCACTGGCCTTAAATTCAGGGTTCTCCAATTCAAGTTCATAAAGAAAAAAAATTAAAACCATTTGATTTAAAAAATTGATTTACAAAGTTGTAGGCCTGAGGTAGGCTGGCTGTTGATTTACATGAAAGTTCCAAACCGAAGCCAAATTGGGATTATGTTTAAATTTTAGCCTACATTCGAATAACAAGTATTACAGGTCGAGTCCGTACCAAACGAAAGGAGTTTATCAAGCGAGCCAAGCTCGGACCACTCAGATCGAACTCAATCTATGGTCTTGGTACGGTACCTACCTATGTGTTAACCACGCACTTTAAGATCGCAGCCCCCCCCCCCCCCCCCAGTTCAGGCCCGGCTCGCTTCAAAGGAGGCGTAGTAGCTAACAGCTCATCCGTGACGTCTAAGCCTACGAAATAAAAATGCGGCTATGTTTTTTTAATATATTTGAATAATTCACAGTATGAAAATTCGAAGATTGGTTGTGCCTATTACTGTGGGGGTACACGTGCCAGTTTTCGACTTCACGCTATGTGCTCTGTGTTTACTGCTGATTTGTATGCCATACGGGAAGCTCTCAAGTATGCCATGCGATGCGACATTGGAACAGTCTAAGTGCACTCCAGGCAACCCACGTCATGTACCCTACTCATCATCTCGTCATCGATATTCAGTTGTATTTGGAGGCATAGGCATTTTGAGGCGTGCATAGTCTCTCCTATGGGAGTAGCGCTGGACCCTGACTGCTGGAGCTTATACAAAAATTCATACATATAATTCGCTGTTCGCTTTCCAGAGAGGACAGGAGCAGCGATAATCTGGCTTGAGCTGCTTGCCGAATAACTTGTCCCACTAGGGGATTTTTATTTGGAGTACATGGTGAATCGGATAGGGTTGAATGGAACTATGTCTGTAGCGTTTCCCATTGCCTGTAGGGAGGCTCCCATATGAGCCCTCGTCATCCAAGTGTCCATGCTAGTTATCTGATTGAGCATGGATAGGTCCTCACTGTAGGTGTCAAAAATTAAATGGAAGACTACTTGAGCAGCTAATTCCTAGGTGATTTCCCTAGGTAATTTCTTGGGTCTTGGAAAAATGGAATTCTTACTTTGCCGCTGCGTTATAGACCCATAGCATTCCTTTCCCCGAGAAATCGATAAAGTTTGCCAACAGTCTGCCTCTACTGTCAACAAGTGCTTTAACTCTTGCTGCAGCCCTGCCCAGGGACTGCTACCTTATCGTGGTGGGCAGGTTTGCTGGCTTTGTTGATCCCGAGAGCTATGCCGGCGGAAGCGTATGCTTCTGGTAGGGCCACCCTAGCCGGACTGGTCGAGGAGGAGAAGTCAGACGAAGTGCAGTCCACACCCCAATCCCCTTTCCTCCCATTTCCCCTTTCCTCACGCTCCCTCCTACTTGCCCCTTTCCTCCAAACAGTCCCCGATTTCATCTTCATATTTCACCCACTCATTGTCTCGATTAGCCTCGTTGCAAAAATATGAGACGTTAAGCCCAAATAATCAAATCTTGCTGCAGCTTTAGCAGCTAAATCCACAGTAGGGGGCTGAGCAGGGGTTCCACTTCTCTCTTGGACCACCCCTGATTTGCTTGCTCCTGCGCTGTCAACCTGCATAGGAGTGGGTTTATCGAGAATTCCATCTTTATCAGGGATATCGCATCCGGTCGACGTGGGTCCCTTCTCGTGGTGACCGGTGCCCACAAAGAGGGCTCTCGTGGACTTCTTTAATCATCCCTTTCATCATTTCTGTTTTCATCATCCTTTCTCTTCTTACTTTCATTACCTTTTTCCTCATCTGTGCTGTTCTCTTTGCGATCCAAACGCTAAAAAAATCACGTCCCCCCTGAATGTTTTTTTACGGCTCGTTCCCCTGATGATGACCCCAGTAATGATTAGGTTATGATTCGGCTCTTTGATTGATTTGAAAGCACTTGGGCTTGTGCACAGATTGCGTTGGTTGTATGCCCAGGGCCATCGCGGTCTGACTTCACTGGTAGAAGGCTGATTGCGTATGTGTCTATCCGGACGTGAAATAAGCACTTTCCTACATACTTCCCGATGCACGCAGAAATCGTTAACTGGCTTTTCTCCGTGAATGGAGTGTTTAGCTGCCCCACTGAGTATAGACCTCGTTGCGTTAACAAGGCCCTATGTGCAGTGGCGGCTCGTGGTATAAAATAATAGGGAGGCCAGGACAATTCAAGAAAGACCGAATATGGAAGCAATGGAAATTAGCGGCAGTTCAGGGGGGTCTGGGGGGCGAGCCCCCCAGTTTGCCCCGCAGGACGATTTTTTTTAAAACTGCATTTTTCTATGTTGTTTTAGGTGTTATAATGTGGTTGTGGATGTGGATTTAAGTTGCCCGATTTAAGTTGACGGTACTTGCCATTAACCATAAAGGCGGGTTCACACAAAATGACTAAGACTAACGATTAGTGTTTAAGACTAACGATTTAAGGTTTAACAAGGTTGAAGTATACGATTTATGTTTAAGCGTTAACAAACCGTTATAGTGATTAGTGTTTAAGAACGAGTGATTAAGAAAGTTGATTTTCGATTGTTGGCATTGTTGAAATACATTTGGGGATGGATGTTTCCGAGTACGTTGTTTTCCCAAGGCTTAATCACTCTATTGTTAGTCTTAGTCCATAGTCATTCTGTCTGAACGCGCCTTAACAATCTCCGTGATACCATAACGAACCAAGGTCGCCTGTTCCTCTCCATCCCTTTGCAGTTATGGCAAAGCTGGTTTCAGTCTTTCGTCTTGTTTTAAATCTTTATTTACTCTTTCCTCGAAGCGTGTCTCGTTAGTGGTCGCACTAATAACTCGTCAACTATGTTTGACTTCATTGAATCAAGCAACAACACAGGAAGAACAACAGCAGAAAAACAAACGGCAATTCCCTGCAAACTACAAACTGCTGAATGTGATATATTATGGAAAGCGGGCGACTCGGTTACCTTCGTGAAAAATCCGGAAATAAACAAAGCGGCCGGCCTCCTCTGGCATCTTATTGCACGTGCAGCAACTTAGGCGGGGAGGGCGGGAGTATGCCTACCGCATTCCCCCGCACACCGCTCAGGTACATATAAGCTGAACGACTGAGAGGCCCGGACTAACGAAGTTCCTCGCGTTTCTACTGGTTCAACGCGGCTAGCAGCCACATTCTGAAGAGGCGCGAAACTTTGGAACGTTGAACATTTTTTTTTTGAAAACTTTTACGATAAATATGTATGAAATGTTTGAGGAGGCCCGGCCTCCCCTGCCTCCCCCCACCAGCCGCCACTGCCTATATGGAAGAACCAATGTGGGTTAGTTGAGTATGTTTTCCGGGAAACGATGTAAGTTGTCCCCATTCAATCATGGCTTCTGGTATCACCAATACCCCTGGGTATCTCCCTCCCCCCTCGAACCCATACTCCCGATGCCATTCATTTTATCAATGAAGATAGGTATCTGGACATTATCGTATGCACTAGAGGTGTCCAGGGAAGTTGCAGGGAAAAATTTCTCCCTTGAATAGCACGTTTGAAGGTCCGTGTTAAAGATGGCAAGATTATCAATTGTAGTAGATTTTCGTTAACGGAATCCGAATTGGGGCCTTGATAATATGTTATGATGTTCGACAAACCATTCTAACCGCCTTGCTAGAATCCTTTCCAACACTTTCGCGATACACGATAAAAGAAAGATGGGCCTGTAGGATTTGGCAAGTAAAGGATCTTTGTTTGGTTTGAGAATAGGGATAACAACTTGAGTCAGCGGAGCCTCACTAGTTACACCTGTGGATAGCATCTCATTATATATTCGTAATAAACTTGCTACCGCAATCTCAGGCAGTTGTTTCAACAACGAATCCCATCTAAACCTGGACTGGAACCTGATAAGGAAAAATCGTCTCGATTAGCCATTGTTGCAAAAGTATGAGACGTTAAGCCCCATTTATCATCATCTGATAAGGAAAGCTTGAGACAATCAAGACCCGTCTCGGCCCGGGGTAGAATAGGCCCAGAGTGACTCTGCTAGTCGTAAAAGACGACGAAAGGAGACCCTGTCCCTTTCCCCCCCACTGTCCCATTGAATATTTCTCCTCCCACTTGGCCCTGCCCTCCCTTGCTGGACTCCCGTATGACGACCCACGCGACGTTCAATGGCTCTGATTCGGATGTGGCTTTATTCTTCATCGTCATGTTTCTTATCTTCATTATCACCCGCTCATCGTCTCGATTAGCCATTGTTGCAAAAATATGAGACGTTAAGCCCCATTAATCAATCAATCAATTGAGACAATCAAACTCGTTCCTAGTAATGGGACTAGACACAGGGGACTCCTGTGTATCCTGGGTTGAACCTGCCAGAAGATTGAAGGGGGGTAGGGGGAAATGTTGGTGAGGTTAATTGGTAGAGAAATTCATGCAACCACGGCAGATCAGCCTGGAACTTGATCGAGAAATCGATAAAGTTTGCCAACAATCTGACTCTCCTGTCAACAAGTGCATTAACTCTTGCTGCAGCTTCAGCAGCTAAATCAACAGTAGAGGGCTGAGCAGGGGTTCCACTTCTCTCTTCTTGGACCACCCCCTGATTTGCTTGCAATCAGTAGTCAGACAATTAAAATTTTTAATGTGACGGGTACACGCACGACAGTAACAAACCTTCGTCAAATACGTATTTTACCACTTTCAAGATGGCGGAATCTTCCTTCTATTTGGACCCGTCTGGGCCCGGGGAAGAATAGGCCCAGAGTGACTCTGCTAGTCGTAAGAGGCGACAAAAAAAGACCCTGCCCCTCCCCCGCCCACTGTCTCACTGAATATTTCTCCTCCCGCATGGCCCTGCCCTCCCTTGCTGAACTCCCGTATGACGACCCACGCCACGTACAATGGATCTGATTCGGATGTGGCTTTATTCTTCATCATCATCTTTCTCATCTTCATTATCACCCGCTCATCGTCTCGATTGGCCATAGTTGCGAAAATATGAGACGTTAAGCCCCATTAATCAATCAATCAATCATCCTTCCATTTGGCATGCGGTAAAATACGGCGTTGGCTGTCTACCCAAATATACGTCATTGCCCCTACCCGATGGTTCCGCGCTTCTCGCGATGTCGCGCAGCTTGACGTCGGCCCCGACCTGTCTAGCCACGCGCAGTACCAGCTCGTCGGTCGACTCGCCGTCAGCCTCTGGGACGCCGAAAATACGGAGATTGTCCCGGCGCTGGTATTACTGGAGCTCGTCCGTCCTGGCCTCCACCTCGTCCAGCAACTCACCTCTCAGCTTGACCGAGTCTGCCTTCAGCGCTTCGATCTCCTCATCCTTCTTCCGGAGCTCTTCAATGAGTCTCGAGACCGTGTGCGTGTGCTGGTCAAGGTGTTCTTGCAGCTTGGCCTCAACCGACGTCGTGACGGCCGCCACAAGAGCCGTCAGCACCTCCGGATCTTGCAGCAAGCGCCGCACGATCCCCTCCGTGCTGGGGTCTTGCGCTGCGCAAGGGTTGGTAGCGCTCTCCTTGGCGAGCTCACGGACGGCTGGCTTGCTGTTGCTTGCCTTGCAGTTCACTATTTTCCAAGATTTTCAGCAAAATAAATATGAATTTTACTTTAAATAACTCAGCAGCTGTATACTGGACGGAGCTCTTATTCGGTCCAGTGATAAACACTCTTATAAATAACAAAGTGGCAAGTTGTCTAGGCACCCACTTCTAAAAAAACACCTGAATTGGTAAAACCCCTGAGAGCCAAACTACACGCGTGATAGTCACTGGCAGCCATATGCAGAGAGAAGCCGCAGAAACTCAGCGATCATGTCTAGATCGCGGAATTCAGCTTTAAGATCCTCAACAATGGCCACAGAGAACATCGGGTGGGCGTCCACTGGTGTTGATTGGCCCGATTTGTTTAGATCACGACATTTAACACAACGCCAATTTTCTTTAGCTTCCTGAGATTTTGCACGGTATGTTGATTTCTGCAAGCCTGCACAATTAAAATGGTACTGACCATCACAGCCAAAACACTCAATGAAGTCACCATCCGCCGGCAAACTCTGCTTACATTTAGCGTTCGCGCACAACATCACTACAGTTGTACTGTAATACTCTCATGTACGGAGCAAAACAACTGCACGTCTGATCGGTACCGCTCCAAGACTACAATACATAATAATAATGATAGTTATAATAATAATAACGGTTTCACACAAAATTGTCTAAACGTACATAAGCGATCGTTGCAGGCCTACGTTGTTGACGCGTTGTTGGTTGAAACTTGTCAGTCACTGCCACACTCCACCGCGGCTGGCGGCTGCTAGAAACAGTCGCTGCGTATAGAAGGCCGACAGAACGCGCTTTATTTAAAAGCCAAGCAATAATAATGATATTTCATCAACATTTATGCATGTCGCATTTACAATTTACATAGTAGGTTGTTGTATTCATTTTGAAGTTTATTTCTGTTATTTTAGATTTCCAACTTTCTTTGTTCGCTAGTTTTGCCAGTTTTTTTTTTTTTTTTTTTTACTAGGGGAATATTTCATAGGTTGCAAGTCGTACTTGCACCTCGCAAGTTTAAAGTTGGCTATTCTGGTATCTGTCTGTGCTGTCATTAATTGTGTTGCCAAATGCATAATCAAATAAACAATGATGTAAATAAAATATGCCATGATTGTGAATCAAGATGTAACCCATGATGTATAACTAGCATTATCCTGTGAATTTATGTTTTTGGTAGAAATGTATAGACTCTTTATCATGCATCTTCGAAAGTGGGGTTAAGCTCTACCTAGAGGACGTATTAACTCATTATTTCAAATTATTTTATTTCCATTAAATCATTTTTATTTTATTTTATTTTATTTTATTTTAAACTCATGTTTTAAGTAACTGGTAAAAAACACAAATTCATAAAGGCGTTTACATATAACTATTGACTAATTACCATTGAAGAAAGAACCATTGAACGCAATGGTAGTAGGCGTTCCGAAACACTTGACAAAATGTGACGCTGGGACGTGCTAGCTGATGCTGGAACCACATCATTTACCGGAGGTTTTGGAATGTACTCTATATGATACACTACAACATATTTGCATTAAAACAATTGAATCATGTTTTATAACAAACCTTTACTTAAAACTCATTCTTTAATCATCGCGTCATCAAATAATGATCACCAAAACCGGTGTTGATTATTTCATTATAATAATTCTCTTATGGGTTGGGTGGGTGATTGAATACTAGTCAAGATGATGTTTGCGTGTACCCAAATATACAAAACAATACGCTGTTTTTTTAATGGTGTTAAAAGCAGATATAGTTTAAAATTACGAAACATGTTTCACTTTCTATTTTCATGGATGAACCACAAGTATTGTCTCGCCGTGTTTTTAACTTAATCAACGTGCATTTTACTGTGTATTTTGGTAAATGTGTACCTGACATGGAAGAGTCATGCACGTCCTTAAAAACTAGCATTTGTCTTGCCATTGTACTTAATTATTTGTTGCAGAATATTTAGCAAATGAATCTCTGATTTCCTACGCTTCAAGCCCTAGTTCGCTTGCTACTTCCATCAGTTGTAATAAAGACGAAGTAACGTTTTAATCGTCTCACCTTGATCCTGGAAATATCTAGCCCTCTTTTGTATCAAACATACCTCGAGGAGAATAGGTTAGTTGATCTTGAGGTTCTACTTCTTCGTGGAATATTATGTAGTAAAACTCAAACCTTGTTTGGTTCGAGTAACAATGGTTTTTGAAAAACTCGAAAAACAGAGGCCATTATTCCAAATACGTTTTCAACGACATGGCGAGCATCTTAGAAGCGGTAGTTGAAAATTCTTCTCTCACTGCTTTTATGATAAACTCCTGGCTATGGTTTCATCATATGTGTAGTCCGAGGAAACGCATCATCTCCTACATGCACATCCGGCAAGGGAACTGTTTTAAGTATATAGGTGGGTCGTCAGGTGGTAGCATCAACAGGTTTGCGTTCGCTTTATTGAACAAAGTAGTATTTTGGAAAACGCCTTCATCGGTTATTCTTCCTTGACAGCCAATATCTACGATCGTTTAACGGTAATCAGCGTCCACGAAAGCCATCAGCACTTCACTAAAACTGCCCTTTTAGTTGTAGAATTCTGAACCGCTGTTAATAGGACACTGCATCACTACATGCTCCCGTCTATAGCGCCTAGACACTGAGGAAACTTTCATTTTTTTTCGAATTCTTTTGTAACTTTCTGCTAGAGTAGTATCTATAGTATCAATATATACTAGTATCAATACAATTCAACAAGAGCCGAAGGGATGGACCGGTAGACCTGTCTCGGCCCGGGGTAGAATAGGCTCAGAGTGACTCTGCTAGTCGTAAGAGGCGACAAAAGGAGACCCTGTCCCTTCCCCCCCCCCCCCACCCACTGTCCCACTGAATATATCTCCTCCCACTTGGCCCTGCTCGCCCTTGCTGGACTCCCGTATGACGACCCACGCGAGTTACAATGGATCTGATTCGGATGTGGCTTTATTCTTCATCGTCATCTTTCTCAATTTTATTATCACCCGCTCATCGTCTCGAAATATGAGACGTTAAGCCCCATTTATCAATCATCCATCACTGGACCTGTTGGGCGCGTGCCAGACTTTTACCTTCATAGACATCCAACGTTGCAACGGTAATTGTTGTTATTTACACATATTCTACCCCAGCTAAGATTATTTTTTCCAAATTGGGGATAAATGCAGGCCCAGCCCAAATCATACAAATTGGCAACGTCTGCCAGCCACCCTTCGATATTGAAATCCAACTTCTTTCCACATATCACCTTTAACGATACACAAATTGTGTAAGACTCAACATGCAACAACAAATTTTGCAGAAGTTTCAACAAGTAAAAGTCAGTACGGATGAGCTGTCTGAATCTAGATTTAGGAATACCAAAAGTATTCCCACTCAATTTGTAATTATAATGGGTCTGAGCTTCAGTCAGATTGCTACTATCCCTGAATACCCTCGAAAGCAACCGCTCTCGAAGCGGATATGCAGCGTCTTCCAGGAGATGCCCAACTAACTAAGCTTCATATTTTGGGCAGATCTTCATTAATGAAAGAAAGATTTAATAGCTGGAGTCATGTGTTTTACAAGAAACCCCAGTAAAAACATAAACAAATCTTCTCTTTGCATCACAGATACTTTACAATGTAATCGATGTGGTATCATGCCGATTGAAATAAGTAGACTTTATCTTATGCGATGGAGCTCGGTTTGAAATGTAGCTCTCATCAATGCAGCCGAATACATTAGGAACGTTTCGCTGAGTACTCCATCGATCCAGTAATTTACGCTATATATAAAATTGTACTGTATAATTATCTATTTCTGATGCTGGCATAAAGCTTCATCGCTTTGTTGGTCTGGTCTTCTATTCATATTTCTCTATTTCGATTCGAGCACAGTCAAACTAAACATTAAAAATTATATATTATATGGGGCACAACTACACATATTATCTCGTATACGTCAAGAGGCGTTGCTATTGAGAACAAAACACTTCACGGCTAGGTGATAAAATTAAAAATTAAATAAGCACGACACCCGTACAACCTATACTGTATTAATAGAGGTTACTAAGCAAACAACAGGTACACACTATTAGATTGAGTGTGTACTCTGTGCAATAAGATTTTTTTTCTTGAGGTACATTTAGTCCTTGAGCAAGGATCAAATTATTTGCATTGTATTATATTTATTTGCAGTGTTAAAACTACATTCCAGATGGCGTAGCGGGTACCTAGTTAGGCTGACTAATGAGACGTATGAGCTTAGGCCTACCTCCTTCCCCGAGGGATGGTATTCAGACATAAGGGAAGAAATCTATATCGTCTTCTAAAAGTAAATAGAAATTGTCATCCACTCTCTGTGTTTCTCGGATTTCAGCTGTTATGATTTCTGTTGCTTGTACCCGTATTTTAAGATTATTTTGCTGTTGTGTTGTTGTGTTATTTTTGTTTGTATTTTGTTTTTTTCTTAAGGTTTTTTGGAACACTACTTTTTTTTCTTTTATGCTATATATTTGGGGCAGATCTTCATTAATGAAAGATTTAATACCCAGGAGTTAGGTATTTTACTAGGATCCCCAGTAAAAATATCCAAGAATCTTCTCTTTGCATAAAAATTACCTTGCAGTTCTACATCGTAAAAAGTGGGTAGGCCTCAGCTGTTTGATATCTAAATAAAACCAGATACCTGGTACACATTGAACTTGAACAAAAATATTAACATATTGTGCATGGGTCTTAATAAATTATTTTCAAACATCTTTTGAAAACTTTTTTTGACAAAAACATTACATAAAATCGTATGCGGGTTTCTCACCTTCAACTACGTGATGTTCCCTCGTATCTTTTAATAACAATTTCGTGTGGACTGCTTTATATAACAACATTTCTTAAGCTAAAATAAATTTTGTCGTCAGTATAATCTGTCCACGGTGCAAGAGGATGAAAGTCTGGCAATTCGTCGATCTTCAATCCTTGCAAAAATATTTGCTCCTCACGGGGACTCACACAAAAGGCATTGTATTTGCTCTCGAAATATAGAGTGTCCCAAAGAGAAACAATTAAATGAGTGTCATCATTTGGGAGCACCAATATTTCCTTTAATTTTGCAAATATTGGCAATCCCTTTTCGGACAAACGGTGGCTTTGGGTACACACTAGTAGACCAAGGCGGTATTCTGTTCAAGTCAAAGCCCATGGAGGGGATGCCTCCTCATGGGTTACCCTTTAAGCAAAGAACGTGACTCGGGGATCAGTCACGCCTCCAGCACCAGCAAGTGGAGATGGAGCACTCTCCTTTAGCCCGGATAGAAAGGACTAGCTGACAACTGCCCAACTGCTTGTAGGTGAGGACGTCACCATTCAGGAGGATTCCTGGCTGCCACTGAAGGGTATTTATTTCGGGGTTTAGCTGCCGTAGTCCACAACCCCCTGAGGAGGCTCCACACCCCCGCACGGGTATCGCAGACTGCAGCACTCAGCAATCGCCACGTGAAGGCCCCCGATTCCCATGACTCCGAATCCGGTATTACTATAGCCCCGGGCCCCCCTGTTTCAAAAGGCTATTCCCCACCCCAGTAGGTCTTGAACACAGACAAAACCATCAGGATGTAGAAAATAGGATCGAGGACACAGTTGAAGATGAGTGGGCTGAGTCGATCGCCCTGCTTCACCCCTCGTCTCACCCTTATTCCGACCTCCTCTCTGCCGCACTTGATACTGGTAGGCACCCCGTCGTACATGCGCATAATCGTCGCTACGGTCCTTGGGCCTGCACCCTTCGCTCGGAGTGCTGCTGGACTGGCCCAGTGCGGGACCGTGTCAAAGGCCTTTGTCACGTCTGTCTGCACTGTGGACACGCCTTTGTGCATGGTCCAACGATACTTTACTAGGTCTGGCATTCCGGCGGACGCGTATTGGTCCGGTCTGCGCATGACGTCACGTTGTGACAAGAGCCAGCCGTGCCAGCCGAGCGCTCAGTGTACAATCGCTACTAAACATAAAATATATTTCCGTTTTTGTTCCTGCCCAGGGACTGCCACCTTATCGTGGTGGGCAGGTTTGCGTGCTTTGTTGATCCCGAGAGCTATGCCGGTGGAAGCGTATGCTTCTGGTAGGGCCACCCAAGCCGGACTGGTCGAGGAGGAGAAGTCAGACGAAGTGCAGTCCACACCCCAATCCCGTTTCCCCCCCACTGTCCCATTGAATATTTCTCCTCCCACTTGGCCCTGCCCTCCCTTGCTGGACTCCCGTATGACGACTCACGCGACGTACAATGGATCTGATTCGGATGTGGTTTTATTCTTCATTATCATCTTTCTCATCTTCATTATCACCCGCTCATCGTCTCGATTAGCCATCGTTGCATAAATATGAGACGTTAAGCCCCATCAATCAATCTCCATCATCCGTTTTTGTTAGAATGGCGCTGTGTGATGAGCACAAGTTGCACAACCAATCATATTCAGATTTTCTTGATGGATGGCAATAGTGGTGCACCTATATGCGTAACGACACTACCGTACAGAGGTATATTAAAACATGCATACGCGCACAAATAATCAACAAATGTATGTTTTGTGTTTGATAACTTCACGTTATTGTATTCTTTAGAACGTACAAACTTATTGTAGTTAGTAATGCAATCGATTCTAAGAATTGTAATAAGAAAACTAATAGTAGGTCCTGCAATAAAAATAATGGAAGCAGTAAGTAAAATAACAGTTATAATAATTACATTAATAATTATTACACCAGTTTTAAGCTGAAGTCAGGTAGGCTGAGGCCATGCGGCACAACACTTTTCCTGTAATCTAAGACGATAGAGTATTCCAGCCTTTGCGTACGGCGATGACACATGCTAATAGACACTGAGAGACAGATAATTGGGCCTCTCTCTTCATTTAGACGAGTAAAATACCAACAGTATAACTGGGAACTCAGCTAGTTCTATGAAAACGAATATTTGCATTTTATTAACTAAGGGCCGGTATTTCAATGTCCAGTTAAAATCTATTACTCAGTTAAATTTTTTTCACCATGACAACGGCCAATAGAAATACACCAAACTTGGCTTACCTGACAGTTAAATTTACTTGACACTTTAACTGGACATTGAAATACCGGCCGTAAATTAACTAACTTAATTCAAAAATATACCTACTGTTTGCTCCGCCCCCCTCCCCCCCCCCCCCCCCCACGAGATACGCCATTGTCTCGTAGGGAAATGCTCCTTTCATCGGCATATAATATGAGCCCTCATCTCAAGCGAATGGCAGTTATTTTTTTTTTATTTTGACATGCGCATTTATCAAAGTGTCATTATTTGATATAGGGTTAAATGCCAATGAAAATCAATTAACAATCAATAATAATTACTAGAGGAACTTACAATTTTAAATTTTCTTCAGCATTTTTATCCATATTTTAATGGGCTTCGGTGTCATTTGTATGTGAATAGTTTAGTAAGTTATGTTTTAAATTCCATTTAAATGCATTTTCTTCAAAATGATTAGAACAAATTCTGGAATACTTCACGTTAAACTTGTCACTTCGCCTACAGAACGATACTCATCTAGAACACACTTCTGGATCTTTCGGAAACGAGTAAAATGAAATGTTCCTGTTATTTTGTGCACCGGCCGAATCACGTGGCCTATTTCTACACCCATATACTGCGCATATTACCATATGGTCAATTTAAAAAAATATCTAAATAATGCCGACATGTAAATTTCAAATCACTGAATAAAAAATAGCACTCGCGACAGTTAACAATACACAACCCTAAACTAGCACAGTAATAGTAGCACCTCTCACTTCGAGAGAAACAGACTTACTGATTTGAAAAAACGTAATCGTAAAGCTACTTCGTTTTCTGTCCAATGGATGACATATTTATGTTAGAGATTGGCATTTACTTAATCCGTCTTTTGGTGCAGCGCGAGTTCCATGTTTACAGAATGTGGGGAAGGAGGTATTTTCTTTCACCCTTCAATCAGCTTCTCACTAATGACCACTAGTTTGGTATGAGGATGTTTTCAAGCGTCATTGTTGACATCTGAACACAGACCAGCGTATCCGGCCGTTGAGACATCCCGTGCATCTAGCCGCTGCATGTCACAGCGTGACGTCACATGCCCGGAGGCTGCCGCCGCCCCATGCGCAGTGTCATACCTAGCCCAGTAACATCGTTCTACCATGGCCTTTGTGGGTCTTCGCCAGTGCCAGCACACTCTTCAGGATAGTAGTGTTGTGTGCGCATCCCTCTGCCGACGTAAAGCCCTTCTAGCTACATGGTGGAAATCGATCTTGAATCGTAGCTTGGCATCAACGACCCCGGAGAAGATCCTACCAAGGAGCGACCCGATGGTTATAGGCCGCCAATTTGCCGCGTCTCGCAGGTCCCTTCGTGGCTTCGGAATGAGGGCAGTCCTATTCCTCTTCCATGCTTCCGGATACACCTGGACCACGTCCATCACAGTGAAGGTCTTCAGGAGGCTGTTCACCGCCCCTTGGCAGGCAAGATGTTTGTATTGAATACCATTGAATACCAATACCCATATGTTATATGATACTTAAGATTTCAGTCGTCGCATAGGCGTCCCGACGCTTTAAAGATGGCCGACGCCTATATTTTCCTCTTACGCCAACGGACTCAAGCCGAAACTTCGCAGCATTTGCCTGTGGAATGTCTCTATGTTGTTCGTGCGATACGGCAGGTTGTGCACGGACAGTCGTTGTACTCCAACTACGCCGATCTAATAATGCCGCACATATGCACAAAGCGTGTTTAAAGCGTTTTGGGCCGCAGGCGTTTGGATGTCGTTCAATGATAGCTGTAAATTAATGGAAGATATGAAAATGCACGTGTGCACGTTAGCGTTTTCTCTCTTTTCTTGACACGACGTCCCTGAGCCAAACTAGTGTTAGATATTTTATATGATATTTTCTTAAGTAAATGTAACACATTATTCCTAAGAGGTTTAAATACACGGCCAAGTTCTGGTTGCGCCTTTTATTCAAAAGAATCGTTTTCAGGAGATTGTTGTGGTTTTCAATCTCTGCGTTACTTATTCTTTTGATTTCATCGTCAGGTTTACCGCTATCTAGCATTAAGCCTGACCAAAGAGCAAGAAAAGGCATATATTTCTTAAGAATCAACGGAATGATATCAGGACAATGCCAAGTCTTATTTTCGCACAATTTGACTTTTAGATCTTTGTGCCATACTCAATCTATTTTCATATTCAATATCGTACAATACCTTACTACTAATTTTATCAA
This sequence comes from Isoperla grammatica, assembly GCA_945910005.1. NCBI lineage: Eukaryota > Metazoa > Arthropoda > Insecta > Plecoptera > Perlodidae > Isoperla > Isoperla grammatica. The sequence goes on from OX246738.1 coordinate 72,152,357, forward strand.
AGTTTTTAGCTGTGTAGCCAAATTTTAGCGGGGTCTACTGTATCCATTTGTTCGTTCCTGCTACGAAGTGGGAGTTGGTGTGCAAGGGTGTTGTTGGTGTTGCTAGCAACCAGGCTACACTCAATTACAGATACTCAGACTCGAGACTCAAAGAACTTTCGGCGCTTGCAAACATATCAGGAGGTGGGACAGGTCTCGTTGACTTATTTTCAGTTAAGGAGGCTTTTGGCTCACGCGGATTTACCGGAGTAGAAGCTGATAAATATCGAATGAATGAATTCGTAGTAACTATTTCTAGTGGAGTTACAACTGTCCTCGCTGTCCGCGCGCGCGGACGTCCTTTTGGACGCACAGACGACGACAGTGAGTATTCCGATTCACCAGGAATAGAAATTACTTCGGAAAGTGCATTAGGCCTAATGCGTTCCATTTCATATGAATTTCGAAGTTTTTCAACCGCGCTGCGAGAGCTAGAGCTGCAAGTAGAGGGACCTGGGGGCTCACTGTTCATTAACATATCCACGGGAGGTACGATAACAGGGCCAACACGAATCCACTTGACGTAAAAACGATATTAATTTTTAGTTATCGTCGCTCTGACCCAAGTGTCTACACACTCGAGAGAATATTGGGTCACTACTTTTTAAATTACGCGATGTAGGTCTACTAGCCGTTAATTTATCTTCTACTAAAGATTGGATGCAACCTGTGTTCCATTTCAATCTAGTAGAGAGTTTGATGCGATTTTTGTACATACCTCGTATGCTTTTACAAAGACACAAGAATCCAAGGATTGGCGTCTTCTAAGGTGTGTCAATAATCGGTTTTCTCATCTTCTGTAGATGTGGTATCTTGCAGGTTGTTTAGTGGCTTCGTACGAATTCTTTTACCATTTAGAGCTGTACCACTTTTCATTTGCTTCTCCAATTCTTGTACATTATCTGAAGAAAATAACCCGTCTGGGCCCGGGGAAGAATAGGCCCAGAGTGACTCTGCTAGTCGTAAGAGGCGACGAAACGAGAACCCGTCTCGGCCCGGGGTAGAATTGGCCCAGAGTGACTCTGCTAGTCGTAAGAGGCGACAAAAGGAAACCTTGTCCTTTAGCCCCCCCCCCCCCCCCTGGCCCACTGAATATTTCTCCTCCCACTTGGCCCTGCCCTACCTTGCTGGACTCCCCTTATGACGACCCACGCGACGTACAATGGATCTGATTTGGATGTGGCTTTATTCTTCATCATCATCTTCTCATCTTCATTATCACCCGCTCATCGTCTCGATTAGCCATTGTTAAACAAATATGAGACGTTAAGCCCCATTAATCAATGAAGAAAATCATGCACAAGATGCCTGCATAGAATACCGTTCATTGGTTCGTCCCTGAGGGGGCACTTTGGAGTGTAGAGTTGTTTTAGTATCTAGGTCGGGTCTACAAAATATTAGTGTTAAGGCCCGTTATTGGACATTTTATTATACATCATTATATTATACATCGTCTGGCGACAACTCCCCCCCCCCGCCCCCCCCCCCCCCCCCCCCACACACACGGAAAATATCATGGATACGGCCATGAATATGCAAAAACATTTTAAATGTAAGTGATTGTATACAAACCAGGCACTTTTGGTCTCTAAGATCCTCGTTAGAGGGGTCGAACACTGAGAGTAAAATTATTCCCATCGCCCACACAACTCGCCCCTGCCTTACAATTATATTCACTTGGATCATAACACTGAAAATATTTTTTTTCCACGACTACTTTTTAATACATAATAATATCCGTTGTAGTAAAATACTTTTAAAAAATATGAGACGTTGAGCCCAAATATCAATAAATCAATCACTTCGTCCTCTAGCCCGTTTCTTACTTGCTTTGGCAAACACATTGGACCTATTTAAATTGTCAATTCGCGTTTCCATTTGTTTAGAAAGTAACTTTAATTGGTTATGTTAGATAGTAGTTATACTAGATTAGTTAGAGAGACGAGGTCGTGTTGGAGAGTGTAGGAATTAGCTATGAGCTAATACCGTTTTAAATCATTAATGACAGTATTGCTTGCCGCAAACTTACCATCCCATGCAGTAATAATATCATACACTTGTTTTTGGAGGAAGAGCCACACTAAGGTGGCCTCTTCTGGGTAAGTGGCATGGAAAGCATGGAATGCCTTGAAGCATGCATCAACTGCCTTCAGGGGTGACCCTATTTTGTATTTCACATCATCAATGCATACATACGAAGCCGTGATGGTGGCGAGTGTCACCCCTACTATGACGTTAGAGGCTGAGCGGTCAGCTTTAAATCCAGCAGCTTCTTCTTACGGGTGTCTAAAGCTGGCTGTAGTTCGCCAATCGTCTGTGAAGAAAACAATCATAATTAATTCAGTATGTCCCTTCAAACCTTCGCACATCTCCTTACAGATAAGGACTTATCTGTATTTCATTTTTTGTCTGGTGAAGAATAAAATGTTATCTTAAAATAATATCTTATGTTTTTAGACATATAGTTAGGGCCATTTACAATGCCGTGCGATCAGAGAATGAAATTGTAGTTTGGTTTAGTGAAATCTTTAGTTTAGGTAATCAAGTTGAAATCAGGTAAACTATTGTTATGAAATATCTCTGGAAATACTTTGCGAAATATGTTCGATATATTCCCAAATCTTAAATACAAATTCCAGGTTTGCACAACCCTAACGAATAGAAAACCTGAGATTCTCGGGATCTGTTAAATAATTTTTTGATCATTCTTTTCCTCGCTCCTACGTTTTTCTCTCCCCCCAGATCTATCAATTGAACCTCTGATCCACTTCTTTGTTGCGTCTTCGATTTCGAAGTCCGTTGCCTTTGAAAACAAGGGGTTACTTCGCACACCCCCTGAGAACACAAAATTGCATTGAAGACATATGAAACACTCATCAATAGGTGGATACCATTACGCAAAATCATTATGCATAATACTTCAGAAAAATGTTCAATTTTATTTCCCATCAACGATTTGAGGTAAACGTACACATTCAAAAAATTGTTTAGTACGTCGTCTGTTTAGTAGCACGTTGTGCATATAGTCAGCAGCAAATGATGATATTATGTTGAACATTGGAACTAACATGAGCAACGAAGGTCCTTTCACACCATTAACACATTTACCTGTGGTAATACTTTCCGTCATGTCCCGTATGTGTTAAGCTTCAGTGCGCATCTCCAAACCAGGTAGAACCCGGTTGGCTACAATTACTGCCAAACCGTGTTACGTTATGGTAGTAAGTACTGGAACGCCGTTCCACCCTGTTAAAACCACATTACGCTACACATTACATTATATTTCCCTTACCTAAAAAAAACCCAAGCGTTGAGACTCAAGCCGAAACTTCGCAGCATTTGCCTGTGGAATGTCTCCATGTTGTTGTTCGTGCGATACGGCAGGTTGTGCACGGATATTCGTTGTACTCCAACTACGCCGATCTAATAATGCCGCACATATGCACAAAGCGTGTTTAAAGCGTTTTGGGCCGCAGGCGTTTGGATGTCGTTCAATGATAGCTGTAAATAAATGGAAAATATGGAAATGCACGTGTGTAGTAAACCATGCCCTTCAAAATTGGTTACGTGAATGTGTTATTTATTTCCTATATCTATTATGTTGGTAGATATTAACTTTGAACTTTGTAGTTTCACAAATTTAAAGCGATAGTCCTTACGTCACTCACATTTAATCGAAACGATTCGTCTGTCCATAGCTCTGCATTTAGCTCTGGTAGTGCGTTCTGTTAGCACCAGAATATTGCGTTTCCGGCTACCAGCATGAAATTTGGTACACATGTTAACAAAAATATAAGGTTCAAAAAACCGTCGGGACCCAAGCTGTATCCGGATTATTTCGGCCGCCATCTTGGAAAATGTCTGCCGAATCCCAGTCTGTCTCTATCAACTCGGAAACGGTAAAAGATATAAAACATATTTTAGTTACAAAAGTATTACTAGTTATATTAGGAACATGTTTTGTTTGAAACGTTTTTTTATAGGATCAAAACCAAAGCGGCCATCTTGGAGTAAATTATGGCATTGTTTTTCGATTTCCCCCAAAAAGGGGCAACAGCTACATTTCGGATAACCAATGCCTACCACAAGTACTATTATGAACTTCTATATGTTCTACCAATTTTTGGAAAGTGGAACACAGATCCGCCATCTTTGAAAATGGCGGCCGAATCCCAGTTTTCCTCTATTAACTCATAAACAGTAAGAGTTATCAAAATTGTTTTAATTACAAAAGTATTACCAGTTACATTAGGAACTTGGTTTGTTTCAAACATTTTTTTGTAAGATCAAAACCAAAGCGGCCATCTTGGAGTAAATGACGGTAGGCCTACTGTTTTTGGTGCTCCCAAAAATGTTGCAACAGTGTTTATTTTCTGATAACCAATACCTACGGCAAGTATTATTATGAACTTATATACGTTCTACCAACTTTTGGAGAGTGCAACACAGAGCCGCCATTTTGTAAAATGGTGGCTAAAACCCAGATTGACTCTTATAACTCGGAAACAGTAACAGATACTGAACATGTGGAAGCAACAAAAGTGTTAAGCGTAACAAGACGAACATTTTTCTGTTTCGAACAGCTAGTGATAAGATGTCGGTTAAAAGGGTATACAGCTTTAAAAGCTTCAGAAACAGAATAAGCAGGACTTCTCTGTAGAGAGCAATGAATGAAGCGTCTAGAGACTTCTGAGAGAGAAAAGGCGAACTAGGCGTCCCCAACCTAGGGCTGAACCGTTCAGGGCCCGGGGCCCCTACTTTAGGCAGGGACAATCCCCTAAACCCGCCTCATCTACGCAAGGGTGAAAAGGAACCATGTCTTAAGAAGAGTTTAATGGGAGCACTGTCCATCACTCGTACACAAAGCAGTGCACTCCAAATTGAAACGCTGGCACTTGCAGTTTCTAACACACATCGTTTTGCAACGGCAACTAATGAATTCGGAGCATTCGTCAGAACCTTGTGACAAAACTGTCCAAAGTGGTTCATTTGCGTTTTCATCCCCAACAGAATGTGATGACTTCCATCTCCAGCTGGTCTGGTTGCAGGAGGTATGTCGGGTAGAAGCTGCAAGCACAGTCTCCAAATACGCGACTGAAGCATTGCTCGCTTCAGGTGTTGGCGCAATGCTTCTTCGTTTGGAGGTATACTTTCCACAGCTCGATTTTTTTGAGTATAGAGAATTCGTCTGCACTCATTCACTGTTTCCGTTTGGCTTGTCATATCATACATAAGTACAGTGAAGAGCTGCAGTTTCTTAAAATCCTCTTTATCTATTGTGTTTGATGTTGACAATCGAATGAATATAACTGTCATGGGTTCTTGCATCGTCTTCCAGACATTCTACGCTTTTTTTTTTGCCAACACCGTGAAATGCGGATACTGTATCACAGCCAGTATATGCATTAAAGAATGGCAGTGCACATGTTTGGAGATATGTGTTCCAGAAACCGCGAGAGTGAAAAGTGCTTTCTATTCTTTCCAACACCATATACTCAATCCAAAGATCATGCATACCAAGTTTCTTTAATTCATAGAAGGCAGCAGCAGCAATAGCAATAACACCCGAGTCCACAAGTGATTATCAAAATGTTTTTGTGGCCCGAGAGTAATGCACTTTTCACGTGATCAATTAGTCTGGTGTCCGCTTCTTCATGTGAACATGGGGCAAGATCGTCACTGCTGCTTAAAGGACCTGCAAATGTAACTGAATCTTCGTCAGTACAAACCACTATCTTGCCATTGGTTTCAAGTGAAGGGATGTAAGATGCTAAAAGGTGGAATAGTTGTTTTAATGGCCATCAACCAGCAAGAACTTACTAAATACTTTAGGCAAGGGTGTTGTTGGTCTGACAACCATCACTTTTCCAGATCCTCGTTTCATTCGTGTGTCAGCTTTAAGGCTATACCTGGCAAGTACCTATCAAACACTACGTCTACTCTCTGAAAGTTCAGGAGACGAGATGTTATCGCAGGTAAAAACACCTTCGTGCAGTATTCATAAAATGTCTTTGATGTTTTTGCATTCAAAGAATGAACTAAGGCAGCACCATCTATTACAACAGCTGAACAACATGTAACATTGTCTTCGTCATTTTCACTACTTTGACATTCAGATAGCAAACAGGTGATTACATCAGATTTTTTTAAGGCCTTTCAGTGCTCGCCTTTTCTCTATCAGAAGTCTCTAGACGCTTCATTCATTTCTCTCTACAGAGAAGTCCTGCTTATTCTGTTTCTCAAGCTTGATAAGCTGTTAACCCTTTAAACCGACATCTTATCACTAGTTGTTAGAAACAAAACATGTTCGTCTTGTTACGCTTAACACTTTTGTTACTACCACTTGTTTTATATCTTTTACTGTTTCCGAGTTATAAGAGTCAATCTGGGTTTCAGGCGCCATTTTCCAAAATGGCGGCTCTGTGTTGCACTCTCCAAAAGTTGGTAGAACGTATATAAGTTCATAATAATACTTGCCGTAGGTATTGGTTATCAGAAAATTAACACTGTTGCAACATTTTTGGGAAAACCAAAAACAATAGGCCTACCGTCATTTACTCCAAGATGGCCGCTTTGGTTTTGATCCTACAAAAACATGTTTGAACCAAACCAAGTTCCTAATGTAACTGGTAATACTTTTGTAATTTACACATTTTTGATAACTCTTACCGTTTATGAGTTAATAGAGGAAAACTGGGATTCGGCCGCCATTTTCCAAGATGGTGGATCTGTGTTCCACTTTCGAAAAATTATTAGAACAAAGAAGTTCATAATAGTACTTGTGGTAGGCATTGGTTATCCGAAATGTAGCTGTTGCCCCTTTTTTTTGGGAAAACGATAAACAGTGCCATCATTTACTTCAAGATGGCCGCTTTGGTTTTTATCCTATTAAAAAATGTTTCAGACAAAACATGTTCCTATTATAACTGGTAATACGTTTGTAACTTAAATATTTTAGATATCTTTTACCGTTTCCGAGTTAATAGAGCAAAACTGGGATTCGGCCGACATTTTCCAAGATGGCGGCCGAAATAATCCGGATACAGCTTGGGTCCCGACGGTTTTTTAAACCTTATATATTTGTTAACATGTGTACCAAATTTCATGCTGGTAGCCGGAAACGCAATATTCTGGTGCTATTGTGTTCTAACAGAACGCACTATGGGTAGGTAATTCGTCTATGGAAATACTCACCACGAGTCACACACCTATCGCAACCATAATAACCGCTGGAAAGCTTGTTACATTGTACATAGGCTTTAGCTGGCATGCCTAAAACAAATCCTCGTATCTGGATGCGGACGAATTTGTTATGCAGGGATGTAGCAAGCTACACAGTTCTGGGACAAAATCTTTGAAAAAACTGGTAACTGGTGGCTTCCCAATCCCACAAAAAAACGACAACGGAGAAAGGCTTCAAGTCCGGTAATTTGTGAACAGAACACAAAATTGGCCAAAATTAGGTAAGAGAGCTATTGAACCGAGAAATTTTCATCGATGTTAAAGGTTAACGATAAATTTAAGTGTGGAAACTAATTATGTAAAACAATTTCCTCCAACGAAGACTTGAGACCAAAATTGACATATTCCCCCTTGCCCATCCTGCCCAGGGACTGCCACCTTATCGTAGTGGGCAGGTTTGCGTGCTTTGTTGATCCCGAGAGCTATGCCGGCGGAAGCGTATGCTTCTGGTAGGGCCACCCAAGCCGGACTGGTCGAGGAGGAGAAGTCAGACGAAGTGCAGTCCACACCCCAATCCCCTTTCCCCCCCACTGTCCCATTGAATATTTCTCCTCCCACTTGGCCTTGCCCTCCCTTGCTGGACTCCCGTATGACGACTCACGCGACGTACAATGGATCTGATTCGGATGTGGCTTTATTCTTCATTATCATCTTTCTCATCCTCATTATCACCCGCTCATCGTCTCGATTAGCCATCGTTGCAAAAATATGAGACGTTAAGCCCCATTAATCAATCAATCCCCCTTGCCCATAGCTTCCACTTTTAGATTTTTCACATATTAGAAGATAGTTCTTGGATCCAAAGGTAGACTTGGGTCAATCTGAATGCATCATGAGTAATATTGTCTTCCAATGCCCACTCACGTAAAAATGTTCTGGTATCAAATTCTGTGTTTGAACTCTCACTAAGTCTTGTAGAAGATGAAACGTTGTCCAAACACTGTTGATTGGAGGCATGGTTACGGCATTCATTCGCTTCTTCAACCATTTCTTCTATCAAGGTCGGTTTCATGACGGTTAATTACTATAGGATGCGAAAAAATGGGGACATTTTCCAAAGCGGCGCTTGAATCATCGGTTACTATTGGGGGTGCGTTGTGTCGGTTGTTGTTGGTGACAAGTGGACAATACAAATAAGATACAGTTTAAGAACTTGATGTTTCGAGTCTTGTGTATGGATGGGCAGTCATGGATGATTCTGCATCTTGTGCTATATCTTTCAACTGGCTATCAATGAGCTTTTTTTATTTCTGTCAATAGTGTACCTGGCACGTTTAAATTTAAGAAAGGACATTGCTGAATACTGGACACAAAATGTTCTTGATAATACAAGAGAGAATACAACAACTTCCCAATCCCACCTGAACCTAGTCGAACAATCTAACCTAAATCGTAATCTAGGATCAAAAAGAAGAGTATCCGAGAAATTATTTACAATTAGCTAACTAACCGACATATGGGCTCTACGTCTTCTGATTGGTTGGAAATATTATTGTCGATATCCATATCCACAAGTGATGTCGGCTGGCTGTCCATTAATTATCTTGTGGAAATCAAAACTCGATTCTGAAATAAAAGATACAAATTTAGTATGGTCTCACAGCTGCAGCTATGGAGTCAAAGTATGGTATGTTTTCAAGTAAACATGTATATTATGGCGAAATATATGTTATTAGATTTAGCGTAGCGAAATCGGATTTAGCTGAAATTTTACGAAAACATCCAAGAATTATAGCCTAGCTAGAAAGATTTTAACACGGACAAAAAATTCGTGAATGTTCCAACCTACAAGCAATGTTTCCATAATCTTTTCAATGCTTGGCAACAACGCGATTGGTCTGTAATTAGAATATTCAAGGTGATTTACTTTTTAATAAATCGGTCTCACAACCGATGTTTTTAGTTTTTCAGGAACTATTCCCTCAGTCAATGACAAATTAATTAATCGTGCAATAACCGGACTTATCTCGCTAGAGATACTTAGCAAATCTTTTACTCTTATACCATCTATGCCCGCTTGCTTATTCGGACTCTTACCGCTACTAAGATAGTTCTTGGATCCAAATGTAGACTTGGGTCAATCAGAATGCATCGTGAGTAATATTGTCTTCCAATGCCCACTCACGTAAAAATGTCCTGGTATCAAATTCTGTGTTTGAACTCTCAACACTTGTAGAAGATGAAACGTTGTCCAAACACTCAGGTGATTGGAGGCATGGTTCTAACTTCTAAGATACGGCATTCATTCGCTTCTTCAACCATTTCTTCTATCAGGGTCGGTTTAATGACGGTTAATTACTATAGGATGCGAAAAAATGGGGAAATTTTCCAAAGCGGCCCTTGAATCCTCGGTTACTATTGGGAGTGCGTTGTGTCGGTTGTTGTTGGTGACAAGTGGACAATACAAATAAGATACAGTTTAAGAAAATGCGCGAGCATTTTGCATCACTAATGCGGACCTTATGGGAGAATTACGTCATCATACCTCTCCACCTGTGTCCGGCAAAGAGGACATCGAAGGAAGGTGGCTCGATCTCTCGACTGTTGCGACAGAACGCGCACGCCCTACACAGACCAAGGTGCCTGCATGGTATTACAGGGGGGCCCGAGGGTCCGTGGAGCCATCATGCACTCGCTGCAGCTCCTCCAGGTCGGGTTCACGTCCATCAGGATCACCGTCCTCTGCCTCGGGCTCCTCGTCTTCCTCAAGCCCAACCACATCTATGTCGCTGGCGTCGTCCTCCTCGGTAACAATTTGCGTCACGGCTGGTGGTGGTGCCCATGGCCTCCAGGGCGCAGCGACGACGGCCGGCACATCTGGCACCAGCCGGTTTTCACGCCGGAACTGGGCTTCCAGATCTGCGAACCGGCGGTCGTAGGTGTGCGAGACCCTCGCAAGGAATTGGTGCGGAGTTCTTGGTGAATAGTCTCCCCTGTGCAAGCCTCTCGTTAGCTATTCGTATCGCTGCGTCCTGTAGAAGATACCGGTTGTTTGGCCTCTCGCGTATTTCCTCACCCCCGGCGACCAACCCCGACTCCCTGGTCTCGACGCCGTCGATTTTGACAAAATTGTCTGAAAGAAATATAGATTTTCCCCGTCTACATAATATGTAAAATGTTGAGAAATGTTATTTTATAAACATACATCCAAATCCAAAACCAGTATTGTTCATGCAAATCAAATTGCAAATGTTGCTTATCGTATTTTAGTTTAGAGATGCGCGACAGGTCGCATCAGCTGTCACATCCACCATGCGTGAGGACCTGCGCGGATTGACCCGTCGAGAAGGCTGTGAAACTGCTTTTATCTTAACGTCTCTTGTATATTAATTATTATGTATCGCCTAATAGACCATTTTAAAAATGATCTGAGGACGTCGCGTGAGGGCAGGTCGGCCGAGCTAGCATGGGTGGGCACCCATTGTGTGGACCACGTTGAGTCTGGATGTTCTCCAGGCCCTGCCCTGCCCCTCCCCTGCTGGACTCCCGTATGACGACCCACGCGACGTACAATGGACCTGATTCGGATCTGGCTTTATTCTTCATCATCATCTTTCTCATCTTCATTATCAACCGCTCATCGTCTCGATTGGCCATAGTTGCGAAAATATGAGACGTTACGCCCCATTAATCAATCAATTAATCAATTTTGCAATCACATCGAAATGACCGTCAATGAGAATCAGGTCGATGTGTCGGCGTGGGTGGGCGACAGTGGATTCGGGCCCCACGTGCATTGCATCGCTACCGTCGCGCTGGGTGAACACGGTAATGGAATAGCCTTGCATCAGTGGCTGTAACAAGCGAACCTCGCGTAACTCGGCTTCCCGACGTAGATCGACGCCGGCCTGCCGACACAAGGCGAGCGCAGCGTCCCTCTGAGGCGCATCGTACTGTAAACGCTCCACAGCATGAACAATCTTGTTCCCTTCTTGACTGCGGAAGTTAGCACTGTCGAAGTCCAGTATAAGTGCAGTGTACAGTGCTCGTGTTAGTGCACTGGGGTTTGCAATATGTTTGAGAAATGTTTCTCGTTTGGTGGTCTTATCTATGAAGACACCAGTGCCAGGCACCAATTCAACCCAGTTTACTAGTCAAAGGCTAGGCTTGGCCCATAGGCCTCGGTCTTATTCAGTCTAAGAGCCTAGAGGTATGACTAATCCTTGCTCTGAGAATTAAATTTATAAATAAACATTAGCCTACCTGGAATAATCGGTAATGTCGCTCGTGCACTGAGGATTCACTTTCACCAAGGCAACCCAACTCATCTTCATCGCTGAGATAACCTTCGAGGTCCGATACGTTGCCATCAGTGAGAAGATCGAATATCTCATCCGCAGTGAATGACTGTTTCTTAACAGTTATTTTTTTCTTAGATCTGGAGGGTCCTAAAATCAAGAGAGTTTGTAAAATTAGGCAGGTAGATGCTGCTAAATATAATATTATTGTATGATGATTGTTTTGAGGTTATGTCATTCGACAACAGCCTTTGACAACTCTTGTCCACTATACTGGACAGCTCACTTTAGTTATTTATTCATAGCAAAAATATGCACAAGCAGTATAACTTCTTGTGAAATATTCAAACTCAATATATTTATTGAAGATTTGTCATCACACAAATGTAATTAATGATTGATAAGTTCAAGTAATAAAATAAAACAAAATAGCTTACCAGCAACACTTTGGATGTCATCCGCCATGGTTTGTTATGATCTTGTTTAGTTCCACAAATCCCGTAACGAGGCAGCACATCACACACATTTCTAAACTAACAGGTTGTCCACTATAATGGACATCCGTTGCTAACAGGCAAAAATAAATATTACTAGCTAATGAAAATTGACAAAGTTAGTGTCCACTATAGTGGACATCAGTAGTGAGAGGGTTAACTTAGAGAGTAATATTGAATGGTCTATACAGTCAAAGGCTTTGCTTAAGTCTACAAATAACCCAGAAGTTAAACCATCATCATCTAAAGAGACTGAAATCTCATTTACCAGTAGCGATCGCCGAGACCACTTCCTCGACTGAGATAGGAGAGTGAACTTGATTTGCCTCCTCGGCGGGTGGAATTGATGCATGAGACGAAAAGAGGGGGTCAAGTGATGAAATGTGGGAGTCCACTCGGACACAAAAGTCTTCTTTGAAGCGAGGATGATCGCGAAAGCTATGGACGTTTTTCATGGAGGTCGGAAATAAATTTGCTTTGTCAGAGTCGGAAGAGAAAAGCAAACCATTACTGTAGAGTGGATTGAGGGTCTTAGATTTTTGTCCAGTCAATATTTTGAATTTATTCCAAAACTTGGCCCCATCCTTGTAGTTTAGGTTTTGACATGTTTGAATCCAAGAGTCCTCGCGATAGCGAACCGTTTCGCGTCGAACCAATGAGTTCCTCACACTTGGCCCTGCCCACCCTTGCTGATCTCCCGTATGACGACCCACGCGATGTACACATTCTTTAGTTTTTTTTAATGCTTTTATTAAACTCCAGAGAGTACGACGCCAACTGTGGCGTAACATAACCAGCATACAAACATTACAGCATTACAGAGTAACATAATTACAGTCGAAACATTTCGGCTATGAACAAGACGAGATTAATGATTAAAATGAACATTATCAGTGTACAGAGTACATAATTAAATAGTTAACACAATCAGTCAAGAGTACAACAGAGTACATATTTTTAGTTAACACAATCAGTCAAGAGTACAACAGAGTACATATTTACATAGTTAACACAATGAGTCAGACATTTCCACGTATTTCTAGATAATACCCTTTGTGGCAATATCAAATAAAAATCATGTATATAAGTAGTTGTAACAGTGGTTACAGAAGTTTCTTTTCATTGGTTGTTCAGGGGTTGGTGGCAGAGAGAGGGGTTTGGTTGGATAGGTGGTTTCAAGGTGGGTAAGAAACGTGTGACAGCAACTTATTTACATTTTAATTAATGTACAGTAAATTGATATTAAATATGCTCGTATAAATCAAATTAAAAAACGTACTGTTAAGTTTGAATGAATACCTGATACTAGTAGGAACATCTTTTGACAATAACTTGCGTCCCCCGTCGCACTGCCACTGCGTTCGCTCACAGGTGCACTTGATTGTGGCGTCGGTTCGTTCTTTTGAACATTTGTCAAATAACTGGCGGTTGATCTTTTACGTTTTTTAGAATGAAACCCCTTTTCTTCTTTGCCTTTTCCTTGTTGTCGTTGTTCATTTTAGTAGGCCTACCCCTTCTGTATCGAATTGTAGCAAACAATACACATGCATACCCGCACACGCGCACATCTCCAATATTAATAATTGGTTAAACGGAATGTTTCGTATATTGGGTATGCCATTGGAGGAGTGGGGGGTTACAGCTGGGCCAAACACATTGAAATAGATTAAGGAACTAAACCGTAATAAACTAGATGGCACACATTGAAACCGTAACAGTGAATGGTGAATGTAGGCCCTACAATATAGACAGGTTTAAATAGTTAAGCACCTCAACCATAACAAGTTTTTCTAGTAACAGAAAAACCGATTTAATAATAAATGACTCGTTAGTAGGGGCTAAATAATATATATATTGTCGAATATACCTTGCGAGCCACGTTATGGGAGCTGGCACCTTAAAATAAGAAGAAATATCAAAGCAAAGATAAAGGACACAATATGGACACCCAAAGTTATCCAACAATGCAATAAAGCTAAAGCTAACAAGTCTTCTCCCCATATAACACTCAACAAGCTTCCGAGCTACCGCACTCCCTTCCATCCCATACAAAACACTAAACTTCATATCTTTTCTTTATAATGGCGCGCTTTATCTCTTGGAATTGCCGAGGGTTTAACACGAACCGGGAAGAGTTGCTGCTCATAATACGTGAAAACCAACCTTTAGTTATGCTCTTACAAGAAACACTCCTCAAACCAAGTGACAGCACCAAATTTAAAAATTACTCCATCCACCGCCACGACTTCACAGGTGGTGACCGTGCACAGGGTGGTGTTGCCATCCTGGTGCATAACTCTGTGCATACTACATAAGTAAATATTACCTCACACCTGCAAGTTATGGCGGTCTCAGTATTTCTCCTCACCCCTATAACTTTCTGCAATATTTATATTCCACCATCTCAAAACTTCTCCACCCGTTCTTTGGATTCAGTTCTTTCTCAGCTGCACGGATCATTTGTCTTAGCTGGAGACTTTAACGCTCACCATTTAGACTGGGGCTCGACCTCGTCCGATGCTAGGGGTGCAATTATCGCGGATTTTCTGCAAGGGGCTGACGTCTCTCTTCTCAATACTAACCAAAGACTCACTTCACCTCTCAAACTGGTACCTTGTCTGCTATTGATCTAGCAATGTGTTCACCACTCCTTTCCCTCGACTTGGAGCTGACTATTCTGGATGATCTTCACGGGAGCGATTACTTCCCTCTCGAACTACACCTTGCGAATTACAGGCGTCCATTTCACCCAGGGAAAAGATGGAAACTTCACAAAGCCGACTGGGCCAAATTTCAAGAAGTTTGCGAATCTGCTTTGCTTCAAGTAGATTTTACCGTCTTTCGTGATCCTAACCACCTATTAGATAATGTTTCCCAGTGTTTGCTCGGTGCGGCGCACGCTGCCATACCAGTTACTTCCAGAAAATTCCATCATCAGCCGGTCCCCTGGTGGAACGCTGCATGTGCTGCTGCGATCAAAGCCCAGAAAAAAGCCTACAGAACATTTAACACATATCCAACGTCAGTGAATTTGCTAGCCTTTAAACGTCTGCGGGCAAAGGCTCGGTATATCATCAAACAGAGTAAACGACAGTCTTGGTATGAATATGTCTCCACCATTAACCACCATACAGCGTTCTCTACTGTGTGGCGGAAGATAAAAGCACTTAGCGGTCGTCAAGTGTCCACCATCCCCGCCATCATGGAAAACGGTGTCCTTATTCACTCCCCACCTGATGTGGCTTCCGTGTTTGCTAGGCATTTTGTATCTGTGAGCAGCAACGCCCGGTATGATGCAACCTTCCTTAAACGGAAACGTAGCTGTGAAATACAACTTCTTAACTTCCATTCCGATAATACTGAAAATTTCAACAGGCCCTTCACGTCCTGGGAACTACACACAGCCTTCAACTCCTTGCGAAAAACAGCTGCGGGTGAGGATGCACTTCACAATGAAATGTTTACTCACCTGACCGACAAATCCCGCGCTGTCCTGCTACTCTTCTTCAATACGTTGTGGTTATCTGACCAGTTTCCCGACGAATAGCACAAAGCTATCATGATACCCCTTTTGAAACCTGGGAAAGAGAAAACGGTGCCAGGCTCTTATCGCCCAATCTCTCTTACCAGTTGTTTCTGTAAGCTCTTGGAGCGAATGGTAAATAAGCGTCTCATGTGGGTGCTGGAGTCTCGTGACTTGCTTGCTAATGTTCAGTGTGGCTTCCGCCAGCGTCGAGGTGCGGTCGACCACCTAGTGCGGTTGGAAACTTTCATCCAAGAAGGCTTTGTTGCCAAACAGCACGTGATAGGGGTGCTCTTCGACATCGAGAAGGCCTACGATACCTCTTGGCGCTTCGCCATTCTACAGCAGATTCAGGAATGGGGCTTCAGAGGCCACCTGCCCAGGTTCTTGCAGAACTTCCTACAAGACAGACTTTTCCGAGTGCGCATTAACAACATCTATTCTGATACCTTCGAACTGCAAACAGGGGTCCCTCAAGGTTCCGTCCTATCGGTTCCCCTGTTTGCAGTTGCCATCAATAGTGTCCTGTCAAGAATTCCTAAAGCCATACTGGCGGCTCTGTTCGTCGATGACCTAGTGACTTTCTTCAGGTCAGTCAACAATTCAATCGCTGAACGCCATTTGAAGGTTGCACTGAACCACATAGGTGATTGGGCACGCGAGCGTGGCACTAAATTCTCTATTAATAAAACTCAGTGCATCCACTTTTGCCGACTACGGAAGGCCCACGACAACCCCCGCCTTACCTTAAATAATGTCCAACTATCATTCCGACCACACGTTCGTGTTCTCGGTTTGGTTTTCGATACTAAACTTAACTGGAGCCACCATGTTCGGGAATTACGAAAACGTTGTATGCTAAAATTAAACATCTTAAAGGTTCTCAGTAACACATCGTGGGGTGCAGACAGGACATGTCTGCTGCGTATTTACGGCTCAATGGTTCGCTCCGCTATAGACTACGGTTGCTTCGTGTATTCATCGGCTCGCGACTCAGTCTTGCGTCTTCTTGACACTGTTCATCATAGTGCCTGCCTAGGGACTGCCACCTTATCGTGGTGGGCAGGTTTGCGTGCTTTGTTGATCCCGAGAGCTATGCCGGGGGAAGCGTATGCTTCTGGTAGGGCCACCCAAGCCGGACTGGTCAAGGAGGAGAAGTCAGACGAAGTGCAGTCCACACCCAAATCCCCTTAACCCCCACTGTTCCATTGAATATTTCTCCTCCCACTTGGCCCTGCCCTCCCTTGCTGGACTCCCGTATGACGACTCACGCGACGTACAATGGATCTGATTCGGATGTGGCTTTATTCTTCATTATCATCTTTCTCATCTTCATTATCACCCGCTCATTGTCTCGATTAGCCATCGTTGCATAAATATGAGACATTAAGCCCCATTAATCAATCAATCAATCTTCATCATAGTGGTCTCCGTCTGGCGCTAGGTGCATTCCGCACGAGCCCTGTCCTCAGCCTTTATGCTGAGGCCGGAATGACCTCACTCGCCGAACGACGGAATTACTTGTTGGGTAGGTATGTCATCAAAATACGCCTGCCCAGGGACTGCCACCTTATCGTGGTGGGCAGGTTTGCGTGCTTTGTTGATCCCGAGAGCTATGCCGGCGGAAGCGTATGCTTCTGGTAAGGCCACCCTAGCCGGACTGGTCGAGGTGGAGAAGTCAGACGAAGTGCAATCCACACCCCAATCCCCTTTCCTCCCCTTTCTCTTTTCCTCACGCGCCCTCCTACTTGCCCCTTTCCTCCAAAGAGCCCCATATTTCATATTTCATCTTCATTATCACCAACTCATCGTCTTGATTAGCCTCGTTGCAAAAATATAATACGTGAAGCCCAAATAAAAAAAATAAATAAAAATACGAGCTATGCGGTCACACCCCTCTCACAAAGCTTTGTTTGATCGGTGATTCGTAAATCATTTCAACAATACAACCCTTTGCTACTTTACCGACTGGATTTCGTTTCAGCAATTTCTCCCGCCTTCTCGATTTTGACATTCCTAACCTCTTGGGCCTTGCTCCAAGCCGTACTCCCCCTTCGTTGATCCCGGAACCTATCCTCCTGCTTGACCTATGCCGACACAATAAAAACAATACTTCCGATGCTGTTTTCCGAGCCAGTTTTGGGACTCTGCCATGACCACCGAAATTTTTGCATTATTTTTACGGATGGCTCTAAAACAGGGACGAAGGTAGGTTGTGCCTATTACTGTGGTGATACACGTGCCGGTTTCCGTCTTCACGCTATGTGCTCTGTGTTTACTGCTGAGTTATATGCCATACGGGAAGCTCTCAAGTATGTCATGCGACGCGACATTGGAGGCTATATGATATGCTCCGACAGTCTAAGTGCACTCCAGGCAATCCACGTCATGTACCCTACTCATCATCTCGTCATCGATATTCAGTTTTATTTGGAAAAACTCCGGTTGCGAGGCTCTACCCTTGTTTTCTACTGGGTCCCTGGCCACGTCGGTATTCGGGGCAACGAGCAGGCAGACCTGGCGGCAAATGATTGATTGATTAATGGGGCTTAACGTCTCATATTTATGCAACGATGGCTAATCGAGACGATGGGCGGGTGATAATGAAGATGAGAAAGATGATAATGAAGAATAAAGCCACATCCGAATCAGATCCATTGTACGTCGCGTGAGTCGTCATACGGGAGTCCAGCAAGAGAGGGCAGGGCCAAGTGGGAGGAGAAATTTTCAATGCGACAGTGGGGGGGGGGGGGGGGGAAAGGGGATTGGGGTGTGGACTGCACTTCGTCTGACTTCTCCTCCTCGACCAGTTCGGCTTGGGTGGCCCTACCAGAAGCATACGCTTCCGCCGGCATAGCTCTCGGGATCAACATAGCACGCAAACCTGCCCACCTTGATAAGGTGGCAGTCCCTGGGCAGGACCTGGCGGCAAAGGCAGCAGCTGAACTGCTAATATCTGATATCGACCTTGTTCCTGTCCCGGACGCCAACAGTGGCTTTAAGAACCACCTGCTGCAACTTGGTCAGGCTCGTTGGGACGCGTTGCAGAACAACAAGCTGCGTCAAGTGATGCCCTCTCTCTCGGCTCGAGTGCGGCCCCCTTCTTGCAGACTCTCTCGTCGGGAGGAGGTTGTGTTGGCCCGTGTGCGGATTGGACACAAGCGCCTGACTCACGCCTACCTTTTCGACAGGGAAAAGATTGCCCCAAGGTGTGATACATGTGATGAAATCTTAACCGTTAAACATTTTATGATGGATTGCCCTAAGTACGATGCCCTACGACACCAACTACGCCTAGGTGACTCCTATGAAGCCCTATTGTCGTATGATAACTGTGGCAGACTCCTCAACTACCGGCAACAAAGTAATCTGATTTCACACCTGTAGTGTCTTTGACACCAAAGCATGTTGACGTGTTGTATGTACAAATCTAGAAGGCTTGTTATTACTACTTTTATGTCGACGCTGGCTATGTTATTCTGACTATGATTTTGCTAATTCTTATGTCGTCCATGGCAATGCTTGCAATGGTACTGACTCTCTCGGTTCTGCTATATTGTTCTTGGCACTGTTAAACTGATCTCGATTCATCTGCGTTATCCATGTCGACCATTGCAATGATTTCAATTGACATGATTTGTTTTACATGTAGACTTTATTAAAATTATCTTGGTGGCGCGAATGATCTTCGTTGTCGATGCGCCCTTAAACACTACCAATAATAATAACACTCTTTGATAAGGCCATATCATAAAGCGTCTGAAGTGTCAAAGTTTTATCAAACGAGTATACTCGCGCAACAAATATTTCTCACGTCAGACCCTTCAGCCACAACTCGCACACACGTCTGCAAATAGATAAAACAACAACGCCCGCTCCCCGTGTTCACATAACAACGCATATAAAATTTAAAAAAAAAACACCTCCTTTCGATTCAACACTTACCCCACAGCACATCTTCACCCTCCAGTCGTACTCGTCTGGGCCCGGGGAAGAATAGGCCCAGAAACACTCTGCTAGTCGTAAGAGGCGACAAAAGGAGACCAGTCTCGGCCCGGGGTAGAATAGGCCCAGAGTGACTCTGCTAGTCGTAGGAGGCGACAAAAAGAAGACCCTGCCCCTCCCCCGCCCACAGTCCCACTGAAGATTTCTCCTCCCACTTGGCCTTGCCCTCCCTTGCTGGACTTCCATATGACGACCCACGTGACGTACAATAGATCTGATTCGGATTTGGCTTTATTCTTCATCATCATCTTTCTCATCTTCATTATCACCCGCTCATCGTCTCGATTGGCCATAGTTGCGAAAATATGAGACGTTAAGCAGTTTGCAAGTACGTGCTCCTATGATGCAAACCTAAAACAAATTGATGTACTTTTATTATGTGCGTTATTTTGAAGGTTTGAAAGTTCACATTTTTGTATCTCTAATTGTTGGAAGTACAATTATTTTAGGTAAAATAAGCTTTACATTGATAGAAAATATGTCTTATCGATCGATCGCCTCGCCCCCCCCCCCCCCCCCCCCCCCCACCCCCTTCACTCACTTGTGACAATCAGTAAAACTGTTACACTTACGACGCCCGAAGCAGCATTGAACCCATGTCCATAAGATCGTTTACACCAACCGCCATCCACTATAACGCTGATGCAAGCTGTCCCATTGATACCCTCGCCCGCTTCTTCCGCAAGGCGCTTCGCTTCTGCACCTGCAGGTTTCATGTTCTCTGCAAGATGAGCTGTCCAAGACTTGGAAAATACGAATACATGAATACTAATTATGTACCTTGAGAGTCCTTATGAAGACTAGAAGAAAGAAACCATAACTTGAACCAATTAACATTGTAGAATTATAAGTGATTGATTGATTAATGGGGCTTAACGTCTCATATTTATGCAACGATGGCTAATCGAGACGATGAGCGGCTGATAATGAAGATGAGAAAGATGATAATGAAGAATAAAGCCACATCCGAATCAGATCCATTGTACGTCGCGTGAGTCGTCACACGGGAGTCCAGCAAGGGAGGGCAGGGCCAAGTGGGAGGATAAATATTCAATGGGACAGTGGGGGGGGAAAGGTGATTGGGGTGTGGACTGCACTTCGTCTGACTTCTCCTCCTCGACCAGTCCGGCTTGGGTGGCCCTACCAGAAGCATACGCTTCCGCCGGCATAGCTCTCGGGATCAACAAAGCACGCAAACCTGCCCACCACGATAAGGTGGCAGTCCCTGGGCAGGTAAAATTATAAGAATTTGGAAATTATCTATTTGATAATATATTTTGTTACAAATTTTAAAAAATATGTTTTTCGGTTTTTATTGATACAACTGGACTTGAACCCAAGGCTCATAAAAAACATGGGCATTTGGGGAGTTTTTGTCCATTAGTCGAATAGTTGCCTTATTACTCCTTGTAATACACTATGCATATAATCGTGTGAAAATCCCCATACCAAGTTAAATGTTGGAAGTGCAATCAATGGCGTCTCTCCTTTAAAACCGTTAACTTTGCCATTCGATGTTTCCGCCTCACGCATGTTGTCCCGCACTTCTTCGTGTGCACGGTCGTTGAAATCGCGTTCGTCAATCGGGTATTTAACTGTTATATTTACAGTTGTCCCTGGCTAGTAACAAAAGCAACACTCAATGAAGCCATTGAATTGTGTGCTGTTTTGCAATATTGGACGGTCTACGGAATCCACAGCACAGCAAAAAGAAGCCAATTTTGAATTTACTTGATTTTGGCCCACTTTACACCTGACCCCTGTTGTAAAAATATGTATTGCTCGTTCTACGAAATTTTCAAAGTATAATTTCATAATAGGCTCAACTTTACCGAACCAAGTCCACACAAACCGTGTCTAGAGAGGAAGCTCGTTAATAATAATATGTATTGGCCACATCGTGTTCTTTGAAGATTTAAACATGGCGGCCCCATCTGTATTAAAATTATTGGTAAAGTTGAGCCCACTGTGTAGAAATCCACCCACTTTTGTCCTGCTACGAAGTGGGAGTTGGTGTGCAAGGTTGTTGTTGGTGTTGCTAGCAACCAGGCTAGACTCAATTACAGATACTCAGACTCGAGACTCAAAGAACTTTCGGCGCAGGTCTAGTTGACTTATTTTCAGGCTTTGTTGATCCCGAGAGCTATCGTTGCATAAATATGAGACGTTAAGCCTCATTAATCAATCAATCAATCAATCCGAGAGCTATGCCGGCGGAAGCGTATGCTTCTGGTAGGGCCACCCTAGCCGGACTGGTCGAGGAGGAGAAGTCAGACGAAGTGCAGTCCACACCTCAATCCCCTTTCCTCCCCTTTCTCCTTTCTTCACGCGCCCTCCTACTTGCCCCTTTCCTCCAAACAGCCCCCTATTTCATCTTCATATATCATCCACTCATTGTCTCGATTAGCCTCGTTGCAAAAATATGAGACGTTAAGCCCAAATATCAATATCATCATCATCAAAGAACTTTCGGCGCAGGTCTAGTTGACTTATTTTCAGGTTAATCTGCTTTTGGCTCACGCGGAGTTACTGGAGTCGAAACTAATAAACGTATCGAATGAATGAATTCGTAGTAACTATTTCGAGTGGAGTTACAACTGTCCTCGCTGTCCGCGCGCGTGGACGTCCTTTTGGACGCACAGACGATGACATTGGACATTCCGATTCACTAGAAATAGAAATTACTTCGGAAAGTGCATTAGGCCTAATGCGTTCCGATTCATATGACTTTCGAAGTTTTTCAGCCGCGCTGCGAGAGCTAGAGCTGCAAGTAGAGGGACCTGGGGGCTCACTGTTCATTAACATATCCACGGGAGGTACGATAGCAGGGCAACCACGAATCCACTTGACGTAAAGACGATATTTATTTTTAGAGTTGTCGCTCTGACCCAAGTGTCTACACACTCGAGAGAATATTGGGTTACTGCTTTTTAAATTACTCAATGTAGGCCTACTAGCCGTTAATCTATCTTCTCCTAAAGATCGGTCTCCCAGAGCGTCCAAAAATATTCAGGCGGACTAGCGGTGCAATTACAAAAATACCCGGAATTTTTTCATCGTGGTTTGGCGAGTTGACAAATGTTAAGTATTCATATGAACGCGAAGCACAAGCCACCGAGTAGGTCTGAGTTGGTCCATCTTACCCAACTAGTACTTGTAATACAAACTAAGCTATGATTAATCAGTCTTAAAGGTGACATCCAAGTGTATTTCTGTTGCTTCCTCTAAACGATGTAGCATTCGGGGAGAGGCAAAAACAACTGTCGTTCCTTCCCAGGCATTCCCGTGCAACACTTGGTGGAAGAAAGGTAACCTTTGGGCTCTTTTGGTGAACCCAAATCTTACATTTTCGTCCCTCCCAAGCTCTTGCACTAAATGGAGCAGGGTTGCAGAGATGAGGGTTAACGCTGATATCCTGGAGCTGATCATCCTGCTCAGGTGTTGGCACTAATTTAGCGGTATCGCTTAGTACCCTAGCTGTAGGGTTTTGCCAAAACGGTGAATCCACTCTGACGAACCAATTAATCTGCCGAATGCGGCTAGTGTTCTTGGTATTTTGCGGATCTGACCTTGCTCGAATTTTGACCATAACTTGTCTCACCGAGTTTAAATTAAGGCTCGAGTTCGTGGCACTCGACATCAGTCCCAATCCGAGGTATAAGGTGCATTACCCCAGGCCAGTGGGCTATCGTGGGTCGAGGGCTGTTGTTCTTGTGCGGGCGTGGCCACCCGTGCGTCTACTGACATACCATAACGAAGGTAGTAGGCATGACTCTATTTACGATAAAATTGATACAATTGCCTCGCTGTGGGAGGCAGGCCCAGGCACGTGCCAGTTTTAGGTCGTTTATCAAATATGGATTTGATTAGCGGCAGAAGCTCTAGGATTTCCCGCCGTTCCTGTTCCCGGAGGCTCGCTGTTTCCGTGGGGAAGTAGGGACGGGGCTCTGAACAACTGTCCTGAATGTGCCCTTTCTTGTTGCAAATGCGTCACATTCGTCGCGCTATAGGTTTGGATGCCGGAGATGCCATGATGGAGTGGGTAAACGAATGCCCTCGTTTAATGCGCATACAATTGTTGAAATCCTGAAACATACAAGGAGGACATGAATTTCACTTACGCCCACGTTTACGTATAAATCTTAAGTGTTTCATTAGGCCCCCGTTGAACACTTACGCCCACACCTTGACGTATATGGGCGTCTGGTGTGGTTATGTACCACCGCGGTAAGGACATACAAGATTAGGGTATCCCCCTGGAATGCGGGCGTGTTTCTACAGCCATCACCTCCATGTGTGTGTGTATCGGAAACAACACAGTGTAGGGGAACCCTTCTTGGGTCCTTTGGTCACGGCCCCCTTTCTTACAGAACACTCGAGACCTGATCCATTGACGCATGTTGCCCCGCACTTCTTCGTCTGTACGGTCGTTGAAGTCGCGTTCGTTTATCGAGTATTTAACTGTTCTATTTATAGTTGCCCCTGGGTAGTAACAAAAGCTAAACCCAAAGAAGCCAGTGAATTGTGTGCTGTTTTGCAATAATGCACGGGCAACGGAATCCACTGCACAGCGAAAAGGAGCGAACTTTAAATTAACTTGATTTTGGCCCATTTTCCACCTGACCCCTGTTGTAAAAATATATATTGCTTGTTCTACGAATTTTTTCAGTATAATTTCATAATAGGCTCAACTTTACCGAACCAAAGTCCACACAAACCGTGTCTAGAGAGGAAGCTCGTTAATAATAATATGTATTGGCCACATCGTGTTCTTTGAAGATTTAAACATGGCGGCCCCATCATATAATTATAAATATAGGTCAAGTTGAGCCCACTGTGTAAAAATCCACCCACTTTCTACCTTTCCTTGTACAGGAGCAAATCATTAATTTGTTTATATTATATATTATATATTTGTTAATTGTTAATGTGTTCTTGCTGTTAGTCTTGAATTCGTGATGTAATGTAGTATGTCTGCGGTTGGTTTTTTGGGTACGTGTTATGTATGCGCGTAGCGTAAATGTATCGTAGCTTCAAAACATTCACAACCCTACGTAATGGTATATGTTTATATAAACACAAAATACGATGCTCCGTCACATTACAATCTAAACTCTACAAGGTAGAGCCGCCAACTCTCCAAAGCCCAGACGACCGCTAACGCCTCCATGTCCGTGGTCCTATACTATACTCCCGGCCCACGAAGAATGCGACTGGCGTAGGATATCTCGCAATCCATGCCTGCATCGTCCTCCTGGATTATTACGGTGCCTAAACCGTATCCCGAACTATCAGTCTAAACAAAGAATCTCCGACTCGGTATCGGATGGTGCAGCATGGTGACATAACGTCAAATAGTAAAACACTGTCTCTCCTCCAAAGACATACTGGCAATTTTTATTTTAAGTTTTGCTAATTACCGGAGCTTAAAGACTTGCAACCACCCCTCTATCGTTGATTTTGATGTAAGTTTGAAACCCATATTAGTTTCCCTCATGAAATGATAAAACGCGGGTGACTTGTAATACATTGAAAGGGCGATTTGTTTTTCGTCTTCATCCCACGGTGTGTTATCTTTGTGCATGATTTGCATACGAAGAAGAGGCGACGCCTTATCAGATAACAGTTTGTCTGCACCCGTGAAGATTTCCTCTCCCATTGGATCTATGCTCTCCAGATTAAAGTCTCAACACTTGGCATAAACTTAACGGTTCCATACCGATCTTTTCTTTTAGTTACAGGTTGTTTCAAGTGTGTGTCTGGCTAGCTGAACTCTTTTTTTTCTTACGTTTTCAACTCTCCACTTTATTTGACGAACGAAAGAAAGACAAGAAAAACTCCTATTTGGCTAAGTTAACCCCCCCCCCCTCCTCCCCCCTCCCCCGTTAATACACACATGGGATCTACTAACAAACAGAAGACACAGAAATGAATTCTCACGATACCTTAATTTATCCCGTGCCGCAGTTTATAATCGTTAGCCCCACGTTGGTCGCGCCAAATTGTCACACTCAAAACTCGAATGTTGCCCGACAGGATCGAGTTGACTTAAAAGTACATGTTAATTTGCTAGCTCAGTCGATGATTACGAATCTCATTAATTAATTATATATTATCAGAAACGGGATGTGATCAGTATAGAAATGGGGTTAAATTATAACCAATAAATTTACTCTACTTTAGGTATAATTAAAGAAAAACACATCTTACAATGAATGTAAAACACTTCTACATAAGGGCCCATTGCTAACTACTTATTACTAAAGAATAAATTGAACAATTCTCATAGGAATTTAAACCAATTGTGATTATGACGTAAAAAATATTGAAATTAAAAATTGATATTCAATCAAAAATTTCAACCATGGAAATTAAAAGATTTAGTACTCATCCATTGACGTTGTTGCTGTTGCCGAGGTTGTTGTGGTTGTTGTTGTTGTTGTTGTTGTTGTTGTTGTTGTTGTTGTTGTTGTTGTTGTTGTTGTTGTTGTTGTTGTTGTTGTTGTTGTTGTTGTTGTTGTTATTGATGATCCGGAAATATTCGAGGTGTTGTCCACGTGCGTTTGACAGCTGTCAGGGGTGCTCCTTTTACTTTCAAAATGGCGTCCAAAATGGCGTCTCCTTCCCACGGAATCACGGTAGTGACGTCACGATTTCTAGAAGGTTCCAGCGTCATGAGGGTTATGTCCTTTTTACTCGCACAGTCCGGTAATACTTTAATGTTTTAAAATCAATTCTATACGTGCGTAATTTGCACAATCCGCGCACACTTAGCTCACGCCCGTCACAAGCCAACTGTTAGAATGTCCATTTCACCTGCAAGCCGTCAACGTGTCCACGAACTGCCGCGAACTGTTTAATAAGTTTTCATGAACAAAATGTTTAAAACACTATGCACTTTTTACCGTTTCACACCTGGCTCGTGCCCGAGGCACTCGAGCTGTTTGACCATCCTCACGGACCGTCGCGAACTGTCCTCTCCCCTCTCAACAGGTACATTTAAACCCTCGGGTTGTGACGTAGCTGTTCACTTCCCCTCACGGCTTCACTACCACGTCTCATGGCTTGTATCTTGTAAGAGCGTCCGAAACATAGCACCCTTTAACATGGCCTTCTAGAAGCTCCTTTAGATTTCTTACCCCGTTCGCACCATGTAGGCCTTCGGGCACTTTCTCCTGCAACCCCTCACACTTTAAACCTGGTCCACCTCACCGTGTTGGACTCTACCACTCCTGAATAGAGGTGCCTCTCCGTCTGCGTGTCCACTGAAGCGTTATTAATTCGCTCTTCTGTGCAGTATTTTTAACACCAACCACGTACTGGTCCCATTGTGCGTTCTCATAAAATTTTACAAAATATAAATAATTAACCATTTAAATGATAATTGCTGAAGGCTGAATACATGAGACATTTTCAGTATGCAATTCAGGCCTTACCATGACAACTTAAATATTGAAAACATTGTAATTAATCACATTATAATCAATAAAAACACTTTATATTAATTATTAATTAACATTCAAAATCACTACCATGGTTTGGAAGGATAATGGGACTGGCTGTAGTGTCACATTGTTTTACATCATATTGAGCTTCACCACATCATAATGATGTTGAACCCTTTGTCGCTTGTTACGACATGCAAGCATTGAGCTACCCTGGCCCTATTCAACCCTGGACCAAACAAATAAATTCCAACTAAGAATATAAGAAAATATTGTTTTCTCATTTTGTGTACTAATGTATGATACTTCAAAAGAAACTACTACTTTTTCGTACAGCTAATATAGGCGTACCTACCAAAGAAGAAATGAAAATGTGATACATTTACATGCACACGCTTTAATGAAATATAAATCCTGCCACTAAACAATCCACAAATCAGTACCTAGTTTAGATGTTGATTTTGTTATACTTGTAATTCCTAGTAAAGTGTAAACTATTAATGTTTCTAATTTCAGAATCGTTATTAATGTTTCTAATTTCAGAATCGTTTGACACATTTGTACATGCCTCAACTTTATAATACCAATTTAGACATTTGTATATAATTAATAATAATTTAAAAATGTGTTACCAAAGGAGATAGTTGACACAGTCATCATGTTACACATTATTCTATCTATCTTATGGAGGTTTCCACTGGTTTGCTCCGGGTGTGCTCCCAGGCACTCACTGACACTCCATAGTGCTTTAAATCTCTTTTGCAACTATGACTAATTGGGCAATTAACTTGCAAGAACAATTATGATGTTATAAATGTTTTATTAGTTGGTAGGTAGGCGCTGTGCTTAGTTGGGGGTGGTTGTGTATTTAAGATGGCGTACTTACATTCAAACTTCTTCAACTCTTGTATTACCAGCCTAGCCTGCACTACCTTCAAAGTTGGTTGCAGGTCTTCGCAGGTCAAAAGACGTAGTTCTGTCATTCCCTCTTCACCGAGAGTATCCATCAGTTGTCTAATACCACCCAACTTGGTGTCGTCGATTTTCTTTAATGTTTTATTAAAAAACCCAATCACTGTATCAATGCCTGTAAGATATGCACAAATCTTATTATTTATAAGACAATATTATTATCATGAGAAGTAAGCAAAAACATACGGACAGTAGTCAAAGTAGTTATTCTCCTTGTAAATCAGTTTTAATAGCCTAACTGAATTTAGGATCGATATAAAAAAAAAATAACAAGGATCATTTCCTAAACATTAATAATGATCAACTTTAAATTATTTGTATACTTCAGAGTTGAGATCGGATAAATTCATGCATCGTTGTTGTTCATCACTTGTTATACTGGTCACTGTATTTGGCATAAAATGCTATATGTGGCCAATTCATAAATAAATAAATAAAAAAAAATTCATGTAACCAGTGAACAATAGTAAACAATATTTTGATAAATTGATTTGATTATTCAAAAGTCAAAACAGATTTACCCATCCTCGTATCATGGGCATAGGGGAGGGGATAAGGGGGTTCCATCCATATATATCTACTTACTATTCTCAAGATAATATAATCAACAATACAGCGATACACGGTATTTAAATTTGTGTGTTTTTTTCTACCAAGTCAACGTGTGCCCTAGCTTTTCCTAGTTTTACCTAGTCATTTCCTTGCCATTGTTTCAATCACGCGATACTCTATTTTCCGTGTAGGCCACACGGAAAATAGAGTCGCGTATGATTGAAACAATGGCAAGGAAATGACAATGATGTCAAAGTGTAAATTCTTGTTTTTAATTGTGTGCACATGAAAGTAAATAATTGGCGTTATAATCACCGTCGTCATTGCAATTTACTCTCTAATCACTTGTATAGTTATTAAATTATTAGTTGGTATTGTTCTTTTTATTACGTACAAGCGGTACAAAAACACAAAAATTATATTATACTATGATCAACAACACAATCGATAACTTTCGAATCGCAGAAGCAGGCAAAATATCTTTTTGCAATCGGTAAGCTAAGAAAAACATTGCAATGAGTCGACATCGAAAGCTTTTATCTTTTCGTTCTGTTGTGGTAAAATATTGAATGAGTAGAATTTGAATGAAGACTGGCCTGTCGGGTGGGGTGGCCGTGCAAAAAAAAACAATTCAATGCACAAATATATATTCATCACTTATTCAATTACCTTTTTGCTCATTTGATGTCCTCATGCACTCATCTCTTTCCTTACTTTTCTACTTCCATTACTCTCTTCTTCATGCGTGCCAGCCCTCTTTGCGACCTAAACGCCCACCACCCCCGACGGCCCATAACCCCCAACGGTCCAAACGCCCCCCCCCCCCCCCCCCCCTGACGGATTTCCTTATGACGACCCCGGCGATATCTGATGGTTATGATTCGGCCGACGTCTTATAACCTAGCTGTTGAGTACGTCGCAAAACCCCAAATAACTAACTAACTAAATTAAAAGACTATAGAGTTGTCCAGGCACTAAACAAGTTTTTTTTACCTAAGTCAATTTTTAGACGGCTACAAAAATAAAATCATTCACAAAATCAAGCGAGCTGCTTTCCGCCAATGCACAGCCTTATGTTGTAAATCCTGCATAATAAAGTAAACAAATAATGTAAAAGTAAATGTTACAATGTAGGCCTGCACTTGAAGAATTAATTTTAATATTTGTGTTTGGAAACAATCTTCATTTTGTTCTAATCGCACATATTATATATACTTTCAATTGATGAGTAAGTAAGTAAGCACAACACTACAAGGAATAAAACGGAATATTGGGGGGGGGGGGGGATATTTGTTGGTTTTTAAGGGAATATATGAGCGCAAATTTCAATGGTATTTAGGGAATATATAACTCCGGTCGCTACAGGGATTATAGTGGCAAGTACCCACAATGAAAAAGGTATTATTGACTCCCGGAATTAGGCTGTCGAGAGGCAGCTAATAAATATATAATATATTATCTATGGATACGCTTTTTAAATGCCGGGCACATAGGGCTTACCTCTTGTAACGTCTTGGGGCACCATCAATTACGACGTCAATGGACGAGTCGACAAAGCAACAGTTGAACATATTCACTAGTAAAAAAGGGATCGTGAAACATGGCTATTTCGTTCCCTGGAGATGAAGTACTTCGATTGCAAATTTTGGAACCAACACTTTAGTCCCATGGAAATCATACAACGGGTAGTTGGTGTTGTGACGTCCCGTCATTGTGGAACTTGTTATCGGTAACAGTTATATTACAGTTTACTGTTGTGCCGTCTTTTTCGGTCTTATTTGTTAAGTGAGTTGGTATTCGTGTGTTTTGTGACCACGATAGTTATTGAGAAGGCGGTGACTGTTTGAATTTGTTGATTTGTGTTGCCGAGCGACGGTGAATGGGTTTGATTGAAGAGTCGTGTTTTGGACGAGGACGAGGTTTTGGGAAAGTGATTGGTTTGAGGTCTGCAATTTGTTCGGGTTATCCTTTTCCACGTTTGTGGCGGTTGTGGAGGGGCCATGCAACCGGCGTGAGCTGTATCTAGGCCTAGGCTAGTACGAAGGAGTACGCGGATCGAGGAGCGTACACAAGCCGAAGAAAAGAGATACGAACTGTTAATAAGTTATGTTATTTAAACCGTAATACCATATGTACGGTGGCCACCTTTCTTTTTTCTTTTCTTTGAATAATACTCTTACAAATTTGGTTACAAGTTCCACGGACGATTCCGCATCCTCAAGTTCATAATGTAATAAATTCTAAAACTGATTCAATTGTTAGTCCATATACCTATTACCCAGACAGGTATTCTTTGTTCCTCCTGTCTGGTGTTATTTCTTTTTAAATGAACAAAGTGGCGCCCAAAGAAGTTTTGTGAAGGTTGAGAAGGTTATGAGAATGAAGGAGATCCACGACCGTTCTCCACAATTGAACCCCTAGCCGGACCCGTGGTAAGAAGTGGTAAACGGTGGTGTTACATAATTGGCGCTCGAACGTGGGGCTCGAGACGATTGAGGTGCGTACGGGGTTGTTATGGTTCCCCTGTGGTTGTTATTTGGCATACGTGTGCGTTATTGGCTCATTACAATTGAGGTGGGTGTTATTGGCTCGATACGAGCATACATGTGTGTTGTTGCCCTTTACAATTGAGGTGCATACGTGGTTGTTATTGTCTCGTCGTTGTTGTTGTGTCGACGTGATTGTTATTGTGCCCACGTGGTTGTTATTGTTAGCACAGTACAGGCTGTCTCCGTACGTGGTGGATTGTATTGGTCGCTGTGCTTGACGATTTGTTGACAATTGGTTCTTCGTTGGAGTTTCATTGTTGTGTTATCTAGTTTTGTAGTGAGTCTGGTTATTCGACTACGTGTTTGGTATTATTCCAAGTAAAATCGTTTTATCTCTGTTGTGATTGGTCAATGCTTGGTCTCGGGGTATTGTTGTTTATAGTAGTTGTTGTTTTGAATCGTGTCTTGTAGATTCGAGGGTTTTTAAGATGGCTGACTTGGATCGAGAACTGACTGCGATTGGTACTAAGTTGACCGAATTGTCTATGCTAATTTCTGATTATGAGGGAGATGCAGAACAATCAAGAACCATTTCACTTAGACTGGTATTAGCTGAACGTCGACTTCACTTGTTAGGTGACAGTGATGCGGTGCAGGAGCGTATTCGTCCACTAAATGAGGATGTTGCTCTACTTAATCGTAGATTTCTTAACATGGTTGAAGCAGTAGGTACAATTCCAGCGGTAGCGGTGCCAGAAGTTCGTAGAGAGGCTCAACGCTCGGAGAGGAATATGATTCCGGTGGCTAAGTGGAATTTAAAATTTACTGGTGAGAGTTCTGATATGAGTTTGGGTGCGTTCTTAGAACGCGTAGATGAATTGTGTTCAGCACGTAACGTCACTAAGGAGCAGCTATGGACCGAAGCAGTCGATATTTTCAGTGGATCTGCGTTGATTTGGTTTCGGTCTGTCAAACGAAATACTCATTCTTGGGCGGAACTGGTTACAGAAATGAGGGCTGAGTTTTCACCCAGCGATAATGATGACAGTTTAATGGAAGAGATAAGGGCTAGGACCCAAGGTGACTCAGAGCGAATAGGCATGTACCTAGCTGTTATGGACAATTTATTCAATCGGTTATCGTATGTTGTGTCTGAAGAGGATAGGTTACGAGTAATAAAGAAGAACGTTCTGCCTTCGATAATGGAAAAACTTTGTCTTCAAGATGTAGGATCAATTGACAGATTACGAGAGTTGGGTCGTAGGGTTGAGGACAGTTTTCTGTTATCTCATAAATTCCGCCCTCCTCCATCTTCCAAAGTATCACTGGAGCCTGATTTAGCTTACCAGGGGGTGAGTAAATCGCGTATTAAATTGGAAGCGACTACGACTGTACCACCAGTACAACTTGCGGTTACCGCGGCTAAACAAGTGAAATGTGCATGTTGTGGTTGGGCCGGTCATTCGATTAGAGATTGTCAGAAGAGAGGTAATCGGAAATATTGCTTTACTTGTGGGAAGGTTGATGCGACAGTTTTAACTTGTTCGGATTGTTCAAAAAACGTCGTAGGGCAACGCAATCCCGTAGGCGAGCGTTGATTGTCCCGGATAGGCCTACGAATAAATGTATGGATAATATTGGAATGACCAATGTTTCACCATGTGTAGTAGAAGGCGTTATGACCAAACATAAAGAGGATTGTCGTTATTATTTGGATATAGATATTTTCGGCCGGAAGGTTAGAGGCTTATTGGACTCTGGCGCTTCACGCACGTTCTTAGGAGGCAAAGGTTGGAAAATTGTACAACAACTTGGGTTTAAGGTTCAACCAACAAATGTTAGTGTGTTAGTGGCGAATGGGGCTGAATGTGAGGTAGAAGGTATTGTCGATTTACCACTCACCTTAGACAATCGTTCTGTTGTTCTTCCGGTCATGATTGTTCCCGAAGTAAAATCTACCCTTATTCTAGGCATTGATTTTTGGAACGCTATGAAATTGGTACCCGACGTTAGTGAGGGGACTTGGTCATTTTCCGACACCCCTGATATAACCTGTGAGTCTCTACGTGTTCTACAACCACGTGAAAACTTAACCCTTGAGCAAGAGAGACGTCTAAAAGAGTTGTTAGATAGAAACATTGCTGAAAACGTAAATATTCCTAGTGAACCTACGCCGTTAATACAGCACCGTATCGATTCGGGTGATGCGTTACCAATTAAACAGCGGTATTACCCTGTGTCACCTGTAGTTCAAGCAGAAATTAATCGAGAATAAGATCAGATGTTGAAGGATGGTATTGTGGAACCTTCTATGAGTCCTTGGAGCTCACCCATTATTTTGGTGAAGAAACCTTCTGGCGCGTATCGTTTCGTGGTAGACTACCGTAAGGTTAATGCGTGTACAAAAAAGGATGCGTATCCCATACCTTATGTGTCAGCGATATTGGATCGTCTTAGAGATAGTCGATATTTATCTTCACTCGATATAAAAAATGCTTTTTGGCAGATCGGAGTGGAAGAAGCTAGTAGAGATAAGACAGCGTTCACAGTACCAGGTAGAGGGTTGTTTCAATTTCGGAGGATGCCGTTCGGGTTACATAACAGTCCCGCGACTTGGCAGCGTTTGATCGATAAAGTTTTGGGTCCCGATCTCGAACCCTATGTCTTCGTATATCTGGATGACATAATCTTGGCTACATCCAGCTTTCAGCAACATTTGGAACTATTGGAAGAAATTTTCCGTCGTTTACGTAAAGCATCATTGACACTAAATATGGAAAAATGTCATTTCGTGCGTCCTGAACTTAAATATCTTGGTTACGTTATAGATCGTTGGGGTCTTCATGTTGATCCGGCCAAAGTAGAGGCAATCGTTAACTATCCTCGCCCGACGAAAGTCAAAGAAGTACGTCGTTTTGTAGGGATGGCTTCGTGGTATCGACGGTTTATACCGGATTTGTCAACTACGGTTGCTCCACTTACGGCGTTACTTAAGAAAAGCACAGGTTGGAAGTGGGAAAGCGTTGCCGAGGAAGCTTTTTGTAAAGTTAAAACTTGTCTGGCTAGTGCTCCAGTTCTTACTTGTCCCGATTTCTCCAAACCATTTGTTTTACAGACCGATGCTTCAGAGTTTGGAATTGGTTGTGTTCTATCTCAGGAATCCGACGAAGGGGAACAAGTAATCGCCTATGGTAGCCGTACCCTTACTAATGCAGAAAGGAGATTTTCCGTTACCGAAAAAGAATGTCTTGCTGTCATTTGGGCGGTAGAGAAGCACCGTGCTTATTTAGAAGGCTCGCAATTCACGGTCATAACAGATCACCATAGTCTTCTGTGGTTGAATAATTTGAGAGATCCTGTTGGTCGACTAGCTAGGTGGGCGGTCCGACTTCAACAATACAATTTTACAATTATACATAGGAAAGGGTCTGCACATGTTGTTCCCGACGCTTTGTCAAGAGTGAAAGAACCAGTGGCAGTGTTGGAAGTTGTAGCTCCCATTCTAGACAAATGGTATTTAAAAATGTGTGATCAGGTACGAGAAAAACCCCAAGATTTTTCTGTTTGGCGTCTAGAAGGCGTGAAACTTTTCAAATTGTGTTACGATTATAGTAAGTTACCTGTGGAGGAAAGCGTGTGGAAACGCGTGTTACCTGAAGAGTTGCGTCGAGAGGCTATTATGGAATGCCACGACGAACCCAATGCTGGTCACCGAGGAATGTATAAGACTTTAGCTCGACTCGCTCAAGAATATTATTGGCCGAAGATGAAATTTGATGTATGTCGCTACGTGTCGTCTTGTCACGTGTGTGCTCAGCACAAAGTCTTACAGAGGCGTCCTGCTGGATTACTAAATCCTCGAGTGTTTCCGTCTTGTCCATGGGAAGTTCTTACTTTGGATTTAATCGGTCCATTACCCCCTTCTTTGAAAAGAAATAAATTTATCCTCGTTGTACAAGATACACACACAAAGTGGACTTATCTATTTCCATTACGAAACTCAACTAGTCAAGAGGTACTTTTTCAGTTAATTAACTCCGTGTTTCTCGAGAATGGAGCTCCTCGTCGTATCATTGTTGATAATGGACCCCAACTAGCGTCTAACGATTTCAAACAGACCATGGATGCCTATGGCGTGGAGGTGCAATTCACCCCTCTTTACCACCCACAAGCTAATCCAGTGGAACGAATGAATAAGGAAGTTGGCAACATTATTGCAATTTTTGTTGGAGAGAACCAGCGGAAATGGGACATATTACTACCTCAAGTTCAATATGTGCTCCGGACGAGTAAACATGAGACGACCAAGTACACTCCTGCTTATTTACAATATGGACGAGAATTGAGTCTTTGTGGGAAACGTGACCGTTCCACATTCGACACGTCTGGAGAGAAGATTGCAATGGGTATAGAAGAGAGATGGGCTGGTCTCGAAAATATTCGTGAAAGAGTACAGTGTAACGTTGCAGAGGCCCAACGTCGTCAAGCACGGAATTATAACTTGCGTCACCAACCTGTTGAATATCGAGAGGGAGACCGAGTTTGGAGACGTAACTTTGTTTTGTCTGATGCTACCAAATACTTTTCAGCCAAACTGGCAAAGAAATTTGTAGGACCTTTCGTTGTTTCTAGGAAGTTGTCACCTGTTGTGCTAGAACTCAAAGATCTGACTGGTAAAGCAGCAGGAAAGTGGCATGTGGTGGATCTTAAAAATGTTTTCTCAGGCTAAGATTGGCTTTCTAAGAAAATCAGGATTTTCTTTTGTAGGCAGAGGGGGTGTGACGTCCCGTCATTGTGGAACTTGTTATCGGTAACAGTTATATTACAGTTTACTGTTGTGCCGTCTTTTTCGGTCTTATTTGTTAAGTGAGTTGGTATTCGTGTGTTTTGTGACCACGATAGTTATTGAGAAGGCGGTGACTGTTTGAATTTGTTGATTTGTGTTGCCGAGCGACGGTGAATGGGTTTGATTGAAGAGTCGTGTTTTGGACGAGGACGAGGTTTTGGGAAAGTGATTGGTTTGAGGTCTGCAATTTGTTCGGGTTATCCTTTTCCACGTTTGTGGCGGTTGTGGAGGGGCCATGCAACCGGCGTGAGCTGTATCTAGGCCTAGGCTAGTACGAAGGAGTACGCGGATCGAGGAGCGTACACAAGCCGAAGAAAAGAGATACGAACTGTTAATAAGTTATGTTATTTAAACCGTAATACCATATGTACGGTGGCCACCTTTCTTTTTTCTTTTCTTTGAATAATACTCTTACAAATTTGGTTACAAGTTCCACGGACGATTCCGCATCCTCAAGTTCATAATGTAATAAATTCTAAAACTGATTCAATTGTTAGTCATATATACCTATTACCCAGACAGGTATTCTTTGTTCCTCCTGTCTGGTGTTATTTCTTTTTAAATGAACAAAGTGGCGCCCAAAGAAGTTTTGTGAAGGTTGAGAAGGTTATGAGAATGAAGGAGATCCACGACCGTTCTCCACAATTGAACCCCTAGCCGGACCCGTGGTAAGAAGTGGTAAACGGTGGTGTTACAGTGTAGTCCGTTAATTCAACAGCTCGTATCACGGTAACATTCTTCCTATCATGCACTTCGTAAAGTAAACGTAAGCAATATACGTCCTAAAGACAAGCTTGACAAGTCGCATTTGAGTATTACGTATGTGTCGACCTTGTAAGCGATTCCCCTAAAGTTGGCTTTTGTTTCAACTTGGGAATCGCTCTCTTCTAATCCATGAGTCGCAATAGCATGTTGTATTTCTTCACCAAATGAATGTTTTGCATTTTCATAGCTAACGAACTGATTTTTACCGACATAGTGGCAATCGGAAAATAGTCCATTTATGCTGTATAACGCCTGAAGGTACTGGTGTTTGGTAGCTAAGTTTTGGTAATATTCTTGAAACACTTGGCCTGTTTAGCACAAAGTAAGAATGTTTTGATTCAAACCTCAACGTATACACTCTAATAAGTGGTCAAAACTTCAGTGCTAGGTGCGCATAATGGCTTAAAAAGTGGTGCTTAGGTCTTAGTTTGACGTTTGGAAATAGCTCTTTTCTGGCTTCAAGATAGTACTGAATTTGGAGATCCATGTATGCCAATTGAGACTCGCCAGTTACGGATGCTGTGACAAATCGGACTATCTCAATTAGTACAATAACCATTTGCCAAACAGGATCTTCCAAACCTACGTGTTGTTTTACTTTGTTGCCTATTATAACAACGGCAGAAATCTTAAAAAGTTCCAATTTTGAACGGCATGGCCTTTTAATTTATAACTGTTGTTATCTATTTTGGCGGGTTTGTCTTGTGTGTCTGTGCCCTGGAAACGCGTCTGGTTTATTCTTCTGTTAATATAATCATAAGTGAAGGCATTTTTTTCTCGTACAAAATAACTTAATGCCAACGGAATGTCATATTGAATTACCCCCTCAAATATATCGTGTGCTAAACAAGGAGGTAAATCTTCTTCGACATTAAAATGTTGCAACTGATTTAAAAGCGCATATGATTTGACACCTTTTACGTGGTTTCGTTCGGGTGCTGAACTTAAAGAGTTCTGCCTTGCATATTCGGCGTTGGCTTCTTTGGTGCGCTTGATTGATGCTTCATTATTTCCATTGTGGAAAGAGACGAGATCTATTTCACAGAATCTACAGAAATGTGAAGCGCTGAAACTTTCGCACATTCCTGCTATTGCATGACTTCCTAAGTTGTCATCCAACACTACTGACAATATCACAGGTATTTTTGTGTCACCAGGACTGATACAGATACCGTTTTCTTCAAGTTCTTTCAGTTCCCTCAACAGAAGTTTAAACACTTTTTCCTGCTTGAAGTATGTGAAGTCTACTTGTTTGCACAGCAGAATCAACTGCATTGGATCGATTTTTGATCTATTCCAAACGTGGATGTTTCCAATTGTGTAATAGAATGCGAGAAGCTTGTGAAGCCCCCGCCCGGCCCCCAAGGGATTAACAATCTCAAAGGCATCTTGATACACAATCAGTTGTATGGCACTTTTATTATTACCAAGTATTTTATGGTTTTTGAAAAAACTCCCATCGCTCAAATCACGCAATTGGCCGTCGGTAGTACTGCGATTATCTACGTTATCTCTCCTGCCCAGGGACTGCCACCTTATCGTGGTGGGCAGGTTTGCGTGCTTTGTTGATCCCGAGAGCTATGCCGGCGGAAGCGTATGCTTCTGGTAGGGCCACCCAAGCCGGACTGGTCGAGGAGGAGAAGTCAGACGAAGTGCAGTCCACACCCCAATCCCCTTTCCCCCCCACTGTCCCATTGAATATTTCTCCTCCCACTTGGCCCTGCCCTCCCTTGCTGGACTCCCGTATGACGACTCACGCGACGTAAAATGGATCTGATTCGGATGTGGCTTTATTCTTCATTATCATCTTTCTCATCTTCATTATCACCCGCTCATCGTCTCGATTAGCCATCGTTGCATAAATATGAGACGTTAAGCCCCATTAATAATAATACGTTATCTCTGTATTGTTGGAAAACAGTGCGATCCGCAAGAAGAGCTTTTAAAGTGTGTGTGATCGGGACATAGAGGTAGTGACGTTCACGATTGTTTTCATTTAAGCCTAAGCTTATTGCTTGCGGGGGAACAAAATGAAACAATTCTCGGAAGAGTTTTAATCTTGTAAATTTAGAGCGAAGCCTACTTTGTGGACCGTGCACATTAACCAAACCTTTGGCACATATATTGTTTATGCGGTCTATATCTATCCTGCTACTTTCATTGTCTTTGATTTTCGACAATAGATTCTTGAGCGTAATGTCGCTTGCCTGCTCTATGATGTCACCGTACTTCTCAAATATGACCTGAGTTGTTTTCAGCGGTACATGATGCTTAGCCATAAGCGCGAGATAGAATTCAGCCAATGATCTCTCTAATATGACCTCTTCATTAAAATGTTGGTTGACTTCATTTTCTATTGTCATATTAACGATTGTATCACCTGACACATCAGAATCATTGTAAGTAGTGTTACAGTCATCGCAATTGATATCGCTACTAGATGTACACGCCGTTTGAACATGATCAACGGTCTTCACGTCATGTTGAGTGTGCTGACGAGATATGTGTGGATTGAAGGACGTTACAACTGAAAATGTACTACTTTTGCTGATGTTGCATGCACGTAATGTTGGTATGACCCGGAACTAAATATGCTGAAAGCATATTCGTTCACGAAGCTTTCTGGTATGTATATACTGATTGGGACAACCGTTTTTACCTGGAACTTAAATCAAAAGAATTCCGGCAATAGTGTCAATGACTTAACTACACCCTAAAAACTGATGTCTTACAATAAGGCACAAATGCTGTCTAAAGATGCTGCCTTATTTGAGTCACTAGCAATTGTCTAATATGTCGGGATTAAGACAGTTCGAAGTGACTGTTATGGTTTAAAATTAAGACATCATCTGCGTCTTATTACTTCAGTAAGACATCTCCCGCTGTCTAGTCATTAAAATAAGACATTAACAGTGTGTGTATTTGGCAAAGATTAAACAATACTGCCTTAAATTTTAATACAGACACTTGAAACTGTGTACATTTAAGACACTTAAAGATGTCTTCCCCATGGTATGGCAATCAAAATTAACTTAAATAAATTTCAAATTTATTTCAATGTAGCATACTTGAATTTGCAGCATAGATTTTTGTTCACATATTCAAATATTTGAAACAAACACTAGCCGTTTTAGTGTGACCACACCTTATTTTCATAGCAATCTCTGAATCTGGACACATAGCTTTTATCAATTGGGGCAAGGAATCCATGAGTGCACATGGTAAATTTTTCTCCACAATGAAACTGCACATTCTAATTTCTGCATCAGTGATTTTAGTCGACATTGATACATGAGATGCAGATGATTGAAAAAAACTTGTTATTGATGCAGTCTCTTTTACATCTTGAACTGCTGAATTATGTTTAGCAGATTGAGCATGCCGCTCCATTGCAGTAATACTGCCCAACAGTTCAGTATCACAGTACCGGCAGTGAGCGCGCCCAGGGTGTTTTACGCTCTCCCTTAGCCAGTCACGCAGAAGTGGGCGTGACTCCCACGACTTACAGTAGTGCTGCATATATACTTTAATTTTTTTTATGGTGGAGACCCTGCACCAGTTGCAGGCATTTCATGTTCATCAGAATCGCTATCAGTAGGCCTACTTGGCATTGGCACTGGCACCCGCACAGCAGTTTGATCATTTCTTGGGATTTCGACAGCAACATGATTATCTTCTGTCCTAAGGTCTTCAGTTGTAGGTCTACGCGATGGGGATTTTTTTCTAAACGATGCAAGCTTTTATGTGCTTATTATAGGCCTAGGCCTACTCATGGCTAGGCTAGGCCTAGACATACAAAGAGATAATTCTATGTTGTTGACTGCTGTTTAAGTCACACACGTATGTAGGTGAGTGTGTAAACAATATCTTTATGTGTGCTTGTGTACTTTGCTTAGGCCTAAAGGGCCACTGGGTACATAAATTGTATACAAATAAAATAAAACTAATGATGATTACTTTCCTGAGACCTCGCCAGTGAATACGTGCACGTGCGTGTTTACACTTCACACTTGCTTCACACTCTTCGTTCGATATCGATCAGGATCAGCTGATCATTCACAGAGTCGAACTCTAGGTCGAAGACTCGAAGGTCGAACAACATGTCTTGGGTCGCGCGATTAAAGTAAGTCACTGCCTGCTCTTTACTGCGCACGAAATTCAAACCTTCGAATTTTCGAATTTCATCAAATCCACCCATTTTAGTACATTTTCAAGAATTAAACACTAAATTTGATGAAAATTAACTGAAAATCGCTGAATTGGGCAAAATTGGGCAAAAATCACACACTGCTCAACACAAACATTTGATTTCACAAACAATAACAAGCCCCCACCTCTCCTCTTATCACGAACATTGTAAATGCTCGAATAACCTTCTAGATCAAAATTGCAACTCACCGTCAACAACGGATATTTCGCTAAGAACAAACACATCAAACTTACCAACTTGTTTTCTTATAACAAGCTGAAGCTCATCCCAGTTTTTATTAACAGACCTTATATTTAAATGTAAGAAACTAATTCCCTGATTTTCAGCAAACCAAAGTTCAAGGTAATTTATTTCAAGTATATCTTATTTTTGTTCCGTGTCCGCTATAGTCGAAAAGTCCGTATTGCCCCGCATTCAGTTAACTTGTTTAATTAATTCTAGGCCACTCTCGTCAATCACTTGTATTATATCCCGGGTATTTTCGTCCTTACGCACCAAAATTGTATCGCGTTTCCACCACACGAACTTGTACCCGAACTCCCGGGCTCGCCGCTTCGCTTCCCACAGTAGACTGCGGTACTTAGGGGATAGATTTTCACTCACGTAAATTGGTAAATCTGTTGAGTTATTTTCGCCAAAAGTATCCGAGCTCTTGATTGTTTCTGCACGCTTTGCCCCAATGACCTCTTCACGCTTTTTGCGAGAAACAAACTGAACAATAATTTTCGGTGGATAATTTGAGTCACGGTTATTTGGCAGCCGATGAGCGGCGTCGATATCACTCTTGGTTAGGTCGATGTTAAGTTTTTTTGCCACCTTAATTACAATAAACTGAACTCGCTCGCCAACCTTAACCTCTACGTTCGACAACTCTATGTTTTTATTGCGACCGTATTGTTCTAGCTTATTAATTCTGTTAAACAATGATGTAATCATTGCACTCTCACGCTCAAGTTCTTCAATCCTTTTTCACTCTTGTTTAGCTTTCCCAAGATAAGCAATTCAACATTCATCTTATCGCATGAAGTGAAACAAGAAAGGCTAAGTGTGAGCTTATATTACCAATTATTACATATCGATAGCCAATCTAACACTGTGTGCCATCGAACAGTCTGGGTTGAGCGATAGCATGGCAACAAAGAATGGTGCTGGGAGACTTGGAAAGACAGTGGCAAGTCTTGGCTGATAAATGCATGCGGCCGAGTAAGAGGCGTCATCAACCATGGAGCGCTGACAGCGAGTACACAACTGGGCTACACGAGGCCGGGCCAATGACGCGTCATTCAGGTGCATGTGCCTTACCGTTGCAGTCCTATAACTCCATAGAGACCATTTGGACGGATCGGTGGCTCGGCCCCACAGTTTCGGCAGGATGTACAGCTAAGTACTGCACCACTTTATTAGTGGCCTCACTTGTTTGTTTGACACTTGTGACGTTACTCTGACTGTACGTCACATATTGTCAGAATGTACCAAACATTATGTGTTGAAAAACAATTAAAGCTTTCCCCGTTGTATGAAGAACTTTTATCATACGAGAATTGTGATAAACTTTTAAAATTTCTTGTCCGCACACAGTTTTTCCAACAATTTTAAAAATACATTACAACCATTTATAAATATAAAATAATATAAATTAAATTCATATAAAATTAAAACATTATTACTAGTTTCATAGTTACTTAATTACTTAGCTTGCAAAACACCATCTTGGTGGCGTAAAATGACCTAACTGGTTGAAGCGCCCTTAAACCCAATAAATTCAATTCAATTATCCCGTCAGCTGACAGCGGGGACAATTTTGCGTGCTTATCCGCCGGGTCCATAAGGAAGGGTTGGCGCTTGGTGGAACGTAGAAAATACCTGTTTTGTTTCTACTTATTATTTTCTCACCCCGCACATGACCCATTTCGCGCGCCGGTGTCACAGTCACATATGACGTCAGACACACCTGACTCTTTGTTTATCTTGTGTACCTATTGACTTGTGTCATTAAGTTATTATTTTGTCATTCTTGTAAATGCAATTGCAGTTTGTTTACCGTTTGGGTAGTAAGTAAGGTTCAACCACATGGTGGACGTTTATTAAGGTGACAACAGTTGTTGGATCTCACTGGTTGCGTCTTGCTGAGGCGATTTTCTAGTGTAGCTATATTTTGTTAATTCTGATATACTGTTTTATGTAAATGTTCTCTTGGTCACATATATACATTTACGATACTATCGTTCATTATATTATTGTGTGTGGTCTTAAAGCAATTTCTAGTTGACATTCTCCATCGCATCGCCGTTTTGTCCCGGTTTTTATTTTTGTCGTCGCCCACGCTGTTCCCCCCTCAATCTGGCGACTCCATGCAGTAGAAGTTGCTTTAGGTACCGTTTGATACTTTTGTTTAGTTCGTATTCATCTTATTCTTTAATCATCTGCTTAGTTTTGTAATTATATTATCACACTTATACCATATTATTTCACAAGGTGTTTCTGGGTTTTCACATGCTGGTAAATCTATGAAATCATAAGAATTAAATCTCGTGGTGTAAGGGGCTTCGCGCGAGTATTTTTTCACAAACTTACAG
Source organism: Isoperla grammatica (assembly GCA_945910005.1). Taxonomy (NCBI): domain Eukaryota; kingdom Metazoa; phylum Arthropoda; class Insecta; order Plecoptera; family Perlodidae; genus Isoperla; species Isoperla grammatica. Next base: position 72,195,753 of record OX246738.1, read on the forward strand.
CGTCTTTGTGGAAGTTGTAGTAATTAGTTACGTTGTTATATTATACTGGATAATTTAATATTTTTGTTATTCAATACTGTTTTATGTTATTTGGTAAACTATTATTAACAGTAACGAGAATACTTTTCATTAAATATATATATTCAATATTCGCATTTACTGCTGTTGCAATTGTAATAATACGTTATTCCTTATCAACCACCACCTTATAATAATTGAACACTGCTGGGGCTTTGTTCCTTTTTTCCCCAAAGCAGTCTGTTAATATTAATAATCATCATAATATTTATAAAAAGAAAGGAACTGGAGCCCGTTTTGAGTATCCCGGGAATAGAGAAGTCAACCCACGGCCCAGCTACACCATCTTCCCCACGTGGCAGCGGCAGTGGCAGGCTTTGGGTAAGTCGTCACATTGCTAATGCTTCAAAATTGTCTTGTCTAGTATAAATTTTGTATGCCTTCGTACTTGTAACTTTGTGTTTACGTTCTTCTCCCCAAACATGACTGAGGGACTGAGCACTGGTGTTGATGCACTTGTCCTTCCATTTATCATCTGGCATTTCCCGGCATGTCCTTACAAGTTTAATCGTCAGGGCTTCGTTGGATACAGTATGGTATGAATGATATGACACTTTTTGTGTTTGGAGATTTAATCCATCACTGTTTTATTACCTTTCCCGGAGAATGACGACACTGTGTCGCATCCACTGAATGCGTGATAAGTAGCGTCTATGCTTACCAACGCCAAATTCAATCCAAAGTTCATCAGCATTCAATTGGGGATAGGCGTGCAGTGTGATAATGACCACGTCCGAATCTACGGTGCTTATCATGATGTTTTGATGATTAAACAAACTTGAATTTTTTGCATTCAACAAAAGACGACCATCAGCTTCTTCCTAAGTACACGGATCCACTGTTGTATCAATGGAATCGTTGCTTGAAATCACATGTAAGCTTATTCCAACAGTGCACACAAGAGTGATCTGCTCACGAGTATCAACTCACACCAGTCGATGCGATAAGAAGTTAAAAAGTTCGGCTTTATTTTCATCCAATTTCATAAAGTTGGCCCAATTTTGGGGAGTGGGTGTTTTCGCAAGAACGTTAATACGGTCTCTTGCCCCACGTTGCAATCTAGCACACTGTTTTATACATCTGTCTTGGGAGAAATTAGATAAACCTTTCTTTGATCCGTTTGGACGGCCTCGAGGATAAGTAATTTTTGAAAAATTAAATTCTAATGGTACTGCTCAACACACTTGGTGGAGATGTGTAATCACGTGGCTGATCTAGAGCTGGTTCACTTGTAAACGTTGAATCTGAATCCATTATTAAAGAGGGATCCCTTTGCAGTGTCACATCCACTTGTTCTCTAACTTCTAAACTTGATACCTCATTTTTACATAAGTTAAGAGGAACATCATTTAAACAATAAAAGCACTGACATTAGTACTCTGAATTAGTTGATCTTGTCCCGATGAAGTTATATTTAATGGTACTGAGGAATGAGAAGGATTATCTCGTAAGAGTAGTAGGCCTATGCAATTCACATTTTAAGGGTTATGAAGACTGAATGTGGTCATTTTGTAGAGTGGCATGTGAGTCAGAATACATAGGTTAAGAAGAGTTAAAGTCATTATATTGTGTAGTTGTCTGTAGTTTAGAAATGCGCTCTGTGGAACGATCACGGCCTTGTACTTCATCGCCTACGTTGTAGGTACTGGTAGTAGTATTAACGTGTGACGACTTGCACATGCACAAGCCAATATGTTCTGAATGGAAAGAGGAGCTTTGGATTTTTGAAAAGTCTTTGCACCTCATCTTTTCATAAAATTCCCCAAATGTGTTTCCCAACTCATTTCATTCTAAAGTGCCACACATAGACATAAAAGAAACTATTGGTTTAAAAATTTCGATTGCAGTTTTAAATTTCTTATTGCTTCTTACTGGTTTTGAAAATATACTTGAGGAATGAAATTCACTGATGCACAAGAAATTCCTTGCGGCATTTCAATAATTTCCCTGTATGTTTCCTTCCTCTAGCGTTCTTGAATCAAAGAAGGATTGACCATGGCAATATCGCTTTCCCGACGAGCATAAAGCAAGTGTGCACATTGCAAAGAATGCTCCATGAAAAAGTGCAAGAACATTTCGTGAAGTCTTCATTAATAACATAACTTTTATTGTTGACAATGACACATGATGTTGAAATGTTGAAACTATAAGAATTCTAAAGTGCCCCTTATCTTCAACTTATCAATTTGGTAAACAACTATTTTTGATACTTTTGAGTACACACTTCTAATATTTCTGTATGTAACTCATCAGTGTGTTTGGTATTTATAAATGTATGCAATGTATGCAAAAAAAAAAAAATGCATGCTGTTTCCAAAGTTCCATCAAAATATGCAAGCCTCTCAACGGCTTCATGGAAATAATATGTATGTCTAATGAGAGCCTTCAGTTTTTGGATGACTCTCAATCCTAGTATTGGTATCATTACCTAATCTGGACACCTGCCTCCTATATGCAATAACCCACGTCTCTTTCATTGAATGCCAGTTTTTTCAAAGTAATTCCAAAAATGTTTAGGTTCAACGTTACGCAACTCATTTACATTATCTATAATATACTCCTTCTCGGAGAATGAAAATAAAGCGGACTGGAAAATTTTGAAAAGTTGATCCTTCACCATTTTTATTATAACCGTCGGCATTAAGGCCGGAATTCATAGTCGTCCCCTAGGGGTCCCCTAGGGGTTCGCGAACCCCTAGGTGCAAGATCAGCTAAAAACGGTATTCATAGTCGTGGATCACGCCCCTAGGGGACCCCTAGGGGCGTGCCACCGGCACACCTTCCTCTGCGGCCATCTCGGCCTGCAGGTAACTCTCTCTTAACTGGGTGGTCAAATCCCTTGAGAGTCTATCTAGTTCGCCTATCGTCTCGTCCGACAGGTCGTCTCTTCCTCGTCCCATTTCCTCCTCCTCCTCCTCTTCCTCCTCCCTCTCCATACCGTAACTGTCCCCACCCCCTTCCAACCAACGTCGGACATGACCCCTCCACTGAAGATTTCTCCTCCCACATGGCCCTGCCCTCCCTTGCCGGAATCCCCTTATGACGACTCCCGCGATATAGATGGACCTGATTCGGAAGACGTCATATGACCTAAGTTGTCGAGTACGTCGTTAAACACTACCAATCAATCAATGGAACCCCTCTTCACGATGAGAGGGTGTTGGTGATTTCACTTCCTATAAAAACATATAATGTAATTAACGTAACAAATAATTAGCGTAACAAAATTACTTGTTGGGTTATACTCACATCCAACGATCCCCAACGCGCGGTTGAAACCGAGTTCACACTCGCCGTTTCACTCGCGAGCTGTAAACACGATAATGATGATAATAAGGCGATAAAGTAAAGTAACTCATTGAAAATAATAGTTTTCGTTATACTCACATTCCTTCCCTCCCAACGTACAGTTGACAACGAACTGATACTCCGTGTATCGCTCATGATGAAATGATTTTCTTGAATAGCTGTTAGGCTTTTTTGAGGAAGCCTGATCACAATACATAAACACCGCCACCAGCATTGCATTCCGATCTCGCAGCAATTATTTGTTTTAAACAACCCTTCGCGTTGAGCGGGAGACGGCCACCATCTCTCACGTGTCATCTTACGTACATTTTTTTTTGTCTTGAGAAGCCCACAGACCCATCAAATCAGGGCGCGCCCTAATGACTTCCAACTTGTAACAACTATTTTTATCCATTTAAAATCTACATATAAAAACACAGCCCACAAACACTCAGCCCACAGAACAGTTATTCTCAAATTTTGTATACAGCTTCGGAATTAGCAGGACCACGAGAACTGCTACCCTGCCGCCCCATGATAAATGTAAGATTATTGCTCGTATAGCAACATCTCGCCTGTTCTGCAGCTGCATCTTTCGCAGATCACAAACGTCTTTATTGATCACCTGATTCACAGCCTACTCACGTGAAAAGCTGTGAAAAGCATCAGCTGCGGTTGAGTGATCAGAACTTCTCTCGTGAAGGTCCACTACTCTGTAGCAATTGCCGGATTCCCAAAAGGCATCGTTGCCCCAGCCTGTCACCAAGGAACTTCTTGAAGCAGAAGGAGTCCTAAAGCCCATACAACTCCAGCAGAAGAGTTTCCGATTTTGAGCGTAGTAGGAAATCCATAGACGCCTGTCGCCATTTTCAATGCGGGAGATTCTACCTTTCTTAAAGAGAAGCTTTACAAATGCTCCAGGCTTTGTTTCAGGTTGAATAGGGCGCAACCGAATCAGCCGTTTCCTCTCCTCGTCCCCTCCCTGCAAAGGTGCTACGTGAAAAGGATCATCAACGTCATTCCCCACTACTAACTCATTTCCTTCAGGCTCGTCCTCCGACTCTGATGAAGACGTATGTGACAAAGCTTTCTCAACAACCGTGTTAGTTTTTTGGAGTTGAAACACTTTCCCTGCCCTGGGACTGCTACCTTATCGTGGTGGGCGGGTTTGCGTGCATTCATTATTCCTGGAGCTATGCCAGCGGAAGCGTATGCTTCTGGTAGGGGCACCCTAGCCCGACTTGTCGATGAGGAGAAGTCACACGAAATGCAGTCTACAACCTCCCCACTCCCTTTTCCTCCCCGTTCCCCTATCCTCACTGTCCTCCCAATTGCCCCTTTGCTCCAAACAACCCCGTATTTCATTTCATCTTCATATTTCACCCACTCATCGTCTCGATTAGCCAAGTTGCAAAAATATGAGACGTTAAGCTCAAATATCAATCAATCAATTGAATGGAATATAGGACATGCTCTAAATGAAACTAGTTGACTTCAACCTCGAACTCAAGGGTTGAATTAAAGAACTTTGAATCTTCTAAATGGTACCTTAAATAAAAAATCATTTATTTCAACCCTTGAATTTAATCATCAAGCAATCAAGGGCTGTAAGGAAACTGAACCGTCTGAATGAGGCATTTGCCCCCGATGCACTGGGGGGCTCTTGTTCCTCCTGACTAGTTTGTCGCGGATTGCCTTAAATCTGGCAGAACATTTTTACACGTCACGATCTAAAAATACCCAACACAAAAAAATGAACTGAGTGTACGTTTTTAAATTCACAATTAATCAAATATCTTGTATTTCCTTGCTTTCAGTTCAGTTTCAGAGTGACTCTGCTAGTCGTAAGAGGCGACAAAAGGAGACCCTGCCCCTCCCCCCCACTGCCCCTCTGAAGATTTCTCCTCCCACATGGCCCAGTCCACCCTTGCTGGACTCCCGTATGACGACCCACGCGACGTACAATGGATTTGATTCGGATGTGGCTTTATTCTTCATCATCATCTTTCTCATCTTCATTATCACCCGCTCATCGTCTCGATTGGCCATAGTTGCGAAAATATGAGACTTTAAGCCCCATTAATCAATCAATCAATCTCGTTATTAAATAGATAGGCCTAGGCATGTATAGGTTTGGTAGGCCCAGGCCTAGGCCAAACTAGGTCAAGAGAATTGGTTTTGCTTTCCTCCTGCGCCGATGCTGCTGCATATTTTCGTCCATGCAAGAGCTCGTGCATCTATATTTTTGTAACTTGGGTTACAAGGGTCCCGGACTCCCGGATCGAGGGCTCTTTCCACGGCGAAAACTAGCTCGTAATCAAAATCAGCTTCCAGACTGTCAGCCATTGTTATTTGTTTGAATACAACGAGACAAGAGCACTGGCACTTTGTTTTACGTGAATGGCAATCAATTTAACACATTACAAAACACACACTATGTAGTAATACGTGGAGATACGTGGAGTTTACTGATCGTCGACATATTTTTATTTACACGGAAGCATTGAGAAAATACGAACGACCCTAATGGTTGGCGGAAGAAGATTCCATGCTCGAGCTATGGATACGAGAAAGGAGTTTTTATGTAGAGTCGTGTTATGTTTTGGAATTTGCAAAGTCAAGGATGATTGTGAACGAGTGTTGTTATCATGATTGCTATTTAGAAGCTTAACACAGTTGTCAAGATAACTTGGAGCAGCGTTGTTGATGATTTTGTGTAGGAGAGAGAGTGAATGACAGAGGCGGCGTTTTTCGAAGGTAAGCCAAGACATTTGGGCTCTGTATGGAGATACGTGATCGTAATATTTTAGTTTGAATATACATTTTAAGTATGCGTTTTGCACTTTCTGCAGTTTTTTTAGTCCCCCCAACCGCTCCTCCCCCCCGTCACCCCAAAACTCCTCAAGCGTGTAACATTCAAGTTATGAATGACTACAACAACGAAACGTATGGAATAAGTCTCGTGAGAAAATGTTTGGTTTTTTGTAACGGTTTAATAAAAAATGGCCCGAAGGCGCGAACTAAGTGATCAATTATTAAGTAACATAGGCACTGATAACCTTGCTGTTTTGTGCCTGACGTACAGTGTTTGCTCTTGGTTGAATCCCCATTGCTTCTAGCACCTTGACCCACCCCAAGCTACTGCATCATGGACCCCAAGAAGCATCGTTTCAACCCTTTCCTCCAAACAGCCCCCCATTTCATCTTCATATACCACCCACTCATTGTCTCGATTAGCCTCGTTGCAAAAATATGAGACGTTAAGCCCAAATAAATCAAATCAAATCAAACCCAACGAAAACCGTTCTAGGTAAGCTTTGCCAGATTTGAATGTTGACGCACTTGGTTGGGGTTTTGGGTCTCACCATGAACGCATTTGGCTAACAAATCCCTACTGAGGTCTCGTAAGATCGGTTTTATAATGCTTGTGGCAGTACACTGCATCATTTTCCTTAGCTTTCTTGAAGCCACACCACGAATCAGGTTCATCCGGACAGAGACCATGCTGGGGCTCAGCATCAGTAGAGAGTTTGTGAAAGTATGTAGCCCACACAGCCTGCTGCATATCTTTCACATTAGTGGTATTACGGCGAGTAGCCGATCCATAGTACGTTTGCAGCTGGTCAATATCTGCATCCGTGAGACGACCCTTGCCGCTCAGCAACTTTCCATCAGACAGTTTCTTTCCTTTGAAATCTTTTTTCAGCTTACGTAGGCGGCTTCCCTTACGTTTCTGTACATGGCCAACACACTCGAGTTTTTTTTTATCTCGATTTCATTTCCATATGGTTTAGACTCGACTATACCTTAAGAAACCCTTTGCTGTCCCCATCTCCCAAAAAGTTGACGTACCTGAGGTTCCTCTTTTCAAGAGACCGTTGGAATATCGCAGTTGTGCCTTGGACTTCCATGCCGCCACTCGATCCCTCGTAGTCGATGACGCACACTTCCACATGGTCATCTTTGACTTCTTGAGATGCATTGCTATTGGCAGTGCATCCCTGACAATATTTGATCAGGCATTCCACATCGACAACTTTACCAGTATCAATGCTGGTTGCCGTGACTACACCGTTGACAGATACATGTCCACGTCTCTGCCAAGAACCATCAAGGGCTACGGTAGTGTCTTTCACTCCCTCATTAGTGTTGATGATTTCGTTTGCTTCAGCTTTCATTGATTCCTCTGAAACGGTTCTTACAGCCTTTGATAGAACTATAGAGTAGGCCGGGAACTGGGATGGTGTTTTTGGAAGGTTTGCTAGCGCACTAAATTGCTCCGCAGCTGCAGAGACCCCTTACCGATAGCTCGCATAGCGTACACGAACCGAAGGTTTACTTCTTGAAAACCTGAGCTAGATTTGTCAGAATTCTTGAAAGATGACATCTTATTGCATTTCTTACATTGTATAGTTATATCAGAAACTAGACCTTTGCGTTTAGAAATGTCTTCTTCAACAACCAAAGAATCACTTTCATGGCAAAACTTGCATGACAGATGCTCATTTACTGCCTTTGACAGCATTGTTAAGTCCATTAGACCATATGAGGACCAACTCGGTGACGTCGTATTACAATCACAAGATTTCAATCCAGCCGCCAATCGTGTATGTGCAAAACTCTCGTAAATAAGAGGCCCTCAGTTTGTACGCGTGACGTCCAAAACCCCCAAGGAAAATAAATAAGAAGAACATCATAATGGACATGTAGTTTGCCTGTGCATTTTAAAATAATATAATATAATTATTGTAATTTTTGCTTGTTTTAAATTTCAAGTTCAAGTGATACTTTTATCTTTCACTTTATATATTTATCAAAAACCCTTTTTTTATTTGTTTAATGCGTCATATGTGAACAACAAAATTTATTTTGTACACTATAGAAGATATTGGAAAATACGTTATGCAATATGTAAGAGAAAGGGCATGTTTAATGTATCCCTCCATCCCTATCCCTCCATATCTATATATAAAAGTGAAGTAAAGGCAACCTACAAGGTAGAATATTATTCAAAATAGAATCAGCACAAATGTTGCATGTTATCAATGAATCATTATTGGACAGCAGCCCAAAAAATTGTCTTGAACTTGTAACTTAAACTATACATCACAAGTAATTGTTATAGTTTATTAATGTACCCAATAATAAGTTACTTTTATAACTTTGGCAATAACTAAATCATTTACTTGAACTTGTGACATATAACCGTCACAAAGGCGGGTGACCACGCAGGGGTTCACCCAGGCTAGCTGCGGCCGGAGTTGGGTTCGTGGGCGTTTGGCTAATTGACGGCGGGTGAGAATGGTGGTAGGAACTATTGTAAATATACTTTTATAAGAATAAAAGCGGGCTCCATCTTGTTCTATAGTGAATTTGCAGGGACAAAACAAGAAAGTGTCCAGGGGATGGGAGACTATTGTAACCAGTGAGCAGACAGTGATTAGCAGTATAGTAATGATAATTTATTGTTGGGATAAATATGCTTGACAAAAAGTTGATTGAATTAGTTACAAAGACTGCAAGAAACATTACTTTCTAAATCGCCACAAAACAGTTTTGACATGAGCACATTTAAATGGGCGCTTCCAAATTTAACAAAACAAACAAAAACATTCGTGCAATGTGTCACAACTATGTGCCTGAATAAATCCTTTAGCAATAACAGAAAGTCAGCGATACGGTATGCCACAGAGATATCTCGATATTGAATACAGGCTACATTTACAAAATTTGACACAAAGTAACAAATGGCTCCACTGCCCCCGTGAGCACTTGCGAACTTACACACACACAAATGAATCCAGAAAATTACGGAATACCACGGTATGAAATTTACCAGCATTAGAATACAATTGAAAAGAGCAAATAGCCAAAGACAACATGTCAATACATACTGTTACAAATACTTGGATGCTCAATCCAAAATACAACCTGTGGCTCATGTGTGTAAGATCCGGTGTACTCACGCTTGCGGCTCTGAGAGAAGTGGGGCTTGACAAATGTATGAAATGACTTTTATAACATCGGTAGAGATAACAAAAAATGACGTTAGATTTAAATATAGAAATTACGTCATAATGACGTTATGCATCTTCACGAAGACAGTCGAGCATGTACGAAGGTGGCGAAGCAGAAAATCAATACTGGAGTCGATGACGCTGAGGTGGGTGCAAACGGTGGAGTTTCAATCTTGATTGCCGAACACACGGACGTCTCGATGTGAGGGCTACACGACGCTAAATGGACGTCTCCATTTAGATCGGAAGATCTACATGTTACAAACTTTCACTAAGTACTTCACCCACGGGTGTTCCTAATTATTTATTTTGTATTACAAAATATGTAACTTACATGGTAGCCAGTTGTATTGCCAACTGGAGCGATCCTTTGTCAACATCCGGGATAACTTCAACTGCTGTTCGAAACTCTTCACTGTCACAGTAGTTTGCAGCTAGAAGCTGGACAATGGAGTCGTATGCGCATGTGTTTGACAGGCTTACTAGCTCCTTACCGACTTAATAGATTTGAGCTTCATCATGTGGCCATTTTCAGGAGTCCTATCTTCACTTGAGCTTGCAGCTGTGATTGGTATCATCCAATAGTAACCATTCTGGAGCTTCTGTAAGATACTTGGTTTTGTGTCTGTTTTTAGGTGGTATAGATACAAGCTGTTAAACTGAAGCTGTTCAGGGCGTACGTGCGAGCTGCTACTAGCGGTTTTTTCACAAAAGAGTCTATACCGAAGAGCGTCAAGATTTTCACCATTCCGACTGTTATTCGTGATCGCAAAACTTCGATACGCTCCTAGCGGACAAAATTATCCCTAAGCTAACGGGTCTAGCGCTCTAACTGTCTGCGGATTCTCGCACAAACCACGCGGTACTAATCTCGTTCTAGCTGTTATACTTTTAATTTTGAAGGAAAAACTTATAGGAAAGCGTACTTAGTTTACATGCCAATAGTCATCATAAAGGTTATTTCAAAATTATAGACCCAGTAGTTCACTTGCTATAACAATTCACGCAAAAAATCGGAAAATGAGCAAAATTTCTTATTGTTCTCTCAACTGCAATTGTTGAAAAACTAATGATCAGATTTTGACGAGAGTTCCTTTGGAACATGTACCAACAATGTAAGAAAATAAACAAATAAACTTTCTAGATAGAAAGTGCCCCGAACGAAAATTCATAGCATGCACTAACATGCAGGGTGCAGCGGTTGGACCTCAAAAGCAGCGGTTTTGGCCGTGAAACTACGCACCCTGCATGTTAGTGCATGCTATGAATTTTCGTTCGGGGCACCTTCTTTCTAGAAAGTTTATTTTCTTACATTGTTGGTACATGTTCCAAAGGAACTCTCGTCAAAATCCGATCATTAGTTTTTCAACGATTTAAGTTGAGAACACAATAAGAACTTTTGCTCATTTTCAGATTTTTTGCGTGAATTGTTATAACAAGTAAATTACTGGGTCTATAATTATGAAATAACCTTTATGATGACTATTAGCATGTAAACTAAATACGCTTTGATATAAGTTTTTCCTTCAAAATTTATAGTATAACAGCTAGAAGCAGATTAGTGATCAACGTTCCAGCGATACCGCCAATGTCACACAGTGAAGTTAACCCGGCACGGCCGCCACATTGGCCAGTGACGTCACTTTCAAATGTCCTTGAGATCGCGAACTCAGTAATGCATTCTCTCCTGCTTCTGCAATCATCTGACGAGTTGCGATCTGCTCTTGGCTAAAGACTGCTGCCTCTTTAATGAAAGAATCGCATGTTTTTATTTTGTTGATAATTGAGCCTTTTCCAAAACCATACACTCTAGATGTTGTGTCACATCCTAGAAATGCATGTGCAAACAAAAGGTTGTTTATGATGCGGGGACCGAGAGTTTCAACAGTGCTCTTGATATTCCATACTCTAGGCATTTTCTTCATGGTCCGTTTCACCTCGGATCTAAAGATGACTTCTTTATTTGTTGATTTGATGTGATGGCACAACAGTATGAGTAGCTCTGTGTCTTCACCTATCAAAACAGTTCTACGATGCTGTGCTGATTCTATGGTTTTCTGAACTATAAGTAGATCAGCGTCACCCTGTGCATGAAATGCATTGCAACCATTCGCAGATGGTTTGGAAGCAAGCATTGTTATAAAACGTTGTTTATTTGACGAGTTTGTCAGAAACTGTGATTTTTGAAGTGGAATGTTCATTTCTTCTTTGAAACGAATCGTCGCACCAACGCATTTCGATCGTCTCGAATGGGTCACGTCTTTGGTGCTAGTCTCATCATATGCATCAAATACCACAGTTGCATTGCCATAATTATTCTTGACATACGACACATACGACTGGAGAATGGCGCTATACGTTGTTTGTGCTTGCCAGACCACACGATGCAGCAAAGCACCACTATCAAGAACATAAACATATCCCTGTTCACTTGGAAAGTGTGGTGAACTGTTGAGCTAGTTTCCACATGGCTTCAGCAATATTCGGCTTGTTTGCTTCTAGTGGAAGTACGGACGACTCAAACAGAGAAGATGGCTGGCTGCCCAGCTCAAACTGGAATGCTTCAGATATGTTATCTTGTCCTGTTTTAGCAGCGAGAACAAAACATTGAAACAATAGTTGGGGGTCAACATTGATACGTTCACCATCAATCTTCAGGTTGGATTTTGACGTCAGAGTAACAGCTTGATCCTTCTTTAGGAAAGTATATGTCAGAGCGTCAACATTTGTCATTGATTGCATTATTGCCAATCCGATTTCCTTTGCCTTGTCAACATTGCCCTTGTCATGGGCCACAACACCGCAAGATATGCTACGCAGACATTTATCCCCTTCAAACGGATTCATGTCAGTTAAAAATGACATGAGTGTTTGAGTGTCCTTTCTGTCCCTTTCTTGTCTGGCTGGGGACGACTCCTTGTGTTGATCCGAAGTTGTGTACACCAATCTAGTCAGGTTTTGCATTGACTCGTGAACCTCAGAACAACTCGGCATTGCCGCTGTCCAGACATTTCTCTGCATTTCCGTCATCCCACGTCCTCTTGTCAAACCACCGCGGGATTTCATATTTTTCATCATTGTTTGTTCTATAACAAGATCGGACGATAGACCAGCCCAATACCGATCCGTCCTTCTGATCACATGAAGACCATCGTCAAACTGTTTATAAACATCAGTGTGCTCATCCTCCAGGTGAACCATTTGTTTTAAATACAATCTAGCGCTCTTTGCATACATCTTTCTGTTGAGAGATGCAAAGAATGGCAACATTGCTTGCACTGACTTTAAATGAAGTAGCCAGTTTCCAGTTCTTTCAGCTTTTATGAAGGTTTTTAGTATGTCAACCATACTCATGTATTGCAACCAAAGTGCAGAAGTACGGTTGTGAGCCAAAAAATTCTTGTAATCTAGTATTCTCTTGTCTATACGATGTAGTACATCTGCACAGGCTGCTTCTTCCGCCGATACTAATAATTAACCGTTTAAAATATTTAGCCCGTCTGGGCCCGGGGAAGAATAGGCCCAGAGTGACTCTACTAGTCGTAAGAGGCGACAAAGGGAGACCCTGTCCCTTTCCCCCCCACTGTCCCACTGAATATTTCTCCTCCCACTTGGCCCTGCCCAGTGGCGTAACTAAGGGGGGGGGGGGGTTTAGGGAGTTTAAACCCCCCCCCCCCCCGAAACTACATCGAGAATGACTTTACTTAATACTACATTTACTTAATACTATAAGAAGATCCCTAAACCACTTCAGTGTATAACAATCGCAACAAATAATATTTTTATTATATTTATCATACCACTTCACAAAGATAAGATGTTTAATTTCTTTCAATAATTCAATTATATTTATGTGTTCATCTACAACTAATATACCTTTGGCTCGAACCAGTAAAAGTAAGGGTGCCTATAAATAAAATGCATTAATCTAATATTACAATATGACGCTCTGTGAATTAAAATTTAAATGTATGTGACTTGTGACCACAATGTTTCACTTCATCTTGAGATTATATTGAACAACCATAAAACATTAAAAACACCATTTCTATGCAATTCTTATTTAGAAAAATAATCAATACCTACTGTAACATTGTAACTTCAATATAATACAAACAGACGAGTAGTGGTTCGAGTAGTATTATTTGAGTCTAAAAGGCAAAAATAATAATTATACAAGTGAAAAAAATTTCGCCTTGGCCTCCGGCGGCTGGGGCTTTGCCCCAGACCCCCTTCAGTCCCCTCATCTAACTTTTCCCAAATTAACCCCCCCCCCCGAAATAATTCCTAGTTACGCCACTGGCCCTGCCCTCCCTTGCTGGACTCCCGTATGACGACCCACGCGACGTACAAAGGATCTGATTTGAATATGGCTTTATTCTTCATCATCTCTTTTTCATCTTCATTATCACCCACTCATCGTCTCGATTAGCCATAGTTGCATAAATATGAGACGTTAAGCCCCATTTATTTATTAATTAATTAATTTAAAATATTTACTGTTTTGTCCTTTGATTGACCTTTGACCCCTTAAGTTTGACATATTTAATTAGTTTGTGCATTCAATTATGGTTGACAGCTATGCGCTAATCGTACGATAGCCATTTGTTCAAAAATACACATAGGCCTACAGCATTTAATTTGAAGAGTCTATGAGAAACATAGTTTGACCTTTCATGACTTCTGATGACCGTACAGTACATTTTTTCAAATAAGACATTTTTTTCTGAAATGTACAAGTTATAAGCTTTCATTACATACCATACATGATATGTTTTAAAAATATAAAATTTTCAAATTAAAATTAATTTGTTTCCTATTAATCGGGTAATTAGACCCACCCACCCTATGCAAATTTCGGAGAACTTTTTGTGTATTATAAAGGGATTTTTTTCCGAATCCAGCAATACCAAATTCGCTTCTGTTGCAATTTGTCCTGGGTTTGGGCTCAAATGAATGTATTATAGTCTCCGGACCATAAACAGGAATGGCCAATCTCGACAGATGTCTCGCAGCAAACTCTGGCAGTTAACAGAGTGACGTTGCAAAGGATAAGTATTTCGCATATATTCAAGCACCTTGTTCTCGGCCCGCTGTTCCTCTTCAAACTCATCTTTCAACCATTGTTGCATCGTTTGTAGGGCAGTCACCGAGTGCAACCAAGTCTCAACACTTGGCATACACTTAACGGTTCCATACCGATCTTTTCTTTTAGTTGCTGGTTGTTTTAATTGTTTGTGTCTGGCTAGCTTAACTTTTCTTTTTCTCTTACGTGGTCAAGTCTCCACTTTATTTGACGCTCCATTGGCATGCGGCCTTCGCCAATAGATTCCCCGGAGCTCCACCTGTCTCCAAATGTCAGGGAATACTTCGAGCAAATGCCCATGGCTATTTTTATGGTGTCTCTCATTGATGGATATTCTTCAATATCCATCATATCTGCCACAACAATCCTGACAATCTCCGTTCTGTCAGAGGGGTCGGCAAACTTACCCTCGCTTGCTGCCCGCGTTACATATGGAGACAAAATTTTCCCCATGGCATTTTATAAAAGAAAGGGCTCTTGGGTTCTGCGTAACGGGATGTTGCTGTTTCTGGAATTGTTGGATTTGCGGTCGGTGTTGCGCTGGCCAAGGTGGTTGTTGCCGTTGTTAAAACCGGTAACGGTGACGATGTGACTCCTTCAAGGGGAGCTAACATGGAAATGGAAAATCGTACAAGCCCATAGTGTTTAAACAGATCATCGGTACTCATTGCTGCTGCACAAAACTATTGAAACCTAAAGTTTCCCTTAAGAACCAGAATAACATAACATGATATCGATGCATAAAAGGCAGAACCTCGTAACCCACAAAAAGAAATGTTCTCCTTCCTCCACCTCCACATATTGCGTCTCGTCCGCTTGGAGCGAATCATTGCCTTTGAGTGCCCTATAAAGAGTATAGGGAACCTGCAACTGCAATGTCGCATCCGGACTACAACAATGGAGAAAGGAATTGAACTGATGGACAAACAATCAGCTGTTAAAATAATAAAATTGCAACGTGTGAAGATAAACCGATGCAGTTGGCCGAGGTCGATTAGGCGTTGGTCTGGTAAACCGCGGTCTCTGCGTTCCAGGTTCGAATCCTGGCTTAGGCATGGATGTCATTTGGCGTTTTTTCACCCTCATAATCACACACTCATCGTCTCCATTAGCCTCATTGTAAAAATATAGGACGTAAAACCGCAACTATCATCATCATTATCATCATCATGAAGATAAAACAAGTGTAG
Organism: Isoperla grammatica; assembly: GCA_945910005.1. Taxonomy (NCBI): domain Eukaryota; kingdom Metazoa; phylum Arthropoda; class Insecta; order Plecoptera; family Perlodidae; genus Isoperla; species Isoperla grammatica. The sequence goes on from OX246738.1 coordinate 72,211,412, forward strand.
GGATAGTAACTGCTCATCAGTTAAAATTTTAAATGATGGATACATTTTCTACTCACTTCTAAGAGTTAAAAAGGTTTAGGTCTTATTTGCTAGGTCAATAACAACAACAACAGACAGAACTACATCCGATCGCCCGGCTCCGGTTTCGAAGAATAGTACGGAGCGAACAGTACCTACGTGCAGTACTCTTACCAAACAACAACATTCACATTGTCAAATAAAATCAACATTGAATTATTAATAACGTAACACTTCACTAAATTGTTGCATGGTTGACTAGTGCAAACACTAGATAGGGGCCCACCCTTAGTCTTCATTAAAGTTTCTCATTAACTCACCTCTCATTTGTTAGCTTCTCAACTGATCGTTGAACAGTTTCAAATTTCACGTCAACTATTTCGGTCATTGACTGGACTCCCAACATTTCTGACTTTTCTTGTACATTTTTTGTGTTATCTTAGAAATTGCCATGTATGTTAGAAATGTATCTATGTTAGAAATTATGTAATGAATTTCATTGCTTCCTCCATCTAGAACAAACAATTAACATCTATGGTTGTATTTGGGACCAGATTCATTTTTACGTGGTAGCTCAAAGCAAGCGCATTCCTTTAATAAGCAATGGTACCAAACTAAGTGCATTAATCGAGTAAACTTTAATTTAACTTCTTTTCATACTGAACATTATACCAAAAAAGCTTACACAAGTCCTCTTCTTTCGTCACTAAAATGCCACGCTATAATATACTTGTAGTGTAATTTGGCCTACACCGTTTGTCAAGTCAATTATGTGATGCCCACATTTGTATGCATATGCTTGACAGTGATGTTCAACTACAATTTAGAAAGTGTTTTATTAAGCTGCTATCTGCAAAAGGTTTGGTATGAAATAGGCTATATAGTTGACCACACCAAGTTATCTTCGCAGTTCGTCTTTGTTCCGCGGTATATTCATATCGACTATTGCTTCGATTCTGTTTGGGTCAGGTGGATTCCTTGGTCACCGATGATGTGGCCAAGGAATTTCACCGAGTTCACTCTTAGCTTGAATTTCCGCTTATTAAACCGAATGTTGTGTTCCCTTGCTTGTTCTAGCTGAGCCTAGCCCCAGGCGTTAGTAATCCGTTCTTGGATCGCCCAGATCTTGGCTTAGCCTAGCCTAGGCCTTAATGTTTTAAACGTGCAGCGCATACCTGTTAAGTTATTTATACTGCACGAGGCTTTTTAGGTGGGCCCCCATCACCACGTACACGGCTTCGTTTTGGAGTGTTTACATGTAAAAGGGTTGCTAATCTAGCATTCTGCTTCAGTTTGTTATTGTCTTTGTAGACCACATCCTTCGTACTTATCGCGTCACATTTGAGTATTCGTTTGCATTGTAAACTTTTTTCATTATGTTTGCAGGGGCATCTGAAGCTTGCCAAACTGGCATCTTTGTTTGCGTACCTGGAATATAAAGTAGAAAAAAATGTCAAACTAATTTTAGGTTATGGTAAGTCCAGGCATACACAGCTAAACTACGTAGTCCTAGGATCTAGTCCCTGCCCAGGGACTGCTACCTTATCGTGGTGGGCAGGTTTGCGTGCTTTGTTGATCCCGAGAGCTATGCCGGCGGAAGCGTATGCTTCTGGTAGGGCCACCCTAGCCGGACTGGTCGAGGAGGAGAAGTCAGACGAAGTGCAGTCCACACCCCAATCCCCTTTCCCCCCCACTGTCCCATTGAATATTTCTCCTCCCACTTGGCCCTGCCCTCCCTTGCTGGACTCCCCTATGACGACTCACGCGACGTGCAATGGATCTGGTTCGGATGTGGCTTTATTCTTCATTATCATCTTTCTCATCTTCATTATCACCCGCTCATCGTCTCGATTAGCCATAGTTGCATAAATATGAGACGTTAAGCCCCATTAATCAATCAATAGGATCTAGTCTGTCTTCTTCTAGTTCCATTAGCAACATCTCCGATTAGCACCGTTTCATCCATTGTTGACGACCTGCCCAGGGACTGCCACCTTATCGTGGTGGGCAGGTTTGCGTGCTTTGTTGATCCCGAGAGCTATGCCGGCGGAAGCATATGCTTCTGGTAGGGCCACCCAAGCCGGAATGGTCGAGGAGGAGAAGTCAGACGAAGTGCAGTCCACACCCCAATCCCCTTTCCCCCCACTGTCCCATTGAATATTTCTCCTCCCACTTGGCCCTGCCCTCCCTTGCTGGACTCCCGTATGACGACTCACGCGACGTACAATGGATCTGATTCGGATGTGGCTTTATTCTTCATTATCATCTTTCTCATCTTCATTATCACCCGCTCATCGTCTCGATTAGCCATCGTTGCATAAATATGAGACGTTAAGCCCCATTAATCAATCATCTTGACTACGAGCTGTCACTGTTTCTCACACGGACCACTCAGCTCAGCTGAGTTGCTATTGGTGGAAATGGACTTATTGCATTTTGAAAATAAATTAATATGGACTTATTGCGTTATGAAAATAAATATATTTTTCAGCAGGCTGTAGCCCTGCTAATATTGCGTTTTGAAAGAATGACTTTTTGTCATCTAATAGAGGATGAAATGAAGCACACAACACCATCTCTAACTAAATTTTTGAACTTTGTGGACAACACGTTTTGAAAAAAGCTCCAAATATATACTGTACTACAAAAACACAAAATTTGTTTTAAACGTCAATAAACATATAAAGTAACGTATCCATGAACGTGGATATTCCCAACCAAAGAAGTGAAATGTGCCATTTGTAAAACTACACACATGGGAATTAACAAAATGGCGGCATTTTCAAGTATTGTTGAGATAACTGTTCTTAACGCTACTATCGGTCAGAGTCATATTTGCCTCCGAATTATGCAGGGAAGTCTGTGTATGAGTTAACCCCGGCGTCGTTTTAACATGGGGTTAGCGAGAGTTAAGGAAGGAAAATGTACAGGAATGAGGCCCCTGTTGGTGTAGCTGGGAGCGCCAGCTGGCTACCGGCAGGAGAGATGCTGGCGGACATGACGGCGTCGGTGGCGCGGCGTTTCTCTAGCCATTCAGAAAAAGAAGACTACTGACTATGCTACAGGCCAACGATGATGTGGCCTAGCCCAGGCATCTACGACAACTAGACACTAGCCCTACAACAACGGACTACAAGATTGTTACTGCGGAGAGCCGTGCAACTTTTCGCGTCGTATGTCTAAAAGCACCATTATGCCCTTATTTAAGGTGTTGTAACTATTATAATATTATCTCAAGAAAACAATTATAACTGTTATACATAAATAAACTATTTATACTATTTATGCCAGTTACACTATTGACTCGATTTACATCATTCACACAATTTATCCCATATGCAAATGTTGTATACAGCCTGTATTCAACTTGTATACAAATGTATACAGGTTATACAAGTTGTATACAGCCCATATTCAAACTGTATACAAATCTTAGGCCGACCATAACTGAATACATTTTGTATACAATTGTAAACAACATGGTTATATACAATTTGTATACAGAGTGAGTACTGAAACTGCAAATTTATAGAAATGGGTACCCTTTTATTATTTTTAGTTTTTAGCTTAAAGGAAGGTCAAATATTGAATTAAATAAATTATAAAGTACAATTTGAGCATGGTAAGTTACAAGTTGGACCTACTAAAGTGTGACAACTCGGCGGTTTAGTGTACACTGTACACTTTTTGATTTTGAAGTCAGAATGTATATTTTATATTTTGCAAATTTTTTTTTCATGATTTTATTTCAATCAGAATTAAAACGATTAAAAACAAGAAAGTTTTTTTACTTCCGTGATTTTAAAAAATCATTTCAATTTTGCAATTTTGTTTTTACTCCCGAGATTAATGTAAAGTGGTTTATACATTTTTATTTTTTACTTTTTTGACTTTAACGGTTTTTTACCGTTTTGATTTTGTGTACATTTTTTCAAAGTGTAACCAACTTTTTAGTCGTCAAGCCTTTGGGGCATACACAACATATATGCAAATTTACAAAATCAAGAGTCGCCGTTCAATGCTATACTTGATTTAATTGATTATAAAAATTTTCATTTGATTAATAATCATGTTTGTAGCCTACGATTGACCGATTATTAAAATACCACAATCGAAACTCCGAAAAAATATGAAGATTTTAGCATGGTTTATTTCCTAGCACTGTCACACATAATGTCCACTTGAGTGGAACAGTTTAATTAATAGATAAGAAATCTTTTATCAATAATTGATCGATTACCTATATACTGAACCATATTTAATCGATTACCACTAACTGACAAAAAGCCTAAATTTCCAACAATTTTCGGAAAATAGATTTAGGAAAGTGATCAATTGCATGAGTAAAAAAGTTTCAACTTGCCACTATCTGACTTGAGTTTCACTGGGATTATATAAGGGAATAAGTAGGTGAAACAAACTTAAAACACAATTATTGGTCTATTGATAAAAATTCGATTTATTTCAAATAGGCTTAAAGGTCAACATAAAATGCAATTGTTTCACAATTGTGCAATTGGTATTACCTGTGTACAATGCCCTTTCAAAATAAACACACAACAAATTGTTGACAATGTGAATTAAAGGCCTACCCACAATTGTCGATATCGGGATCGCAATCGCAATCCGAAAAGTTAACTTATATACTTCTTATGGCGCTGTTCACAACACAATCGTAATGCCGAATTGATTTAGCATGAGAAATTGTACGATTGCGATTCCGATCACGATAACGTTCACGATACCGTCAATTGTGGTTGAGCGTGTACATGTATGTATAATATACATACATACATTACATTAACATATTCGTGACCGGACAAAACAGTAGAAAAATCTGGCTATCTCACATTTTGCCGCCATTTTGTTTCAGAAAAATATTTTGCAGTAACTATGGTGTAACTTTGTAACTTTTCAAACGATTTTGCCTCAAAACTATACACCTTCAATCCACATCGAGGCTTGTGGATGGTCCAAATTTCAAGTTGATCGGACTTTCCGTTCGACCGCTATCGACGGACATAAAAACAAAAAAAAAACAAACAAACAAAAAAACAGAACGAAGTGCCATTAGAGTCTTATGGCACTTCGTTCTGGTTTTTTTTGTACTAGACTCTTATGGCACTTCATTCTGTTTGTTTTTTGTTTTGTTTTTATGTCTGTCGATAGCGGTCGAACGGAAAGTCCGATCAACTTGAAATTTGGACCATACACAAGCCTCGATGTGGATTGAAGGTGTATAGTTTTGAGGCAAAATCGTTCGAAAAGTTACAAAGTTACACTCAATAACTGTTAGTAACGGTGCGGACCGCCGCGGAAACACTAGACAGAATGACAACGAAAATTCTTAGCAACGCAAATTGCACTGCATTCAACAATATCGGGAAGTATAAAAGCTATGGAAATTAGAAAAAAATTTGAAATGCACATTCTTGTACCACACACGTACACATACACACATATTATGTGTGTATGTGTACGTGTGTAGTACATTGTAGTAGTATAATTAAAGTGTTGCTTGCAGCAATATGTACCTACAAGAAAGTATGCAGAACACATGGTTACATTTTGTATGAAATATATGCAACCCGCTTAACGTTGTGCTCCATGTGCGTAACCTTACCTCGCGCGTCCGTACGTACCCACTCTCCGTCCAACCCTAGGGTTGTACATCATAATCAGCTCGCATGGAATTAATCCGCCCATCAACAATAGGGAAGGCTCATACATCTTTTTATTTGCTTAATGCATACTAATTAGTAGTTACCTCAAGTTAAAATAAACGGAAACAAACGCTCAGAAACGGACCTGCGAAATCTTGCTCGTGATTGGAAGGTTCTGACGTCTCAACTCTGTAAACAATCATTTTATATCATACAGATAGAACTGAAATCCCACCCTTTTGTATTGCTCTCATAAGACTTAAACAGAATCAACGTTTATTTCTTGTTAGTAATAATGAATACTGCTTAACATTAATTCACAACATTATGTTAAATATTTGCATTGTTGTAACACATTTAGGTAAATAAATACTGTGTCAAAATGTATTTTCTGAGGAAAACAATGGAATAAAATGCTTTGTTGTAAAGTCAGTGCATCCTAAATGTTATTGTAAAATGTCCAACTTACGGTCAAATATCATTGATATTATTTAAAATACTATCAAGGAGGCAGTTGTTGACAAAGAGTTTATGACATCAAGATCCGTTTTTCAATTAAGGAGCAGGAAGTTCGAAATTTCTAACTTTAAATGCTAATAGAATTGGAAATATACACTTCTCAGATAGACAAATTATATACCCCGTATTTTTAGATAATGATCTTTCGTTTCTTTCATTTTTAGGTTGCAGAATATTTATTTTTGATGAGCATTCCCTATTGGATTTCAATAAATACACTGAAAAATATTGCCTAATATGAGCTTATAAGTCAGCAAGCAAACATAGGAGAAACTCGAACTCGATTCACAGATTCTTTTCAATTCCATTTGGGGGAATAGCAATGAATGAATCAAAATGAAGAACTTTCCCTAGAACATATCTACAGAGAATGACGTGAACAGTATTTGATTCTTCTATGGACACAAATTGTTTTAGCGTGTATCCAGTGTCACGATGTACAAAATTTGGCCTTCTTCTGTTTTGTTTAAAAGCTGTCACCAAGGCTACAACATGGTTATTGCCATATTTAGCAAAACCTTTAATGGTACCATATTCAACCGAGTGTTTTAACTTAAACATAACAACATAGCTCGTTCTTATTTTTTCTCGTGTGTACAGCTGTGAAGTTAGCGTCCCCAACTTGGGTACGTGTGCACGAATGTATATTAGAGGTGCAGGTCTCTCCAATGCATTTTGTAAGCTTGTACTATATTGTCGAAGAGAATCTTGGAGATGTTCTTGTAGCTGGCCAGTATATACACTGCCAAGAACTCGAACTTCTTGATCAGCACGTTCTTCTGGTTGTAACTGGTACTTTAGCATTTGAAGGACTGCATAAATCTTGTTGAAGACACAATCTGTTCGGCAACCTTTTGTGTTCCGTGAATAAGCGACAAAAGCATGCCATTTGAGTTTTCGAACATAAAACAGGATGTTACCCACAAAGGACCCCAATTACGCACAGAATCACAAAGATGAAGCAGCTGGTGAATGTTGAACGACATGTGGCGCTCACCATACAAACGTTCTGCTTCTTCACAGAACAATTGCAGCAGGTGTTCAGAGAGAGAGAGATTTCCGTCCTGGTTATTCTCGCTTGTAGAAGCAGGTTAGTGCTAGCAACGAGTAAGAGCCAGTGTTGGAAGTATACTACTGGTAGAATATTTAGAAGACACACCGGGGAATAAAAGAGAAGCCAGTTTCTGTACTCGGATGCTTTCCAGTGTTTCCCATGCGTAACACTTCACGGCACACGACACACATCGTTAGGTGGCTTTATACTAAGCAGTACAAGGTCTATTTCCCCGGTTTTAGTTCCTATGTACCAAGGTTCTCTGTGGTGCTTAGAATCAAGCCAAAGCCAAAAGAATTGTCGTACCACCCCCAATGCAGCTGCATGCATGTAATCGGGGACGAATGATTTGCCAGTGTCACCGAGGGCCAATACATGTAGGACGAACTACTCCAACTTGACTAATGCCAGTGTCTACTGCAACTTGGGCCTGTGCATTCGTTCCTTATCACGCAGCTGTGGGGATGGCTGTACAACAGGATAAACCACTAGGGACGATTTTTCCGTCCGTACGACCTCGCCTTGGTGTTCGCAGAATGAGCAGCCATAACGTCCATTGCAAGAAATAATCCCTTGCATGTCACTGCGAGCTTTGGCATCAACAGTTATGACAGTGGCTGCTACATGTGATGTACCCCTCGTATGTTTTTAGCTCTGGATGCAGCCATGAAAGACCAGTTTGATGGAGAGAAGAAAGAGACTCAACAAAAGGATGCAAAAATGTATTCATGACAGGCTTGGATTTTCCGAACCAGAGACCCGCAAGAGAAATGTTTCTCTTTCTGACATTTGGAGGCAAGTTTGCGATTGTAAATAAAATTGGCCAGATTTGGGAATTGGAGCTGTGAAACAGGCACCCCATCAGTATTCCAAATTAAATTTATTGGAAATTGTGAAAGCTGATGAATTTCTGATAAATCACCATCTTTTATATCAGAAATGTCATTTGTGTCTACAGATTTCTTCTCTAAATATCTGTAGAGACACCGATCTTCCATCAAGCTTTTCAACGTGTCAGCTATGGGTATCTCAACAAACATCCCTTCGATTTCAGTTGACTCACAGTTGATACAATGTATTAAACCCACAGTATCATCATAAAGACCCAAGTACAAAATACACTGGGAACAAAAGCGATGTTTCAACATCGTGAAATCCTGTGCCTCGGAAATAAGTTTTATCAATTTGTATTTTGTACCTGGAAAGTGATTTGATGCTGGCAAAAATCGGTTTATCAATTTTAGGATGTCATCAAGACATGCTTTGGACAAGTTGTGCCGAAGGTACAGATCAAGAACATCGATGATAGCCTCACCCATGGACATGGTGCTATTGTCATACAATTGCCGGTTCCAAAATAAATTCACGTCATCATGATTCTCATCATCATCACTAGCGGAAGAAGGTTCATTCTCCTCACTACCAGATGAGAGCAAGTTAACCCCATCAATACCATCCGATTGAAGGTCAGGATCCTCTGTGTCGCTGCCGGAAGTGTTGGTTGAAGCTGAGGACATGGTGCAATCTGCGGGACTCGAACGGGGTGAACATCTATCTGGCAGTGGAGGCGTTGAGAGGGGCGATGTAACACTGCCAGCAATCGGTACGAGAACATTTTGTGCGGATGTGTGAGACGTACTTTCTTCTGAATCCGGATGTGCTGAAGAACAGAACATAAACAATTAATAGTAATTCATCGATCTGGGAATACTGAATCGATTATCGATCGTTTCAGGCAATAGTTCGCAATGCACGGTCAGCCGTAATAAAAGTGCAAAATTTGATTGGATGGAGGTGCGATATTCGTACGGTCAATTATGTACGCGTCATCCAACGACAGTGCAGCCAACACATGTTCGAAACAACCCGATAGAAAACAAAAAAACACCGCGCTTCGCGCGTACTAACCTTGGCTCGAGTGCGGGAAAAGTAGTGCAACAGTTGGCTAGAGTAGTAATATTATTCGTACGGCTGACCGTACGAATATCCACTCCGTTGTATTAATTGATGGGACCTTGGTTATAGGAGATTAGCAAATGGCAACCCTAATTAAAAGTGTTAAGAGGAAGGACTACTAGCCAATATTAAAACCCGCGAAATTAACGTATTTTCGTCATATCTCAAAAACGCCACACAATATCGAAACAAGCTACGCATATTTTGGATTCGTGAGAGCTCAATACCAAATGAAAAAGATTTCGTAGATTGTAGTAATTATAGTTGTAATTTGTAATTAAGTTGTAAATTAATTAAATTCGAAATAATAATTATAATTACTGCAAACTAACAAATCTTTTTCATAAGGTATTGAGCTCTCACGAATCCAAAATATGCGTAGGTGTCACTGTGTCAATATTGTGTGGCGTTATTGAGACATGACGAAAATACGTTAATTTCGCGGGTTTTAATATTGGCTAGTAGTCCTTCCTCTTAAGCTCGGCACTATAGGCCAAGCCTTAAAGGGATAGTCGGGTGAAAAACTAAAGAACTACCATTTGTAGATGTCCACCTTTAAATATAAAAAACATGACTAAAAGATACCATACTTTAAAAGCAGGTGGTTAAAAAATTAAAGAAAACGCAATTTTTTGGTTTTAGTACATCAGCCCAGGACGTTTTGCTTACAAAAAAGGTCGACGCATTTTGACTTTGGAATATGTTAAAACAATGTAAGCTGAGTTGTAATTCATGAGGTGCTTAGCTGGCAAAAGGGCCAAACACGCCGCCATCTTGGATTTTATATAATTCACGTTAATGGCTATAAAAACCAAAGTGCTTGACCAATTTTAAAAAACTTTAGTATTTTAAATTGTTATTTTTAATTACAATGTATTTGTGTAGGAAATTTTCAAATTTAATAGATTTAAAAAACATTTTCCTATTCAATGTTTTTAGTTTTGGAATGTTAAGCTTATAACTTTTATAGAAGCGTACTAACTGAAAACGTTCTTCATATACACGTTTTAGATAGCTTTATTTAAAAAATAAAGCAATCAAATTCAAGTCTCTATCTAGAATAGGTTCCAAGATATGAATTTTTGAAGAGTCGCACTACGCTCTCTTGCCGCGCTCGGCGCTTGCCCAAGCCAGGCGCCGAGCGGTGCGCGTGCGGTCTAATGTAGTCTTGCCTTCTCAGACTATCTTCTGATAGTTTATTTGAATTGAATTATTGCGTTAGCTTTGGTTCAATTATTTCAAATTCTAGGAATTTTCCTACCCCCCCCCCCCCCCCCCCCCCTCCCCACAACTTCTCTACCACTCTATTTACTTACCAAGCTCTGAAGCTCTGATTGATTGATTGATTAATGGGGCTTAACGTCTCATATTTGTGCAACAATGGCTAATCGAGACGATGAGAGGGTGATAATGAAGATATAATGAAGATGAGAAGGTGATAATGAAGATGAGAAGATGATGATGAAGAATAAAGCCACATCCGAATCAGATCCATTGTACGTCTCGTGGGTCGTCATACGGGAGTCCAGCAAGGGCGTGGGCAGGGCCAAGTGGGAGGAGAAATATTCAGTAAGATAGTGGGAGGGAAGGGACAGGGTCTCTTTTCATCGCCTCTTACGACTAGCAGAGTCACTCTGAGCCTATTCTACCCCGGGCCAAGACGGGTCTCCTTTCGTCGCCTCTTACGACTAGCAGAGTCACTCTGGGCCTATTGTTCCCTGAAGCTCTGAGACAATGCTGGTTGCAGCGTGCGATTTGTATTGCGAGTAGACCATGGAAAAGCAATCAATTCGTTACAATTTTCAGTTTAAAAAATGTTTTTTTTTTTAAGGATAAGCCATAAACGTTAACTGTTCACAATTCTTCACGCTTATGACTAATTAAAAAAATTGTGTTTGATAACTTCCAGAGACATCTTTTATTATTTTACTGAGTTTGAAGGAACAGAGAAACAGATATTGACAATTGACCACAGATTGTAAAAAAAGACACACTGACAAACAGAGTCAATTCAGGTCAATTCAGAGTCAAAACAGGTTATCATTGAAATCAATGCTAAATATTTAAATTTAAAATTTTTCGTCAGTTTGATTACCCCAGTACAATGCGTCATTCATATTATCCATGGACTAAAAGTTCAATTCTATTCAGTACAAATGATGATGATATCTGGGTTTTACGTCCCATATTTTTGCAACTTTGTCTAATCGAGATGATGACATGGTAATGTATGACAATGAAGATGAAAATGCGTCACATATTAGTTTTTACTGCATTTGCATATTGGTGATTTTTCTAAAGCAAAATTGTAATAGTGTATTTTATTATGAACACACACGCAGTACATCACTGATGATGTTAAAGCCCTAATAATGTAGAGCCCTATCTATCATTTTACAATGTCAGCTTAACGACAATTGCGGTATACATGAAACTATGCCTTGCACACATAAAGGCCCACTAAACCCTCAAATTTCGTTTAAAACGTGTAATTGTAAGCATAATCTGTAACGGTTAGGGCATGTGTCAAGTTGCCTAGTGTATTCAAACTCCTGGGATCCAAGAAAAAGTGTTTCGCCCCAGGCGTTGTGACATAGATGAAACTACGCGCTGCTCGCTGCATATGGAGCATCGTCTGAGTTTCGAGGCCCGCGCCAATATATCTCGTCGTCCAGATCCATCTAATTCACTTGAGCACAAATCAAACATACCGCTGAATTCGTCTTACTTCGGTCTACACGATGAATGTTTAAACAACCTTCTACCATTTATGCAACTTATTTTATAAAATGTTAAATATGAAGCAATAACTACATAATTTAGATGGAAACACAACCAATTTCAAGCAAACGTTATGAGGAGCTAGCTTTAAAAATCAGGATTCCAACCAGCCTATAATGTTAACTGAAATGTTTAGATATTACAAACAGAAAACCAGCAAAACATTGATGGAAATTTAGCCGATTATCGTGTGTATATAAGAACGCGTGTTGCGGCCTATTGCCTGATACGTCCGCGAATATATCCAGTGAGCGGCGTAGATCAAGGTCAGTCAAACTACTAGTCTTTACTTTGTATTGATTTCTCTTGCGTTGTACAGTCAGTGTGTCGTATCTTAATGAGTGCTCTCAAACTCAAGTAATTTCCCGAGGAATCATGAAAATACGTGGGATTTCTACCAGTCAGGCCTGGAAATAATAATAATAATAATTGATACAAATATATTAAATAGGCCTTAAGAACACGTCAAAACTACAATTAAGTCGTGTGTGTCATGGTTTGGTTGTGTGCGTGTGCGTGATTTACATATTATTCGTGTTTGCATCATTATCATTATTATTATTGTTATTATTGGTGGTATTATTACTTTTATTATTATATTATACTATTATTAATCCATCAACTTTATTTTATTATTAGCATCAATGGAAATTCTGTGGCTAAAAATTGCCGGTAACTAAAATTACAAATCTTGATAACCGCAATATATTACAATATTAATAATATCACGTTTAAGCTTTTATGTTTCTTCTTAATAACTGTAGTATTATTTTGTATTTCAAATTCACAATATAGTTTGTTCATGAATTCGAAGTAATTATATATGCGTTTTTTTTATTTTTTTATTTAAGTGTTGATAGCAATAGATTGAGACATACAACTAATAAGTTTATAATTGCAACATTTTATTGTGTACAATGTACAAATGCGTCGATGTTTTCAGCCAAGCTATTAAAAGCTTGACAGGCCATCGGCGGCTTTGCCCGCGCTCGCCGAGTTGTACTCCGCGGCAGTGAACGGACAACACGCATTATTATATACACCACCCCACTCCCTTTTCCTCCCCCTTTCCCTATTCTCACCGCCCTCCTACTTGCCCCTTTCCTCCCTCTTTCCTCCAAACAGCCCCCTAATTCATCTTCATATATCACCCACTCATTGTCTCGATTAGCCTCGTTGCAAAAATATGAGACGTTAAGCCCAAATAATCAATCAATCATAAGATAATCGGCTAAATTTTCATCAATTTCTTGCTGGTTTTCTGCTTGTAATATCTAAATATATCAGTTAACATGATAGGCTTGTTGGATTCTGATTTTTAAAGCTAGCTCTTCATAACATTTGCTTGAAATTGGTTGTGTTTCCATCTAAATTATGTGGTAATTGCTTCATGTTTAACATTTTATTGAATAAGTTGCATACATGTTAGAAAGTTGTTTAAACATTCATCGTGTAGACCGAAGTAAGACGAATTCAGTGGTATGTTTGATTTGTGCTCAAGTGAATTAGATGGATCTGGACGACGAGATATATTTGCGCGGGCCTCGAAACTCAGACGATGCTCCATATGCAGCGAGTAGCGCGTAGTTTCATCTACGTCACAACGCCTGGGGCGAAACACTCTTTCGTGGATTTCAAGAGTTTAAATACACCAGGCAACTTAACACATGCACTAACCGTTACAGATTAGGCTTACAATTACACGTTTTAAACGAAATGTGAGGGTTTAGTGGGCCTTTAATGTATTCACCATTATTGAAAATCAGATATTAAAGAGATATGCTATTTTTAACATTGTTTAAATTATGATGAATTAACTGATTATTAATTGACCATCTTCATTCAATTGATTTGTGTAGCTTATTGTATCGAAACTCTGACATTTACAAAATGTAAAAGACAGGTTATTCTCACGACACGCATAATTTTTAGTGGCCAATTTTTCATCAGTGCAAGCTTTTAGAAATTCTTCTAAAATACAATTATTCTAAAATACAATGATGGAACCAGTAGTTCGTCTGCTTTCTCAAAGCCAAATAATGTTGTCTAAGAAGACGTATCAGAATTAAAATGGTTATCATTCGTACAATAGCACGCATGACATTGAGATTTATTGAATTGCTAGGTGGTTAATCGACATTGGCTTTACACTGGTGATATTTCCAATGTCTTGTTCATCCATAGTCTTCCATGTCGTGTTACTCTTCAAAACACGAACTAAGAACTCTTCAGCCTTTAGGATTTCATCCTATGTTAAAAAAGCAGTTCTTCTAAAGTTCATTCAATGGAATCTGCTTTAAGAGCAGATTTTGCCAAACTTGCTAGTGAAATCGCAACCTGAGTGTGCAGTGCAAGACGAATATCGCCCATGTTACCCATTGTACCCAATGTATGAATTGAAATTAACCGTGTTGAATCACCAACTCCACCTCTTACCCAGAGCTCGTGTAATCCTACATGTTGCATATCTTGAAGTAATACAGTAAACGTACAATTACATCAGTATCAGAAGAATGTTCTATAATTCAACGTGCCCGACTTTGCAGCATGAAACGCGTGAGGTATTATTGGCATGTAAGTTTCAACAAGTTCATGCAAGTGCCCTGAATGGACTGGCAAGGCAATGCTCACTATCAATCAACTGGCTTGTGATAAAAACAATGTTTGTGTCTAGTTTTTCTGCTTTATCTTCACTCAGCGATTTTAAGAGCTGCTCTAATTTTAATTTAATATCTGAATCTGATTATCAATGGTAAATATATTAAATGTGTACAAGACATAGTTTCATTTATACCGCACTCATTGTTTAGCTAATACGTTGTAAAATGATAGGGCTCCACATTTTAGCGCTGTAACGTTAGCATTGCACTGAGGTGTTTGTGGTTTTGCTTTAGAGATATCACTAATATAATATGCAATTGCAGTAAAAACTTGCACTGAACTGTATGGTTTAACTTTTTAGTCCATGGATATAAAAGACGCATTGTACTGGGATAATCAAACTGAGGAAAATTTCTAAATTGAAATATAAAGCATTGACTTCAAACTCTGTCTTTGTTGTCAATCTCTTGACAATTGTCAATATCTGTTTCTCTGTTCAAACTCTGTAAAATAATAAATGTTTTCTCTTGAAACTGTCAAACGCAAATTTGTTTGAATAATCATAATAGGCATGAGAAAATGTAAGCAGATACCGTTTATGATAAAACCCATTTTTAATAACTCAATATTGTAACGAATTGATTGCCTTTCGATGGTCTACTCGCAATACAAATCGCACGCTGCATCCAGCATTGTCTCAGAGCTTGGAAAGTAAATAGTGGGGTAGAGGGGTAAGGGTGGGTAACCAAATTCCTGGAATTTAAAATAATCGAACCAAAGCTAACGCAACAATTCAATTCGAATAAACTCGCAATACAAATCGCACGCTGCATCCAGCATTGTCTCAGAGCTTGGAAAGTAAATAGTGGGGTAGAGGGGTAAGGGTGGGTAACCAAATTCCTAGAATTTGAATTAATTGAACCAAAGCTAACGCAATAATTCAATTCAAATAAACTATCAGAAGATAGTCTGAGAAGGCAAGACTACTAGACCGCACGCGCACCGCTCGGCGCCTGGCTTGGGCAAGCGCCGAGCGCGGCAAGAGAGCGTAGCGCGACTCTTTAAAACTTCATATCTCGGGAAGTAATCTAACTAGAGACTAGGGATGACATCGGGTAGTAAAATCTGGATTCGATTCCAGCCCCTCAAGGATTCGGGTAACCCGAATCCTAGAAGTGTAAATCACGTCGCTCAACATGTTATTTGAAGGCCATTGACTGCCCGTGGCAGAAGCTGCCAGCGTGCGTTCTGTCAGCCAGTGATGACGGTCGGGAAGGGGTTGGGGTAGGCCGAGAGCCAGTGGGAGCACAGGCATACCAGAACTCGCCCTCAGCAATCGCACCACATAAAATAGGCATGAGTACATAACGGAGCGGGAAAGTATTTTATGGAATGGAAACAAGTCATTTTGTTATCACCATTGTTGGCGCATTGTTGAAGCATACAACAATTCAACTAAAAATGTACCAGAACAAGATTCGAATCCTTAGAACGGATTCGGGTACTTTTTGGATTCGGGTAACCCGGATACCCGGATACCCGATGTCATCACTACTAGAGACTTCAATTTGATTGCATTGTTTTTTAAATAAAGCTATCTAAAACGTTTATATGAAGTACTTTTTCAGTTATTACGCTTCAATAAAAGTTATAAGCTTAACATTCCGAAACTAAAAACATTGAGTAGGAAAATGTTTTTTAAATGTATAATATAACTATTAAATTTGGAAATTGTCTAAACAAGTACATTACAATTGAAAAATGCTATTTAATTTAAAAAAGTTTTTTAGAATTGGTCAAGTACTTTGGTTTGTATAGCCATTAGTGTGAATTATATAAAATCCAAGATGGCGGCGTGTTTGGCCCTTTTTCCAGCTAAGCACCTCATGAATTACAACTCAGTACACGTTGTTTTATCATATTCCAAGGTCAAAATGCGTCGACCTTTTTTGTAAGCAAAACGTCCTAGGCTGAAGGACTGTTGCTACCAAGAAGCACCGAGCAACTTTTCTCATGGTAATTCCCATATAAAAAAATGTTGCCTTGAGAAAGCAAAACCACCGCTAAAATAGGGCACTGTACAAAAATCGATCAGGAGGTTTAATGTGCATCGTTTCTCTACCGATAACTTGCTTTTTAGTACGAACGTGTACTTCTACAAAATACCCTGCAATTAATTTTTGTGTGACATGATGTGTAGAAAAGTTGCAATCTGTTTTGAGCGGTCCTGTTCGCAGTCGCCGAGTGTTTCGCGGAGCGCGGGCTGGTCTCGTATAACACAATGGCCCGGATGAATAAAAGTGAGCATTACCTTATACTCGCGATAATGTGAGCAAAACCTTCGCTTGGTAAGAATAAAAGTAGGAGCATAAGCTTATGCTCAAGACTCATCTCGGAATTTGAGCACCTGCTCACATTCTCACCTCATGCTCACGCTTGGGAGTATTTTGTATGAATAAAGTGAAGTGTTTGCTTCTGATGTTGAGCATCTGCTTCAAAATTACTGGATCTAGTCAGTAGCAGACTCAACAGTAAGGTTGGGTTGAGTTATGACCGAATATGTGCTTCGTGTGCGGTCTGAAAAGCGACATAATCCTCGTGTGTCTCCTCACAATAGTGATTTTAGACATTTGTTCCTCTGTAATGAAGAAAATTTACTTTGATTGCTAATTATTTTCTTAGTGAAAGCAATGAAACTAGAGGCAGCGCCCTTTTGTCAGAGCACCGAATGAAAACTTTTCTAAGATATGGCGGATCCAGGGTTTCAAAAGTGGATTGGATAATGGTTGGGGTGCATCAATCAAAACTCTATGGAAAGTTATGGGAAAAGTTATTGAAAAAGCCCACATTTGGATCAAATTGCCATCTTTTACTGAAAATGTCATAGACGAAGCTCAACTCCAATGGCAAAACAAATACGCATTCCCTATCGCTATAGGTGTTATTGATAGCACGCATGTAAAGATTCTTCAACCAGCTGGGTATGGAGATAAGTACGAGAATATGAAGGGGTTTGTAAGTCTGAACGTGCAAGCTACTTGCAATGTGAAAGAAATAATATTTACTAGTGTTGACGTTAGCTGGCCCGGCTCAGTACACGCTAGTAGAATATGGAAAATCACCGATATCCAAGTGAAAATGAGCAAGCTGCAAATGCTGTGGTTTTGGGAGATGACGATTACGGAATAAAACCATGGCTCATGACGCCTTTACTACGCAGCTAGGCTAGCTGGACTAGAGGTCTGCACGGGTATACGGGCTAAGCCCGCGAGCCCAGTTATGGGCCTTGATATCTTTATTAAGACGGGCCCGGGCCGGGCCTGGGCCTACATATCACTAAACGAGGAGGGATTTTTCAGGCTCTTTAAATGTTTTCATTTTGTAATCAGTAATTGAAATGAAAGAAATGTAATGTTATTTTACCAACATTTCCGAAACTTAAAACAAAACCGAAATAGTATAAACTTCCGGTCACAACATTTTTGTTGTAATTCTTTTCGTTACATACTTTCACTGGCAATAGTTACTAATTTCGTTATGATCTAATCTAATTTTTGTTCCCACCCTGTCGTTCGTATTCCTTGCCAAATACTATAAAAATCAACTTGCTGCTTTAACAGTTGAACAGGCTTTTACGGGCCAATTTACACTACAGGCGGGTCTCGGCCGGGCCCGGGCTCTCACTAGCTTACTCACTACGGGCCGGTACGAGCCCGGGCCTGAAATACCGGGCCCGGGCCGGGCTTCTATAGTTAGGCCCGTGTAGACCTCTAAGCTGGACTACCGGCCGGCGAGGGAGGGGGAGGCAAAACGCATGCTTCAAGTTGCGCGCGCGATGAGAATATCGGAGCATCTGCTCCTTTTATCGGAGCACCTTCTACGGAGTATAAGGTAAAGGTTATTCATACGAAACTGAGCAGATACTTATACTCTTACCTTATACTTGGAGCAGAAGCTTATACTTCATGCTCACACTCAAGAGCATCTACTCATGTTTTATTCATACGGCCCATTGAGTCCTCTGTCTATCGGGAATGCGCCAGCGACCTCAGAACCGATACAGTTGCACTACGCTTTAGAAGAAAAATGCAGCAGAGCTGCCGAAGGGAATCTAGTAGAATAGCTAATTGTTCACTATTTTTTTCTTGCATTGAAGCAACCTATATCAATTGTATTTTACACATAACTGAATTTCATGGACTAATGACTAATTGGTGATTTTTTAGTTTTTCATCTGACTATCCCTTTAATGCCTACCTTCATTGTCTTCCGAGGATGAGCTTTCAAATCTATGTACGGACGATCCTCTTTGCGGTTCATGTATCTGTTTTTTTAAACGTTTCCTCCTCTGGGTCTGCAACGTAACTTGAAAAGCTAGCACCCATATTAATCCACTGTTAAAGAGATGTTATATTGTCATGAATATTGGTTATTCATGTTTGGGCCAGTACAGTGGACAAGATTTATAATCTTTAGTCAAGCTACACGCGCAAAGACGACCGGACACGACATCGACAAATTACACATGTTATGTCTCATGTTTCGCAAGGCATCGCGAGCACACTCAGCATGAGTGAGAGAGACAACGATATAGGTTACTCGGGTACAGAGCGCGAAAACCGAAAATTCAGCAAGAATAAAAGGCGATGCGAGTAACTCGGTGACGAGACGGGAAGAGAGAGCTATCCGGGACGAGACATCGAGGGGTCGACGTGGTGTGTGGTGTGTGTGTGTGTGTGTGGGCGAGTACCGAGAAAAAGGAGGTCCTGTGGAAGACGCTGGAGGGGTCCTGGAAGCGGGGACTTCGTGCCCAGCAGCGGTCTGAATCGCGAGTTGTCCACTTCTGTAATTGTTTTAGAATGGAGACAACGGTAAGCAGACAGAATTTTCTCTAACCCACGCATATGCCAGTCAGAACCATAACACGCGCTCGATCTACTGTGTGTTGCATAATAAACAATGGTTGTCTTTTTGCCTGTATACGGTGAAGTGTCTCTCAAGAGAACCTAAATCACCCTCTGTTTTCCCACTCACTCCGATCCCGGCATGTACGGTATTGCAACTGGGATTGTTGCTACGTTTCCCCCATTGCTATGGTTATTTGGTTAATTTCAAAGTCCAAATTCATCCAGCTACAATATCGATTACATGACAAATTGGCGGAGGCGCTGTGTTTCTCTACGTGTGACCAAATTGATGGAGGTGCCGTTTTTTTTTCTAACTATGCACATTGGTTCGTAGAAGTTTCATTGTTTCATTTTCTTTGGATGTGAGTGAGGTGTTAACAGAGGGGATGTTTTGTTTTGCCTGGGTGCGGAAACAAATTCAAAATTCAAAATTTGGAATGTTTATTTCGTGAATCAAGGAGGGCGGCAAAGGACAATGGCTGGCAATGGCCAATGGCTTATCTTTACGAGTAGTAAGAATGGCAACAGCCCTGGCAAGATTAGGGGTCAGACTCCACACGAGATGAAATGTGGAAGGGTAGAAACAGTCATCACATGTATGAGGTGGTTCTTGATATGTAGTAGGGGTGTTTATACATTCTGAATGCTTTACGGTATACGTACGGCCAGTTCGCCCACCTTGGACATGTGACCACTAGTTTGCTGCAGTCACGAGAGCTGAGTCACGAGAGCTGAGTCACGAGACGAATGTATTTCCAGGCAAATTAAAGTATTTCAATCAATAATAAAAAAAAATTTCAATCACCTTTCTAGACATAAATATGCTAAAAATAAGATGAGAGTTCAAACAATCCTATGTGAAGTAATAAAAATAAGAAATACAGAATAGGGAATGTGCATGAATTTTCTACAGCTCTGAAAGTACGTGGAATATATTGTTATTCATCTGAAGACATCAGAAACCTAATTTAAAAGTTTTAAAATTAACTCATTATACTTCTATAAATGTTCAAAGATTTTGATTATCTGTTTCCCGCACTATTATTTTTAAACGGTATGTGACGTCACAATCCTTCAAAATCACTGCTTATTGAATGACTTTGCATATAACCTCCTTGGACTTTGCCACCGCTTCCTAGACGAAACAATTAAATTTTCAAGGTCATCAAGCTAACCTTGTCAAAATTTGTACTCAAGCCGTTGTCAAGTCTGCTTTATATGAATAACAACACCCATTATTTACTGATATTCTATGAAAATAGGTTTGGTATTATTGTTTTTATAGAAATTGGGCTTCAAAATTAATTATTAGGCGTACTAGGCATTAATTTGATTTTAGATGATTTTAGATATGATAATTTCCAAATAAGCGTTATTTTATTTATCAGTTTATGATTGGTTGATCGCTGATACAGGGAAAGTGACGTATGCCCCGTTTTTCCCGCCATAAATATGTGTGAAACTTTCACCTCGTGTTTATTTAATGAAACTTTATTCTATGTCATCAAAATAAAATATTTTTGTATTCAGGAAGTTAATCCTAATCTAGTAAAATGCTAAAAAAAGATGACGCATATTCCCTATTGTTGCAAGTTTTTATTGTAATTATTGTGCAATTTCCCTAAACTGCACTTACGAGTCTGGTAACATAGGCCTCCATTTACAATTCGCAAAGTGCAATACATTATTATTATTATAAGTATTATATTTGAGTGTCCTGACACACACGACAAATTTACAGAGATATCTACATGCGCATGCAAAATATATGCATATGTATTCATATATGTATATGAATGTTACATGATTATAACGACAGTGCGCGATTATAGCAGTGAGTGAAGGACGACTGGACGCAAAATGGCAGTTTTCAACTTAGGTTGTGCCTTGTGCCTGGTCACCCTACTACTCAGCCTCTCACACGGACAAGATAAACTGGTATTAGGTAAGCCCGTACTTGTACATACAATAACAATAGAGCAGTGACGTGTAGGACGACTAGACACGAAATGCAAGGCTTAAACTTAACTTGTGCCTTGTATCTTGCCACCCTATACCACTCACACTCTCCCGCGGACAACAAAGTCTGGAAGTAGGTAAGCCCGTACCCGTACATACAATAGCAAGTACAGCGGTGACGTGTAAGACGACTAGACACGAAATGGAAGGCTTCAACTTAGGTTGTGCCTTGTGCCTGGTCACCCTACTACTCAGCCTCTCACACGGACAACATAGTCTGGTAGTAGGTAAGCCCGTACCCGTACATACAGTAGCAAGTACAGCAGTGACGTGTAGGACGACTAGACACGAAATGCAAGGCTTCAACTCAGGTTGTGCCTTGTGCCTGGTCACTCTACTACTCAGCCTCTCACGCGGACAACATAGTCTGGTAGTAGGTAAGCCCGTACCCGTACATACAGTAGCAAGTACAGCAGTGACGTGTAGGACGACTAGACACGAAATGCAAGGCTTCAACTTAGGTTGTGCCTTGTGCCATCTCACCCTACTACTCAGCCTCTCACACGGACAACATAGTCTGGTAGTAGGTAAGCCCGTACCCGTACATACAATAGCAAGTACAGCAGTGACGTGTAGGACGACTAGACACGAAATGGAAGGCTTCAACTTAGGTTGTGCCTTGTGCCCTCTCACCCTACTACTCAGCCTCTCACACGGACAACATAGTCTGGAAGTAGGTAAGCCCGTACCCGTACATACAATAGCAAGTACAGCAGTGACGTGTAGGACGACTAGACACGAAATGGAAGGCTTCAACTTAGGTTAAGCCTTGTGCAAGGTCACCCTACTACTCAGCCTCTCACACGGACAACATAGTCTGGAAGTAGGTAAGCCCGTACCCGTACATACAATAGCAAGTACAGCAGTGACGTGTTGGACGACTAGACACGAAATGGAAGGCTTCAACTTAGGTTGTGCCTTGTGCCTTGTCACCCTACTATACTCAGCCTCTCACCCGGACAACATAGTCTGGAAGTAGGTAAGCCCGTACCCGTACATACAATAGCAAGTACAGCAGTGACGTGTAGGACGACTAGACACGAAATGGCAGTCTTCAACTTAGGTTAAGCCTTGTGCAAGGTCACCCTACTACTCAGCCTCTCACACGGACAACATAGTCTGGAAGTAGGTAAGCCCGTACCCGTACATACAATAGCAAGTACAGCAGTGACGTGTAGGACGACTAGACACGAAATGGAAGGCTTCAACTTAGGTTAAGCCTTGTGCAAGGTCACCCTACTACTCAGCCTCTCACACGGACAACATAGTCTGGAAGTAGGTAAGCCCGTACCCGTACATACAATAGCAAGTACAGCAGTGACGTGTAGGACGACTAGACACGAAATGGAAGGCTTCAACTTAGGTTAAGCCTTGTGCAAGGTCACCCTACTACTCAGCCTCTCACACGGACAAGATAGTCTGGAAGTAGGTAAGCCCGTACCCGTACATACAATAGCAAGTACAGCAGTGACGTGTTGGACGACTTGTCACGAAATGGAAGGCTTTAACTTAGGTTAAGCCTTGTGCAAGGTCACCCTACTACTCAGCCTGTCACACGGTCAACATAGTCTGGTAGTAGGTAAGCCCGTACCCGTACATACAATAGCAAGTACAGCAGTGACGTGTAGAACGACTAGACACGAAATGGCAGTCTTCAACTTAGGTTGTGCCTTGTGCCTGGTCACTCTACTACTCAGCCTCTCACACGGACAACATAGTCTGGTAGTAGGTAAGCCCGTACCCGTACATACAATAGCAAGTACAGCAGTGACGTGTAGAACGACTAGACACGAAATGGCAGGCTTCAACTTAGGTTGTGCCTTGTGCCTGGTCACTCTACTACTCAGCCTCTCACACGGACAACATAGTCTGGTAGTAGGTAAGCCCGTACCCGTACATACAATAGCAAGTACAGCAGTGACGTGTAGAACGACTAGACACGAAATGGCAGGCTTCAACTTAGGTTGTGCCTTGTGCCTGGTCACCCTACTACTCAGCCTCTCACACGGACAACATAGTCTGGTAGTAGGTAAGCCCGTACCCGTACATACAATAGCAAGTACAGCAGTGACGTGTAGGGCGACTATAGACACGAAATGGAAGGCTTCAACTTAGGTTAAGCCTTGTGCAAGGTCACCCTACTACTCAGCCTCTCACACGGACAACATAGTCTGGTAGTAGGTAAGCCCGTACCCGTACATACAATAGCAAGTACAGCAGTGACGTGTAGGGCGACTATAGACACGAAATGCAAGGCTTCAACTTAGGTTAAGCCTTGTGCAAGGTCACCCTACTACTCAGCCTCGCACAGGGACAACATAGTCTGGTAGTAGGTAAGCCCGTACCCGTACATACAATAGCAAGTACAGCAGTGACGTGTAGGACGACTAGACACGAAATGGAAGGCTTCAACTTAGGTTAAGCCTTGTGCAAGGTCACCCTACTACTCAGCCTCTCACACGGACAACATAGTCTGGAAGTAGGTTAGCCCGTACCCGTACATA
Organism: Isoperla grammatica; assembly: GCA_945910005.1. Taxonomy (NCBI): domain Eukaryota; kingdom Metazoa; phylum Arthropoda; class Insecta; order Plecoptera; family Perlodidae; genus Isoperla; species Isoperla grammatica. The sequence goes on from OX246738.1 coordinate 72,235,434, forward strand.
CAATATAGCAAGTACAGCAGTGACGTGTAGGACGACTAGACACGAAATGGAAGGCTTCAACTTAGGTTAAGCCTTGTGCAAGGTCACCCTACTACTCAGCCTCTCACACGGACAACATAGTCTGGTAGTAGGTAAGCCCACACCCGTACATACAATAGCAAGTACAGCAGTGACGTGTAGGGCGACTAGACACGAAATGGAAGGCTTCAACTTAGGTTAAGCCTTGTGCAAGGTCACCCTACTACTCAGCCTCGCACAGGGACATTATAAACTGGAAATAGGTAAGCCAGTACCCATAGGCCTACATACAAAAGCTAGTAGGCCCTACTGCAGTGACGTGTTAACGACTAGACATGAAATGGAATTCTTCAACCTAATTGGTGCCTTGTGTCTGGTCATCCTTCTACTCAAACTTTCACACAGACATTCAAAACTAGAAATAAATATACAACGTTTTTACTCTTGGTTTTTTTCCTAAAATTAACTGAAGGAACCATACTGGAATCTTACCCTTATGTTGGGTTTAGTTTAAGAACTGCTCAAGTTTGTATTTGCAGCAAGAAACAAACTTGAGGTTACGATAAGACAGTGACCTGCAAAAAACAAAATCGCATTCCAAACATCTTGTATGGAATGTTAATGAAATATTTCGTGTATGTGTTCAGGGGATACGTGCGTTGCGCAAGATGGCGTCCAAGGTGTTTGCAAGCTGACAGTGGAATGTCCGGCAAACCTGCTACTGATAACACAAGGGCAGGGCAAACGTCTACGCGATTGCTCGTTCCACAGATTGAAACCTGTATCCTGCTGCCCGGTCGACACGTTACACTCTACTGCCATTCTACCGACCTCTACCACCCCTCAAGCGACCACAATGAAGCCTAGACGCCACCCAGACGCTATGGGGTTACATACGCAAGTACCCAAATTAGGTATGTGGTACGCAATTTTAAAGTGTTTAGTCTCCTGTTTGTAACTATTTCTTGGATTAAGCTTCATCTTTTCGCTCTTCGTCAAAATAAAAAAATTCACATTTGGGGAGTGTGCTCTTATGTTAAACAAGCCGAGTTGCGAATTGCTACCCTATACTACTCAGCCTCTCACACGGACAACATAGTCTGGTAGTAGGTAAGCCCGTACCCGTACATACAATAGCAAGTACAGCAGTGACGTGTAGGACGACTAGACACGAAATGGAAGGCTTCAACTTAGGTTGTGTCTTGTGCCCTCTCACCCTACTACTCAGCCTCTCACACGGACAACATAGTCTGGTAGTAGGTAAGCCCGTACCTGTACATACAATAGCAAGTACAGCAGTGACGTGTAGGACGACTAGACACGAAATGGAAGGCTTCAACTTAGGTTGTGCCTTGTGCCTGGTCACCCTACTACTCAGCCTCTCACACGGATAAGACAGTCTGGAAGTTTGTAAGCCCGTATACCCGGACATACAATAGCAAGTACAACAGTGACGTGTAGGACGACTAAACACGAATTTAAGGCTTCAACTTTGGTTGTGCCTTGTGGCTGGTCACCCTATTACTCATTCATAACTATAAATAAATATACAACGATTTTTCTCTTAATTTGTTTTTTCCTAAAATTAATTTGAAGCACCATACTAGAATCTTACCCTATTATTGGGTTTAGTTCAAGAACTGCTCGCGTATGTGTTTGCAGCAAAGAAAATAGCTTGAGGTTACGATAAGTTAATTACCTGCAAAAAAATTATATCACATTCCAAACATCTTGTATGGCAAGTCCGTGAATCTTCCGTGTATGTATTCAGGAGAGTCGTGCGTTGCGCGAGATAGCGTCCAAGGTGTTTGCAAGCTGACAGAAGAATGTCCGGCAAACAAGCTTCTGAAACGACAAGGGCGAAGCAAACGTCTACGAAAGTGCTCGTTCCACAGATTGCAACCTGTAGTCTGCTGCCCGGTTGACACGTCACCCTCTACTACCACTGTACTGCCCTCTTCCACCCCGCTTTCGACCACAATGAAGCCTAGACGCCACCCAGACGCTATGGGGTCACATTCGCAAGTACCCAAATTAGGTATGTGGTACGCAATTTTAAAGTGGTTACGCTCTTGTTTGTAACTATTTCTTGGATTAAGCTGCATCCTTTCACTTTTTATCAAAATAAGTCTGTATTGTGCCTGGTCACCCTACTACTCAGCCTCTCACACGGACAATATAGTCTGGAAGTAGGTTAGCCCGTACCCGTACATACAATAGCAAGTACAGCAGTGACGTGTAGGACGACTTGTCACGAAATGCAAGGCTTCAACTTAGGTTGTGCCTTGTACGTGGTCAACCTACAACTCAAACTCTCACATGGACATCCAAAACTATAAATTAATAAAAAATTGTTTTACTCTTAACTGTTTTTTCCTGAAATTATCTAAAGGAACAATACTTTAAACTAACCTTTATGTTGGGGTTAGTTTAAGAACTGCTCGCGTATGTATTTCCAGCCAGAAAATAGCTTGAGTAGGGTTACGAAAAGATGGTGACCTGCAAAAAATAAAATCACATTCCAAACATCTTGTATGGCAAGTCCGTGAAAACTTTCGTGTTTGTATTCAGGAGAGTCGTGCGTTGCGCAAGATGGCGTCCAAGGTGTTTGCAAGCTGACAGAAGAATGTCCGGCAAACGTGCTTCTGATACAACAAGGGCAGAGCCAACGTCTACGCGAGTGCTCATTCCACAGATTGAAACCTGTAACCTGCTGCCCGGTTGACACGTCACCCTCTACTACCACTGTACTGCCCTCTTCCACCCCTCTTCTGACCACAATGAAGCCTAGACGCCAACAAGACGCTGTGGGGTCACATACGGATTTACCCAAATTAGGTATGTATGTGGCACGCAATTCTAAAGTGTTTAGTCTCCTGTAAGTAACTATTTCTTGGATTGTGCTTCATCCTTTCACTCTTTATCAAAATAAAAAATAACACATTTAGCGAATGTAAAACTTATGTTAAACAAGCCGAGTTGCCAATTGCCACCCTACTAATCAGCCTCTCACACGGACAACATAATCTGAAAGTAGGTAAGCAGCTAAGCACGTACCCTTACATACAATAGCAAGTACAGCAGTGACGTGTAGGACGACTAGACACGAAATGCAAGGCTTCAACTTAGGTTGTGCCTTGTGCCTTGTCACCCTACTACTCAGCCTCTCACACGGTCAACATAGTCTGGAAGTAGGTAAGCACGTACCCGTACATACAATAGCAAGTACAGCAGTGACGTGTAGGACGACTAGACACGAAATGGAAGGCTTCAACTTAGGTTGTGCCTTGTGCCTGGTCACGCTACTATACTCAGCCTCTCACACGGACAACATAGTCTGGTAGTAGGTAAGCCCGTACCCGTACATACAATAGCAAGTACAGCAGTGACGTGTAGGACGACTAGACACGAAATGCAAGGCTTCAACTTAGGTTAAGCCCTGTGCCTTGTCACCCTACTACTCAGCCTCTCACACGGTCAACATAGTCTGGAAGTAGGTAAGCACGTACCCGTACATACAATAGCAAGTACAGCAGTGACGTGTAGGACGACTAGACACGAAATGCAAGGCTTCAACTTAGGTTGTGCCTTGTGCCTGGTCACCCAACTACTCATACTCTCACATGTACATCCAAAACTAAAATTACATATACAATTATTTTACTCAAAACTGTTTTTTTCTTAAATTATCTGGAGGAACCATACTTTAAACTTACCCTTTGTTGGGGTTAGTTTAAGAACTGCTCGCATATGTATTTCCAGCAAGAAAATAGCTTGAGGTTACGATAAGATGGTGACCTGAAAAAAAATAATTTCACATTCCAACATCTTGTATGGCAATTCCGTGAAAACTTTCGTGTCTGTATTCAGGGGAGTCGTGCGTTGGGCAAGATGGCGTCCAAGGTGTTTGCAAGCTGACAGTGGAATGTCCGGCAAACGTGCTTCTGATACGACAAGGGCAGGGCAAACGTCTACGCGAGTGCTCGTTCCACAGATTGAAACCTGTATCTTGCTGCCCGGTCGACACATCACCCTCTACTACCACTCTACTGACCTCTACCACCCCTCTACTGACCACAATGAAGCCTAGACGTCAACCAGACGCTGTGAGGTCACATACGCAAGTACCCAAATTTGGTATGTGGTACGCAATTTTAAAGTGTTGTCTCCTGTTTTTCACGATTTCTTAGATTATGCTTCATCCTCTTCTCTCTTCATCAACATCGAAAAATACTACATTTGGGGCTTGTAAAACTTATGTTATACAAGCCGAGTGGCCAATTGCCATTGTTTGTCCACAACAATAAAATAGAAATTCCCGCTTCGTGCCTAGTGAATCATTCTGTGAATTTATAGCGTTACCGAGCGTGCTCGGTCAGATTTTAAGATCCAATAAAAGAACGCACTCTTATAGAAATCGGGGATTCCACAGAGCTCATCGACTTACAGCGTTCTTCTGTACCTAAATGCCTTGTTGTTGTCTGTGTTTCTTCAGCAGGTCGGTTTCAATGTTTCTTGCAGCGCGGCATTTAAGGTCCGTGAAGTTGGCACCCCTCATTTCTCAAATTCGCTTACTGTTTATGTCAGGAATTAGTGCTTTATTATTGCCATTTAGTGCCGTTTATTCCAGACTTAGTGCTGCACTATTAATCACGTTATGGAGACATGCCTGTAGGAGGTACCAATTTAACGTAGCACCCCCCATTAATCCGATCTTGCTAAAACTGCGCAATTAATAAGTGCTGAATTATTGCCATTTATTGCCGTTTAAACTTGAATTAGTGCTGCTTTATTTCAAAAGTTATTCATAAAAAAACATGGTGGGTGCCAGCATCGCAGCAGCAACGAGGGCAGAGGTGACTGTATCTGCAGTTATATCAGCTAGAGGCAGCGCCTCAGGCCAGCGAGTAAACCGGTCGACGCGTGTGAGTTGGTAACGGAATCCCGCTGACTGGGGGAGAGGACCAACAAGATCAATGTCGACATGGTCAAACCGAGCGTCGGGGACGTCAAAGTGCTCAACGGGTGCAGAGACGTGGCGAGTGACCTTCGATCGCTGACAAGCTATGCATTCCCGGGCCCACTTTCTGCAGTCTCTTCTCATTGACGGCCAGACGTAGCTCCTGGAGACAAGACGAACGGAGGCCGCAACACCTGGATGGGACAGGCTGTGAAGGCTGTCAAACACCCGACGTCGAAGGTTTGCTGGCACGAAGTTCTACCGGCGTGGACGTGTCACAATGGATCGTGAGGTTTGTCCCAGCGAGGCTCCTACTTTCAGTTAAAGTGCAGTGTCTGAGAGAAGAAGTGCCCGAAGGTCAGAATTGGTCTTCTGTTTTCGAGCAATTGCCATGTAATTCACTGGAACCGAGATCGACTCTACTCTGGACAGAGCGTCTGCGACGACATTCTCCTTGCCGGGAACATACCGAATATCGGTAGAAAATTGGCCAATGTAGTCGAGATACCGAAACTGTCGCGGTGAACACTTCTCAGCCTTCTGCTTAAAAGCGAATGTCAAAGACTTGTGGTCTGTGTAGACTGAGAACGTTCTGGCTTCCACCATATGACGGAAATAACGTATGGCTTCGTAGATGGCAAGGAGTTCGCGATCGTATGCTCCGTACTTGCGCTGCGCCGCATTCAGCTTACGTGGGAAGAATGCTAGCGGTTTCCAACCTAAACAAGTTCTCTGCTGAAAGGCGGCTCCAATACTATTGTCGGAGGCGTCGGCTACGATCGCCAGCTCCGCACTTGTCTGGTTGCGCCAGAAGCGCCGCCTGCGAGACACTACGCTTACATTCTTCAAACGTCTGCAACAACTCCGGAGTCCAAACGATAGGCGTCTTACCCGATCTGTCAGCACCGACAAGGAGGTCGTTGAGGGGTGCTTGAAGTCGGGCGGCAGATGGTAGGAAACGACGATATAAATTTATCATACCCAATACCTGACGTAGTTGCTTGATATTACTGGGTGGTGGCAAAGAGATGATTGCCTCAACCTTGTCTTAAGAGGCCGTGTCCCGAAGGCATTGACAGTGTGGACTAAGAACTTTACCTCGGAAACACCAAACACGCACTTTGAAGTATTGATCAGTATTCCGTACTCCGACAACCGTGCAAAGAGCAGGCGGAGGTGTTCCTCATGTTCTGCCTGAGATGTCGATGCTATGAGAATATCATCGATGTATGCGTAGGCGAAATCCAGATCACGAATGGCTTCGTCGATGAACCTTTGGAACGTTTGGGCTGCGTTTCGTAAACCAAAACTCATGAATGGAAATTCGAAAAGACCAAATGGTGTGGTTATAGCTGTCTTTGCGATATCATCTGGAGCAACAGGGATCTGGTTGTACGCTTTAACCAAGTCAATCGTCGAGAATACAGACTTCCCAGCGAGTGACTGAGCAAAATCTTGTATATGAGGTTCAGGATATCGGTCTGGAATCGTCCGATCGTTCAGCGCCCTGTAGTCGCCGCACTGCCTCCACTGATTTTCCTTCTTAGGAACTAGGTGAAGCGCGGCGGACCAGACTGGAAGAACGCCTGGCGATACCTGTCTTTAAAATCGTATCGAACTCAGCCTTTGCAATTTGCAGACGGTCCGGCGCTAGGCGGCGAGGTTTACATGACACTGGATGCCCAGGCGTCGTGTGGATATGGTGCATAGTCCCATGTTTAATGATGTGCGTTATACCCGCTGGCCGTGTGATGGCGGGAAACTCAGCCAGGAGAGCGTGATATCGTGAACCTCCACTGACGGCCGTAACGTGTTGTTGTACGTTTATGGTCTACTTACAAGTGACTGCAGTCGATGTGGCGCTATCTATTAAGCGTCGATTCCGCGTGTCAACGAGTAAGCCGTAGAACGACAAGAAATCGACTCCGACGATTGGTCTGGAAGTGGCGGCTCGACCCTCTTGATATGCCCGGGGCCAAATTCGTAGCATATTATACCACCCACCACCGACTGCGTGGAAATCGACTTCGGTTGCGAATGAATGGGGGGTGTGGGGGGGATGCCCCCCACCACAGCGCCGCAGGCGAAAAATGTGTATAGAGTTTTTTTAATGTGGATTTAAGCGTTTGTAGAGGACTAGAGGCAGTCTGGAAATGTGTAACTCGTGTTTGCTTTTCACAACAACAATAACATAATTTTCAAAATAACTTTAATTAAGATTTTGTAGGCAGGTTTTCTTCCATTGTTAGTGCCATGCATAGATGCATGGCTCTTAAATAATTTCATATTTTTGATTCTTTGAAATTGAATAAGATTAAGAGGGAGGGGTGGAAAAGGTCCATAAGACGTTATTAGTTTAGAATTAAATAAAAAGAAAAGTTGTTCCAATAAAATTATGTGTTGTTAATTAACACAAATGTGTTATTAAAAACATAATTATAATTGAAACGTTGGTGAGCCGACAGTAAGCAAGCGCCAAATACGATTACTGACTTCACCAATATACATGGTAATATTTAAATTCTAAATGATTAATTTTATTCATGTTATGTAATATTGACTATTCATTTATTGTAGACAATTAGTATGGGATTTGAAACAAGATAACTGGATTTTATCAGTATACGCATTTAGGTATTCTAGACAGTATTAATAATGGCGTAATGGGATGGGGTGAAGATTCGAAGTCAGGAGGGTTGTGGCTTGTGGGGCGATGCCACGGCCACCAGAGGTAGTTATTTCACGTTTTATACACACCTTTAAAAATCGAAACTTAAGTTATCGGCGTAACAAAATGAATATGTTTAATATTTACAAATGACATTGCTAAACTTGAATCTGATTTTACCTGATTATGAAAAAAGTTAATGGTATTTTATAAACATATAATGGCACTACGCTTATGATAATATTTCTTTCATGTTGGTGCAGGTCTATATTTCGTAATGTTAAACGCAGGTTAAAAGTTCACTCATGAAAACTCTGATATTTTCATAAATATGGCAAAGTATACAAGTTGGCCAAACAGAAGGAGCACTTGTGATTTTGACACTTATTTAAACAGCAGAATTTTGGAGAGTAGTGTAGACCTGGAAGCGAACTCATCAATTGCAGCGTCGATGTCGACCTTAATGTCTTTTTCACAAGATAGTATCATTAGGGTAGTCCATTAGGGGTGGACAGTAATAGGACGCTCGCTACAGGCACGCCCCTCTATTTTTTTTTTAAGCGCGCAGTTAGAATGTTTTGTTTGTAAATCGTTTTGACTTTTAAGGAAAGATGATTTTGTACTCCATTTTACGCCAAGTTGTTGTATTAGAAGTGTTTCTGTATTAGTATTCTGTAGATTCGCATTGTCATATTCTTTACAACTCATTTTGTTTTACAATTACCTACCTTTTTAATTTATGGTTTCGACCAACTATACCTACCTACCTACCCACCCACCCCTTAACGCTCGCGGGGCCATGGCCCGAAATTTGTATGGTCGGGCCGCCACTGGACGTCAGCAACGACGAAACGCCAGACAAACTCGCGTTTAAACCCCAAATCGAGGTTGAGGCTAATAGCACCATAAGTCGATATAACTGTTCCGTTGGCAGCAAACAGCTCGTACGTTGACCGCTCGCGAGGTCCATTGACCAGTGCACGCGGGTACACGCACAGATGAGACCCTGTGTCAACAAGGAATTGACGTCGAATCGTAATGTCTGTCACAAAAAGGCGGCGTGAGCTCGGACAGTCGTGAGCCGCGTCTACTGACTGCGCATGGAGTTTTTTGACACGAAACTGCATGGTTGTCGACACAGTTTCGCCTTCGCACCGTACTTTGATGATACCAGCACATTCCATTTGCTGGAGCACCTTGCGTCGTGTATCGTGGGTTCAATGTAGAAAAGTCGCGACGACGACGATCCCTCGAACGTTCTCGAGATGACACCGCTCGACGATTGCTAGATAGTGTTCGACTTGTTGTGACAACTCTTCTAACTGTGTTTGAAAATTGTTGCTTACTGCTAAACAAGAAGGGATAGGTGTCGTCTCGTGTGTCCGGTCAGCGATCACTGCAAGTGCGTCGAGGTTGTCAGGCGGTGATGATGCGAGTATGTCGCGCATCCTGATCGGTAAAGGTTCTAGCCACAACGATCGTAATACCACAGTATAAGGAGGATACAGTAGCGAAGGCGCTATGCCTGGCACAGCAGACGACTTGCGGCACGGAAGCGGGTGGCGTTCGTAGCGGTGGGTTAGACCAAACTCAACGAGACCATGGACGAGACCTGGGGGGAGGGGGAGAGGGATACCTCCTCGCGATCCCTCGCCGCTCTCCTCGCCAACAATATGAGCTAACTCGGATAACTCGCCGCCAGGGCGACCGTAGCTGCGCGCGCAGGAGTTTGCCGATGGAATCAGTGTTGCCAATTTAGCGGTTTTGCCGCTAGATCTAGCGTTTTCAAAAGTCGAAAAGCGGCGAAAATATGAAATTGAGACTAGCGGTGACACTTAGCGGTATTTGAATCTCAAAACAGCGGTGAAATAAAAATTTAGTGGTGTACGAAAAAAAGATAAACTTACCAAAAACAAGTAGGCCCTTACGTGTAAATATCTTGAGACATGGAAATTATTTATTTGTATTTATTTTTTTACTTAATTTTTGTATGTATTGGTAGGCCCATTTAAACACCAACACCCGTGTGTAAGTCACTGAACCAGTTCAAATTCCGCGCAATGTTTACAACGTGTTGTTTATAACTCGTTTTTTCTGTTTTAGTAATTTGTTCTTCGAGCTTTGAAAAATGAAAACTGAGAAGAAGATACAGTAAATAATTCAATGACATCGTATTTCATTCTGAATCCTTCTTTACGTTCATAGTTATGATTTTTTAATAAATAAATACTCTACATTGTATTGTATCAGACGTAGGCCTAATACGAAATTAAACTTGATTCTGCGTTCAGCATTACCAACTTATTTTCTTTATTTGTTTGCCTTTTATTCCTAGTATTTTGCAACAGATTTTGTATTCTGCAATTTCTTTACACTAGTTTCATAAAGCTAGCGGTACAGTCTTTGAATCTGGCGGTATTTTATGGTGCTACTAGCGGGCGTGGGGCTGGGAGTATTGGCAACACTGGATGGAATCTCTCCCAAGTTTCGCTACTGTATCCTCCTTATACTGTGGTAATACCTTGTCTGTCACTTCAGACGCAGCCAACATGCGCAGTTGAAACAATAATTCGGAGAGTTTGCGATCCCCCAACTCTTCATGTTGTGAACATCGTTTAAAACGCGCCTCTAATGAAGGTGAAAAACGTCGAGTAAGCTCTGCTTTCAGATGCTCATATTTACCAACGATCAGGGGTTTGACGATAATGTCACGCACTGCAGTCGCGTATGGTTGTTTGAGGGCGCTTGTTACATGATTAAATTAAGTGGAATCATGCGTAATTCCTACTAAATCGAATTGATTTCGATTTGTGCGAACCACAATACCGGATCATCCGCCCAAAACGGTGCACCTTTACGCTAACCCTATCCACCGAGACGAGGGCTAATTTTCAGGTAATGCCATCTTCCTAAATTCGTCGTTATACAAAAACAAACGTTAGAAACAATCAAAATCTACTCAAAAACTCGACACTTACACAAGAAATAAGGTATTTGTAAGTTACGTCGCCTTTTGGTTTTCGTAATAAAATTTCTAAAACCATGACTGTTTATGGTACAAATACCTTTTATCTTTCCAATTCCGAAGAGTGGATGCTTCAAATCCAACGTTATTTTGTTTTAAACCACTTTAAATGTGTTATTTTTGCTACGGCTATGTACGGATGTGTTGTGTAGGCCTAGGCTTCCATCCTCGCCAGTGCACAGCCTTGTGGATGGTTATACGTTGTTTTTCTATTCCGCCGCTAGATGGATTCAAATACCACCAGATACGCCAAAAACCAAACAGGCTCAGCGCCCTACTTCTTTAACGTTAATTGTTTTAGGTTGGTACACCCTTAGACCAGTAATATAGGTAGACGGAGCAAGCAGATGCTATAGGCCGGACGCCGTAGGAAAGAAAGTTGTGTCGTCATAACTAATTACTCTGGCCGTCGTAGTGATATGTGGACGTTTACGCAGTGCTCATCCGCGCACTATATCGGCAAAATGCAACATGGCGCTTGACGAACGCAAGGTCCACTAGATCGCTTGTAGCGTGCGCGCAGGCTTCGCAATTACTCCGCTAGGAGTAAATCCAATAGACCTTGGACGAACGTTGCTGCGCTCACAACCCGTTTCACCGCCTACCTAGAAGCTTAATACTTCCCATCGAACAAGCTGTGGTGCGCGGCGATTTGAATTTATGACAGCTGTTGTTCAATGTTGAAAGAGTAACGACGCGTTCTATACGTAGGCCTACTTTGACAGCAATGTTAGTATCTATAACTTCACAAATTAACAATGCTCTATAAGAGCTTCCATTATTTTATAAGCGTTGCCTACCTCGCAAAAAAGGTCTCCATACTGAAGTAATTAGCTACGTTTACATGGCGGACCGTACTGAGTACCAGACTGAGAACTGTCATGGATGCTTGCGTTTATATGAAGGTCTACCCAAACTTCATTTCGGTCTCGCGCCACACTTGTTCGTTTGGTCACACATAACCTTACTTTTTCCTTCTGCCATATAAAATTAATTTAAAGATTCATCCCGGGGAACAAAAGTTTACAAGCTGTTGTAAATATTTTATTTTATTTTTGTTGGTGGCAACTACAATCATTTTCCACTTTATTCACCTACAAACAGCGTTCGTTCAAGGTTTCAGTTCTTCAGTCAGTACGTTCTACCCGTACTGCCATTGGGGAGATTTAATGCCTGGAAAATGGAAATACAACAGAATTAAATAAAATACAGGATACAGGCAAATCAAAATATAGTACCTATGTAACCAAAAGAATTATTATGACAGAACAGAATAGAATTCTTATGAAACCAGACAAATGTGTCTTCTGATATGCCTGAACCAATTTATGAGGCCAAGCGTAGAAAATAAATCAGGGCTAGGCCTATAACCAGACTTCTTTGATTATTTTTCACCTATAGTGACTTGCACTTTGCATGTGCTGTAGTTTGTTGTTTGCTAGGCTTACTTTGATGCAAAGAAATGTGTTACAATAGTTATTTGATATTGAAATATAGGACAGGCTAAACCAGCTACCTTTAGGCCTATTTGCATTGTTACGTTATTCATATTTCACTATGGGCTGGTGTATCACAATAATATAGGCTACAGGGTCACTAACCACTGGCAACCCTACCATATCAATTAGGCCTAGCACCTTCAATCTAATCAATAGTGGACATGATATAATATATTAGCTAATCGTAGGTAGGTCTAGGACTATAGGGCCTAGCTGCTAATGAAATAACCCACCTGTTCGTTTGCTACGGAGAAGAAACGTTCTACTCGGGCAATGTCAATTTTGTCTAGTTTCGTATCGAAACATAGTTTTTTTTTTTTTGACATTTCGAAGGTGATCTGTAACGTAAATATAGTCAATATTAAGCAAAGGCCAATGCCTTGGTCTAGTGTAGACCAATAGGGAACCCGCAACTGACGTCACATCAGGACTACAACAATGGAACAAATGAATTGAACTGGGCTGCGTACCAACTATGACTGGCAGTCACTACAGTGACTGAGATCCGTACCAACTTGACTCGCAGTCAAGCTGCAGTCACTGCTTTTTGCGTACCAGTTTACGTCGCAGCTACCCCTCCAGTCACTGCGATGACTAGGCTGAAAAGATCCAGCTGTCGCAGTCAAGGGGGGCGTGGCTAATAATTTTACCGCGAATAATGAATTTATAGACAACATTATATGGTTTAAATAGTAAGTGACATCACAACACCATATAATCTTATCTTAGAAGTCGCATAAGCGTTAAATTATTAATGTTATGTTATAAGGTTAATTAGCAGATGGCAAATGTTGCTTTTATGAATGACAATTTCTGCTGTTGTCTGCTTTCGCTTTGACTGTGACTGCATCCCGTACCAGCTGCTGCGTTCACTGCGTTGACTGGGCTACCCCCACCACCAGTCACAGCCACAGTGAACGCAGTCAAAGTTGGACTCCGCTAGGAGTAAATCCAGTAGACCTTGAAAGTCGACGAGCCTCCGCTAGGCGGAGATCAAGTTGACCTTGAAAATTGACCTTGAAAGTTGGCAAACAATCAGCTGTCAAAATAATAAAATTGCAGCCATAGAAATAAAAACAAGTGTAGCAATAGTAACTGCTCGTAATTTAAAACTTTTAATGATAGACAACGACTGAGTGAAAGTTTTGTATGTGTATTTGTTTTCCAAAATCAGAAGAAATTATTTTTTGACAGCTTGTTGTTTGTCCATCGATTTAATTCATTTGTTTCATTGTTGTCTTTTGGTGTTGCTAGTGCCCAGGTCCTAGAGGCTCTATGTCATATTTGTCGTTTGTAGACCTGTAGGCGGCAGGCCCCTACGTAGGCCTAGGCCTACGTAAAACTAGCCTACCTATTCACTTAAGGCCCGGTTCCCACAAACGGCCAAGGATTATGGCTAAAAGATGAACACAATGAGAAATGATGTGTTGCTGCACCAATCACATGCAATCTAGGCTACTGTATTGTAGCATTCGTTAGCCTAGTTATTTTGTGTGAACCGAGACGGCTAGGCGTTGGCATTAGTCACTAGCGTTAGCCTTAGCCATTCGTGGGAACCCTTTCTTAATTTTCTTAGGCCAAGCCCTAGCTGGCCAACAATATCGTAGAATTGCAGTGCACAATGGCCCTTTAATTGAAGAGCTAGGCCCTTAGGAAGGCCTTAGAGCCTAGGCTCAGCTCAGAGGGTTAAACCAAGGTGTAGGCCTAGGCCCTAGGTTTTGCCTACTTGCCACAAAAAAAAACACAAGTCCTAGCCTAGTCCTTTGGGTTTAGTCAACAAGATAAGGTAGGCGGTCTAGGTATAAGAGTAGACCAAGGCAATACGAGCGACTTTGGGTCGCGAACTTGGCATTTGTTAACAAGAAACATGAACCAGCTTTCATGGGATAGTCCAAAAATTAATATTTACCCAGCTTAATAATTATCTACAATTAAGAACTCACCTGCTTGGTTTCAGAATTTTCAAGAGTTTCTTCTAGAAGCACATCAACCGACAACGGCCATTTTTATTCCTTCTTCGGCAGCTTCATCCCTAGCACGGTGGGACGGAACTACTTTCAATTTTCACAAATATAATGAAGTAGTTGTTAATTTTTAATTGAATACAATAAATAAGATAATAAGAAACTTAAATTTATTCCTGCATAATTTAACCGCATACACATACCAAGAGGGAGAAAAATAGCATTTAAACCAGCGCCCATGTCCACCAACCTATGAAATAACAATACATGTTTACTTCTGGTAAGGCAATGAGTAGTAGTCTACATTTAAGTTAGTATTACAAGGTGTGAGGTCACTTGCTATTACATCATCCGTGACGACACAACTTTCTTTCCTACGGCGCAACATTGAGACCACGTGATGTGGGGACAGGATGCGCGGCAATTTAAAGCGTCTGCGTATGAACAGTACAAACAGTAACAGTACATCGTTGTGTAAAGAAAAATGATCATTTTCAATTAGTGCAAATTAAAAATATGTTAACTAAGATTAACAGTACCTTCACTAATCATTTTTAAGGAAATACAAATAATAATACATCATTTGTCAAATGTCAAACGTATTTGCGGCGCACTTAACACCATCTAGCGGCAAACCTGCGAACTTCTCGCTAACCCGTCGAGAAGGCTTTGTCCCCACATCACGTGGTTTCAATGATGGTCTCACTCGCGATGACGTCATACTCCGTCTACCTATATTACTGGTCTAAGGGCCGGTTTTTCAATCAGTTTTTTAATCAGTGGTTGGGGTAACCAAGGCTTTTACCAACATTGTCAATGTAAAATGTAGATGCAACCCAAACATATTAAAAATGTTTTTTTTTTTAGTTCAAACTAATTTTGTAGGCCTATATGATAACAATTTTTAAAAAGCACAACTCAGTTTTAATTTATTGAATTCATAAGCCTGCATGTTTGATAAATAGGAAATAAAATAGTGTATGTATATGTTTTCCTGGTTGGCTATTATTGCTTGAGACGAGTGAAGTCATTTGTCAAGCTCACAAAGATATTAAATTATGCAACCTAAAAGAGGCCGTGGAAGTGCCTAACCAGTCTTTGGTAAATTGATGGGCCATCCAGTGTTTAGACAACAATGATCTGTCTGTACCAAATTCTTTCAAATCACTGTTGAAAGGTGTGTTTTTTTACCTGAACAAAACACTATTGCATCATAATACACATGTTGACCAATATAAATTTGTTGACCAATATAAATTATAGCTATTTATTAGTTTGTATATAAATAGTATGATATTGCTGATTTGAACTTTTAAACAATGTGGTTTACATACGAATTTAAAGTCGTTAAAATAAGAATTCTATCAATTTGATAAGAGTAATTAGGAGACGTTTGATAATTGGTTACTAACTGTATCACAGCATTCTCAAGTTGGTAATAGCTCTGGTTGATCTAATCACTGATTACAAAACTGATTGAAAAACCAGCCCTAAGGGTACACCTGCACATGAATAAAACCAAAGCACTTCCGTTGCCAGATAGTCAACATGGCGCACATAGGGCTAGACATAAACGTAGCGAAAATAACACATTTAAAGTGGTTTAAAACAAAATAACGTTGGATTTGAAGCATCCACCCTTCGGAATTGGAAAGATAAAAAGTATAAAACGGATTTGTATCATAAACAGTGATTTTTTTAGAAATTTTATTACGAAAACCCAAAAGGCGACGCAACTTACAAATACCAGAAATAATTTGTATACTGTTCATTGTCCTACCTCGTTGGTAGATCACGTCGGGGTCACCACTGTGGAAGATGTAACTACGTGGCTTAATGCCAATGATACATGTGAATGAGAAAGATTTATTTATTCGGAACCGTGTCCATCCTCGGAGCTTGAGAAGAAGCAATGTTTATTATTCCCAACCTAACCCCGTCCAATGGCGACGGGTTTCCTTGTCTTGCACAATTGCCACCGCCTTCTGACAAGTAGCGCACCACATAAATATTCTGTGAACAATATCAAGGTCTACTTGATCTCCGCCTAGCGGAGGCTCGTCGAACTCGACGAGCCTCCGCCAGGCGGTGATCAAGTAGACCTTGAACAATATTATAGGGCACTAGCAACACCTAAATACAACAATGGAACAAATGAATTTAACTAATGGACAATCCAAATAAGCTATTCCTATTAATGTATTTGGACAAACCATCACCTGTCAAAATAATAAAATTCCCACCATAGAAATCAAAACAAGTGTAGCATTAGTAACTGCTAGCCCTTTAAAACTTTTAAGGATAGACAACGACTAAGTGAAAGTTTTGTATAAGTATTTGTTTGTTTTATGTTTTGTTTTCCAAAATCAGACGAAATTATTTTTTGACAGCTTGTTGTTTGTCCATCGATTCAATTCATTTGTTTCATTGTTGTCTTTTCGGGTACGCACAACACCAAAACACAACAATGAAACAAATGAATTGAACCGATGGACAAACAAGCTGTCAAAAAAATATGAAGTTCTGAAGTTGGAAAAAATAAACGTTCAGAACGTTTACAAACTTTCAGATAGTTGCTGTCCGAACACAAATTTTAAGTGGCAAGCAATTACTATCGTTACAAATAGTTGTTTATCCTCATTATTTGCAAAGATATTACTTTGATAGCTTGTTGTTTGTCCACCAGCTCAATTCATTTATTCCATTGTTGTAGTTCGGCTGTTACGTCAGTTGTGCGTACCCTATAGGCCGGACGCCGTAACGAAGAAGGTGTTGTCGTCACGGATCCTCACACCTTGCAATACCAACTTAAATGTAGAGTACTACTTATTGCCTTACCAGAAGTAATGTATTGTTATTTCATAGGTTGGTGGACATGGGCCCTGGTTTAAATGCTATTTTTCTCCCTCTTGGTATGTGTTTGCGGTTTAATTATGCAGGAATAAACTTTAGTTTCTTACTATCTAATTTTTTACATTCACTTATAAATTAACAACTACTTCATTATATTTGGGAAAATTTAAAGTAGTTCCGTCCCATCATGCTAGGCATGAAGGTATGAAGAAGGAACAGCTACGGACGACCTACCTTTGTCATTTTGCTTTGTCTATCTGCATATTGTCGTACTTTAAAGGCACAGGGAACGCATATGACCACTCTGAAGGATCTCGAGTAATGTTTTCACAGTCAATGTTTCTTGATATTGGTAATAAATTTTCATAAATAATTTTTACAGGGTAAATCAGCCGAACACGGGCGTCACATATTATAGGGCACTAGCAACACCAAAAGACAACAATGAAACAAATGAATTGAATCGATGAACAAACAACAAGCTGTAAAAAAATAATTTCTTCTGATTTTGGAAAACAAAACAAAAAACAAACAAATACACATACAAAACTTTCACTTAGTCGTTGTCTATCATTAAAAGTTTTAAATGGCGAGCAGTTACTATTGCTACACTTGTTTTTATTTGTATGGTTGTAATTTTATTATTTTGACAGCTGATTGTTTGTCCAACAGTACAATTCATTTGATCCATTGTTGTCTTTTGGTGGTGCTAGTGCCATATAGAAAAAACGCCGCCATGTTTCCCCCACGTGAACTCAACTCATGTCAAACACGAAACGGCAATAAAGACAACAGACCATCAAATTTGCATCAAATGACAAAGAAATACATCAAGTATCCTAGCAACACACAAAAGTCAAAGCTTTCTTGATGTTAGTATTTTTAAGTCACAGCCTACCAAAGCTAGTATTGGTTAACACCGCCTTGCCAATCAGCGTATTTTCTCTCTGACAGCTATAGTGCGCGGATGAGCACTGCGTAAACGTCCACATATCACGTACGCCGGCCAGAGTAGTTAGTTGTGACGACAACACCTTCTTTGTTACGGCGTACGGCCTATAGTACCCTATTGATAAATTGAATGTAATGTCGATGCAGGAATAACGACTAGCATAATCGTTGCTTGATAAAGTGAGGGCTATCTGCGGGAATATTTTTAGTTCCATACAGTTACAAAACGCAGAGTGACGGGGAAGAGAATGTATTTCCGAGCAGTGCTCGCCGTTGTGAGACTCCTCGACCATCACACCATGGAGTTGACCATCTGCCCGGACATAATATAAAAAATATTAAAATAAAAACTTTCCAAAATTTAAATCAGAAGCAAAAAAATATCTATTCGAACATCAATTGTACAACTAAAAATAATATTTGATAGTAAAAATAATTTGTAAGTATACTGTATATTAATTGATAGTAATAATAAGATAGTAGTGTAAGTGTATGTATGTATGTATGTATGTATGTATGTATGTATGTATGTATGTATGTATGTATGTATGTATGTATGTATGTATATGTATGTATCTATGTATGTATGTATGTATGTATGTATGTATGTATGTATGTATGTATGTATGTATGTATGTATGTATGTATGTATGCATGCATGCATGTATGTATGTATGTATGTATGTATGTATGTATGTATGTATGTATGTATGTATGTATGTATGTATGTATGTATGTATGTATGTATGTATGTATGTATGTATGTATGTATGTATGTATGTATGTATGTATGTATGTATGTATGTATGTATGTATGTATGTATGTATGTATGTATGTATGTATGTATGTATGTATGTATGTATGTATGTATGTATGTATGTATGTATGTGTGTGTGTGTATGTATGTATGTATGTATGTATGTATGTATGTATGTATGTATGTATGTATGTATGTATGTATGTATGTATGTATGTATGTATGTATGTATGTATGTATGTATGTATGTATGTATGTATGTATGTATGTATGTATGTATGTATGTATGTATGTATGTATGTATGTATGTATGTATGTATGTATGTATGTATGTATGTATGTATGTATGTATGTATGTATGTATGTATGTATGTATGTATGTATGTATGTATGTATGTATGTATGTATGTATGTATGTATGTATGTATGTATGTATGTATGTATGTATGTATGTATGTATGTATGTATGTATGTATGTATGTATGTATGTATGTATGTATGTATGTATGTATGTATGTATGTATGTGTATGTATGTATGTATGTATGTATGTATGTATGTATGTATGTATGTATGTATGTATGTATGTATGTATGTATGTATGTATGTATGTATGTATGTATGACAATAATAGCTGATGAAGCTAAATAAACACATCTTATCTTATCTTATAAATCCATAATCACATCACCACCGTATGAAGTGAACTGGTGAGGTCACGTGACGCGCGACCAGTGTTGCCAATACTCCCAGCCCCACGCCCGCTAGTAGCACCATAAAATACCGCCAGATTCAAAGACTGTACCGCTAGCTTTATGAAACTAGTGTAAAGAAATTGCAGAATACAAAATCTGTTGCAAAATACTAGGAATAAAAGGCAAACAAATAAAGAAAATAAGTTGGTAATGCTGAACGCAGAATCAAGTTTAATTTCGTATTAGGCCTACGTCTGATACAATACAATGTAGAGTATTTATTTATTAAAAAATCATAACTATGAACGTAAAGAAGGATTCAGAATGAAATACGATGTCATTGAATTATTTACTGTATCTTCTTCTCAGTTTTCATTTTTCAAAGCTCGAAGAACAAATTACTAAAACAGAAAAAACGAGTTATAAACAACACGTTGTAAACATTGCGCGGAATTTGAACTGGTTCAGTGACTTACACACGGGTGTTGGTGTTTAAATGGGCCTACCAATACATACAAAAATTAAGTAAAAAAATAAATACAAATAAATAATTTCCATGTCTCAAGATATTTACACGTAAGGGCCTACTTGTTTTTGGTAAGTTTATCTTTTTTTCGTACACCACTAAATTTTTATTTCACCGCTGTTTTGAGATTCAAATACCGCTAAGTGTCACCGCTAGTCTCAATTTCATATTTTCGCCGCTTTTCGACTTTTGAAAACGCTAGATCTAGCGGCAAAACCGCTAAATTGGCAACACTGCGCGCGACAGATCTCGCCCGTAAAAGCTACGGGAATGCTACGGGTAGTGCCGATCAGACCCGAACTTGAACGACCGTTTCGCTGGTCTCCGCCCACCAGCCATCTACAATATTCGTTTTTTTCACCGTAACTTCCAACGCAGAGTAGGCCTCGTCTCAGCGAGTCCTGTTTTTAATTTGGGCAACTTTCAACTTTATGACTAAATCTTAAAACAAGCTACGAGAATAAAAATCTCAAGTTAACAAACTATGTATCTTCTTTAATAATATGAATTAATAGTTAAATAGCATGAATTGTTGTAGTCAAGACTATTATAATTAATTAAAGATAATACCAATTTCAATTAATTTGTAGTGTATCACAAAGTACTTCACTAAACTAGGCATATCTTGAGCGAAACGACGCTATGTGAACGAGAGCGGTTGAAGCAAAGCCTTAAAACGTTAAACATTTGGTCTTAAAATTTCGTGTGGACCATTTAGGCAGCTTGTTGACTGTTGTAGATTGATAGTGTGAACGGTTATTTTGGTAACGTGAAACAGAAATTGTGGTGATGTCGGCGAAACCCTCACTCATCAGTCATCGTCTTGAACCCGCGTACAACAATTAGTTGCTGACCCTAGATCTGGGTCAACAAACACTTAATGCGCATGTGTGATTCTTCCAGGAAACACTTGTGACCTTCCAAACGGAGAAGTCGGATTGTGCACCAAACTGACATCCTGTCCAAGTGCCGGCATCAACCTAAAGAAAAGCATCCATCCTCAGATATGCTCATCCCAGGGTCTCAACCAAATAATTATCTGCTGTCCTCAAGCTGGCACACTCTCCGTTGGTGACCGTTTTCACGAGTCACAACACCAACTTAGCCCCAATGAAAAGGTTAAGACAAGTAAGTGTCTTGGTTCATTCTAAAAAATTGTGTCACAAAATAATAATAAAAAACAAAGACGAACTTTAAAAAAAAACATACCATGTACAAGACTTTGCAACTCACTTTACAAACGCCATCTGTAGGGCAACGTGACACATTAATTAACTTAAATCCTAATGGATAAATAAATATAATAATTAAAGGACATATTATTAACGTCACAATGTGTCAAATGAGATGGATAACTGTCTTCAGACATCTTGTGAGACACGACTGTATGTAAATCGCACGGATCTCCTCGTGATCACTTTACAGCGACCACATTTTTTCGTAGTTATGTTGCATTTATTTGTGAAATTATCTGTGCTTACCACATTCAGTCTTTCAAAACTATCATTCTCATCAATTGGTCGCGACTGTGCAATGTGCATAGGAACCAGGCAGTTTTAATGTCGTTGATGCTGTATTAGCCAATACTAGTCTGTACTCAAATGTACAAAACATGCCTTCCGTAGGTTACTGGTTACTTGAGGAAGCAGGTATGTACGTGAGTGCGCTCATTCTCTTTGACTCAGCTTATAGAATAATATTTTGGATGGTGCTAAGCTTCATAATAGGCGTTAACGAGTTATACGTATAAAGCCAACAGTTTAGCCGCGGTCGCTTAGCCAGTTCCCATACGAACACCGAAGTTAAGCAACCTCGGGCTAGGTCAGGAGGTGGATGGGTGACCACTCACCTCTGAAACTCTAGTTACCGTTGGTTAGAGCAGATTGGAGGGTTCGAAAGCTTAAACTCTAGTTACCGTTGGTTAGAGCAGATTGGAGGGTTCGAAAGCTTGTGTAACAGCTTCGTTCTTCTCGTCAACTGCTCGGCAGTCCAGGTTAGTGGAGGAACCTATATGACTGGTCAAAGTTACACCGTCCTTTCGGATGGGACGTAAAGCCGATGGTTCCCTTGGTACTTTTCGACAGGAGTAGGCTACGTGCCGGTACCAGGCTTCCCCTCCTCCCTTCCTCATTATCATTCATCAATCATCACTCATCAGGCTAAAGAGGGCTTTGTGCCCTACACTGGCCTTAATTACAATAAAATAAATAAATAAAATACGTATAAAACAAAATGACTGACTCCCCAAGCGGTGTTTCCAATTTATCTTCACAACTGTACGTTTAATGGTAAAATGTAATGTGACAAACATTATCCCTAATCAAATCCTACGTACACGTTTTTTCATCGAGAAAACTCAGGTATTTTCATAGGATCCATTGTTTACGCATAAATTTAAAGTTTTTTTGTGAAAATCTGTACTCAAATGTTCAAACATTGACTCCCCTATCCGGGTTAATTGATGAAGCAAGTATGGATTATGGGAGTGGGCACAACCTTGTAACTACTCAGGCCTATCGGGATAGACAATTGGTAGAGGTATATGGAAAATTAGTATTTATGTTAAATCCTTATAGTTTTTTATTGGTGTTCACACAGATGTAAAGAACCTTACAACAAACAGAGGACCGAACCCGTAGTCTGCCCACCACTGACTGCCCTTCCCCCGTGGCCGTGGGCTCCTCCAACCCCCACCGGGCACCCACGGTGTCTTGTCCGCTCTCTAGCGGCACCGCTGTAAAGGGGCCCCCACACGGGCGAACATAGACATGCTCGTGAACTCCACGTGAACCGCAGGCTCGCGAGCATGCTAGTTCTCACACGGGAGCACAACATGCTCGTGAACAACGCCCCTAAAATCCTAAAAACCGCCTCAGTTGCGATAGTTCCTCGTGCTCGGTAGCACGCACGCACTATGGCTCCAGTGCTATCGAAACATGCAATGGCTTGTGCTAGTATCATTATTTTACATATAAATAAAGTGTTAACAGAAGAAAAAAACGAACTCGAAAAATGTGGGTTACAGAATGGTTAAAAAAGCATTTGCGCTAGAGGATTTTAAAAACTATTAAGGATGGATGATTGACATTTTGATGAGTTGGAAGAGCTTGTGCGGCCACTTATGGTAAGAAATAACACAATCATGATACCTGCCATTACGGTTACCGAGAGATTAGCCTTCCTCCAGAAATTCCTTGTGCGTATTTCTGTTTTGTATCTGTCATTTTTTAATTGATTTGAAATTGAATATTAATAAATAAATAAATAAAATATTGAATTAATTGAATACCACGTACGACAGCGTCCTCCGCCTTGAAAAGAACTTTAGAGACTGGAGGACAAATAGGGGTGCTTTCATTTTACTTTTTCGAAAGTGTTCCTATTTGCCCTTGATGGTATGTTTAGCCCCAACCCCACAAAGCCAATGAGGTCATACGCTTTCGCTGCCGTATGTATAGAGAAAGTTATAGAAACAACCCTGAATTTCAGAAAGAATTGCATCGTAAAGTCAAGGGTACAAAACAACATAAAACATATAGAAAGCGACTTTCATGCTGGGAGAACCATCTTGCTAGAAGATTATGATTGTTTGGAGAACTTCATTGTCAGTGTTGCGTGTGAATAGTCTGCTACGTCAGAATCGTTTTATTAATATTGTGAAGAAAAGGGGTAGACTGAGCCCCCAAGACAGATGTTGTTGCCTTGATTGGCTTGGGGAGCGTAGCTGATGTTAAGCTACGGGACTCAGTTTTCCCCTAATCTTGACCAGGATCGGTTTTTTTGTGGGTCATGGATCATGCAGGGTGGACACCATTAAAAGACAGATTCCAAAATACGAGAGTTACGTGTATTGTTCTTAAACCTTTACCCTAGATGGTCATCCCTTTAACTGTTGCACTGTGTGTTCGGCGTGCGTGGGCACAATTTAATTTAAATAAAAAAAGAATACACAATCTCACGAAACATCATCCTACCCTTTATGTAGGCTTGGAACAGCGACCCTGCCAATCCACTGGTCCTGGCTCGCCCCTCGGTCGGATCCCCGGTCAAGTCCTCGTTGCCTCCCTTCTACTGTACGCACCCGCTCTCGTCTCCTCTCCGACCAACCAGCCTCTCGTTCCAACAGCCAAACCTCTTCTCCCCCGTCTCACCGTTGTCCATTTCACAAAACCAAATCTACCTGACTCAGGTGTTCTTCACGATACCCGTTCGTTGCTCGCTCCCGACAAAGTGTTGAAATCCTGACACATGCACATTCCACGGGTACACTCAACTTGTGCATGCGTCTAGTTAGGATTGCAACATAACCGGTAGAGCAGTCAATAACTTGTATCGAAAAGAACAGAAGAAGACCATAAAATGGTCTTCTTCACAATATAAGTTTTTTTAATTTTTTTTTAGTGAAAACATTCTACCATGTAGTCTGGCGCAGAACATCATTTTAAATTGTTAACCTTTGTCAATAAGACATAGCATAAATATAATAATTTTCATATTACTTTTAATAGAACATAAGAACTGCGTGAAATGAGGATAATTTCATTCATATCCCAATACTTCCAGTTCAAAATGTCTTTTAAATGGTCAGAAGTTGACAAGCAAGTATGCGTAGCCCCCCACACGCTCACACATGCTCGCGAGCATCGTTAAATATCAAAACTTGTTGATGTCTTCCACGACAAGGTACAGCATGTGTGAGCTATTCGTAACAGCTCACACATGCTCGCGAGCACGAAGATCGAGAGCATGTCTCGAGACATGTTCGCCCGTGTGGGGGCCTCTTAAGGCAAGGTGACACTGACCAATGGGATGACCCCCTGGCTAGATTTTAGTTGTACCAAAGACAGGTCCAAAATACATACAAATTATAATTATGCGTTCAACTAAAATCTTAACATCAAAACCAAAGAACTCAATATCTGAAACTTATGCGAATCAACCAAAAACATGAAACACAAGAAACACAGTAACTATTTAATAGTTACTGTGATACACGTACATAATATTGTACTAATCATACATTATTATTCATTTTTGATGATGTGAAAGTAACATCTAGGATTTAATACTATAATGCGCGACAGGAGACACTATATCGCTAGACAAACTACCATTATAATATGACTAATTAACTACGGTACATGTTACTTGTCATATATGGGACACAATACAAAGTAAAATAACCAGGTGCAAGATAACTCATTCAAACGTACAATTAATAGAGCCCATCTCTTACAAGACAATCACGGGCACCTACCCGGAAGCAAAATAACTAGAGGCAGACAACACCACATGATATAAAGGAACACAAATACAAGTGAAAAATACATTTGTCACTAGAAATACATGAAGGAAACTGAAGTAAGCACTTTTAAACTATACAGGTAAGATGCAATCCATGACGTCCATTGATGTCAGTATGAACAATTGTCCGTAACATAGGTAACAGCAACCTCCACTGAGGCGCCTCCAAGCCACGCCTATAGTGATGTCTCTAGTCCTTATACAATAAGATTTTCTATATTGAAAACACCTTTGTCGTCACCGTTCTCGTGTACCAGGTGGTAGGCATTGTTACCAACCTGCTTCAACACCCTAAACGGACCATCATAGATAAAAAAAAAAAAAATGGGGTTCCCCTTGTTGGCAGCGTTCGAGAGATGGTGAGTTTTAATAATACCCGCGAGCCGGCGGTCAAAGTGGTTGGCTGCACCATTGGGTTTAATTTTAAACCCAATGGCTGCACCCTGCTGTCATGTTGACGCTTCCGTCTGGCCGCCTTTGTCCGCAGTCCAGAATAAGCCAATATTATTTTCTGGTCCGAGTTCAACGGCGGCGTAATGGGAGGCGGCAGTTCAAGCACGTCTGCTATCTGCCTCGCTGGGCTCTCGCCGAATTGTAGTTCATGTGGAGTAAACCCCGTCGATTCAAGCGTCGTCACATTGAACCACGTTCTATCAAAGGAAGAAAATCAATCCACGTGGTGTGCTTCTTGTGACAATACGTGCGAAACACGCGACCCAACTCACGCATCACGCGTTCCGTTGGGTTGCTTTGGGGATGGCATATTGACGAGTGCAGTGCAGTAATGCCCTCATCTTCAAGAGTACTGTACCGTTTGCGGGCCGTGTACTGGCTCCCGTGGTCTGATAACAACTTGCGCGGCATTCCTATATTGGGGATATAATCCTCTGTTAACCTCTTTAGAACGGACACTGTTGTAGCGTTCTTTAAGGCGTACAATTTCACGTCTTTAGAGAACGCGTCGAGAAACACTAATATGTAACATACGCCCCCGCGGGCCGTACAAAACCGTAGTCACCAACTCATTCGGCGCCGTCGCTACCACGTGCCCCATCTCACCATGGACAGTGCTACAGTTCGTTTATTTCGCAGTTGGACAGGCCCGAGGGCATGAGGATCGGGTAGCGTTTGTACCAACCTCTGACCAAAGTACGGGTTTCCCTCCCTCTCGCCTCGACCGTAATTACCTTCGACCGGTGAGCCTTGCATTATCTTGCCTATTAATCATGATGACCTGTCACAACAAGTCATCTTATAGGAAAAAACACTTTTTTAGGAACTATACGTATATTTCATGATCGCGTTAAACAGCGTTAAACAGCTTGAAATTATGTACTCAGGTTTTTTTTTATTTGTCTTTCTATGACGAAAACAACCGGACTTAAAACATTAATGTAGCAATATAAGCAAATAATATTATAGTCTTACAAAGAAAATGAGAGTATGAAAGTTACAAAGTCAAACAATACTCAAAGTAATTATCAATTTTATTACACTGATTATTATTATACTGATCAGTTTTACTGTACTAGATTATTGCCTTACGTATAAAATATAAATGCAATTTAAAAAATGTGGTAGTGTAATTTGAAGCCGTTTTATGAAAGAAAACCCACATTTTTCTTATACGTTTGCATTAATTCTCAAAACTGATTGTAATTAAAATGAAAGATATTTTTTTTTAGAGCAGCGGGTCCTCTGATTGTCTTTGTAAGACTACTGTTTCCTCTAATACACGAAAAAACATTATTTATCTACTAATATTAATTCATAAGTAGGCCTAAGTATGGTTGTATCCATCATAAAAAGACAAATAAAAAACCACTGATTTTATCATTTCCAGCTCTTTATAGGGCTAAGTAGAAATATCCATATAATTCAGAAAAAAGTGTTGTTTTAAATTCCATATGAAATTTGTTGTGACAGGTCATCAGGATTAATAAGTAAGATTATGAACAGCTCGCCGGCTCGCCGATCAAAGGTATTTGCGGTCGATGGGTCGAGGGAAGGAATGTCGGAAGGTTTTCCAAACGATCCAACTTTCAGACCTCGAAAATATCTGTGTGTCCAACTGGGGGTTGTATCTACTATAGGTTGGTGGGTTTAGCTCGTTGGCATACGTCACACACGCGCGTCACGCGAACGATTGTGCGACGCATGTTACGCCAGTAAAAGTATTCCGACAGAAGCTTGTATATTTTATAGGACCCTACGTGACCAAAGCTCTCATGAACGGCTTTAATGACTTGAACTTGATCCCCTGATGGGACCGTAGCCCGCCAGTACGTGTCATTCTTCCTTCGGTGGTACAACACCTCCTGGAATAATAAATACTTGTTGTCGGTGTCTGCAGCCGCGTCTTTGGGCAGGTTTCCTTGGTCACGAATGACAGCTAACAATGTAGCATATGTGCGTTGTCGCGCAGGCAGTTGGCGCACCCACGCAAACAACGTTTTGGAAGCCTGTTCGACAACCTGCTTTATGGGAGCAATTCGGAGAACCGTCTTGTCTTCCATTGGTTTACAGTCTGTCGGCGCCCGACTGAGGGCATGGGTCGGGGCCTCTACACAGAAGTGCCTTTACACAGAAGCGCCTTTGCACAGAATACGATTTCAAAGTGTTTCAGGACGGGTCTTGGTACAGAAATGTAATTTTTATTAGAGTCCAAAACCATATGGGCCTTTACACAGAAGCGCCATTTCACAGAATCTCCGTTTGACAGAATTTCAAATCGGTCTGAAGGGGCCACTAGACAGAATGCGTTTTCTGGGTTAAATTCGGTGCTACGGCACTACCAGGACGGGTCACTAGACAGAATTTTGCGAACTACCATCTGCCTGTCAAGAAGTGCCTTTGCACAGAAGTGCCTTTGCACAGAAATAATTTTCCACACAATTCTACTACAGACTTTTCTAAAAAAACCATTCTGTCTAACGGCCCATCCTGTAGCGTCCTGTATGTGCCGTTACACATAATGTTTCTGTCTAACGGCCCATCCTGTAGTGCCACTACACAGAATGTTTCTGTCTAACGGCCCGTCCTGTATGTGCCGTTACACATAATGTTTCTGTCTAACGGCCCATCCTGTAGTGCCACTACACAGAATGTTTCTGTCTAACGGCCCGTCCTGTATGTGCCGTTACACATAATGTTTCTGTCTAACGGCCCGTCCTGTAGTGCCACTACACAGAATGTTTCTGTCTAACGGCCCGTCCTGTATGTGCCGTTACACATAATGTTTCTGTCTAACGGCCCATCCTGTAGTGCCACTACACAGAATGTTTCTGTCTAACGGCCCGTCCTGTATGTGCCGTTACACATAATGTTTCTGTCTAACGGCCCGTCCTGTAGTGCCACTACACAGAATGTTTCTGTCTAACGGCCCGTCCTGTATGTGCCGTTACACATAATGTTTCTGTCTAACGGCCCATCCTGTAGTGCCACTACACAGAATGTTTCTGTCTAACGGCCCGTCCTGTATGTGCCGTTACACATAATGTTTCTGTCTAACGGCCCATCCTGTAGTGCCACTACACAGAATGTTTCTGTCTAACGGCCCGTCCTGTATGTGCCGTTACACATAATGTTTCTGTCTAACGGCCCGTCCTGTAGTGCCACTACACAGAATGTTTCTGTCTAACGGCCCGTCCTGTATGTGCCGTTACACATAATGTTTCTGTCTAACGGCCCATCCTGTAGTGCCACTACACAGAATGTTTCTGTCTAACGGCCCGTCCTGTATGTGCCGTTACACATAATGTTTCTGTCTAACGGCCCGTCCTGTAGTGCCACTACACAGAATGTTTCTGTCTAACGGCCCGTCCTGTATGTGCCGTTACACATAATGTTTCTGTCTAACGGCCCGTCCTGTAGTGCCACTACACAGAATGTTTCTGTCTAACGGCCCGTCCTGTATGTGCCGTTACACATAATGTTTCTGTCTAACGGCCCATCCTGTAGTGCCACTACACAGAATGTTTCTGTCTAACGGCCCATCCTGTAGTGCCACTACACAGAATGTTTCTGTCTAACGGCCCGTCCTGTATGTGCCGTTACACATAATGTTTCTGTCTAACGGCCCGTCCTGTAGTGCCACTACACAGAATGTTTCTGTCTAACGGCCCGTCCTGTATGTGCCGTTACACATAATGTTTCTGTCTAACGGCCCATCCTGTAGTGCCACTACACAGAATGTTTCTGTCTAACGGCCCGTCCTGTATGTGCCGTTACACATAATGTTTCTGTCTAACGGCCCATCCTGTAGTGCCACTACACAGAATGTTTCTGTCTAACGGCCCGTCCTGTATGTGCCGTTACACATAATGTTTCTGTCTAACGGCCCGTCCTGTAGTGCCACTACACAGAATGTTTCTGTCTAACGGCCCGTCCTGTATGTGCCGTTACACATAATGTTTCTGTCTAACGGCCCATCCTGTAGTGCCACTACACAGAATGTTTCTGTCTAACGGCCCGTCCTGTATGTGCCGTTACACATAATGTTTCTGTCTAACGGCCCATCCTGTAGTGCCACTACACAGAATGTTTCTGTCTAACGGCCCGTCCTGTATGTGCCGTTACACATAATGTTTCTGTCTAATGGCCCATCCTGTAGTGCCACTACACAGAATGTTTCTGTCTAACGGCCCGTCCTGTATGTGCCGTTACACATAATGTTTCTGTCTAACGGCCCATCCTGTAGTGCCACTACACAGAATGTTTCTGTCTAACGGCCCATCCTGTATGTGCCGTTACACATAATGTTTCTGTCTAACGGCCCATCCTGTAGTGCCACTACACAGAATGTTTCTGTCTAACGGCCCGTCCTGTATGTGCCGTTACACATAATGTTTCTGTCTAACGGCCCGTCCTGTTGTGCCACTACACAGAATATATTCTGTGTAAAGGCCCATCCTGTAGTGCCGTTACACAGAATGTTTCTGTCTAACGGCCCGTCCTGTAGTGCCACTACACAGAATATATTCTGTGCAAAGGCCCATCCTGTAGTGCCGGTACAAAAAATGTTTCTGTCTAACGGCCCGTCCTGTATGTGCCGTTACACATAATGTTTCTGTCTAACGGCCCATCCTGTAGTGCCACTACACAGAATGTTTCTGTCTAACGGCCCGTCCTGTATGTGCCGTTACACATAATGTTTCTGTCTAACGGCCCGTCCTGTAGTGCCACTACACAGAATGTTTCTGTCTAACGGCCCGTCCTGTATGTGCCGTTACACATAATGTTTCTGTCTAACGGCCCATCCTGTAGTGCCACTACACAGAATGTTTCTGTCTAACGGCCCGTCCTGTATGTGCCGTTACACATAATGTTTCTGTCTAACGGCCCGTCCTGTAGTGCCACTACACAGAATGTTTCTGTCTAACGGCCCGTCCTGTATGTGCCGTTACACATAATGTTTCTGTCTAACGGCCCGTCCTGTAGTGCCACTACACAGAATGTTTCTGTCTAACGGCCCGTCCTGTATGTGCCGTTACACATAATGTTTCTGTCTAACGGCCCATCCTGTAGTGCCACTACACAGAATGTTTCTGTCTAACGGCCCATCCTGTAGTGCCACTACACAGAATGTTTCTGTCTAACGGCCCGTCCTGTATGTGCCGTTACACATAATGTTTCTGTCTAACGGCCCGTCCTGTAGTGCCACTACACAGAATGTTTCTGTCTAACGGCCCATCCTGTATGTGCCGTTACACATAATGTTTCTGTCTAACGGCCCATCCTGTAGTGCCACTACACAGAATGTTTCTGTCTAACGGCCCGTCCTGTATGTGCCGTTACACATAATGTTTCTGTCTAACGGCCCATCCTGTAGTGCCACAACACAGAATGTTTCTGTCTAACGGCCCGTCCTGTAGTGCCACTACACAGAATGTTTCTGTCTAACGGCCCGTCCTGTATGTGCCGTTACACAGAATGTTTCTGTCTAACGGCCCATCCTGTAGTGCCACTACACAGAATGTTTCTGTCTAACGGCCCGTCCTGTATGTGCCGTTACACATAATGTTTCTGTCTAACGGCCCATCCTGTAGTGCCACTACACAGAATGTTTCTGTCTAACGGCCCGTCCTGTATGTGCCGTTACACATAATGTTTCTGTCTAATGGCCCATCCTGTAGTGCCACTACACAGAATGTTTCTGTCTAACGGCCCGTCCTGTATGTGCCGTTACTCATAATGTTTCTGTCTAACGGCCCATCCTGTAGTGCCACTACACAGAATGTTTCTGTCTAACGGCCCATCCTGTATGTGCCGTTACACATAATGTTTCTGTCTAACGGCCCATCCTGTAGTGCCACTACACAGAATGTTTCTGTCTAACGGCCCGTCCTGTATGTGCCGTTACACATAATGTTTCTGTCTAACGGCCCGTCCTGTTGTGCCACTACACAGAATATATTCTGTGTAAAGGCCCATCCTGTAGTGCCGTTACACAGAATGTTTCTGTCTAACGGCCCGTCCTGTAGTGCCACTACACAGAATATATTCTGTGCAAAGGCCCATCCTGTAGTGCCGGTACAAAAAATGTTTCTGTCTAACGGCCCGTCCTGTATGTGCCGTTACACATAATGTTTCTGTCTAACGGCCCGTCCTGTAGTGCCACTACACAGAATGTTTCTGTCTAACGGCCCGTCCGTATGTGCCGTTACACATAATGTTTCTGTCTAACGGCCCATCCTGTAGTGCCACTACACAGAATGTTTCTGTCTAACGGCCCGTCCTGTATGTGCCGTTACACATAATGTTTCTGTCTAACGGCCCGTCCTGTAGTGCCACTACACAGAATGTTTCTGTTTAACGGCCCGTCCTGTATGTGCCGTTACACATAATGTTTCTGTCTAACGGCCCATCCTGTAGTGCCACTACACAGAATGTTTCTGTCTAACGGCCCATCCTGTAGTGCCACTACACAGAATGTTTCTGTCTAACGGCCCGTCCTGTATGTGCCGTTACACATAATGTTTCTGTCTAACGGCCCGTCCTGTAGTGCCACTACACAGAATGTTTCTGTCTAACGGCCCGTCCTGTATGTGCCGTTACACATAATGTTTCTGTCTAACGGCCCATCCTGTAGTGCCACTACACAGAATGTTTCTGTCTAACGGCCCGTCCTGTATGTGCCGTTACACATAATGTTTCTGTCTAACGGCCCATCCTGTAGTGCCACTACACAGAATGTTTCTGTCTAACGGCCCGTCCTGTATGTGCCGTTACACATAATGTTTCTGTCTAACGGCCCGTCCTGTAGTGCCACTACACAGAATGTTTCTGTCTAACGGCCCGTCCTGTATGTGCCGTTACACATAATGTTTCTGTCTAACGGCCCATCCTGTAGTGCCACTACACAGAATGTTTCTGTCTAACGGCCCGTCCTGTATGTGCCGTTACACATAATGTTTCTGTCTAACGGCCCATCCTGTAGTGCCACTACACAGAATGTTTCTGTCTAACGGCCCGTCCTGTATGTGCCGTTACACATAATGTTTCTGTCTAATGGCCCATCCTGTAGTGCCACTACACAGAATGTTTCTGTCTAACGGCCCGTCCTGTATGTGCCGTTACACATAATGTTTCTGTCTAACGGCCCATCCTGTAGTGCCACTACACAGAATGTTTCTGTCTAACGGCCCGTCCTGTATGTGCCGTTACACATAATGTTTCTGTCTAACGGCCCGTCCTGTTGTGCCACTACACAGAATATATTCTGTGTAAAGGCCCATCCTGTAGTGCCGTTACACAGAATGTTTCTGTCTAACGGCCCGTCCTGTAGTGCCACTACACAGAATATATTCTGTGCAAAGGCCCATCCTGTAGTGCCGGTACAAAAAATGTTTCTGTCTAACGGCCCGTCCTGTATGTGCCGTTACACATAATGTTTCTGTCTAATGGCCCGTCCTGTAGTGCCACTACACAGAATGTTTCTGTCTAACGGCCCGTCCTGTATGTGCCGTTACACATAATGTTTCTGTCTAACGGCCCATCCTGTAGTGCCACTACACAGAATGTTTCTGTCTAACGGCCCGTCCTGTATGTGCCGTTACACATAATGTTTCTGTCTAACGGCCCGTCCTGTAGTGCCACTACACAGAATGTTTCTGTCTAACGGCCCATCCTGTAGTGCCACTACACAGAATGTTTCTGTCTAACGGCCCATCCTGTATGTGCCGTTACACATAATGTTTCTGTCTAACGGCCCATCCTGTAGTGCCACTACACAGAATGTTTCTGTCTAACGGCCCGTCCTGTATGTGCCGTTGCACATAATGTTTCTGTCTAACGGCCCGTCCTGTTGTGCCACTACACAGAATATATTCTGTGTAAAGGCCCATCCTGTAGTGCCGTTACACAGAATGTTTCTGTCTAACGGCCCGTCCTGTAGTGCCACTACACAGAATGTTTCTGTCTAACGGCCCGGGTCGGGGTCTTTACACCGAAAACAGAAACATTCTGTGTAGTGGCACTACAGGACGGGCCGTTAGACAGAAACATTATGTGTAACGTCACATACAGGACGGGCCGTTAGACAGAAACATTCTGTGTAGTGGCACTACAGGATGGGCCGTTAGACAGAAACATTATGTGTAACGGCACATACAGGACGGGCCGTTAGACAGAAACATTATGTGTAACGGCACATACAGGACGGGCCGTTAGACAGAAACATTCTGTGTAGTGGCACTACAGGATGGGCCGTTAGACAGAAACATTATGTGTAACGGCACATACAGGACGGGCCGTTAGACAGAAACATTCTGTGTAGTGGCACTACAGGATGGGCCGTTAGACAGAAACATTATGTGTAACGGCACATACAGGACGGGCCGTTAGACAGAAACATTCTGTGTAGTGGCACTACAGGATGGGCCGTTAGACAGAAACATTATGTGTAACGGCACATACAGGACGGGCCGTTAGACAGAAACATTCTGTGTAGTGGCACTACAGGATGGGCCGTTAGACAGAAACATTATGTGTAACGGCACATACAGGACGGGCCGTTAGACAGAAACATTATGTGTAACGGCACATACAGGACGGGCCGTTAGACAGAAACATTCTGTGTAGTGGCACTACAGGATGGGCCGTTAGACAGAAACATTATGTGTAACGGCACATACAGGACGGGCCGTTAGACAGAAACATTCTGTGTAGTGGCACTACAGGATGGGCCGTTAGACAGAAACATTATCTGTAACGGCACATACAGGACGGGTCGGGGTCTTTACTTTCGGCTCGTCGTCAAGATCGAGTACGTGTCGAACAAGTTGTGTGCGATCAAATCCACACATGGTCTTTTTTTTTTTGTACTTTTTGGTAGACAAATGGATGTGTATAAGCATCGGAAGTTCGCCAATCCTGTTGTTAAGAATTACAAAAAGCAAAATAAAAAAACTTGAAAGGGCAGCTGTTGCGCCCAAAACAATACATGAATGTATTGCTGCTATGCTGAATGTATGCTCACGATCTTTCTCACAAAATGGATTTACTTGCAGATTAGGAATAAAAAATCATAGGCGACCATAGAATACAATAATTTTGCTGTACTGTGCGTGAAAAGTGTGTGAGGGGTTGGGGGGGGGGGGGGGATTAGGTTTTTTCCATCATGTCGTGTGTCAGTGTGAAATAAACCTTGATCTGAATCTTAAACGTTTTTTCGCATTGTTATGAATATAAAGCCCCGTTGGTATTGTCGTTATTTGTGCGTCTAATGCAGCACGTTCATATTTCAAATCTCGGTTCAATCTAGTACCTGTAGTCTGTACCTCTGGTACGTCCACTAATTGCCAGGCGCGTAACAAAGGTGAGGGGGCAATTAAACCCCCCACACTTCTCTCTGACCCCCTCCCCCCTGGTGAAACCTCTTTGTCTACAACTAACATAATTTATCTTTTCTTTTGAGCTATCCTCATTTACAAAAAACGTTTGAAGATTGTTTTTATTTTCAATGTAAATATATATATAATCACAGTGAAAAGAACACAATTTATTTGCATTTTTAAATTAATTGGGTATTAATGAAGGTACAGTAGCAAAGCGGATACAGGGTGGGGAGGGGGGGGGGGCTAGCCATTGCTCCCCATGATTGTCCGACCAAAGGACCACATATGGCTATAAGACTTGAACGTCTTACCCCCACACCCCTTTAACTTTAAAATGGTATCAGTTGTAATAATAAGTTCAACTCACAAAAATCCTTCTGGGTGAATAATGAGTTTATCTAGAAGTCATTGCCGGGCAATTGATAAGAGAATTTCGTATAATTTTTTTGCGTCCAGCTGCTGGGGCTTTGCCCCGGGTCCCGTTCATTCGTTCATTACAAGATTACCACAGCAAGCATCCCAATACCCGAAAAAACACTAGTGGGATGAAATTCTGGGCTCCAACTGCTGCAAAAACCAAAATGAAGTACTAATAACACCCTGATTCAATTTTGTGTTAATAGTATACTGAACACATTTATATCAATCAAGCATTTGTCAAGCTGTGGTGACTTTTGAACCTGATAGAAACGTTAAATGGATTCCTGCGGGAAAAGTTGCAAAAGCTGAAATCTAATTTACTGCAGCAAATAGCATGCTAAATGATTCTACAACCTATAACAAAATTGTAATTAATATTGTGTAATTCGTTACAGCCCCCCCTCCCCCCCCCCCATTTAAAATAAAGGTGTTCGCGCCTTCTATTTGCTTCTATGTAGCAACGAGTTACATATACCAGAGGAAATAATCAGCTAATCACAAACAAATATCACTTTAGTTTCACCGTTCCTATTATGAACTCAATGGAACGATAGTTTATTAATCTATGCATAAACGAGTACGTGGTTTACTATCAACACAACGGTATAGGAAATATTCTTTTAAACCACGGAATAAAACAGACATCTTTGTAATCCCGCCACGGTAAGAAGTCAGATCGGGCCCTGTGATTGGCTGACACGCTCTGCCTCGGCGCACGAACCAATGAGCTCGCAGCGCGAAATCCAAGTATATGATTATTACCAGATACTTTTCAAATCGTTATTGCATGGAAAGCTTTTAAATAATATTAAATGTACCAACAAATTTAGATTGTAGCGTATTAGCTTTGTAAAAGATAACTTTCCACCAATTACCAATTATCAACCGTCATTCTAAATACGTATTCTGTTTACTGGCTACATTACATTATTATATATAAGACACACTACATTGAACAACAAATTATATGGCATTGGTAGAGTTCGTGCGTATGTTTTGTTTATTGTCTTTATTTACATGTACATTGTACAAGACTCCGTGGTTGTATTTTACTTGTACATTCGTGCATATATTTTGCTAGTTTATTATATGGACATAGGTTGACACCATGTTCATTTTGTTTATTGAGTTTACGGATATGGCTGACGTCTCGTTTTGTATTTCAGTCTATGAAGTTTGAAGGTGTATGCATATGGCGTAGGTTTTGTGGATCCAATTAATGTTGTATACATGCTTTTTTTCAATACACGTTATTCTATTTATTTATTTTCCAACGTTTCGGCCAGATCTCCCTGACCACTATCAAAGAAATCGGTAAAAAAATAAAACATATAGGAAACAAAAATTAGATTAGCAAATTATTAAGCAGGAGTATTTGTTTTTATTCGTGCATCGGTTTCCTTGATAATGGGCAGAGAGATCTCGCCGAAATGTTGAAATGATATAATATATATTATATATATTCAGAATATTCACAATAACTTTGGTATACAGGTGTGGATTAGTTTTGTACGCACTTCAATAGTGTTGGCTACGCTACAGCGACACAGAACTATGGACTTTAGAGTAACTGTTATGAACTTGAGAAGCGGAAGCGTGACAGTACACTATATCATTCATTACATACATACATCATTACGCTACATCATTACGCTACATACATACAACTATATCATTGTCCATTTCGTTTGGGGTGAGCAGAAGAAAGAGGATGATTATCATTGTTTCGCATGCCCAGAAGTTAACGTGATGGACAGGACAAGCGATGCGATGTCACGTTACGCGTTAAAACGCGCACAAGTACAACACATCGACAATCTCGATTGAACAGTATCATTTTTAATTCTTTAAGGTACCTACATTTTTATGTGAATATATTAATATGTCAAACAATATCAATGATTATAGACACAACAACAACAAAGTTATAGACACAACAGCATCAATTAAAAATTGAATGAAACATGTGTGTTACCTCAACTGAAATTGGCGACAAAGTAATGATCGGATTTGGATACGAATTGTAAAACAATGTGCAGCTGACATTTTATAAAATAAACTAATAAAATATCTATTCTATCTTCTATCTTCTATCTTCTTCTATCTATATATATAAAAGGAAGATGTATGTATGTATGTATGTATGTATGTATGTCCTTTATAAATTTCTAAACCATTCATCCGATCTCCATGAAACTTGGCACATATATGTGTTTTTTCACGGGAAAGGTTTCTATGCTATCCATTTTGGTTTTACACGTGGTGATCGGTGCCTGTAAAGAGGGCTCACCAATGAATTGACTTCGACACCGTTGGTACGTATCACCATGAAAGCTGGTACATGTATTTGTATTATTTTACGGGGAAGGTTTCTATGCTATCCATTTTGTTGTAAGTCCTTCACGTGGTGATCGGTGCCTGCAAAGAGGGCTCACCAATGAATTGAGTTCGACACCGTTGGACATATCACCATGCAACTTGGCACATATATTTTTTTTCACGGGGAAGGTTTCTATGCTATGCATTTTGTTGTAACTCCTTCACGAGGTCGAAGGCGCGGCCGTAGCAGTTGGAGGGGGGGGGGGGGGGGTGGTTCAAAAACAGAAAATGGAATCACTCACTACAAATCAAGAGTTATCGTTATTTAAAAACCACCCGGCCCCTACCCCGGCCGCCTAATTCAGAAACATTCGCGGGCGTACGCACAACTCAACAAACTTTGATGAATTGTTTTGCGCATGCCCGCGAATGTTTCTGAATGTAATAACAAAAGTCTGTGCATCATAGCTTAGCGACAGTTCACCAAGTGACACACCAAGAGTCGCGCAATCTGGTAGAACCGAGACTAAAGCGCTGCGTATTGTTGAGATGACTTATCGTGTACTATACCTCCTAGCCACACAGGCACATAAACACCGGTAGAGTCGGTGTCAAATAGTTGTGAGTTGTGACACAGTTCGCGTGTGTTCGTTGTGAACTATAGATGTTTACTTAGTTACGTTTGGTCCCTGGGTTGGTCACATTCGAATCCATAGTTTATCCAATGAGAAGGAGTTCACGTGACTGAGCATTTTTTTGCGTTTAATGTAATGAACTTAATTCGCTGTTAATTCAATTATGCCACCCAAAAGAAACAATATCGGTCGATCTACACCTCAAGCAAGAAAGAAAAGAGCATCACGAGCAGAAACAGACGAGCAACGGGAAGCAAGACTCGAAACCGTCCGAGTTCACAATGCTCAAGCCAGATCGTGTGAAACAGACGAGCATAACGCCACTACAGGACGGGCCGTTTGACAGAAACATTCTGTGTAGTGGCACTACAGGATGGGCCTTTACACAGAATATATTCTGTGTAGTGGCACTACAGGACGGGCCGTTAGACAGAAACATTATGTGTAACGGCACTACAGGACGGGCCGTTAGACAGAATTATTCTGTGTAGTGGCACTACAGGATGGGCCTTTACACAGAATATATTCTGTGTAGTGGCACTACAGGACGGGCCGTTTGACAGAAACATTCTGTGTAGTGGCACTACAGGATGGGCCTTTACACAGAATATATTCTGTGTAGTAGCACTACAGGACGGGCCGTTAGACAGAAACATTATGTGTAACAGCACTACAGAATGGGCCGTTAGACAGAACTTTCTGTGTAGTGGCACTACAGGATGGGCCTTTACACAGAATATATTCTGTGTAGTGGCACTACAGGACGGGCCGTTGGACAGAAACATTATGTGTAACGGCACTACAGGACGGGCCGTTTGACAGAAACATTCTGTGTAACGGCACATACAGGACGGGCCGTTAGACAGAAACATTCTGTGTAGTGGCACTACAGGATGGGCCGTTAGACAGAAACATTATGTGTAACGGCACATACAGGACGGGCCGTTAGACAGAAACATTCTATGTAGTGGCACTAGAGGATGGGCCGTTAGACAGAAACATTATGTGTAACGGCACATACAGGACGGGCCGTTAGACAGAAACATTATGTGTAACGGCACATACAGGACGGGCCGTTAGACAGAAACATTCTGTGTAGTGGCACTACAGGACGGGCCGTTAGACAGAAACATTATGTGTAACGGCACATACAGGACGGGCCGTTAGACAGAAACATCCTGTGTAGTGGCACTACAGGAAGGGCCGTTAGACAGAAACATTCTGTGTAGTGGCACTACAGGATGGGCCTTTACACAGAAACATTATGTGTAATGGCACTACAGGACGGGCCGTTACACAGAAACATTCTGTGTAACGGCACTACAGGATGGGCCTTTGCACAGAATATATTCTGTGTAATGGCACTACAGGACGGGCCGTTAGACAGAAACATTCTGTGTAACGGCACTACAGGATGGGCCTTTGCACAGAATATATTCTGTGTAGTGGCACTACAGGACGGGCCGTTAGACAGAAACATTCTGTGTAACGGCACTACAGGATGGGCCTTTGCACATAATATATTCTGTGTAGTGGCACTACAGGACGGGCCGTTAGACAGAAACATTCTGTGTAACGGCACTACAGGATGGGCCTTTGCACAGAATATATTCTGTGTAGTGGCACTACAGGACGGGCCGTTAGACAAAAACATTCTGTGTAACGGCACTACAGGATGGGCCTTTACACAGAATATATTCTGTGTAGTGGCACAACAGGACGGGCCGTTAGACAGAAACATTATGTGTAACGGCACATACAGGACGGGCCGTTAGACAGAAACATTCTGTGTAGTGGCACTACAGGATGGGCCGTTAGACAGAAACATTATGTGTAACGTCACATACAGGACGGGCCGTTAGACAGAAACATTCTGTGTAGTGGCACTACAGGACGGGCCGTTAGACAGAAACATTATGTGTAACGGCACATACAGGACGGGCCGTTAGACAGAAACATTCTGTGTAACGGCACTACAGGATGGGCCTTTACACAGAATATATTCTGTGTAGTGGCACAACAGGACGGGCCGTTAGACAGAAACATTATGTGTAACGGCACATACAGGACGGGCCGTTAGACAGAAACATTCTGTGTAGTGGCACTACAGGATGGGCCGTTAGACAGAAACATTATGTGTAACGGCACATACAGGACGGGCCGTTAGACAGAAACATTCTGTGTAGTGGCACTACAGGACGGGCCGTTAGACAGAAACATTATGTGTAACGGCACATACAGGACGGGCCGTTAGACAGAAACATTCTGTGTAGTGGCACTACAGGATGGGCCGTTAGACAGAAACATTATGTGTAACGGCACATACAGGACGGGCCGTTAGACAGAAACATTCTGTGTAGTGGTACTACAGGATGGGCCGTTAGACAGAAACATTATGTGTAACGGCACATACAGGACGGGCCGTTAGACAGAAACATTCTGTGTAGTGGCACTACAGGATGGGCCGTTAGACAGAAACATTATGTGTAACGGCACATACAGGACGGGCCGTTAGACAGAAACATTCTGTGTAGTGGCACTACAGGACGGGCCGTTAGACAGAAACATTATGTGTAACGGCACATACAGGACGGGCCGTTAGACAGAAACATTCTGTGTAGTGGCACTACAGGATGGGCCGTTAGACAGAAACATTCTGTGTAGTGGCACTACAGGATGGGCCTTTACACAGAATATATTCTGTGTAATGGCACTACAGGATGGGCCGTTAGACAGAAACATTATGTGTAACGGCACTACAGGACGGGCCGTTAGACAGAAACTTTCTGTTAAGTGGCACTACAGGATGGGCCTTTACACAGAATATATTCTGTGTAGTGGCACTACAGGACGGGCCGTTTGACAGAAACATTCTGTGTAGTGGCACTACAGGATGGGCCTTTACACAGAATATATTCTGTGTAGTGGCACTACAGGACGGGCCGTTAGACAGAAACATTATGTGTAACAGCACTACAGAATGGGCCGTTAGACAGAACTTTCTGTGTAGTGGCACTACAGGATGGGCCTTTACACAGAATATATTCTGTGTAGTGGCACTACAGGACGGGCCGTTGGACAGAAACATTATGTGTAACGGCACTACAGGACGGGCCGTTTGACAGAAACATTCTGTGTAACGGCACATACAGGACGGGCCGTTAGACAGAAACATTCTGTGTAGTGGCACTACAGGATGGGCCGTTAGACAGAAACATTATGTGTAACGGCACATACAGGACGGGCCGTTAGACAGAAACATTCTATGTAGTGGCACTAGAGGATGGGCCGTTAGACAGAAACATTATGTGTAACGGCACATACAGGACGGGCCGTTAGACAGAAACATTATGTGTAACGGCACATACAGGACGGGCCGTTAGACAGAAACATTCTGTGTAGTGGCACTACAGGACGGGCCGTTAGACAGAAACATTATGTGTAACGGCACATACAGGACGGGCCGTTAGACAGAAACATTCTGTGTAGTGGCACTACAGGAAGGGCCGTTAGACAGAAACATTCTGTGTAGTGGCACTACAGGATGGGCCTTTACACAGAAACATTATGTGTAATGGCACTACAGGAAGGGCCGTTACACAGAAACATTCTGTGTAACGGCACTACAGGATGGGCCTTTGCACAGAATATATTCTGTGTAATGGCACTACAGGACGGGCCGTTAGACAGAAACATTCTGTGTAACGGCACTACAGGATGGGCCTTTGCACAGAATATATTCTGTGTAGTGGCACTACAGGACGGGCCGTTAGACAGAAACATTCTGTGTAACGGCACTACAGGATGGGCCTTTGCACATAATATATTCTGTGTAGTGGCACTACAGGACGGGCCGTTAGACAGAAACATTCTGTGTAACGGCACTACAGGATGGGCCTTTGCACAGAATATATTCTGTGTAGTGGCACTACAGGACGGGCCGTTAGACAGAAACATTCTGTGTAACGGCACTACAGGATGGGCCTTTACACAGAATATATTCTGTGTAGTGGCACAACAGGACGGGCCGTTAGACAGAAACATTATGTGTAACGGCACATACAGGACGGGCCGTTAGACAGAAACATTCTGTGTAGTGGCACTACAGGATGGGCCGTTAGACAGAAACATTATGTGTAACGGCACATACAGGACGGGCCGTTAGACAGAAACATTCTGTGTAGTGGCACTACAGGACGGGCCGTTAGACAGAAACATTATGTGTAACGGCACATACAGGACGGGCCGTTAGACAGAAACATTCTGTGTAACGGCACTACAGGATGGGCCTTTACACAGAATATATTCTGTGTAGTGGCACAACAGGACGGGCCGTTAGACAGAAACATTATGTGTAACGGCACATACAGGACGGGCCGTTAGACAGAAACATTCTGTGTAGTGGCACTACAGGATGGGCCGTTAGACAGAAACATTATGTGTAACGGCACATACAGGACGGGCCGTTAGACAGAAACATTCTGTGTAGTGGCACTACAGGACGGGCCGTTAGACAGAAACATTATGTGTAACGGCACATACAGGACGGGCCGTTAGACAGAAACATTCTGTGTAGTGGCACTACAGGATGGGCCGTTAGACAGAAACATTATGTGTAACGGCACATACAGGACGGGCCGTTAGACAGAAACATTCTGTGTAGTGGCACTACAGGACGGGCCGTTAGACAGAAACATTATGTGTAACGGCACATACAGGACGGGCCGTTAGACAGAAACATTCTGTGTAGTGGCACTACAGGATGGGCCGTTAGACAGAAACATTCTGTGTAGTGGCACTACAGGATGGGCCTTTACACAGAATATATTCTGTGTAATGGCACTACAGGATGGGCCGTTAGACAGAAACATTATGTGTAACGGCACTACAGGACGGGCCGTTAGACAGAAACTTTCTGTTAAGTGGCACTACAGGATGGGCCTTTACACAGAATATATTCTGTGTAGGGGCACTACAGGACGGGCCGCTAGACAGAATATTCTGTTGAAAGTATCTTCTGTGTAAAGGGTATTCTGTGTTGTGGCTACTTACCCGATGGTTTGTAAAAAAGTTAAAATTCTGTCTAAAGACTTATCCTGAAATATTTAACAAGTTATTCGGTTGAAAGTATATTCTGTGCAATGGCACTTCTGTCCAAAGGCACCCAAATTCGGTGTAATGACCCGTCCTGTATGGGTCGTTGCACATAATTTTGAAAAGTTCTGTGCTGTGGCCCGTTCAGGTAGTGCCTCTGCACAGAATATTTCTGTCGAATGGCAATTATGTGCTGTGGATACCTCTGGCAAGAAAAATTCTGTTGAAAGACCCATTCAGTATTCTGTGTAAAGGCGCTTCTGTGTAAAGGCACTTCTGTGTAGAGGCCCCGACCCCTGTTCGACAACCTGCTTTATGGGAGCAATTCGGAGAACCGTCTTGTCTTCCATTGGTTTACAGTCTGTCGGCGCCCGACTGAGGGCATCTGCCACCACATTGTCCTTGCCTGGAAAACACCGGACCTCGAAATGGACGAATTTTGTTTGTTCAGGGGTGACCAATAAGCGTGCA
Source organism: Isoperla grammatica (assembly GCA_945910005.1). NCBI lineage: Eukaryota > Metazoa > Arthropoda > Insecta > Plecoptera > Perlodidae > Isoperla > Isoperla grammatica. The sequence goes on from OX246738.1 coordinate 72,279,429, forward strand.
ACTGTTTGTTCAATCTGCTTCAACACATGCTTGGCTGGTTGGTCCGTTGTGACCAATAGGGGGTCACTGAAAGAGCTATTATCACCAATGATAACCGATATGTGTAACGCAACCCCCAAACAGTGGTGCGCGTTATTGTCATAATTCCTTGGCGCAAAGCTTACTTCGTATTTTGTTAAGCCCTGCCCAAACATCTTAGTACGATTTTCGAAATTCAATTTAGCTTTGTGTTCACTCAGCCAATCGGATCCTATTATCATAGATCGATACAAGAAGGGCACAATCAATACAGCCAGGTTACATGGAACAGAGTTAATAATTACTGGTAGATAAGCCTGCCTGTTGACTATTTGACCCTTGCCACCGAAGGCCCCAGCGACTATAGTAGATACAACCCCCAGTTGGACACACAGATATTTTCGAGGTCTGAAAGTTGGATCGTTTGGAAAACCTTCCGACATTCCTTCCCTCGACCCATCGACCGCAAATACCTTTGATCGGCGAGCCGGCGAGCTGTTCATAATCTTACTTATTAATCCTGATGACCTGTCACAACAAATTTCATATAGAATTTAAAACAACACTTTTTTCTGAATTATATGGATATTTCTACTTAGCCCTATAAAGAGCTGGAAATGATAAAATCAGTGTTTTTTTATTTGTCTTTTTATGATGGATACAACCATACTTAGGCCTACTTATGAATTAATATTAGTAGATAAATAATGTTTTTTCGTGTATTAGAGGAAACAGTAGTCTTACAAAGACAATCAGAGGACCCGCTGCTCTAAAAAAAAATATCTTTCATTTTAATTACAATCAGTTTTGAGAATTAATGCCAACGTATAAGAAAAATGTGGGTTTTCTTTCATAAAACGGCTTCAAATTACACTACCACATTTTTTAAATTGCATTTATATTTTATACGTAAGGCAATAATCTAGTACAGTAAAACTGATCAGTATAATAATAATCAGTGTAATAAAATTGATAATTACTTTGAGTATTGTTTGACTTTGTTACTTTCATACTCTCATTTTCTTTGTAAGACTATAATATTATTTGCTTATATTGCTACATTAATGTTTTAAGTCCGGTTGTTTTCGTCATAGAAAGACAAATAAAAAAAACCTGAGTACATAATTTCAAGCTGTTTAACGCTGTTTAACGCGATCATGAAATATACGTATAGTTCCTAAAAAAGTGTTTTTTCCTATAAGTTGACTTGTTGTGACAGGTCATCATGATTAATAGGCAAGATAATGCAAGGCTCACCGGTCGAAGGTAATTACGGTCGAGGCGAGAGGGAGGGAAACCCGTACTTTGGTCAGAGGTTGGTACAAACGCTACCCGATCCTCATGCCCTCGGGCCTGTCCAACTGCGAAATAAACGAACTGTACCACTTTACGTGCAGGCAAGATGGGCAATGCGCGAGAAGTAGTATTTATTTCATTCCAAAACCTTTCCGATATACAAGTGATATCGCTCCCTGTATCAACTAAAGCATGAATGTGGTGATGAAACACACTTACAGCGATCTCAGGCGTAGTCTCGTCCTCATCAGGCTCTTGTAATGCGTCTGGTTGACTTTGGACTGGAGGTTCGCCGTCAATAGCCGTTACCACTTGCATTCTTCTTATCGGCGTCTGGCAATTGGGACTTTGTTGCCGGTCAACTGGGAGCAGCGGAGTGGCCTGCCCAGTTAGTTGAAGTTTCCCTCGTTGTTGTTATCACCGTCTTCAATTAACGCCAACCCTGGCTCGACGTAAGGCTCCCCGTCGTCTTCCACCCGTTGACTGAGGACATTCACACGAGCGTCGACGTCACGATTACCCTGGGCGCCTCCATGTTCTCCGCGGCCAGTTCTCTCCTCGCGCCAGTTCAACGCGGCGTGTTGAGGCCGAGCTCCAGCAGCTGGGTAGGGACGTCTCGGAGTCGGACCCGAGTTGACCGCGCCTCGTCGCGAATCATGCGGGAACCCGGGCTGGTATGTCGTCTCGCGCTCTCGGCGTCGCGCGGCCGCCTCGTCAAGACCGCGCAGCAATGACAGCATCGCCTCTGGAGTCTGTAGATTGGCTGCCAGGATACACGTTTCCACGTTGGACGGAACAAGTGTGAGATGCGACGGATAAACGTCGCATCGGACATATCGCCGGACACGTGCTTAATTCTACTCATCCATGCCAGGAAAAATTCGGCCATCCAAATTTTTTTATCGTAATAATCGCGGCATAACTTAGCCGCGATCGCGTCTTGAATATCGTCCGACCAAAACATACGTTTAAATGCGGACACAAAATCCCGCCAGCATGTCCAAGATCGACGAAACGCCGACCCCCAATGTTTAGCGGAGCCTTCGAGCTGCCGAAATGCTACGCTCACCCACTGATGTTCCGGAATCCCGTTCTGGAGAAACGTTGTTTCCCCATCCTCCAGAAAGTAAATGTGATGGATTTTTTCATCATCGTGGGTACATGGGTATCATCCACGATACCGACAGTGGACCGGGTGTCGCAAAAACACCTGTCGCCCCCGATGGAGCCGGTGGCGAGGGCGCGTTCCTCACTTTTTACACGTTCAACCGATCCATCACGCTGGATAGTTGGGTGCTGACGGTCTTCAACATCTCACGAAGCACATTATCAACGGGCGCAACATTCCCCGCACTGGAACCCTCGACCGACGGTTGGCGTTCCACCGAATTTCCCCGCGTGCGAACCATCGCAAACCACAGTTCCGATAACGCAAAAACACAGTCACTTTATATAAGGTTTAGCCGTAGCAACCTCGCACAGTTTTTTTTTTTTTACACGTTGGGCGCCATTGTAACTACTCAGGCCTATCGGGATAGACAATTGGTAGAGGTATATGGAAAATTAGTATGTATGTTAAATACTTATAGTTTTTTATTGGTGTTCACACGGATGTAAAAAACCTTACAACAACACAGAGGACCAAACCCGTAGTCTGCCCACCACTGACTGCCCTTCCCCCGTGGCCGTGGGCTCCTCCAACCACCACCGGGCACCCACGGTGTCTTGTCCGCTCTCTAGCGGCACCGCTGTAAGGCAAGGTGACACTGACCAATGGGATGTCACCACCTCTTACCTTCACCTTATAAAATAATAATTTTGATGAATGCCCAATATTTGCGTTTGGCACCAAGAGGTAAACGTAAAAAAACAAATAGTCGTTGATTGTCCATATTCAAATGTATATCTGTAAGTTGTTTGATGAAGATAGTATGGGAATGGGCTCTATCTTTTCCTTTTATTTTATAGAATAATAATTAGGATGATGCCATACTCAAATATTAAGCGTTCATGGATAATACATAACAAAATGGCAGTTACTCCAAGTGATTTTACCAATTTATCTCCATAAGCGTACGATTAATGACAAAATGTATTATGACAAAAATTATTCCTTGTACATTTTTTTTTAAACATAATCATTCTGTATTGTTCTAGGGATTTCTAGTCAAAAGAAATTTAAATTTCCGTATTCGCCATGAAGCCACCTTTTTATTTTCACTTCGAACACCAATGATCTTCTACATCGACTTTTTTGTCAAATGAATTATCCTAATTGCTTCAGTGTGCGAGCTCTACGCTGCCTTCGCGTCCAGTCCTAACGAAGATCTACGGCCCACGACCGGCTCCACACAAGAAGGACCCAGCGAGCAGCAGTTGCACCAGCCAAAAAAGTATAACATCATATTTTGTTTGTTAGTAAAGTCCTCAACCTCAAACATTTGGGTTTACCGAAACTCTGCTTAGAAGACCTTGGTTGTTAGCTTCTACTATCTACCAAGGTTATATACAAACTGTTTTTAGTGGCCTGTATATAATATATACGTATATATTATATACGATTTGTTGTTAAAGCCTGCCCGCTCACAGTAGAAACGAAACGTTAAGAGCTAATGACCAATGTTTGTCTAATGTACCGTAAAATAGGGTTTAAAGGGCCAACATGCAGGAAGTGCGGTGTTGACATTAGGGTGACATGCTTTCGACTTCCGTTACTATAAAATTGGCAACCGTGTTTTTCTAGTTAATCTTGGTTTACAAGCCGATTATAATGGTTCAGTACACAAAATGGCCCATTAAGGCTGGTCCACACAGATTTTGAAGACATAATGCATAAGGTTTAAGACGTTGTTTTAAAAACAACAATGAAAACAATGTCTTAAAACTAAAACTTTGTGTGAACGCCAGTACGTGTTTCCTATGATCCAACTTTACGACTACGCGTTAAACCTTAAATCGTATTGTCTTAAAAATCTGTGTGGACCAGCCTTTAGCTATAAATGTTTCGTTCTACTGTAAAGCCTGCCCAGCTTTACATTCAAATTTGACTCCCCCCCCCCCCCCCCCCCCCCAAGCATATAGTCGCAAATGAGAAAATTGTGCTAACAAACTGTCGATTTTAATTTTTGGTTCCTTTGTTTTGTTAAACCTTTAAAGAAATATTTTTTAAAGAAGCGAGACAGGGTATAATTCTTTACAATGGTGTTTTAAGTCTTAAACCTCAAATCGTAGCATGCAAAGATATATAACAATATACATACCATTTAAAACTCGGTGGGGTGGATTGTGTTAATAGTGCATAAATACATGATGGAAGAATTTCTCTGCATAATATATTTTGCCCCTAGTGCAGAATATATCAGTGCCTAGTTTTGACCCATCAAGACTAGTACTTAAACAACTCAGCTAAAGCCGGACATTTTGAAAAGACTAAGGTTGAATATAAGTCGAGTGACACCAATAAAGATAATATGTTATGCTTTGTGTGAGGAACTGCTTGCGTTGGTGGTTGATAGACGTTGCCTGTTCCTAGTATTTGGGTTAGGAGGACCGCATCCCGCTGGCCCCGTAGTATATGTTAGCAACGGCTATGACCGAATTTGGGTAATGTCTAACAACAGTTATATCAGTGCCAAATGTCAACGCTAGATGTTGATTCCGTGTAAGTCCATGGCAGGATCTTAGCAGGTCCATTTATTTGGTTATTTATTGCACTGTCCTACTGCCACGTAGCATTTCGTATGTGTGTTTATTGCACTGTCCTACTGCCACGTAGCATTTCGTATGTGTGTTTATTGCACTGTCCTACTGCCACGTAACATTTCGTATGTGTGTTTATTTCACTGTCCTACTGCCACGTAACATTTCGTATGTGTGTTTATTGCACTGTCCTACTGCCACGTAACATTTCGTATGTGTGTTTATTGCACTGTCCTACTGCCACGTAACATTTCGTATGTGTGTTTATTGCACTGTCCTACTGCCACGTGACATTTCGTATGTGTGTTTATTGCACTGTCCTACTGCCACGTAACATTTCGTATGTGTGTTTATTGCACTGTCCTACTGCCACGTGACATTTCGTATGTGTGTTTATTGCACTGTCCTACTGCCACGTAACATTTCGTATGTGTGTTTATTGCACTGTCCTACTGCCACGTAACATTTCGTATGTGTGTTTATTGCACTGTCCTACTGCCACGTAACATTTCGTATGTGTGTTTATTGCACTGTCCTACTGCCACGTAACATTTCGTATGTGTGTTTACGTACCTTGCGGAATACCTGATTTCGGTCTGTTAAAATTGATTCACCCAAAAAGAAAAACAAAATGTCACCATGCATATTGTAGAGAATTTAATGCTCTTTCTTATGAGTGGATATTTATTGCAGTTAATATTTCCGATTTTCAGACGTTCTAAATTAGGTGTGAAAGGTGTCCAGCGACATCACAATACAAAAGGTAATTAAGAACATCTGGAAAACGCAAATATTGATTCTTACAAAGAAACATTCATAAGAATAAGCTCTAAACTCTCTACGGGATGACATGTATTGATTTACATTTGGAACAATTTAAAAACACATTTTAAAGCAATTTAAACAGACCGAAATCTGGAGTTCCGCAGGCTGGGTGAATAAGCTTCCAACTACAACCGGTAATGAGCAATTCTCTACTTGCTCATTACCGGTAACGCGTGAAGCGGGTCAACGTATTGTCATGATGTTGCAGGAAAAGTGGGGAACTCCTCATGAAGCTGGGGCTCCGAATCTTCAACGGGGAAAAGGCCAGAGGCAATGAATTCCCGCACATGGTAAAATAATATTAGTCCTAGTTCAGCTCTGCCTGTCGTACGATGTGATCCTGTTGTTGAGTGCGTATCGCAAATTGAGCTTGTGAACTTGAAATGCATTGATTTAACCTGACCCACACTACAGTAGCAAAAACATATTACCAGAGGGGAGGTTATTTTTTAATGAATCCCACCCCTCTTTCACCCTTTACATGTCTGCTATCCGACTGTTATGTTAATAGTCTGCTAAAACATTTGACACAAGCGACCGTTTTCAATTGTTTCCCTGAAAGTACCCGTAAAAGCCGCCCGAGGCCTTGATATTCCGGGACACGACGTAGTAATTAGTGAAATTTACTCAGAATTCCGAAAAAGAAACTATACATTTTAATCTTGACTATGACTTCACGACTAGGTGCATGGACAGAACAAAAACGCGAAACAATGGGTGCTTACGTTTACTTGATCCGAGTTAACCGATCAGTTACTTTGCTTACGTAAACTTGATCCGGTCGTATCATCCTTGTTCTTTTACTTGACTCGATCACTCATGAGTTCACAAGATCTGTGATCTGTTAAAGGTGCAGATTTTTTGGGTAGATAAGTCTAAAAGAGCGGTAAAAATGAAAACGATAATGGCTGCAGCTGACCTGACAGCTGACCCAAGGCATAGGCCTACCTAACCTCACTTGAGGTTTTTGTGGAGCTAGCCCTAGGCTCGTCCTAGAGGAATGTAGTGACCTACGTCACCCAATCAAGCAGGAAAATTAATGATCAAGTAAGCGAGTTGTATAGTCCTACTCAAATTTGCATTCGTGTTATCATTCTATCATTGCAATGGGGCTTTGCACTGCCACATTCTCCCACTCGCAGCGTCAGCACCGTCCCGGCCCTCAGACAAGGTCTACTTGATCTCCGCATAACTTAGCCATGAAAAAAGGGCTGCTTTACCCATCCAGGAGGCTATGGACTTGAGCTAGAACTATGGTGGCGCTACTTCTATTCCAATGTCTTTGGCAAAATGCTGCCATCACAGCCTGCTGGATGGGTCAAGTAGACCTTGTCCGCGCTGATTTACCCATCCAGCAGGTCATGGATTTGGGCTTGGGCGGTGGTGGCGCATTCTACGTCAAGCTTTGCGTTTGCTTTGCGTGCAAAGCCCCATTCCCGCGGTTCCCACCGCTTGTGTGTTCTTAATCGGATCATAGAGATATATATCTCTATGATCGGATGAACTGATCACGTGACATAGCTGATCTCGAGAAACGTAAGCACCCAATGAAAACAGGTACATTAGTTAGCAAAACGACTATGCCGGTCGACACGAATGAGATGTACATAACTTATTGGCATTGCTATTGGAGTCGCTACTGACTATCAGGCCATCTGAAACATATTTCGTATTTGAAATTGTCCGGGGAATTTGGCTACACTGATCATGTACATTTATCAAAACGTATTAAATTCGTTCTATAGGTTGCTTTATTTTGGCATAGCTATTTGTTTTTTAAATTAATTTTAAACTCATTTTGAAAAATTGACATTAAAATCATAAACTTTTGAACTTTTGATACGCCTTTTTTATTTAGAAGTGGACCGTTTTTTTAACAACGGAAAACTCAGAATTGACCAACGAATGAAGGGCCACGTGCAAAAACCAGTTATGTCCAAAAACTCAAATGTTCAGGAGACACTAAAAACGTTTGTAGGCCAAAATATTGTTGATCATTATTGTTTATGGAATGAAAGCAATAGAGTCCAAAACATATTTCATAATTTTAAATTATATTAAATTTTAAAACGGGCTTAACTGCTTATTGAACATAATTAAAGAACAAATTTAACATATTTAACATAATTAGTGGACTTACATTCTTCTTGCAGATAATATGTCAATTAATACTTTTTTTAATTGCCATGATTGTGTACATCGACAACAGCGCCGCGCACTGCGCGCAGGAAGTTTTGTGCAAGCCAATAAGCAACACAAAAATATGGATATAACCATGGTTCTTGCACAAACAACAATTTCCATCACGTATTATTGCCAACGTATGGGATGGATATTTTTTGTTCTCGCTTAATATGATGATTATCAACAAAACAAAATTAACAAAAAACCAATCATCTTAAAGGTTCGCCATAATTGATTCTTACACTTGGCGATTCGATTTCGGTGGGAGCTCGGAAAGCGCAGGGTATCAATTCAATGGGCGTTTCGGAGTCAATTTATTTTATTAAACGGCCCTGCCAATCGACACGAACGTGAATTTAGGAATCTGTGGCCTACCAAATATTCGCTTGCCAACTAGCTTTCTGGAACGTTTTTTTTTCAAATCGTTCCGGAACTGCGGCAACGCCGATCGTATATATTTACACTTGGAAACGCTTTGTTTGACGCATTGATAAGCGAGCGCGTCCATATCTACGACCTTTCTGGCAAAAAGTTTTCAAAGCTAATACAAACAACAATTAAAAACAATACAAGAATGCGCATTACAATTTTTTTTCTTATTTCCATAGCCATTATACTTCCCTACATTGTTGATTGTTTTGCAATGTGCGTTGCTAAGAGTTTTCGTTGTCATTTTGTGGAGTGTATTCGCCGCAGTCCGCCACCGTCATTAACATCTATTGACAGCAATAGAAATGTAATTTCTGCCTCTAATACGTATTAGATCGAATTTATATTAGTATATTCGTGACCGGACAAAAATTTACTCTAATATAGCCACCTCACATTTTGCCGTTACTGTGTTTCAGAAAAATAGTTTCGAGTAACTTCGTTTCGTAGCGGAGTAGTTTCTGTAACTTTGTCAATACTTATCAGATTGCCATAACATGAACACATTCGTGACCGGTCAATCTTTATGAAAATATGGCAACCTCTTGCTTCAGAAAAATATTTTCTAGTTGCTATGGTTTAACTTTGTAACTTTTCGAACGATTTTGCCACCAAACTAAACACCTTCAATCCACATCGAGGCTTGTCGATGCTTGAGATTGCGGTTTCGAGTTTTTCAGGGGGCACTTTTTTCCACAGTTACATTATATACTTATTTATTTTTTAGCTTGCTCGTCAGTAATGTGTTTGTATAGTCTTCCCAACGAAACTTTTCTCATGATTTCATCACAGGCCATGTCCAGAATGCAACTTAACTTGTCATTCCTCCGTGTGCTTGATGGAAGATTGCGTCGGATTGTTCTCAGTTCGTGAGTTGGCCAACTTGTCCGATGTTGATAAATGGTAATTCTCTCATTTGTGTAAGTTGCTATTAATAATATTACACGATGAATACTTTTAAAAATTAAATACAAATATAAGTTTGTATTAACAAAACCAAAAAGTCGTGTTTGAAGAGAAGTGCTAATTGAAAATAGATCACGGGAACCCAGCCATTCACAGCTTTCGATACCAAGAAATGACGGAAACGCCGGTGTTTATTTCATAAAACTAAAGTAGGACGGACTACTATACCTTTACAGTTTAGACCTACCTCTAGAACACCGTGGTGGTAATTGTACGGTATCGCTGATCGCGTTTCGTACTCACTTTTTTCTGTATTCCTTTGCGATATTGACCATGTGCGCAGTACATAATTGTTATTTCATGATTTATCTGTAAGCTCCAGTGATTTTCAATACAAATAGTATCTTCTTTCGTATTAAATTATCGTTTTGAAGTTGCATCGATTTGACGTTATTAAATATGGCAATGGCGTACGTGCGAGGGCGCAGCAGTTTGGAGCACACAGGAAGTGTGAAGGCCTAGGCCTAGCTACCTGACATCCCGCGAAAGTTGGGACAGGTTAGGGGGTCAATTATATTATGTTGAATTGACTGGGCCTAGGCCTAGGCCTAGCTGCCAGATATCCCACGAAACTTAGGACAGGTTAGGGGGTCATATATTATGTTGAATTGGCTGGGCCTACGCCTAGGCCTAGCTGCCTGACATCCTGACAACCTGTCCCAACTTTCGTGGAATGTCAGGCAGCTAGGCCTAGGCATAGGCCCAGTGAATTCAACATAATATAATTGACCCCCTAACCTGTCCCAACTTTCGTGGGATGTCAGGTAGCTAAGCCTTCACACTTCCTGTGTGCTCCGAACAGCTGCGCCCTCGCACGTCCGCCATATTGCCATATTTAACGTGATTGGATGTTGTCAAATCAATGCAACTTCAAAATGATAATTTAATATGAAAGAAGATAGTATTTGGGTAGAAAATCACTGGAGCTTTCAGATAAAACATGAAATAACAATTATGTACTGCGCACATGATCAATATCGCAAAGGAATACAGAAAAAAGTGAGTACGAAACGCGATCAGCGATACCGTACAATTACCCACAGGTGGAATATTAGAATAAATACGTTCTGCGAGTAGTTATACTCTATTGTGTATTAATTAATGGAATGCCAAAGTTTTGCTTGATTCTGTATAATTATACAATATAGTAATTATATACAATATAAATGTAAGTAATACACATACAATATAAATTCAACCGCACGACAAGACGTCTGAACTTCAACTGCCTAGTCGTCTGGAACGTCGTGGACAAGCCGGGTCAATCGAACATATATCGATTAGTCGAATGCTCTTCTTCTTCTTCTCTTCCGAAGTCGTAACATCTCCTCCCCCCTTAGAGATTAAGCTTCTCGGGAGGTTTAATCGTCCGGGCTGACCTCCGTACTTGTTGACTCGGTGGGCAGCTGGGAGGCCCTGTAGGCGACTGGTTGCAAAGGAGATACGGAGGCACATAACTGCAACACGGTACAGCTTCCGACGGTGAAGTGGTATCTGCGGTTGTACTTTTGCGACCTTGAACAGCTAACATCGGAGAGGGCGGCGTTGGTATGGGATTCATCGTGGGTGGATGAAGGTTCGTGAGTGAAGGAGTGGAATGTGTACGAGGGTTTAAAATAGGAGAAGACTCGAAAATTGCTTCTTCACTTACTGGGACGAGGGGACCCACGGACCGCATTTGGTTTGCATGGCGTCTCCACAGTTGCCCATTTACCATAATGGTGTAGTGCACATCTCCGTCTTGACTGACTACAGTTCCTACTTGCCATTTTTTATTAGGAGAGGAATAGTTGCGAACGGCCACTTTTTGACCCTGTGCAAAGGAGCGAACATGAGCACCGTAGTTGTCCTTCCTTGTCCGACTGGTTACCTGGTCCGTTAGACATGGCCTCAGGATATCTAGATGTGATCTAAGATTCCTTTTTAAGAAAAGGCTAGCCGGTGACTCTCCTGTGATTGCATTGGGGGCTCTTCTGTAAGCAAACAAGAATGTATTAAGGTGGTCTTGCACAGATTCTTGTTTACTCCTCAGTGCACGAAGTGCTTGTTTCAAGGTATAAACAAAACGTTCAGCTTGGCCGTTTGATGCTGCGTTATATGGCGCACAAGTAAGGTGTTTTATTCCATTTGATTTTACATAATTCTGGAATTCGGATCCTGTAAAGGTACTTACATTATCACTTACAAGAACTTTAGGGAGACCGTAACGGGCAAAAAGTTCTTCAAGGACCTTAATAGTTGCTGCTGAAGTGGTGGATTTCATGATATAAATCTCAGGCCACTTAGAGTGTGCATCGACAACTAGTAAAAAAGTACAACCATCCATTGGTCCCGCGAAATCGATGTGAATACGTTCCCACGGTGTGGTTGGGTACTCCCAAAAGTGTACTGGGGCTGCCTTTGTAGGTTCCCGCTGAATCATGGTACACTCAGGACAATTCCTGGCAATAGCTTCTTTGTCCGAATCAATCTTCGGCCAATAAACGAGGGATCTAGCCAATCCTTTCATTTTCACTATACCCATGTGTGCTGAATGTAATTCTTGAAGGACTGTAGCTCTAAGCTTTGCTGGAATGTAGACACGCAAGCCAAAAAGAATACATCCAGACTCTAGTGTAAACTGTCCCTCTTTTCCCCCAAGGGAAGCACCCGTACGCAGTTTATCGTACAGTACTGTCAATTCGGGGTCTGCTCGAGTAGCGTTAGCCAGTTCTTTCGGAGTGATCGGTAACTTGTTAAGTTGCGTAAGTTGGAAGAGAGCGACCGCATCTTGAGCAAATAGCTCTTCTGATTTAGACGGGAACCGGGACAAGCAGTCGGCATTCCCGTTGAGCTCAGATTTCCTATATTTAATAGTAAATTGAAACATTTGCAAAAATAGAGCGTAATGGAGTAGTCTCGTAGCACTCAAGACAGGCAGTTTGTTACGAGTGCCAAAAATATGCATTAATGGTTGGTGGTCCGTACTTAGCGTAAATTTCTGGCCATAGAGGTAATGAAAAAATTTGTGAACACCCCACTTTATAGCAAGGGCTTCCTTATCTATTTGAGAATAATTTAATTCGCTTGTAGTCAAGGTGCGTGAAGCAAAGCAAGCGTAAAGCAAGCAGAAACTGATGGGAAAGAACTGCACCCAGTCCGACGGATGACGCATCGACCGACAACACAATTGGAAATTGTGGATTGTAATGGCAAAGAATCCTATGCGAAACAATTTCTTTCTTAATATTTTCAAAGCTCTGTTGGCAGCTGGAAGTCCATTTGAATTGTGTCGAAGACTGCGTAAGTTTGTAAAGTGGGTTTGCCATCGTTGCAAGACCTGGGAAAAATTTTCCATAAAAAGAAACTAGTCCTAAGAAGGATTTAACTTCTTTAACGGTTGTAGGTGGTTGAACCTGCAGAATAGCTTCAATTTTTTCAGTGGTCTTGTGCAAACCTCGAGAATCTATTTTGTATCCAAGATATTTAACTTCGGGTTGTAGGAATTTACATTTATCAATATTCAGATGAAGACCATTTTGAGTAAGTCTATCGAACACTGCGATTAATCTACGCAGGTGTTCTTCATCTGTATCTGCAGTGACAATAATGTCATCAAAAACAACACAAACTCCAGGGATATCCTTAAGAATTCCTTCTATATACTGTTGCCAAGTAGCAGGTGCTGCGCTAACACCATACATTAAGCGTTTGCAGCGGAATAATCCTTTATGAGTAGTAATTGTAAGAAGTTTTGATGTTGCTTCAGTTACGGGAATATGCAAAAAAGCGCTCAAAATATCGAGTGTCGTAAATTTGACACCGTTTGCTAACTTTGAGAAAATCTCTTCAAATCTTGGCAAGGGATGTTGCGGAACATCAATTTGTGTGTTAACAGTCTGACTGTAATCAGCACAAATGCGAATAGTATAATTCGGCTTCACCACTGGTACTATCGGTGTCGCCCAGTCCGAACATTCAACCTTTTCAATTATTCCTTCGTTTTCTAAACGGTTAAGAATTTCGGCTGTACTGTATTACTAGCTGTTTGAATCTGTAACGATTTAATTTCATTCCAATCAAGCTTAACTTCGAAAAGCCAATCCCGCCCGAGAATACTCGAGAGGTTTTCTTGAACAACGTACAATTTAAGGTTATGTTTTCTCCCTTTGTATTCAACAGACACAGTAGCACTGCCTTTTGGATTCACAATTTCATTTTTGTATGTCTTGAATTTAACTTCAGTGGGTTGTAAAGAACGCGTAGAAAGTTTACGGAATGTATGTAAGTTGACTACAGTAGCCGCACTGCCAGTATCTAGCTCCATGCTTATCGGATTCCCATCAATTGTGAGATGTATCAAGATGGGAGGTGTAACAGTGGTATTCGACTGAACATGGTAAATGCTAAGAGAATCTTCCTCACTACATTCACATTCACTCACATTTTCAATTTGTTTAATGTGGGTAGGCTTAGCTTTATTGCCAAATGATTGGCTACCACTAACACCTTTCCCTTGCATGCAGACGGCTGCTAGGTGTCCAAGTTTGTTGCACGTGTTGCACACAAGATTTTTTGCATAGCAGTCAGGAGCTTTGTGACCTACCTTCCCACACCTCATGCATTTAATCCCTGTAACTGTATGCTGGTTATCATGTGAATTTTTACTGGTTGTAGCCTTGTTCTTGTATTTGGATTTTAGTTCATTAATGCCTAAGGGCTTATGCAATATTTCATTCGTACCTAATGTAGCCCTTTCCATTGCGAGTGCAATCTCGACAGTTTTGTCAAAGGGTGGATCATCTTCTTCAAACATGCGATCTAACATCGGCTTAGTGTGTAATCCACTGACGAATACATCGCGTAGCATAGTATTCAACATTGACTCAGGATATTTGCAAGGTAACACGAGTCTTCTAAGTTCAGAAACATATGTACTTATGGGTTCTCCCTCCTGCTGTTTGCGATTGAGGAAAGCATGTCTACTCGGTATTACTAGGGGTTTTGGACTAAGGTGTTTGCGTAAAACATCCTTTAGCTCCCCAAAGGTTTTATCCTGGTAAGTTGCTTGGTAGAGCAAACTTTTCAGTAGTGAAAACAGCTTAGGACTTATGAGTGAAATCAATGTATTTACCTTCTTCAGTTCCGGGATATTTTGTAGATCTAGGTATGCGGTTAAACGATCCAAGTAGTCGTCGAAATTTTCAGACGATTCGTCATACTTATCGAAGTGTATCCCTGCAAAGCCTCGTCCCCGCGCGTCGTCTGCATCCGATCTGACGGAGAGCTGCTCCAATAATCGAACCATCCTTCCTTGTAATTCCGTATTCTGGCTCATCAACTCTTGCATTTGTTGCTCCATTGTAATGGAATGTAGAAGTCGTAGTGTAATATCAGGGTCGGAACCCGAGAGGTATAGGCTCGAAAGATCTTGAAGATTCTAGAAGGGGGCGTATCATGGGCGTTGGCCGTAGGCCTGACAGCTCAATTCGCGGCGATATTCTCTTTGGCTTCCATGATCCTACCGACTGCGCCACTTTATTGTGTATTTATGAATGGAATGCCAAAGTTTTGCTTGATTCTGTATAATTATACAATATAGTAATTATATACAATATAAATGTAAGTAATACACATACAATATAAATTCAACCGCACGACAAGACGTCTGAACTTCAACTGCCTAGTCGTCTGGAACGTCGTGGACAAGCCGGGTCAATCGAACATATATCGATTAGTCGAATGCTCTTCTTCTTCTTCTCTTCCGAAGTCGTAACAACTCTATGGATCTACTCAGTGAAGTGTGAATTTTTATACATTTTGAAAGGCTTTCAATAAAAACAAAAGACTGCCAATGTTGCTCACAGCTTGCTGGATTTAATAGTTTCTGTCTACTTCTTCGAATTCTCGAACTCTCATTGGCTACACAACAAGGTCTACTTGATCTCCGCCTAGCGGAGGCTCGTCGAACTCCCGAGTTCGAGTGCTATTATGGTGCTTTTAATCAAATTTACTAAGGTATTTGTTTTAAAGTCGATCGATGATAACTGCACATGTAATATAAAACATTCAAATTGTATGTACTGCAAGTTGAGATTAAGCTTGTGAATATTGTAGAAAAAAATATGCACCTACCGCTATTAGTTTTTTATTTATTGAGTGTTGAAATGCGTTGGAATTCCCTATGTTATACATTGTAACTGAACAAAAACCTACACTTTCAATCGTATAACTTTGCGTAGCACCTTCAAAAAGTAATATATTGTAACAAATTTTCGTCCTAAATGTAGATAACGTCATGACTAACATGAATACGTTTGAAAAAGATGGTCGAACGCGATCCGTTTTCGAGATATTCGCGTTGGTGTGTCAATTTTACGTCAAATCTACTCAAATTAGAAACTATAAATATACTTTATTAATAAAAAAAAATATATAATTTCAAGAAGTTCAGTATTAAATGCTACTCACTTGTAATAATTCTTGAAATTCACAATTTAGAATAAAAAAAAGTATTTTTTCATGTCCATTTAATTTGAATAGTTTAGTTGTTGTATTGAATGGGTAGTTCACTTCATCGATCGACTTTAATCGAACTCCTGAGTTCGACGAGCCTCCGCCAGGCAACGTTAGCGATCAAAATTACCAAGGTCCTCTTGATCTCCGCCTAGCGGAGGCTCGTCGAACTTGGGAGTTCGACGAGCCTCCGCTAGGCGGAGATCAAGAGGACCTTGAAAATTACATGATTGCAGATTGCAGTGCAGGAGCGGCTAATTTCATCGTGCGCCATCTTAGTATTCGGCAATAGTGCGCGCATGAACACAGGCAGTAAACCGTCCGCAGAAGTTTACTTCGAGGCTTCAGGGGTTATGACGAAAGCATGAGAATAGTTTCGTTGGGAGGACTATAAAACGGAGCTCATATATGACACGATTTTATTTACCCGGTACCATCCCCGAGTTACGGGCAATAAAAAATTTCCCAAATATGCTGTCGGATTTTATTTCTCGTCACTTTGGTACGGCGGATGTATCCGAAATGAATTACGGGAAGATGCTAAATGCTTCCCCGTACAGGGAGATAGCCTCAATATTTTGTAAAAGTTTACCCCCAAAACGGAGGAACAACGTTGCGGTAAACGGTTTTCGTTAGCTCAAAGTAAATGGTAAAAAAAAAACACATTTTTCAGAGTGACTTCCAGATCGAATTTTGAAAAAAAAAAGACTACCAAATGTCCAATACTAAACAGAGCGCGTTCTTTACGATAAAATTAGTTTCGAGACTGTAGTTTTTAAAGTGCCTTTAATAATAAGCTTTTTGGGAAATATTGTGGAATTTTAATTTTCCGGTACGTGTTTTTCAAAGCTCAAACAAATAAGGAATACATTTTTTGTAAATGTTCCGGATCTGCTGTCATTTACTGGCGACTTACGTGACGTGCGGTGACGTACTGACGTATACACAACACGTCTGCGTAATATCGCTCCCTCATGGGAAAGTTTCCAATGTATAGTAACTGGAGTTTTCATCATTTTTGAAACTACTGACACGGCCCTGTTGTGAAATCCAACAGCCCATTTAGGCATTGTGTTAAAGCGTGTATTTTGATAACTTGAAGTGTTTCGGGACTTGCCCAGAAGCTTTTGAACTTTTCACAATATACAGACATTTCCAATGTTGTTTCAAAACGGCTACCGTAACTTCCCTATGAATTATTTTTTTTTTACGATTTTCGAAGGATTTACATTCACGCCACCTTTTTTTTATTTCACCTAAAAACCTCCAACCAGTCTGTAACCATGCAATAACAAAAGTCGGAATATTATCGGTTTTGGTGTTGCAAGCTATCCTGTGTCCGACACGTATGACTTGAAGACTTTTTAGACTTGTTCGGAAGAGCATATTCATTTTTAAATATTAGAGATTTTGAAATCCCAGAAAAAGCTCCACCCATGACTAAAATAAACCTCCACGACGACACATGTGACTTGAGGACTTTGTTTTTTCAGATGGGGTTTTTATTATTAAACATTAGAGCGGTTCATAGCACGGGAAAAGTTCTAATCGTGGTTTTAGAGCGACACTATGTAGAAATGTAAACTTCCCCACTGCCAGCTACTTGCTTAGTATGTATATGTATTCAAGATATATATATATATATTTACATCACCCGAGGCGCAAGCATACTCAGTTTTAAACCATGTTACGTTACGCTAACTGAAACTTAGTTTACTTCGCTTAGCTTGAAAAAATAGATAATTAAATTAACAGCTCTTCCAATAATAGAAATGCGGATATATTTGTAAAGGAACGCTCGAGTGATGTTTGCAACGTGCCGTTCACACCTAACGCAGTCGTGTTTGCCGAAATACAGACGCAACTCACGTTTGCCCATTCCACATAGAATGTCCATTGATTATATTAATTGTCTACATACACATGCGTAACATCTTGAACACGTCATTTGCATGAAGGGCTATACGTTTTTGAATGCATTTAATGAATGTACACCCACACCTTTCCTCACTCCTTTATACTCGTCTATGATTGTAGTGTAACCCCCATGCTATCATGTTAGGTAATTATTATTGTATCTTATAAATATTTTACGTGCACTTTTAATTTAGATTTGAATGTTTCACTCATTCCAAGGCCAAACCGATATTTCGACGTATATGGTGAATACCTTAAACCATATTCTTATTTGATCATTTATTTATTTATTTTTTTTAATTTATAGAACATTTGAATTCATACACAAGGAAAACGCTCTGTTTGACGCGTAAATAAGCGAACGTGTCCATATCTATGAACTTTCTGGCAAAAAGATTTCAAAGCTAATAAATACAACAATAAACAACAATTCAAGAATGCACATTGCAAAAATTTTTCTAATTTCCATAGCTTCCATAGCTACTTCCCGACATTGTTGAATGCAGTGCAATGTGCGTTGCTAAGAATTTTCGTTGTCATTCTGTCTAGTGTTTTCGCCGCGGTCCGCACCGTTACTAACAGTTATTGCCAGCAATAGAAATTATTTTTCTGCCTCTAATACGTATCTGATCGCGTTTTACTTTAAATTAGTATATTTGTGACCAGACGAAAATTCACTATAAGATAGATAGATCGTGACCAAAAAATGCTTTAGAAAAATATGGCTATCGCCATATTATGCTATGGCGCATTTTGCCGCCATTTTGCTTCAGAAAAATATTTTGCCGTAACGATGGTGTAACTTTTTAACCTCTCGAACAATTTGCCTCAAAACTTTACACATTCAATCCACATCGAGGCTTGTGAATGGTTCAAATTTCAAGTTAATCGGATTTTCCGTTCGACCGCTATTGACAGACATACAAAAAAAAAACAGAACGAATTGCCATAAAGGTCAAATGGAGGCGCTCGCTTCGCTCGCATAATCAAGTTAGTCACGTCATCACAATGTGTATTTGCTATAGTGAGAGAGAGATGTTGAATTAGCGCGTGGACACCTAGTCATCGGACCAGCTGTCAAACACAAAATACAAATGATTTTTTAAAACTTATTTTCGCTTTAAATTAAGTTCATAGTGTGCATATTTTAAAACAAATTTTTTTTTAAAAGTTCATGACACCACTTAGAAATTTTTCTATTCAAAATATTTATTGATTTTCTAATAAAACCTCTTTCAAATGTGAGGTTTGATTGACGATTTTGGCTTCAAAATGTTTTGTTTTGTTTATCGGAGATAAAGTATGGGCCGGAAAATTAAAAAAAGCTGGGATGAATTTCAATGTAGCACCATATAATTCATTTACATTTCTTCCCCCCCCCCCCCCCCCCCCTCAACCCCAACATTGTGATGGGGGAGCGAGTATATCGAATAATTGCCTTAAATCCAAGATAGAAATTTAACGTTTATTTGTTATTTTCCAACATAATAAATCCCATTTTATGGTCACGCTGTAACCTACAACCGCAAGTATTAATTTGTTGCAGGCTGCCCTAGGCTTTGGAAATGAAAGCGACATCCAGTGGTCGTGTGGAGGAAGTCTGATCAGTGAGAGGTTTGTGCTGACAGCGGCCCATTGTCTACAGGCACCCGGCAGGTATGTACACGTCAACGATAGTACAGTCACCTTCTTTATCAACACTGCTACGTCCGGTGGTTGTGTGGAGGAAGTCTGATCACTGAGCGGTTTGTGCTGACAGCAGCCTATTGTCTACAGGCACGCGACAGGTATGTACACGTCAAGGATAGTACAGTCACCTTCTTTATCTACACTGCTACGTCCAGTGGTTGTGTGGAGGAAGTCTGATCAGTAGGGTGCATGGAGTGAAAATATGAAGTTTACATAAATGAGATGGCATACCTGGGAAAAGTTGACGGGGGTCTTCATAAAGATATGTGCAAAATATTTTTTGTCTGACGTTATGTTTTGAGGTGCCCCCACAATTTCCAAATTTGTAATTAAAAAAAAAATATAATAATAATAATATTAAACTTTTCGGGATTCATTTGGTGTTTAAATGTTCACTAAATTGAAGAGAAAATAATAAATCTACCTTTGATGGACAAATTGCTGTCTATATCGCCGAACTAACGACTCCCCTTCTACGCTTTTTATGCACAATTTGCCGATTAAAACACATATCATTCACTTAGTTATATGACATGTAGTATTTATACTTTTGGCGTGTAACATGCGATTCAGGACCAACCAAAAACATTAAATGAATCACCTAGTATTTAGACAGATAGATAAATGTCTTTATTTTTAGGCTGATTAAGGCCAGTTGGGCCTTTTCCTACATCCAACCGAGCTATTACCATGAAATAATATTTCACTGATAAGGTAGTGGATCTCTTTTGTAATGAGCTGTTGGCTGCGAGTGCACTGTTGTCAAAACTGCTTGCGACTATTAAGGGGGAAGGGGGGGGGGGGCTTATTCACCGTTTGGAAGTAGAATGAAATAAACCATTGCAATGGTTCATCTTTCAGCTACATGCGAATAAACTCCCCTTACGACACATATTTTAGCTGCTGCATTTAAATGTGCAGACTTGAGGCCCCGGCTGACACTCGGGTAGCATCAGAAAACAATTACAATGCTGCGAAAAGTATCCCATTGTGGACTTCGACATGATTCTTACTGTAATGCTTGCATTAACAGATAACAGAGATATGTACAATATCACAGCTATTGCAAACTGGTAAAATATCTCATTCAAGATGCGTCACTTCTGTCAACAGAATTTTACGTTTCTACATTGTAACGGAAACGCCAGTCCCCAAGTGAAATCTCAACACTCTTGCAAATTTTGTAGTGCTGGACTGATAAGGTTTGAAACAAGACTTGTTTTTCGTGCACGGAAGATCACAGTATCTATGCTATAACAATCAAACTAAGTCGATATCTCAATGATGATTTAAAGAGAGTAATTGACACTAGGAATGGATGTTCTGGGCGTACTGAAAATATTCCGCTTTGCATGCTAGCTGACACTTGAAATATGATAAGCCTATCGCCGCATTCTGAATAAGGACCGATCCGAAAATTGCAGGAATACGTTAAATCGTCAGTCCTGGAAGCATTCAATTTGGAAGCTTCAAACTAAACTGAAATGATAAGGTGGCAAAGCGTCGTAGTCATCTAGCCTCCTTACTGTCATAAAAATGCTGCTGTCCATGATTTAAATGCTACAGTCGAGAGTGGGTTCGAAAGAGATGATGATACGATTCCACTCTTACCATACCACACGTGAGTAGGGATGATGTATTAAACTATAGTAACGGAGTTGTCCACAAACTGTCTGCGGACATGAAGCAAGACATTATTTCATTAGATTATAGAGGAAGGCTTCTGTCTCGCAGGAATCTGCCTTAATTCGAAACAAAGCGCGATTTTTAGAATTAGTGTGTAGCTTTTCTGTTTCATTTTTTATTTCATTTTGCCCTACTCCTAATTTCTCACATTTGGCATTTTATAACACACATTGTCACTCGTAAATAAGAAAAATGTATATACCTGATCATTAATTGTTTTAGAGACACGAGTCAAAAACATAAATAATGGCCCATGATTGCAAAAAACTTCATGATATGTGCAAAACTGCAAATGACTTTTTTCATATATTTTAAGCAAATTTTGTTAACTTTGGGGCACCTCGAAACTCTACTTTATGGCTATCATAATTTATATTCTTGAAATTATGGTTAAAGAACACAATTTTACTACCATTCCAACTTAATTTTCCCAAAAATGAATTTTTAAAAAAATATTGAAAATATCTAAAAATTTCAAAATTTGAGAAAACGTGACGCCTCGGGGGCACCTCAAAACTTATATCTAAAAAATCCATATTTTGTACAGTACTTAATTGAGTACCAAGGCAGCTTTTGGCAACTATGCCATTTCGTAAATCACGATTTGGGTTTTCCCTGTATGAGTTCACTCCACCCTATCAGTGAGCGGTTTGTGCTGACAGCGGCCTATTGTCTACAGGCACCCGGCAGGTATGTACACGTCAACGATAGTACAGTCACCTTCTTTATCAACACCGCTACGTCCAGTGGTTGTGTGGAGGAGGTCTGATCAGTGAGCGGTTTGTGCTGACAGCGGCCTATTGTCTACAGGCACGCGGCAGGTATGTACACGTCAACGATAGTACAGTCACCTTCTTTATCAACACTGCTACGTCCAGTGGTTGTGTGGAGGAAGTCTGATCAGTGAGCGGTTTTTGCTGACAGCAGCCTATTGTCTACAGGCACGCGGCAGGTATGTACACGTCAAGGATAGTACAGTCACCTTCTATATCAACACTGCTACGTCCTGTGGTTGTGTGGAGGAAGTCTGATCAGTGAGCGGTTTGTGCTTGCAGCACCTATTGTCTACAGGCACGCGGCAGGTATGTACACGTCAACGATAGTACAGTCACCTTCTTTATCAACACTGCTACGTCCAGTGGTTGTGTGGAGGAAGTCTGATCAGTGAGCGGTTTTTGCTGACAGCAGCCTATTGTCTACAGGCACGCGGCAGGTATGTACACGTCAACGATAGTACAGTCACCTTCTTTATCAACACTGCTACGTCCAGTGGTTGTGTGGAGGAAGTCTGATCAGTGAGCGGTTTTTGCTGACAGCAGCCTATTGTCTACAGGCACGCGGCAGGTATGTACACGTCAAGGATAGTACAGTCACCTTCTTTATCAACACTGCTACGTCCAGTGGTTGTGTGGAGGAGGTCTGATCAGTGAGCGGTTTGTGCTTGCAGCACCTATTGTCTACAGGCACGCGGCAGGTATGTACACGTCAACGATAGTACAGTCACCTTCTTTATCAACACTGCTACGTCCAGTGGTTGTGTGGAGGAAGTCTGATCAGTGAGCGGTTTTTGCTGACAGCAGCCTATTGTCTACAGGCACGCGGCAGGTATGTACACGTCAAGGATAGTACAGTCACCTTCTATATCAACACTGCTACGTCCTGTGGTTGTGTGGAGGAAGTCTGATCAGTGAGCGGTTTGTGCTTGCAGCACCTATTGTCTACAGGCACGCGGCAGGTATGTACACGTCAAGGATAGTACAGTCACCTTCTATATCAACACTGCTACGTCCTGTGGTTGTGTGGAGGAAGTCTGATCAGTGAGCGGTTTGTGCTTGCAGCACCTATTGTCTACAGGCACGCGGCAGGTATGTACACGTCAACGATAGTACAGTCACCTTCTTTATCAACACTGCTACGTCCAGTGGTTGTGTGGAGGAAGTCTGATCAGTGAGCGGTTTTTGCTGACAGCAGCCTATTGTCTACAGGCACGCGGCAGGTATGTACACGTCAAGGATAGTACAGTCACCTTCTATATCAACACTGCTACGTCCTGTGGTTGTGTGGAGGAAGTCTGATCAGTGAGCGGTTTGTGCTTGCAGCACCTATTGTCTACAGGCACGCGACAGGTATGTATATGTACACGTCTAGGATAGTACAGTCACCTTCTTTATCAACACTGCTACGTCCAGTGGTTGTGTGGAGGAAGTCTGATCAGTGAGCGGTTTTTGCTGACAGCAGCCTATTGTCTACAGGCACGCGGCAGGTATGTACACGTCAAGGATAGTACAGTCACCTTCTTTATCAACACTGCTACGTCCAGTGGTTGTGTGGAGGAAGTCTGATCAGTGAGCGGTTTGTGCTTGCAGCACCTATTGTCTACAGGCACGCGGCAGGTATGTACACGTCAAGGATAGTACAGTCACCTTCTATATCAACACTGCTACGTCCTGTGGTTGTGTGGAGGAAGTCTGATCAGTGAGCGGTTTGTGCTTGCAGCACCTATTGTCTACAGGCACGCGGCAGGTATGTACACGTCAACGATAGTACAGTCACCTTCTTTATCAACACTGCTACGTCCAGTGGTTGTGTGGAGGAAGTCTGATCAGTGAGCGGTTTTTGCTGACAGCAGCCTATTGTCTACAGGCACGCGGCAGGTATGTACACGTCAAGGATAGTACAGTCACCTTCTATATCAACACTGCTACGTCCTGTGGTTGTGTGGAGGAAGTCTGATCAGTGAGCGGTTTGTGCTTGCAGCACCTATTGTCTACAGGCACGCGACAGGTATGTATATGTACACGTCTAGGATAGTACAGTCACCTTCTTTATCAACACTGCTACGTCCAGTGGTTGTGTGGAGGAAGTCTGATCAGTGAGCGGTTTTTGCTGACAGCAGCCTATTGTCTACAGGCACGCGGCAGGTATGTACACGTCAAGGATAGTACAGTCACCTTCTTTATCAACACTGCTACGTCCAGTGGTTGTGTGGAGGAAGTCTGATCAGTGAGCGGTTTTTGCTTGCAGCACCTATTGTCTACAGGCACGCGGCAGGTATGTACACGTCAACGATAGTACAGTCACCTTCTTTATCAACACTGCTACGTCCAGTGGTTGTGTGGAGGAAGTCTGATCAGTGAGCGGTTTGTGCTGAAAGCAGCCTATTGTCTACAGGCACGCGACAGGTATGTACACGTCAAGGATAGTACAGTCACCTTCTTTATCAGCACTGCTACGTCCGGTGGTTGTGTGGAGGAAGTCTGATCTGTGAGCGGTTTGTACTGACAGCGGCCCATTGTCTACAGGCACGCGGCAGGTATGTACACGTCAAGGATAGTACAGTCACCTTCTTTATCAACACTACCTCGTCCAGTGGTTGTGTGGAGGAAGTCTGATCTGTGTCGAGCGGTTTGTGCTGACAGCAGCCCATTGTCTGCAGGCACCCGGCAGGTATGTACACGTCAAGGATAGTACAGTCACCTTCTTTATCAACGCTGCCTCGTCCAGTGGTTGTGTGGAGGAAGTCTGAGTAGTGTCGAGCGGTTTGTGCTGACAGCAGCCCATTGTCTGCAGTCTCGCGGCAGCCGCAGGTATGTACGGTGGAGTTCCGCGGGAGTTTACACCAAACTTTTAGGTAGTTTTCATGGTACACCCCTAGAGCAAAGTCCAGTCGAGCAATTATCTCCATTCAAACTCGAGCAAAGGACGAGGAATTCAGACGACTGAATACACACATCACATTCTTCAAGGCGATGAGGACCGATCGTTCTAGGAAAACAAGAAATCCCGGGGTAGCTTATCTTTCAACATATCTATGGGTGTCCAAAACGGGGGAAAAATGGTGGGGCCATAATGTAAGCTCCCGCGGAACTCTACTGTATACATGTCAATGGTAGTACACACACCTTCTATATCAACATTGCTTCGGGAAAGTCACCTTACAAATATTAGTAGGGATGAACGATTATCGGCTATTATTCTTTATCAATCATTAAATAAATAAACGATCGACATCGATCAAATATCTTTCTGTGAGGTAATTAAAAGCATCCCACTAGGAAAACAATATCATGCACCACATTCCAATATAGCGGTGGAACGACCGTCTGAGAGATCTTAACACCCTTGTGAACGCTGATTTCATATGAGTGGGTCGGTGACAATCAGCGGGTGGCTTTTCAAAATACTGACATTTGTTTGGTTGGCAAACGCGTCACTTATCATTGATGGTTTTTATAGAATGGTTTAAAAAGTGTTTGAGGATGGAGTGGAAAATTATTGATATGTTGAAGGCAAGGTTCGTCAATCTCCTGGCGGAGGCTGGGCAAAGCTAAAAGCACAGATAACGGATTGTAGGGTGTGCTCAAAGTCTCGAGGGTACGAGAACCGCCATTCTCGTGCCCACTACAAACACTGGTTTATTAATTATATATAAAACAGAAGTTGATTAATAACATGCGTTAAAAATATAGTTATAAAGTAAAGGCATTTATATATTTCAGTTTGGTATTTTACAGTATTAATCCAGAATTGGTATTGCAGGATAAGTTTAGTTTGTTTTACAGAATAATTCTGCCATTTGACTAACATATACAATTTCATATTGTGGAGATGGATGCGACGATCTGACTTAAAGGAGTTTAATGAGGAAATTTACAGTGGAGTTCCGCGGGAGTTTACACCAACCTTTTACGTAGTTTTCTTGGTACACCCCTAGTGCAAAGTCCAGTCGAGCAATAATCTCCATTAAACTCGAGCAAAGGACGAGAAATTCAGATGACTGAATACACTCATCACATTCTTCAAGGCGATGAGGTCCGATCGTTCCAGGAAAACAAGAAATCCCGGGGTAGCTTATCTTTCAACGTATCTATGGGTACAAAACGGGGGGAAAATGGTGTGGCCATGGTGTAAACTCCCGCGGAACTCTACTGTAGTGACCTTGGCTTGAAAGGTAGCTAGTCAACAGGTGCCCCGCAGTTGCGTAACTAATGGAGAGGGGGGGGTGGTTAGGGGGTTTAACCCCCCCCCCGCGAAACTACATCGAGAATGATTTTTTGAAATAGCGCGCCCCCGCAGTAGTTTGTTAGGGTTGAACAGTTAGCGCGCAGAGCGTGCCACTTGCTACGTGTTGATCGCAACAAACAATATTTCTATTACATGTATCACACCTTTTTTTACTTAGATAAGATGTATAATTTTTTTCAAGAATTCAATTATATTCCTGTGTTCATCTACAACCAATATACCTTTCGCTCGAACCAGTTAAACTCAGGGTAGCTATAATGGTGGGTTTACACACCGGAATAAGGTTTAAGGTTTAACATTTAATATTTTGTTCTAAGGAAATTATTTTCCAAACTGATTTACTAGGATCGCTACCATTGGCCGGATTTATAAAAGCTCGTCTCTCATTGGCTGGGCTAAGAATTTTTGGGATAAGGGCTAACAAGTTGGAATAGTTTCAACTTTCGTCCTAGCCCTTAATCTTAGGAAGTTATGTGAACGCCATGATGCTACTAGCTTGATTCAACTTTGTTAAACCTTAGACCTTAAACCTTATTACCGTGTGTAAACCGGGCTTAAATAAAAATGCATTAACCTAATATTACAATATCACGATCTGTAAATTAAAATTTAAAAGTATGTGACTTGTGACCACAATGTTTCACTTCATGTTGAGACTATATTGGACAACCATAAGACATTAAGAACACAATTTCTATGCAATTCTTATTTGGAACTATTACCAATATCTACTGTAACACTGTAACTTCAATATAATATAAACACAGGAGTAGTGGTTCGAGTAGTATTCTGTATTCTTTGAGTCTAAAAAGCACGAAATAATTACAGAAGTGAAAACAAAATTTAGGCCTCCGTCGGCTGGGGCTTCGCCCCAGACTACTATCAGTTTTTGCATCTCACATTTCCCTAATTAACCCTTGCCCCGAAATAATTCTTAGTTCCGCCACTGGCGCCCTGCCATGTTACAGAGGTGAGGTGAGGTGGGTTCGTCTGGGTGCGGCCACTGCCAACGAGACGTCCGTTCACACGCAGAAGATGGCGGTGAAGACGAGATACCGCCACGACAACTACACTATGAGCTCGTACTACCACGACATCGCCCTCCTAGAGTTGCAGGAGGAGGTCCGAATGGACGAGTTCGTGCACCCCGCCTGTCTGCACACTGACTTCGTGGGGCCTGAGAACGGGGCTTGCATTGCCACTGGATGGGGAGCCGTCAACGCAAGTAGGCGCCCGCCCCCCGTACCCCCCGTAAAGTTTTGCATACACTTGTGTTGGGTCGACATGGAAACAGTTTTTGAAGGTTTTGGTTCAATGAAAATAAAAAATTCACAACGGCTTAAGATAATTTTTCAAGTAAAACAGTCGGTAATAATTCTTAAATTACTACGCATGATTCAAACCAATATTTTGTTGTGAAATTTTTAAATCTATATGCCATGACGTCATATTTGGTCAAATTTATTTATTTATTTATTTATTTATTTATTTATTTATTTATTTATTTATTTATTTATTTATTTATTTATTTATTTATTTATTTAGGACACACAATATGTATACATTTACAGGTTTAATTATAATGCATAATATTATGAGTATGAGTATGATCTTTATTTTTGAGGTTTAAGCTTACGCTTTTTACAACCTACCTTATTTACTATGTTAATTAATTTGAGTACAATAGTTCAGCATTTCTGCTCTAAGATTAGATTAATTTAAAACAAACAAAAAATATTATTACGCTTAGGACTAAATATAATATATAAATATAATATATAACTAAATATAATAATATTTAGAACAGTTTTCACCGTGTAGTCCAAAGAACCTTATGTTAGGTCTAAGCTATTGTTAGATTAAAACTGAATGTGTGTATGTTTAGGCCTATATGCCTATATTTCTAATAGTACAAAAGTTACATTTAAACATTTTTACAATCATACAAGAAATAACAATGGTGAGCATGGCTATGAAAGCAGTAATAGTATACAATGGTCTTCACGTTGTTGTTTTACATACATTGTTTACATATGCCTACATTGTTGTTATACATAGTTTTTGTTATAAACTAATAAAGAGTAAGTAATTTTTTTAATATAATGTGTTAAGAATAGTAAAAGATAAGTCTAAACTAAAGCTAATTTTATAATAGTTACTAGATCAGATATTACTAAAGAATTCTTGAAGGCTATAGTAAACCTTTTGTATTAAAAATTTCGTAAGTTCAGATTTGAATCTATTGTAGCTTGAAGTATCTATTATATGTCTAGGAAGATGGTTGTAGAGTTTTTTATTTAAGTAGTCTGAGTTTGTCTGTCCTAATTTGGTACAGCACAGGGGCGCCAACTTTTCAGAATTACTGTGGGTGCTCAAAACTTAGGCAAACTCTACGGCCTCTATGGCCCCCGGGGGGGGGGGGGGGGGGGGGGGGGGTGGAATTTCATTCACCAATTGTGGTATTGGAGTAGATTATGAACATAGGAGAGGACTGATATTCAAAACCACATCGTATCCTAAACAATGAAGTGAATGTTGTTTGTTGTTTGTTTTTATTAGCCTTCAATCGATCTTTTAGTACATACATACAAGACATAGGATTAGTGAAGAGTACATAAATATTATGAAGTACCTATATACAATGTAATGTCAAGTAGCTTACAAGTAATAACTAAAAATTTACTACAAGCTAGGTCTCCGTAGAATACCCGGGAAAATTATTTAACAGTCTAAATTATAGAGAACATAATTTTAGCCAGATTTTACCAAATTGCTGCATTCTAAATTATTCAATAAAAAATCATTCAATTATTTAATAGGTCCTACCTTGTCAAATCGACATAATATACTACCGAAAGCACATAGGCTACATAGTTGCTTGGGGGGGGGGGGGGGTTGCGCAGAGTAGAACATACCTGTAAAAATGTGCTACACCACCGAGACGCAATGGACGGAGGGTGGGGGGGGGGGTCATCTCTCGCAATAGCGCCGCAGGCATTTTTTTTGACAAATACGTATTTTTGAAGAGGTTCTAATGTGTTTTAGAAGAAATTAAGATCTTTTGTTGAACTGAATGCCTTATATTTTTTTGGGTGGGTTTTTCGTGTTTTTTGGGTTTCGCGTTTTCTATTTGTGTGGGTGCTCCGCACCCACACAAATCTACCTGTGGGTGCTTTGGCCCTCCTGCACCCACGGAGTTGGCGCCCCTGGTACAGCATGAGCTGAGGTGAAGGTCTTTTTTATGACGTGTGTTGAAGGAGTGTACGCTAGCATTTTTTGGGTGATTATGGATGTTTTTCTTGATTGACAATATTTATTTAATAATGTGTAGGCTTGGAACGGTGAGAATGTTAAGGTTAAAAAGTGTGGTCTGCAATGATCTGTAGGACTGAGGCCAGATATAGTTCTAATCGCTCTTTTTTGCATTATAAATACTTTGTGAATGTGAGTGGATGCTCCCCAAAACTCTATTCCATACGGTACCTTAGATGAGATTCAAACACTGAAAAAAAACATATTGTGGCATTTGATACATTGCTTATTTGCCTGATTATTTTAATTGCAAAGCATGATGAGCTTAGTTTTGGTAGAAGCGTATTGATATGTGCATGCCATGTTAGGTTTTGGTCTATTGTTATGCCTAAAAATTCGGTGTGTGTGACTCGTTTAATCTGTGAATTGTCATTTGTGTTAGTAAGGTGTGGTATAGAGATAAGTGACTTAGTTTTTTGAGAAGAATGAAATTGACAAAAATAAGTTTTTGTGGCGTTAAGCAGTAATTTGTTCATTGTAAACCATTCAGTAGATTTCGAAAGTTTTTCCTCTGCGTTTTCTTTTAGAGGTAGAACGTCAGTGGCCGTAACACTTGTGGTAAATACATCTGCAAAAAACTCAGCCTCGTCTATGTTTTCAGTTATGTCATTGATAAATATTATAAAAAATAGAGACCCGAGAATAGACCCTTGTGGGACTCCACATGTAGTTTGCTCATAATCGGATATGGTTTAAGTAAGTTTGTTGTTTTTGAATTCAGCTATTTCTACGTCTTGTTGTCGATTAGTGATGTATGAAGTTAGGAGTTTCAGTGCATTTCCGCGTATACCATAATATTCTAATTTAGCCAATAGTATTTTGTGGTCTACACAATCAAATGCTTTTGTGAGGTCGCAGAATATACCCAACGTGGGTGTGTTTTTATCAATTTCTCCAGCTATAGTATTGATAAATCGGCTTATTGTATTGCTAGTTGATTTTCCTCTTCGGAATCCGTTCTGCCTTTCAGTTAAAATATCCTCCTTATCTAAGAATTTAATTATTCTATTGAAAATAATGGTTTCTAAAATTTTTGAAGCAGCTGGAAGAATGGATATTGGCCTATAGTTACTGGGGATATGTTTATTTTTATTTTTAAATATTGGAATAATTTTTGATACTTTTGACGCTTGGGGGAAGATTCCTTCCGTTAAACAGGTGTTGAATGTATCAGTTAGAGGCTCAGCTATACTGATTATACACTTTTTTAATATTATAGTCGATATACCATCAATCCCCGCAGAGTGTTTTGATTTTAGTTTCTGTGCAATGCTTTTAATTTCATTGTGATCAGTTTCATAGAGATAAATGGAGTTTATTGGGCTTTTATTTGTTTTTGTTAGGTAAATTTGAAAGTTTTCATATTGATTGTCCATTATTAGTCAAGTTATTTGTAAGATTTGATGCTTCATTTGCAAAATAGTTATTAAAAGATTGGGTCACTGCTTTAGGATCTTTGATTATTTTATTGATTAGGTGGAGAGAAACATTATCCAGGGGCTTTTTTGGCTTCCGATTTGTTTCATTATTAATTATTTTCCATATTGATTTTGATTTATTATCGGCTGATGATATTGTTGCTTTAATTTGGTAACATTTGGCTATTTTTATCACTTTTTTTAAAATATATTTTGACATATAATTTAACGTAATCTTGTAGAAATGGCACATTAGGAAATTTTGATTTAATATCGAGGAGACTCCTCTTGTTTGCATTTGAGATTTTGATGCCCTTTGTTGGCCAATTTTGTTTTTTGTATGTTTCCTTACTCTTAACGGTTTTGATTGGGTATTTTTTATTAAAATGTGTTTGTAGTATTTTTTCAAATGAATTATATTTATCATCAGCAGTGCGCGCGATAGTTACGTCATCCCAGTTCGCTTCCATTAGACTTTCGGCTAGATTATTTAAGGTGGAATTGTTTATTTTACAAATTGTTTTGGTTATTAATGCCACTTTATAGTTTTCGAACTGAATTGCAATTTCTTGGGCATGATGATCAGAGATGCCAAAGTTTAGTACTTGTGATTTAAAAGGAAGTGTGGTATTGGTGGCTATGTTATCTATAGTTGATGAGGTATTCCACCGAGGATCAATTCTCGTTGGCACGTTTATAGTAATTAACATATTGCAGGAGTCGAAGAGATTTATTAGCAGTTCTTTGTTGGGATCTTTGCTATCAGATGACACGTTGATATTGAAATCTCCTAAAACAATAAGCTGCTTGTTTGATTTTTGTAGTTTAGCGAGTATTAGTTCGCAGTTTTCGTAGAATTTGTTTATTTGACCATTTGGTGATCAGTATAGGGCTACTATTACTAAATTTGACGTTCTTCTTTTACCGGTACCGGTACCATTGTTGTTGTCTAATTCAATAGAAGTACACTCGATATCCCTATCAATGCTGTATTTTGATATATTCCGCTTGTGTATTGTAACTTGTAGCCATTTTTGGTGCACAAATATTGCTACACCTCCATGTGTGAGCGTATGCCTGCAGTGGGAGGAGATTAATGTGTAGTTTTCAATTGTTAAATTATTTATGTTGGCAGTTGATTAACAGTGTTCAGATATACAGATTACGTCCACAGTTTCGTTGTTTTTGTTTTTGTCCTCCAGTATTATGTTTAGCTCTCTAATTTTAGATAATGTTAGTCCTTGGATGTTCTGGTGTAAGATTCGAAATTCGGAGTTTTTGTTTTCAGGATTATGTTTTGTTTTTAAGTGAGATTTGTCATTTACGTCAATTGAAATATTAAGGTCAGTGTCACTTTTAACTATCTCTTTCTCTATGTACTAGCTCTTTTGTTTAATATTATTATTGTACCTTGAAGTTACATTGGTTGCTCGGCTAGGGTAGCGAGCGCTATGGCGATCAGTGATCATATGTGGCGTTTCCCCCTTTGCCGAGTCCTCACGGGTCAGGGCAGTCTTGACAGCTGTTGTGGGGGCCTTCACTACAGCCGACTGGCTTTGCCGGTGTGGTTCAGTGATTGCCGGTGGTGTCTTCGTGTCACGTGGCGTTTCCCCCTTTGCTGAGTTCTCACGGGTCAGGGCAGTCTTGACAGCTGTTGTGGGGGCCTTCACTACAGCCGACTGGCTTTGCCGGTGTGGTTCAGTGATTGCCGGTGGTGTCTTCGTGTCACGTGGCGTTTCCCCCTTTGCTGAGTTCTCACGGGTCAGGGCAGTCTTGACAGCTGTTGTGGGGGCCTTCACTACAGCCGACTGGCTTTGCCGGTGTGGTTCAGTGATTGCCGGTGGTGTCTTCGTGTCACGTGGCGTTTCCCCCTTTGCTGAGTTCTCACGGGTCAGGGCAGTCTTGACAGCTGTTGTGGGGGCCTTCACTACAGCCGACTGGCTTTGCCGGTGTGGTTCAGTGATTGCCGGTGGTGTCTTCGTGTCTCGTGGCGTTTCCCCCTTTGCTGAGTTCTCACGGGTCAGGGGGGTCTTGACAGCTGTTGTGGGGGCCTTCACTACAGCCGACTGGCTTTGCCGGTGTGGTTCAGTGATTGCCGGTGGTGTCTTCGTGTCACGTGGCGTTTCCCCCTTTGCTGAGTTCTCACGGGTCAGGGGGGTCTTGACAGCCGTTGTGGTGGCCTTCACTACAGCCGACTGGCTTTGCCGGTGTGGTCCGGTGATTGCCGGTGGTGTCTTCGTGTCACGTGGCGCTTTCTTGAGATGAGTCGTGGATGTTGACAGAGTGTTGCCGGTTAAAGTCTGCGGCATCTCATGGAGGACTGTCGGGCTGGGCTGAGTTGGGATCACAGTACCGGGTAGTTCAGAATCACTCTCATGTTGCTGATGTTCACTTGTTGCCGTCCGTTGTTCAAGCTGTTGACATCGTTCCACGGTCCATTGCTCACCGTCTATTATCAATTTATCAAAGCGTGGGAATGCGTGGAACCTTTGTTGCTTGGTCGCGATAAGATGTTTTTTAAGGTATTCCCTTTTGCTTTTAACCTCGTCGGAGAAGTCTTCGGCAATCGCGTTTTGTGTTCCACAAAATTTGCGACATTCTTGCAAGATAATTGTTTTTGTTTTGAAACTTATTAGTTTGAAGATTATCGGTCTCTTTCCAGGTCTCCCTCCGATACGATGAGCCCGTTCAATCTCCCAGTTTTCAAGGTTGATGTGTAGGTGTTCAGATAGAACATTTTTGACTTTGTTTTCAGAGGAAGCCCAGGTTTCGTTTCGATCTTCCTGGCATCCATATAGCACTAAATTGTTTCTGCGCGATTGGTTTTCTAGGTAATCGACTTTTTTAAACAATCCTTCAAGTGAGTTGTTTAATGCCGTATTTGTATCACTTAGTTCGCGGTTATTGTTTGACAATGTTTGTATTTGTAATTCTAATGCCGCAAGCCTGTTGTCAATGGAATCTTTAATTTCCGTAATATTTTTATCAGTGGTTTCGATTTTATTACAAAGTAATTTAACTGTCGCGTTAGTGTCTTTCACTAGGCTTAACATATCGGTAGACATAGTTCTTATTTTGTTGCACCCTGTTGGGGTTTTAGCGCTAGAAACACACCTATACGCTCTCCTATATCAATTTTAGCTTAGAGTCGGATATCACACACGCGAAAACACTAGTTTTTAATCGGCGGCACTTTGATTTGGCGGTACACATAGGCCTACATTACACCCATGCCAAAAACTCAACTCCTATAGATGTGATTTTGAGATAAATACCGAAAACTGTCGACGGTTGCTTGGTAAGGAGGCCTAACTACGTGAGTTTCTTACACTGTTTTACTTTTTAGTCTTGCTGCATGTTACGTTTACGGGCACAAACTAATAGTTAATAGTTACTCACATGTTCCGAGGCTTATATGTCATTCACTGTTCCTGTCCGAATTTCTCAATCAATATATAGGCAACCAGGCCTATTTATATCAAACACTGTTTCACTTATTAGTCAGTCTGAACGTTCTCGGGCACTACTGATACTGGGCATTCTTGATTAGGCCTAGGCCTATCCAACTTCTTCAGTATTTTCTACTAAATGTTCCATTAGTTATCTCCTTCCTACCTTTTTAATTGTGCATACCGCGAAGGTGAAGTTAAATGCGATGATGGCAACACACGTTAACACTTGAACTGCCTACACGTTGTAAATTACATTATTTTACGTTTGTTACGCACAAGAAATCTCGAAACGACAAAACCGATTCGTACCACGCAACAAAACAGCACGCGAAGCGAGAGCGATTGCAAAACATGTCCGCTCGCGCCGGCTGCTACCTCAATTGTCCTTATGCATTGTCCTTATGTCCAATGCCTTATGCAACACAACAGAATGTTAAAAGTTACCCTTTTCACGTCCATTCACTGCGGTTACCCTCCCTATGTACGGCCGTGGTCCGATGGTTAGGGCACTACATACCTGGGTACAGAACTCGAGCATAACAAAAACATTCCGGCCCACATGAAACCAAAACGTTTCGTTGTGATTGTTGCAGGTGTTAAAGAGAGTCTGGAGTTGATGAAGGTGGAGCTGCCGTTTCAAAAACTTGAAATGTGCAACTCCGCATACCGATCATACAGTACAACCAAGAAGCTAATAGCTGGTGTGATGGGAGATACGATGATTTGTGTCGGGGATCCGGAACAAGAAATGGATACATGTCCGGTATGTTCGCCAACCGCCACTCTCCGACCTCTTCCTATAAATAGGATTAGGCGTAACTAATTACTTATTATTATTTGTTATTTTACTACGTAGGGCTACTCGACAGCTATAGTGTATTCCATGCAGAGATTAAAGTACGTAAGTGAACTGCAAGTAAAGAACGATCCCAAGTAGCAAGAGATTTCCCCGCCACGCTACCCCCACCACTCGGCACGGGTGATAGTGCTCGCGAGGCGCTGAATACGGTAGGCCGCATGACCTATTCATCAAGGTGTTATTGTTCTCAAGAAAACCATTTTTTGATGTAGTCGAATTGCTATAATTTCTCATTTATTTTCAAATATTTGGAATAATCACGTAAAATAATGTAAAATAAACCTTGTATTTTTAAAATAGCTTGAAAACTGCCGTAATTTGAGCAATCTCATTTTTATTTTATTTATTTATTTATTTATTTATTTATTTATTTATTTATTTATTTATTTATTTATTTATTTATTTATTTATTTAATGTCTATCCTATTTAGTTATAAAAACTGATTTACAACTTCCTCTAATTAAGGCAGTTTTCAAGCTATTGTAAAAATACAAAGTTTATTTGACATTAATTTTACGTGCTCATTCCATATATTTGAAAATAAAGAGAAATAATAACATTTTAACTACATCAAAAAATTGCTTTCTTAACAATGACACGTGGATGAATGTGTCATGCGATCTACCGCATTCCGACGCCTCGCGAGAACTCTCACCCATGCCGAGGGGAGGTGGTAACCAGGAGGGGAAATTTCTTGCTACCTGGGATCGTTCTTTACTTGCAGTTCACTTAGTTGCATTTATCTGCCACTGTTTACCTCTCTTGTGGTGAGTGCAAAGGACTATAAGGGACATCCTGACAGGTATATATCACATACAACTTTTGCACTCGCTGGCAGTGGCAGAGAAATGTAACTATACCTACTGCAATCTCTACGTGGAATGGACTGAAGTCAGTCAGTTTTGTTTTCCCCCAGACCCCTCCTATAGCGAACATGCTAACAATGTAAGTTCGTTCGACAGTAGTCGTATGTTCGCTCTACACCCTTCCATAGCAAACATTACGAACAGGAAAATTCGATCGTCACTGCATGAGAAGCAATGTTTAGTTCTCGGTTCGGTACTTGTCGCATCACGTAGTCCTCTCGTATCACGTAGTCTCGAACGTCAGAGCCTGCCCAGGGACTGCCACCTTATCGTGGTGGGCAGGTTTGCGTGCTTTGTTGATCCCGAGAGCTATGCCGGCGGAAGCGTATGCTTCTGGTAGGGCCACCCTAGCCGGACTGGTCGAGGAGGAGAAGTCAGACGAAGTGCAGTCCACACCCTAATCCCCTTTCCCCCCACTGTCCCATTGAATATTTCTCCTCCCACTTGGCCCTGCCCTCCCTTGCTGGACTCCCGTATGACGACTCACGCGACGTACAATGGATCTGATTCGGATGTGGCTTTTTTCTTCATTATCATCTTTCTCATCTTCATTATCCCCCGCTCAGTGGCGTAACTAGGAATTATTTCGGGGGGGGGGGGGGTTAATTAGGGAAAAGTGAGATGAGGGGACTGAAAGGGGTCTGGGGCGAAGCCCCAGCCGCCGGAGGCCATATCGCCTAAGGCGAATTTTTTTTTCACTTCTATAATTATTTCGTACCTTTTAGACTCAAAGAATACTACTCGAACTACTACTCTTTTGTTTGTATTATATTGAAGTTACAGTGTTACAGTAAGAATTAATTATAGGTAGTTCTAAATAAGAATTGCATAGAAATTATGTTTTTAATGTTTTATGGTTGTTCAATATAATCTCAACATAAAGTGAAACATTGTGGTCACGTCACATACATTTAAATTTTAATTCACAGACCGTGATATTGTAATATTAGATTAGTGCATTTTTATTTATAGGTACCCTTACTTTTACTGGTTCGAGCGAAAGTTATATTAGTTGTAGATGAACACATAAATAATATAATTGAATTATTGAAAGAAATTATGTCTTATCTAAGTGAAGTGGTATGATAAATTTAATGAAAATGTTATTTGTTGCGATTGTTATACACTGATGAAGTGGTTTAAGGATCTTACAATATAGTATTAAGTAAATGCAGTATTAAGTAAAATCATTCTCGATGTAGTTTCGGGGGGGGGTTTAAACCCCCTACCCCCCCCCCCCCCTAGTTACGCCACTGCCCCCGCTCATCGTCTCGATTAGCCATCGTTGCATAAATATGAGACGTAAAGCCCCATTAATCAATCAATCAATTGAACGTCAAAGATACAGTTTCTGCTGTAGCTCATGTGGACCCCAGTTGAAACTGGTCTGCAAGTTAGTATAGACCAGAGGTTCCCAAAGGGTGGTCCGCGGCCACTTATCAGGGGGTCCGCGAGAATTTCTGAACATTTCAAAATTGAGCTTAATTTTGTTAAATAAAGATAAATACATAAAAATAAAACTAACGCAATCAAACTTTTAAATATTATAACTATTCCCATATAACTTAGACCCAGAGATATGTAAAGCTACATGAACTGCATAATTTTATAGAACTTTTCAGTATTGACGGTACATAGATTATGTGCCCCCGCAGGCCCTGAAGAAAGTAAACATTATTTTGTATCCAGCTGGTCGTGCAAACGCAAATTGGCTGTGTCATTCGCAACCAAATTAGTCATCTCATGTGGAATGCAACCCTCCCTCAACTAGCCCTTCGTTTCTGGCCATTGACTCTTTCAACAGAAGGGTTTTCGGCACTTGACGTTTTGAAGACGAAATATTGAAATTGGATATACCAGCTCTTTGTGCATCGAGTCAGGCCCATCCCTCGCATTAAAATATGTAAGTACTGAAGTCAAAAAACAAAATGTGTATTTAAATATATGACAGAAGCAATAACAATGAAAACAATTAGTTGTAATAATAGTACAATAATAATAAAATAACATGAATAATAAGAAGATAAGTACCGTGGAACATGTAATTTACAAGAAGCTATTTATTGGTGAACAATTTGTGTTAATCATGTTAGAATTTAATACACATTTTTTGTTAATTATATGAGGAGGGGGGGAGGGGGGTCTGCCCAATTTTGTTGAATGGCCAATGGGGTCCGTAGGTCATTAAAGTTTGGGAACCTCTGGTATAGACAGTATACTAGTCCCAACGAAAGTATTCGCCTACCGATCTCAGGTCATTGTCTACTGCCCCTTTTAATCACGCCAATTGAAAGAAAATTAACAGATACCTGGCGTTCTTTCCCACATTCGTAAATGCATGGTTCGGCTTAGTCGAGTACACAGGCGGTTTGGCCACACCTACAGTAATATAATTGTATCATGGGCCACACCCACCGTTACAGGTAACCAACGGAAGGTCTTAAATTATCCCCAATGGATCTGTTAAGATTAGATGGCAATGATTATAGGGAAGTAGAAATTAAGTTGTCACCTTGTACTCGGCTGTGTCGTAAATCAGAATACTTTCGTTAGGCCAACTATACTCCGGCTATCATCGTTGACTCACTTCTCAGCAGTAGGCCTACTAAGCATCTTTCGTTGACGTAGATGCGGAGACCGCAAAAAAAAAATTAGTCGAAAGTTTTTAAACATCTAGCTTAAGAATAGAGGTTGTTCGTTTGCAACATTACACTTGCATTCAATAGGTTTGTTTGTTTTACATGTTTCGTGTACCGGTAGTGTAACGTGTGAGTGAGGGTTTTACACTTGATTTTGCTACGCGTCACCCAGATAAGAAAACGCTTTTTGCTTACACGTTGCACTACGCTTTACACTGCCCTACTTACGTTTTGAGGCAATGGTGTGGATACTCACATTATTTCCGTACATAGTAGGCCCTATAACATTTACAGGGGCGGCTCGCCAATAAGCACACACGGACATGTGCCCTCCCTCGCTTCCCGCCAACCACCACCTATCACTCACATTAAATTACGAGTTGTGGTTTTGAGGTATGTTTACATACTAGGAAAACGCTCTGTTTGACGCGTTGATAAGCGAGCGCGTCAATATCTACGAACTTTCTGGCGAAAGGTTTTCAATGCTAATACGAACAACAATTAACAACAATTCAAGAACGCGCATTGCAAAAATTGTTCTTATTTCCATGGCTATTATACTTTCCGACATTGTTGTATGCAGTGCAATGTGCGATTGCTAAGAATTTTCTTGGTCATGTTTTCAACACGGTCCGCCACCGTTACTAACACTTATTGACAGCAATAGAAATGTAATTTCTGCCTCTAATACGTATCGGATCGGGTTTACATTAGTATATTCGTGACCGGACAAAAATTTACTATAAGATAGCCACCTCACATTTTGCCGTTACTGCGTTTTAGAAAAATATTTTCGAGTAATTTTCGTGTAACTTTGCCAATACTTATCAGATCGCCATTACATTAACATATTCGTGACCGGAAAAATCAGTACGAAAATCTGTCTATCTTACATTTTGCCGCCATTTTGTTTCAGAAAAATATTTTGCAGTAACTATGGTGTAACTTTGTAACTTTTCGAACGATTCTGCCTCAAAACTTTACACCTTCAATCCACATCGAGGCTTGTGGATGGTCCAAATTTCAAGTTGATCGGACTTTCCGTTCGACCGCTATCGACGGACATAAAAAAAAAAAAAAAAAAAAAAACAGAATGAAGTGCCATAAGAGTCAAGTGGAAACGCTCGCTTCGCTCGCTTAAAAAATTGAGTACTGGCCTACAAAAGGCTCATATTGCAGAATACTAGGAAAACGCTCTGTTTGACGCGTTGATAAGCGAGCGCGTCCATATCTGCGAACGTTCTGGCGAAAAGATCTCAAAGCTAATAAACACAACAATTAACAACAATTCAAGAATGTGCATTTCAAAATTTTATCTAATTTCCATAGCTATTATACTTCCCGATATTGTTGAATGCAGTGCAAGTGCAATTTGCGTGCTAAGAATTTTCGTTGTCATTCTGTCTAGTGTTTTCGCGGCGGTCCGCCACCGTTACTAACAGTTATTGAGTGTAACTTTGTAACTTTTCGAACGATTTTGCCTCAAAACTATACACCTTCAATCCACATCGAGGCTTGTGGATGGTCCAAATTTTAAGGTGATCGGACTTTCCGTTCGACCGCTATCGACAGACATAAAAACAAAACAAAAAACAAACCGCATGAAGTGCCATAAGAGTCTAGTACACAAAAAAAAAAAAAAAACAGAACGAAGTGCCATAAGAGTCTCGTGAAGACGCTCGCTTCGCTCGCTTAACAAGTATTCAAAGACCAATCACGACATAAGAACTCATACAAATCATAAAGGAAAATGTTATTCGGTTAATTCTAGGAAAACGCTCTGTTTGACGCGTTGATAAGCGAGCGCGTCAATATCTACGAACTTTCTGGCGAAAAGATTTCAATGCTAATACAAACAACAATTAACAACAATTCAAGAATGCGCATTGCAAAAATGTTTCTAATTTCCATAGCTATTATACTTCCCGACATTGTTGGATGCAGTGCAATGTGCGTTGATAAGAATTTTCGCTGTCATGTTTTCGCCGCGGTCCGCCACCGTTACTAACAGTTATTGACAGCAAAAGAAATGTAATTTCTGCCTCTCATACGTATCGGATCGCGTTTACGTTAGTATATTCGTAACCGGACAAAAATTTACTATAACATAGCCACCTCACATTTTGCCGTAACTGTGTTTCAAAAATATATTTTTGAGAAACTTTTGTGTAACTTTGCCAATATTTATCAGATCGCCATTACATTAACATATTCGTGACCGGAAAAATCTGTAGAAAAATCTGTCTATCTCACATTTTGCCGCCATTTTGTTTCAGAAAAATATTTTGCAGTAACTATGGTGTAACTTTGTAACTTTTCGAACGATTTTACCTCAAAACTATACACCTTCAATCCACATCGAGGCTTGTGGATGGTCCAAATTTCAAGTTGATCGAACTTTCCGTTCCACCGCTATCGACGGACATAAAAAAAAACAAAAAAAAAACAAAAAAACAAACAAACAAAAAAACAGAACGAAGTGCCATAAGAGTCAAGTGGAAACGCTCGCTTCGCTCGCTTAATGAACGTAGGTCTGCGTCAGGCAAGTGTAGACAGCCAGGTCTAGCAATCGCGGGCGGCGGGGGAGTGACAAGTTGGAGCAGTCGACTCTGCATTGTTGCCACGTTTCTGAACGTACATGCAACTGTAGGCTCAAATAACGCAAAAAGTAGTACGGATATACTACTTTTTTCTGGTTTGTTTGTATTCCTTGAGAACTGAGCTTCATTTTGATGTTAAATCTGTTTACGTGGCAACGTTTTTTGGCTCCTTTATATCTATGTGAAAGTGATAAAATGTTTGATATCTCTACTTTCCAATGTTAAAGGATAGGGATTTTGAAAATTTTCACTTCAAAATTTTGGAAAAAGAAGATCGGAAAGGTACTTACATTTTTTTGTATTGTGAAAGAACGCTGTCTCATTGTAAAGTAAGCCAAATATGAAGAACGTGACAACGATGTCGAGTTATAGAGGAGTGACCTTAAAAATAGAAAATTTTGTAATTGTAATGTGCACATTCAAATAAAGGCGCGGTGCGCTGACTTATCCAGGCAGACGGCGGTACCTGAAGTCTCCGACAGAGCTCGTTACGATTACGCTTTGGGTTTTAGCTACCGATATCGCTGGCCGCTGCGTCTTTGGGTTTATCGCGTCTTGCATTTTGTTGCCTGTAGATCCCCCCTGGGGGGGTGGGGGGGGAGCCCAGGCCGCTAAAACTCATACTGCGCATGCGCAGTTACGTTTTTTCCGCTGATAAGTGAGTGGAGACGGCAGATTTTACTTGACGAATAAGCATGTTTGTCAAGAGCCCCAGTACGGAGCGAGGCGCCGTTTAGAAAGTACGTGTGGGCGTGGTGTTGTCAGTTGTGTGTAGACAGGTTGTTGTCTTTGTTCAATAGTGTAGTGCGTGTGCGTGTTTTGATGTGTCGCTTTTGACTTTGTAGTAATAGTCAGACAAAATGAACGAGGTGAGGCACATAAAACATAAACATTTGAATTATGAAGAGAGACTGGTAGCAAAGACATAAGGCCGACGAAGGCCTGACTTGTGTATAACTCAGGTATGCTTAATTAAAAAGAGACTTCGAAAAGTAACTTCTTAGCACTTGTATACGCATTAAATTATCAGGAAAATTTGCATGTGCTGTTATTTATTATCTTCTAAATGAAGACTATAACTACCCTTTTTAAATGTTAACTGATTTGTGCCCTACCCATTTCAAACCCCACGAGCCGCCACTGAACATGTATCAGTTTAAAATAAGGTAATTTATTACGAAAGTTCTGTGGTTTTACCATCGGTGAAAAATGAAAATAGAATGCGTCTTCATGGTTAGTGATCTCCATAATTTGAACTGACACAATTGTTTGCGACTTTTCATAACATTACACCAGCTTCATGAGCTAAATAGCAGTTGTACCAAGTGCTACACAAAGTGTAACACTGAGGTAAAACAAACGCGTAACACTTTTAACTACACTAATACCCAACCGCCTTTAACAGCGACTGAGCCTACACAGTGTGAAGTGTGTGTAAGTGTAGGTAAATGAACGAACCTAATGTAATTTTTAAAAATAATGCGGGAATAGATATTCTCAAACAAGGTTGGAAATAAATTATTTGGATTAAAATTACACAATTTAAGGTCTATATTTTGTATATTATATCAAATTGTCTGATTTGATCCAAACGTATATATTTTGTATACATTTTTTGGGATGTCAGTAGGACTACTTCATTGATAATATCTAGCCCAAATAATTGAAACAATTGATATTAAATGTAATTTTAAAGATATGAACATAACACCGGAAATGTTCACGCTTTGTGTTGAACGATATCTTGTACAAATAGATTATTTTCTGTTACATCAACAGGGTGATTCTGGCGGGCCGATTCAAGTTCTCTCCACTTCACCCCCCAACATATACAGCATCGTGGGTGTGACGTCATTTGGTATGTGGGGGTGTGGAGAGGCTCGCTCGCCAGCCGTCTACACCCGTGTGTCTCACTACGTCCCGTGGATTACCAGCATTGTCTGGCCCGCAGACACTTAGCGCCAGTCTACCCCCCAACATGTACAGCATCGAGGGTGTGACGTCATTTGGTATGATGGGGTGTGGAGAGGCTCGCTCGCCAGCCGTCTACACCCGTGTGTCTCACTACGTCCCGTGGATTACCAGCATTGTCTGGCCCGCAGACACTTAGCGCCAGTCTACCCCCCAACATGTACAGCATCGAGGGTGTGACGTCATTTGGTATGATGGGGTGTGGAGAGGCTCGCTCGCCAGCCGTCTACACCCGTGTGTCTCACTACGTCCCGTGGATTACCAGCATTGTCTGGCCCGCAGACACTTAGCGCCAGTCTACCCCCCAACATGTACAGCATCGTGGGTGTGACGTCATTTGGTATGATGGGGTGTGGAGAGGCTCGCTCGCCAGCCGTCTACACCCGTGTGTCTCACTACGTCCCGTGGATTACCAGCATTGTCTGGCCCGCAGACACTTAGCACCAGTCTACCCCCCAACATGTACAGCATCGTGGGTGTGACGTCATTTGGTATGATGGGGTGTGGAGAGGCTCGCTCGCCAGCCGTCTACACCCGTGTGTCTCACTACGTCCCGTGGATTACCAGCATTGTCTGGCCCGCAGACACTTAGCACCAGTCTACCCCCCAACATGTACAGCATCGTGGGTGTGACGTCATTTGGTATGATGGGGTGTGGAGAGGCTCGCTCGCCAGCCGTCTACACCCGTGTGTCTCACTACGTCCCGTGGATTACCAGCATTGTCTGGCCCGCAGACACTTAGCACCAGTCTACCCCCCAACATGTACAGCATCGTGGGTGTGACGTCATTTGGTATGATGGGGTGTGGAGAGGCTCGCTCGCCAGCCGTCTACACCCGTGTGTCTCACTACGTCCCGTGGATTACCAGCATTGTCTGGCCCGCAGACACTTAGCACCAGTCTACCCATCTACTTACAGTTTAGGTTATTTTTATTTTATTTCTTTAGTCAAATATATTATGTTTTGAATATTCTTGAAGACAAGACTTGTATACAGGGTGAATATTAAAGAGAAACACACACTTAAACAATATCCATAGTTACAAATAAACCAACACTGATGAAAGTGTGTGAGTTTTCGAAAGAACCGCGCTTTTCGAGAGCTCTTCTGCTCTCTTACGCACAACGGTGTTATGTGTTTTGACCGTAGTTTTTGTTCGTGTATGTGAGTGTTTTTTTTTATTTTTAGATATTACATGTGTTACTTTTGTTTTATTTTCTTGCGCTATCCTCTTTAATTAATAAAACCATCTTTATTACTGTATTTCATAACATTATATAACATATATATATAATTACTACATATTATTGTGTTGTGCTTTCTCCATGTCCAGTGCAGACAGGCAATGCTTGTGTGGGATAACAATCTGTTCAGATGATTAAAGTTGTGGGTTAGCTGGAATTGGAAATAAAGAATTTCCTTGTCTTTGGGCGGATAGAAGGACTCAAGCCCAGAAGTTGCAGATGTCGTGAGCTGGCTAGCACGACAAGTATAGTTTTTTCATAATGATATAATATAATAGTTAACGTTTAACGGTGCAAAGGTTATTGGTTATAAAGTAAATTAGGACACCAAGTTATATTCAAACTCAAATATCCGCTTAGGCTTGCAGTTTATAGATATACCGTATTATCCTACTT
This sequence comes from Isoperla grammatica, assembly GCA_945910005.1. Taxonomy (NCBI): domain Eukaryota; kingdom Metazoa; phylum Arthropoda; class Insecta; order Plecoptera; family Perlodidae; genus Isoperla; species Isoperla grammatica. The sequence goes on from OX246738.1 coordinate 72,324,417, forward strand.
TCCCTCGATATACAGTCCGAGCGATGAGTCAACTACCCAATAGGAAGTTAACATTGATGTTCGTCATAAATAAAGGAGTAGGTGCATTTCACACGCTATAGTTGATTGACAGATAATTAGAGACTTTGGTATAGAAGGTGGGTGGATCCACATCCGAAGAGAGAGAATTGATCGACTGGCTAGAATCTGGCCGGGTACTCGGTTGCCGTCAGCTCCTGGCGTATTCCTAACAAGTCCCCCCTTCTTGGCAGACCACTGGACCAATATTTGCTGTGGTAAACCATAGTTGGGCTGGTTTTTCAGAGAATAGTCTCGAGTATTAACAGGGCACTAGGTGGCAGCTATATCTCTCATTAATTCTGTTTATTACCGTGGCTTTGTGCTTCAAGAAACTTATATTCTGGTGAGTCAATATTATTCTATGTTTCCTGTATTTGTTTTACTATGGATTAATAAAATGGTTAAAGTCTGTCTAAGTTTGCATTTTAAAGTTACAGTGTAGGTTAAGAACCTATTCACGCCTCCTTTTGTAATGTTTTCCTAAATTACTTGTTTTGTAGTCTCACTTCAGTCACTCACACACTTAATTGAGTGATTGGTGGCTGCGTAACGTTTTATTAACTCAATTCAGGACCGCTCCACGTCACAGTCTAAATGAAAACAACCTCTTTAAACCTTTATTCATGATAAAGGTGATGGGAATCGAGCCAGCGACCATCAAGTCGAGAAACACCACATGAGCAAATGATGAATCTAGCGGGGCTGGTTCCTTATGTCACAATCACGTGGATATCCGTGCGTTATCATTGGGGCTTCAGCCGCACTGACCATTCTATCCCATTATATTATTCTTGCATGACCAGTCGTTTCCCTAGTGACGGTCTTAAGCACATTGGTCGTGCACTTTGTGATAAAAGCACCAAACTTTATCAGTGAAAGATACTGTACCAACTACCAAGGATCATTTTTGAGGGCGGAACCACGAGCTTAAGTACCTAACTTAACTTTAAGTTCAAGTTACTGTTTCACTTTGCAGAAGTTCGGAAAATAAGTGTTTGGGGCTACAATATTAATTTTAAAAACATCTTTATTATGTATGTTTGATGAGCATTAAATGTTTCAGCTTTATATGTTCAACGATGATTTATTTAAACTTATTCATGTCGGAAACTTGCATGTCCTTCGAGTATATGGTGAAATACTGGGATTTTATTTCAGATTACAGTATGAAATACGCTATTCATGGCCAATCTTCTATCCTCTCGACTTGAACCTCGCTCCCGAAGCTTGACACTCTCGTAACCAACCAAAAGAAAATCTTCTATTTTGTATTATTTGAATCTGTTACCCCCACCGCCAACGCGATGTGACAATATAAACCGCCATAACATAGTAACTGTTATAAAATTGAAGATTGCTAATCGGGCTCGTTGTGTCTTGTTTTATACGTTGCCACTTATCCGAAATCGATCCGAGCAATACTTACAGAGATACAACAGTACGCGTGGGGTAAATATTGGGGTTAATGGAATGCCGATGGAAACGTCCGCGCGAAGACTCCGGAACATCTTCTCCTTATGAGACAACTCAACACGCAAGTAGCGCTCATCCAAGAAACCCACTTTCTGCCCGGCGATGTATGAAAGGTTGCAAACCACGCCGTGTACCGCACTGATCGCGCAGCCCAGCCGGGCAGGAGGGGCCGTGTCGGGGGTGAAACGGCCATCCTCGTTAGCCTCACTGTCCAACATCACGAGCTTCTGCTGCCGCGCCTTCAAAACATCGAGGCCACGGCTCTCCATTTTCGGTTTCCGGGTGGTTCCCACATCCAATGCTCCTATCACCTCACAACTGTTACAGCCCTTGCCTCCGATCACAATCCTGTCGTTCTTCAAGTGGGGAATCGACTACTGTCCTCACCTCCTCCTTCAACACCCAACTATGCGCGTGCTGACTGGGAACAATTCCGTGCGTTCCAGCGGGCACGTCTATCCCCTGCTGACCCCGCACTGCTGTCGCCAGCTGACGTCAACAGAACTCTTTTTCGTTGATCGACTTTATCTAACTGGGCATTTCTGCGAGAGTTCCGACACGCACCCAGGGTCGGCTCACGTTGTTTGATTTTCCGTAGCGGCTGAGGCGCGCAGTCCGTATCAAAAATCAGCTACGAAAACGCTGGCAGCGAACGCATACGCCGGACACTCGTGCGGCCTTCAACAGGGCCTGCGCTGCGCTTAGATGCGCCATCGTGGAGTACAGAGCAAGCATGTGGGAGGATGCTGTTTCCACCCCCTCCCGGAGGCTGATGGCTCCATCTGGCGGATGGCCCGGACGCTCCAACGTCGCCCCCAACCAGACCCCCCCATCGAGGGCGCTGCCGTTCTCGCCTGCAAGTCCAGAAGAAAAGGCTACCCTTCTTGCGGATACGCTGGAAGTCACTTTTTGACCTAATCTACCTACTGCGGAGTCGCCTTCTATCGCCCAGGAGGTGCGTGCCTGGCTGGATGCAAACCCGGTGCTCCGGCCGCGTCCCGACGTGGGTCTCTGTACGGTCGCCGAGGTTTCAGCTGTCGTTCTGGCCTTGTCTACCCGCAAGGTTCCAGGTGCGGTCGGCATCACCGCCCAGGTGCTCCGGGAGCTCCACGAGTGTGCGGCGCACATCATTGTCGCTCTGTTCAATGCCTGTCTCCGCCTTTACCACATCCCGCCCGCCTGAAAGGTGGCCAAGGTGGTTGCCTTTCTAAAGCCGGGTAAACCACCTCGGGGCCCGTCGAGCTACAGGCCCATTAGCCTTCTGTCAGTCATCTCCAAGATCTTCGAGCGCCTTCTCCTGTCTCGAATCCAAGGACACGTTGACGCAGGGCGCCTCCTTGCCGACGAACAGTTTGGGTTTCGTGCTGGCCACTACACGGTCCATCAGCTCACCAGGATTGTGTCCCACAACACTGATGGATAGAACAGTGGCAAATACACCACCGGCGTGTTCCTCGACGTATCGAAGGCGTTCGATCGCGTGTGGCACGAGGGTCTCTTGCGGAAACTCATCACACTTGATTTTCCGCCCTACCTCATTCACCTTCTACGTACCTACCCGTCGCGCCTTCTATATCTCCAAGGGCGCTGCTACCTCTTCCTTCCGTCTAGTTGCCGCGGGTGTCCCGCAAGGATCAGTCCTCAGCCCCATCTTCTTTAATCTTTACATGCACGACCTGCCGCCTGCAACGGCACACGTCGTGGCGGCCATGTTTGCGGACGACTTTGTAGCGCTCTCCAACTCCCAGACTGCGCGCGGGGCAGTCATGTTCGGGCAGCGCTACCTGAACTCTGTGTCGACCTGGTACGCCCGCTTGTGGATGGGGTTGAATGCAGCGAAGACCTCCGCTACACTCTTCACCTGGTCGCGGGGCCAGGATCCACCTCCGTACCGCCTCCATGGAAGCAGCGTAGAGTGAGCCTCATCCAACAAATGCCTGGGGCTAACAATGGACAAGCGTCTCACCTGGGGGCCGCACGTCAATGCTGTTGCTGCCGCAGCGACCATCAAGCTGTCCTCGCTCTATCCATTGCTGCGGGCTCGATCCATGTCCATCGACCAGAAACTGCGGCTCTACACGGCAGTCATCCGGCCGACCTCCACCTATGCCTCTTCTGTGTGGTCCAGCTGTGTTGCTGTCCATCTCAACAAGTTGCAGACCATCCAGAACAAGGTGTTTTGCATCTCGTCTGACCTCCCGCGAGCCACGCGAACGTCTAACCTGCACAAGGACCTGAGCGTCCCCTTGCTAGCGGACTACCTCCGTACCAGTGCGCGCGCGTTCGACGCATCGTTGCGGGACGTCGGCCATCCCCTGATTCGTCGCTTGGCGGACGTTGCTCTCCGGCCGACGGACCGTTTTAAACGCCCTTTTGCGTCCCTGGGCTACGCGTTTTTACCGCCTCTCAAGAAAGCCCGGAACTGGGTCCGCGTGTATTGTCGTCGCGCTGCTGTCGACCCCCGGATGGCCCAGTGACTCCCCTCCCCGTGGCGCACTGGGCGTCCCTCCCGCACCCCCAGTACGACCATCGTGTGTGCCGTGTGCCTCGTGTGCGCCAAGGCCCTAGCTTTGGCTGGGGCCTCTCTTGGGTGAGGTAGCATACCTTCCCCTTCATCGTGGACCTGTGCCCGCTCACTTGCAGCACCGAGCGTGCTGCCCATCGGCACCCCTCCCTGACCTCTTCCACCCGGAGCCGGATTATTAGTGCTCGCACTAGGCACCGGCTTGGTACGGGAGGCTCAGTGAGTCCCCACAAGACGCCACAACATTGTATTTCGATTTTTACTCAATAGAAAACATGTTTTAGCGGATGCACCCACCAGGGGTGTCAAAATATGGCTTCACAAATGTGTATATATATATATATATATTAATGGCGTTTCTTTAGCGTTTATGTATGTATGTTTGTAATTTTGTGACCTTTGCTGTTCCACCAACTGACATGCATTTGTATTCTAAAGGCTGCACAATCCTTTAATAAACGTGGTTCTCTTTTAACGATGTTAGTTAATTAACGACGTTAACGACGTTAATTAAGAAAGTAGAGATGGCGGTGACTGAGTGAGCTCGTGTCGAACTCTATGTGCAGGTATTTCTGCAAGTTTGGGGCATACTATCACAAAAATGCTTAAAATGTTGTAATATTTCTCATCTTAATTATTTATTCAAGTGCACCACACAATTTACGCGCTGGGAACTATACCCTCCCAAGCAGAATATCAAGGAAACGTAACCCTCTACATAACCTCAAAAAACAACACGTGCATTCCAAGCAAGCTGGCGCCAAAAAGCGGTCTGAAGTTGGCACCGCGCAAAATCCGACAGACTGCCAACCTCATCCAATCCCGCTTACGTCGCTAGAGTGTGAAAATGGCTTCCAAGAGTTCCAACAACGTGTGGGAGGAGCGTTTCAAATAACTTGAGTTGAAATTTAAAGATATGCTGCAAGCGGCTACGAATAATTTTGAAAGTAAAATCTATCAACTGGAATCTCCTGTCCTATCTTCTTATTCAGTAGTCCTTTCTGTGGATGACCCCGCCGCAAATGGGGTAAGGACATGGATGAGATCAAAGAAAGCTTGGAGCGCCAATTAAATGAGCTAAGAAAACCAGTTGAAAGCGAAGTTAAACCTCTGCATGACAAAATTGATGCTCAGGAACAATATTCACGCCGCAACTGCCTGGTTATCCATGCCTTGGCTTGGCTGAGACTCCTAGGGAAGATACGTTGAGGTTGGCCATTACTACCATCAATTAAAAGTTTAGGCTCTCTTTCCAACTAGATATTCTAGATTTTGATCGCTGCCATCGCCTGGGACATGTCAAGAACATGCACTCGCACAGCCGCGGCGGCCGCCCTATCATAATCAAGTTCATTCGCTACGACACTAATGCCGTGGTCTGGAAGAATAAGAGGTGCCTCAAAGGGTCCAATGCAGAGCTTAATTTGTAATTGAAAAAGAACCGGGACGCATATTTTGGTTGTCAAATATAATTTGGCACCAACCCCAACCACATTTATACATTGTGAACACAGATAATATGTAATTATTAATTAGTTATCTGTTTAGTGTCAGTGGTCAGTCAGAACATTATTGCCTATGTATTTGGGTCTGGCTTCCCAGGGGTAACTCATAAACTTGAATAACTTGCATTCAAACCAACAAATAAAAAAATATGTTTATGAAATGTTCAGAGGTAGGCTACGAATTAATTCACGAGTTTTTAAGGAGTAACCTACGTTACGAATTAATACCGGAACGCGCGTTCTGGTTTCGAAAAAGGAATCGGAACTGCGTTCCGGTGCGTTCCGGCTCAAATTAACCCCTGGTCCAATGTGTCTATCACGGTATCTCTAACCAAAACACGTGTTCGTTTGCTGAAACAGTGTCAACAGATTGCCGCTAAGGTAAATTTATTTATTTTTTTTATTTATTTATTTTGCCTTGTTTCTTTAACAAAATAATATGGTTGAGTAATTCAGTATACGAGATCAAGAATATAGGGTAACACATAAAGGCAAAAAAAAACCGTCAGATATTGCATAGGCCTAATATAAATAGAAATTGATAGTACAGACAAGATTCAATAACATGTAATGCATATAACAGTGCCTATCCACACACACATAATATATAGACCTATACTCATGCTGTCACAACCAGATATGGTGAGTCTAATAAATAATAATACTAATGTCTAGAAGCTAGAAAAAAAATTAAAAATAAAGTGATGCCATGAAGACTTATTTCTTTAGGCTCAAACACACATTGATATCAACTAAATGATTCCACTTAACCAATTAACCAAGCTTGTCTTCCATAAAATCCTCAATATAATAATATTATTTTTCTACAAGAAGAGATCTAAGTTTGATTTTAAGTTCATCTATTGGTTTTTCTTTAATCGTGACAGGAAGTTTCTTATAAAGAATTGAGCCTGCATATGTGGGGCTTTCGTCATATACGAGAGCCAGTCTATGAGATACCACAAATACATCATTTTTACTCCTTGTGTTGTGTTCATGATTATTGCTGTTTTTGGCTATACCCCGGTCAAATAGCAATTTTACCCGGGATTAATTGGTACAGAATTTTATTTTATCAGAAGTTGTTTGCTATATATACCTACATATGCCGAAGAAAGTTTACCGCCGTCCGACCACCCTAATTAACGTAATTAATTAAAATGCTTTAATTAATTAATGCTTGTATGATCGTTATTTTCAAAGATTTGTCTGATATTGTATATTAAATACATTAAGTAAAGCCTTTTGTAATAAGAAGAAAATTGAAAATTTGTGTATAGGTATTTCGGCAAGCATTAATGAATTAATATCAATATAATAACATTTCTAATAAAATGGTTCCCGTGTATAATTCGTATAATGAAATATATGGTTAATAGTTGTAAATACATAAGTAGTAACATATGAAACTACTGTAGACAGTTTACCGAAATAAAAGTAATATTCGTATGATAAATCAGCACAATTAATTACACATTAATTAGCGATGTTTAAAAGGAATACATAATTGAATGTATGCATTATGGGTATAAAAAGAAAGCTGCCGATACGTGGGTTTTAATATCGGTATCTCTAGGCGAAGTAAAAAAAAAAATCCTAGGAAGGGGGGGAGGGGATGCAGATGTTTCGTTAAACGTATCAATCGAAAGATATTAATACGTCGTTTTTAGAAAAAGTACTTCAACAGGGCGATAAAAGAAAATGTACCCTAGTACTTGGCTAATATATTGTAGAGGGGGGGGGGGGGAGGTTAAGTAAAAGAGCGCCTTGTAATCTCAATTTTAATGTTTACCCAATTTAATTGATGTGACTTCATAGATATGAGGTTCGATTACTCCGATACAAAAGACCCGTCACGGCCTGGGTTAGAATAAGCCCAGAGTGACCCTGCTGGTCGGAAGAGGTGACGAAAGGAGACCCAGGGATATTCCTCCACCTCCACAATCCCACTGATGATTTATTCTCCCACTTGTCCCTGCCCTCCCTTGCTGGACTCCCTTTATGACGATTGACGACCTCGCGATGCAGATGGACCTGATTCGGAAGACGTCATATGACCTAAGGGGTCGAGTACGTCGTTAAACACCGCCAATAATATAATCCGATAAAAATTCTAGACCCGTCTACCAAGATTCACTTTGCAGTGATCCACCATGTAATGAGGGTAGAATTCTCATGGTTTATTTGTTTTATTTATTTATTTATTTATTTATTTATTTATTTATTTATTTATTTGTTTATTTATTTATTTATTTATTTATTTATTTAATGTCTATCCTATTCAGTTATAAAAACTGATTTACAAAGGAGGACCTTAAATAAAACTAAGCTATGCCAACAATGAATAGCTGTTATGAAATCATAAATAACAATAACAATAAAAACAAAACAAACTACTGAACTATATAAAAATATAATCAAGAACAAGAAAAAATAATTGAGAAACGAAATAAAATCAAATGAAGTGGTAATTCAACATATTAAAAAATAAAAATAGAAGTATGCAAATAAGAAAGAACATGAAGAAACAAAAAAAAAATTGTGGGAAAAAATTAGTGGAAAAGAAGAAAAGAAAAAAAAAAGAAGAAAGAAAAGAAAAAAGAAAAAAGAAAAAAAAGAAAAAAGAAAAAAGAAAACAGAAAGAAGAAAAAAAAGAAAAAACTGATTTGTTAACGGTCCCAGCTCAAACGAAATGAGGATTGCAAAAAATCAGAAACTGCAATCTGGGAAAAATAAAATTTCACGTAAAAGCAACCCGGGAAACCGCATACGCCTTCTATCTTCACTTCGAATCTTGAAAGTCAGATGGTCTTGAAAATCTTGATCCGAAAACCATTTAAGTAGAGATCAAACTGAATCAAGAGAATTCAGGAAACCGGATGTAGATTCCAGCAGACTCTACGTGCGGCATCATCTTGTGCTTGAAGTACTGTTATGATAGGTTATTGTCTTGACCCGATGTAGGAAGCTAAGTGAATCTTGATTTGTTAATTACGCACCAATAATATGGCCACTTGATTGGGTTGGTGAGAAAATTTTGTTTGCTGCTCAAGCAAAAACAACAAGCAAACAGTCATGTTTGGCTCAACTGGATTGTAGTGCGTTTATTACCATGCCACTCCGTTTAAAATGTATTTTTTATTTATTTTGCTATTGTTGATACTAGCCCATTATAGTCGCCATCAACTACTACAGTGGTATTTTAGTATTTGCTTTTGATGTACTAAGCATGCATATTGCATAGCAGCTCTTCATAAGATTTGTCTCTAGACCAAAGTATAAACGACGCAGTCAATCCCTCCATAAAATACAAAGAAATTGTTATTTATTTTTTCATATTCCATATTCCATATTCTCGTATTCATATTCATATTCGTGTTCATAATCGGGGTCGGGATGGATCGTTACCGTACATTTTCTCATGCTAAATCATTACGACATTAAGATTGTATTGTGAAAAGCGCCATATAAGAACCATGTAGGTTAACTCTTCTATGATTTCTGAATTGCGATTGAAATCCCGATACCGACAATTGCGGTTAAGGCTTTATATTCCAAACAGTATGCACAAGAGAAGAATTTTTATCTTGCCTTGGAACACTCAAATAGTAAAATAATCTGAAGGTAGTGAAATTACTATTCTGTTGTTGAAGTGTATCAGTGATACTTGTTCGTTTAGCTAAATTTGAGTTTATTTCACATCGGGTCTATTTGACTATATTTTGAAATGTTATTTATGTGTGGTATTTTAAAACATACAAAACAAGTTAGTTATTGCTAGAATTTGATGTAACTACATAAAAAGTAAGTAAGCTCTGGTATTCAAATAAGTACCAGTAAGGCGCTGCGAAAGCGCCTTTTTTATTTCCCCCCCCCCCCCCCCCCCCCGCCGCCACCACCAACCGCCCTTCCCCCCAATATATAAGCCAAGCACAAGGGTACATTTTTTTAATCGCCCTGTTAAAGTACTTATCCAAGGTATTAGCTTTTATTTGATACGTTTGACGAAATACCTGCATCCCCCCCCCCCCCCAAAAGGAAAATGTAGTTTTTTTTGTTTTACTTTACCCGGAGATACCGACATTAAAACCTACGTATCGGCAGCTTTCTTTTGATACCCATAATGCATACATTCAAGTATGTATTCCTTTTAAACAATCGGTAATTAATGTATTAATTAATTATGCTGATTTATCATACGAATATTACTTTTATTTCGGTAAACTTTCTACAGTAGTTTCATAAGTTATTACTTATGTATTTAAAACTATCAACAATATATTCCATTGTACCAATTATACACGGGAACCATTTTATTAAAAATGTTATTATATTGATATTAATTAATTAATGCTTGCCGAAATATCTTTATACAGGTTTTCAATGTTGTTTTTATTACAGAAGTCCTTACTAAATGTATTTAATATACAATATCAGAAAAATCTTTGAAAATAACGATTATATAAGCATTAATTAATTTTAGCAATTTAATTAATTAAGTTAATTAGGGGGTTCGGACGGCGGTAAACTTTCTTTGGTGTATGTAAGTATATATAGCAAACAACTTCTGATAAAAAAAAATCTGTACCAATTAATTCCGGGTCAAGCCTATTTCAGCTTCTATATTACCGGGGTACTAGGTCGTACTCTCTATGTTGTTTAAAGAATAATACTCGTTTGTATATGTAAAGGCATGCAAGGTGTTAGAATGTTCAGCTGTTTGTGTTTGAACTGCCCTCTACACGTGTTCCTTTTTTTAATTTTGCCTATTAATCTTACTGCTTTCTTTTGCATGGTAAAAATCCGCTGAAAATTAGTTTTGGATGAATTTCCCCACACTATTAATCCATAACTCAGATGTGACTGGATAAGTGCATAGTACACTGTTAATAGTAAATGTGCATCTCCATATGTTTTTAGTTTTCGCAATACATATAGATTGGAACTAAGTTTGTTTGCTCAGTAGTCAGTGCATGGTCATCCCATGTAAGGCTCTTATCTATGTATAGTCCTAGGAACTTTGCAAATTCAATTTGTTCAATAGGCATTTCCTCATTACATATCCGGATATTTATTTGTTGCTCCTCTATATTTTTTGTTTGGAATATCATACATTTGGTTTTCTTTGTATTCATGATTAGGTTATTCGGTTTCAGCCATTGCCCTACCTCATTGAAGCTAATGGTAGCACTTATTTCTAGTGTCAAAATATCGTTTTCAGCAAGTGTGCTCGTTGCATCATCTGCGTACAAAAGTACATCACCTACACTAATAGCCTGTTGCATATCATTAACTACAACATTGAATAATAAAGGTTCTAATATAGATCCTTGGGGAACTCCCATGGTGATTTCTTTCTTATTTGACTGAGTTTACATATTCAGGTGGTCAGTTATTTCAACATATTGCTCCCTTGCACTAAGATAAAAATGTATCCATTGTAGTGCATATCCTCTGACCCCATATGAGAAGAGCTTGCTGACGATTGTGTCGCACTTAGCACAGTCGAATGCTTTTGAGAGATCCATATATATGGCTGCCGTTTTCTTTTCCGCGTCAAGTATTTTTGCAATGTTGTCAATGAAAGTAGTAATAGCCGTTTCAGATGACCTTTTGCCTCTGAACCCATGCTGATTGTTTGCCATTATCCCATTCTATTCAAAGTATTGTGTCAATCTGTTAAACGTTGCCCTTTCAAAAACCTTAGAGATATCGTTGAGTATTGAAACCGGTCTATAGTTACAGATATCGCTGGCGTTTCCTTATTTCAGAATTGGTTTTACCCGTGCTATTTTTAGTTTATTTGGAAAAACCCCTTCTTTAAAAGACATGTTAATTAAGTGTGTGATGGGTATAACTATTGCCCTTCCACATTTCTTTAGTAGATAACTTGATTTGCCATCAGGACCTAATTGTTTTCTTGTTTTTCTATTGTCTGATAAGTGGCCGAGTTTTTAACTCACTTACATTAGTGAGATAGAAAGAGTGTCCTATATCTGGCAAAACCCATTGTTGTGTTTGTGTCTGGCCCCCCTGCTCTCTGTTACCTTCCGTTTTCATTTGTTTTGCTGTTAAGTTGGTAGCTATTTTTTATAAAATTATCATTAAGGGCCGGTCTTACAATCTCCTAATAAGAATCGCTATTTGTGGCTAATAACTATTCGTCAAATAAGCTATTCGTCGAATAAGAATTTCGTTCGGTCTTATACTATGTTCACACTAGGCTCGCTAACAGCAGTTAAGCCACTAACTTCTGTTAAGAATGTAATGTGAACGTTACGCAGTTAGCCCTAACTGACATCAAGCACTAACTGCGTTTGGCAAACGTAGTTAGTGGGTAACTTAGATCAATTTGCCACTGCCTTGTTTAAAATCATACATGTTTTCAAAAGATACCAGGCGGTGAGCAACACCGAAAGACAACAATGGAACAAATAAATTGAACTGATTGACAAACCATCAGGTGTCAAAATAATAAAATTGCAAACCATAGAAATAAAAACAAGTGTATAGCAATAGTAACTGCTCGCCATTTACAACTTTTAATGATAGACAACGACTAAATGAAAGTTTTGTATGTGTATTTGTTTGTTTTTTGTTTTGTTTTTCAGACGAAATTATTTTTTGACAGCTTGTTGATTGTCCATAGATTCAATTCATTTGTTTCATTGTTGTCTTTTGGTGTTGCTAGTTGGTGTGACAGTTCCTTGGTAGGCCTAGGCTATTCCGCTATTTCATTTAATTCGTCGTACGTTAGTAAAATTCGTGAAGCTATGGATTCCTCGTGTTCGGGAGGTATTGCAGAGAAGGCAGAAAAGGTGTTGAAGAGACACAAAAAACTCTTTTTGTTCTTCAAACGGCATGTTGTTATTACTTCAACCACAGACAGTACAAAACAAAACACTTATTTCAAACAGAGCCAAAAGCCGTGCACAGCCTTATATATAGTCATAAAATCACTAAATATAGTACCGCGGTGGCTGTGCATGACGTCACACACTGCTCATACATCGATTCCAGTGTGAACAGTTGACACAGGATCACACAAATATATCGAACGACCTTGAACGTCGCTAACCGCTGTTAGCCTTAACTGCTGTTAGCGAGCCTAGTGTGAACATAGTATTACAAAGGCACTTATTCCTCCCAATAGCTATTGGCTAGTTTATTAGACACCTTGAAACATTATTTGTTAGAAGTTTTTGGTTGGCAGTAAAAATCGCAATAATGGTTCGACTTTCGATCTATTTCAACAATGAAACCGCGATTATCTTCTAATATTTGAATTTATTTTTGAGCAAAGTACTTGCTACAGACCTAGTGCAGCTCAGTCAAGATTTGTTCTATCTATATTCCCAATGAAATGTAATACGAAAATAGTAAAACGTTTCAAGACAGACCTAACCTAACTTTGCCATACATTAATCTGAAGAATTTGTGGAAGCTGTTTACCAGACTTTACAGGCCGTAATTAACTATAAAAAGACGGACGCCACTACCACTTGCAGTATTTACAGGAAACATACGTGGGCCGGTAGGACACGGGGGTATTATAATAGCAATAATAGCTGTGACTATAGGCCCTATAATGCATTGTTCTACAATCAGCGTAGGCCTAGCCTACCTCCAATATTTTGTCAGTCCATTTACGCCTACTAGGATTCCATCATTCCAGGTATTTCCAAATAGTAATGTTATCGATTAATTTAGACCCGGGGCCTACGTGTTGGTCTCGTCGTAATCTACACAAATATTTGGCAAAAGTCGACGGCGGCTTAAGGTGTCAAATATTACGGCAGAGACATTTCTCAATATTTCCGCAAGAAATTATGTGAATAACATAATTTGGCATATGAACATCCGCTTCATCTGTAATGACTTAAAATAGTAACTATAGGCCTACGTTCCATGATCTGTGTGAGTTAGATTGCTAAGCCTAGTAAAGCTAGGAAGAACCAGGAACAACCGACCCGACCTGCTCAGTTTAGGCCTTGAACTGTTTCCCTCGGGACTGAATAACTATGTTTTTCATTAGCTGACATTAATTAATAAACATTCACTGATAGCCAAGGGGTGGTATAACAATAATCCACAAACATGTCATTGGAATTTTGTTAAAGAATGTATTGTCATTTTATTGAAGTGAAAACTTTGAAAAGGATAAGATTTTTTTAAGAGTGGAACACGAGAAGATTTTTAATAAATAATTAAATGATTGACAATTTTGGTACAGTATTCCAAATATTGAACCGATTGCTAGATAGTGTTTTTTTTTTTTTAGTAAAATTCCAGTGGAAAAATGTGAAATAATTTCTATGTCATTCAGTGATAAATTGGACTTGTTGGTTTCTTTTTATTAGCTTCCAGTGGATCAAGTATAATAGGAAATTGTCATTTCTAACTTAGATGGTAGTGTACAATTCAAACATATGTACAATTTTGCAAGTAATTTAAATAATCTCTCTTTGTCATTGGCAGTCCTATGCAAATATCTGTAGATGCTAGAGCCTAAGTAGGAAGGATAAATTCAACACTTTTTTTAGACTGATTAAAAGTAAGCATTTTTAAGAGTGGAGTACAAGAATATTTGTATTTCATTTAATTTACCATTGGAAATATTGGAATAACAAAACATATATTTCACCTCAACATGTTATGTAGGGCCACTGGTACTGTAATGAAATTAGGCTGAAAGGAGTCTCATCTAAAAAAAAAAATATGGAGAAAATAGGCATTGACAGCCCTATGCAAGATATGTCTGTAGGTTGGAGGTAGACTAAAGTAGGAAGCACGAAATGCAACTTTTAGTATTAGTTATTATTCCCTTTCCCTTATCAGACAACCTTGTATTTCTATAACTAGCTGTTCCACTAACCATTAGTCATTAGCATTATGGAATTGGGAAAAAGAAACATTTTCAACTTGTTTAGTAACCATCATCAAGCCACCTTCTCTTGTATTGTCTCAATCTGCAGTTGATACCACTTACATATTTAACAAGTGGACACATCTTGGTAGAAAGTCTGAGTACTTCTTCACTAGATTAGCCAAATGCTACATGTTTTATGAAATCACCATGAACCAATGAAATGATAAAATACAATAGCATTTTGATAATAATTTATTATTTAAAACGAAAATGCAAATTTCACTCAAATTTGTTTTTTCCCCCATTTGTGGAATAAAAAATGGAGTGTTTAAAATATTCTTTCTTCATTATCAGGTCTGATAAGCTGAGACTTTCTGGGTATCTCATCAAAAAGTGAAACAAGCACTGCCAAATGTCACTTTCATTGCACCAAACTCCTCTGGACAACGTTATTTTGAGAAACGTAAAACTCGTATTATATCGACACGACATTTAATAAAATAAATAAATACATTCACATTTAGAGACTACCCACTCAGTCATCAAAGAAAGTGTTGTTTGTTTTAGCTCTCCATTACATGGGGCCAATAAGAAACTTGACAAGGTACCACACATGAGTGCTGGCAGGTTCTCATGCTTTTACGTCAGAAGCTAACGTCTCTCGTTGGCCAATCATAGCGATTTATGCCAGGGGCAGCATTGGCATGAATGTCAACAATTGGCCAACGTTTGACGTCAACATTCAATGTAAGAGCATGAGAACTACCTTTGGATGATTTAAGATCACAAGATTGATTTTTATATTCAGTTTGTACCTTTACTAACCAGCAAAAAAGTAATCATGAACACATTTATGTATGAATCATGTTTCATTGTTGGTTATTATGAAAAAATTTTGATATCAATAATTTACACAAAATTTCCAAAAAAACGTGTAACTAGTAGGCCTATGCATGATCGGTTTACTTTGCTTACAAGTTCCCATCTTCGACCCAAGCTCTTACTTGTAGTTCGGTTTTCACACATTTAACTCAATTGGGACATTACATGTATGTATACAATACAGTGTGTTTTGAAGCCAAATACATAGCCTATACTCTAGAGTGTTTATGTAAAACATACTCCAGAGTCCAGATTAGTAGCCAAATCATACCTCATTGTTTTTGAATAAAATAAAATAAAATAAATATTTGAATTGAATTGATCACTTGATTGATATGAGATTCTACAGGTTGACTAAATTGAAATGAGCAAAGGAAAGATTTGGATTTGGTAAAAGTAAAATATTCATACTACAAATTAAAAGAAATAATTTGAAGATAAACCAGTTCCTAAGAAATTTATTAGTTGCATCTTCAGTAATTTCTTTGTAATAGTTACATAACAAGTAGTGTATTTCTTTAAAAAAAGTTGCCATTTAATTAATTGAAAAGAGTAACCAATGGCAGTTCTGTATCATAATACTAAAATGGTTTCTTGCTACCTGATGTCTCCCTTGACAATTAAAATTTTAAACCACTTGCTTTGATGAAGGTATCAAGCTTGTTCTATGTTCTTAAACATTCACTACAGTTGGCCTTACATTATAAACATATTTCTTATGTCAATCAAGGATTTTTAGTTTTTACCAAAGCATTCCCTCAATATGACTACACCTATGTAAAACAGGCAACCTGATGTAAAACCCTTCACATTTGTCTCCCGAAATATAATTTGATTTTTACATAGGCCCCAAAAATTAAAAAAATACAATCTGTGACTGATATCGAGGTAGTAATGAGAATTTCTACCAAACACGTACCTATTTAACGTTTATCGCAATTACCCTTTTCACCTGTTGCTGGATATTTTTTATTTATTCATGACTAGCTAGGAAGGCATAATAATTTTTAAGAATTAACAAAATTGATACAAGTGTTGAATATGTTTGGATTTATCTTTAAAAAAAATGTGCCTAGTAAAGGGGGTGAAAATAATCGACCGATTGCACAGATTCGCATTACCACACAGAAATGTTGAGCAGTATTTGATCTTGATTTTGTTGAACATTCATCACGGGTACGCCTATCTCTGGATTTCATGGTGGGTCTGGCTCTATTTTAGTAGAAGCAACGAAGGCAAAAATCTGGTTTATCCGCCACTAATTGCAAGAGTTTTGTATTTTATGTTCACATATTCTAAAAAATGTGCTGATTACGCACATATAAAGTCTACCACCGAAATCTGATGGGAAATTGCTTTAATTTGCATTTTAATTACGCATAATTAAAATTAAAATTATTTTTTTTATCAAAACTGATTGTCAAATTACAAAATGTTTTCACCTTAATGCACGAGGAGTTTATATTTACATCAAATGAATTTTTAAAAATTTCAAAAAAGTCATTAAATTCCGATTAAATTACATTTTAATCAAATTTACATAAGTTTAATCAAAATTTTATTCTAGGAAAATGAATCGAAAAAAATGAGTCTACTTCATTAAAACGTCTTTATTATGACCCAGTTGACAACATATATAACGATCATCAAAAGTCTACCACTTTTGATTACGTTTCAATTAATTTAATAGTGGCCTATAATTTTTTAATCGATAAATGAGCCGTATTGGTCGTTCGTGAAGTCTCATCAACATCATTATGTACCACAATAAACATGCATATATTATATGTGATATTTTCACATCGTACTCAGGTGTATATCGCTAATTGGTTTGTAATTAATTATGCTAATTAGTAATTAATTGCTAATTAATGAAGAATAATTCGAATATGGCGGAATTAAATGAAAATAATTATCAATCTTAAATATAATACAGAATCCACAAGGATTTCGAACTGTAATCGAACAAATTAATGCATTATTACAAATTAATAATTTAGAATGTATGCTGAATTGCTCATAAAATAGCTACAAATAATTGATTATTGTGATTATTGAAAATAACATAAAGGCATGGTTTAGTTGGCTTGCAGTATTCCACATATACTGAAACCAAAAGTCGCTATAATCTAGACGAATAAATTACCGCTAAGCAGGGAAAAATATGTTTGTTGGGATGTTTTGAGTTAATTCTGTGGGCTGCAGATTCTTAGAAGGGATTATGAGCTCTAAAAATATCTCTTTGAAGTTATTGGGGGTCGCACGATACCTGGTTGATTATTGTCATTCTTCTTTCGGACGTGGATGGAGAAAAGTGCAATCCGTCTGTAAATATTGTCTAGTAGTGTTTTTCCGTGCTGTACCGATGGACGATGTTGAAAACACCGGTGGTAAGTCTCTTGATTTTGTAATACATATTATGCTTTTCGATTAATTTCGTAGCATTGAGAGTGCATTCAAAGTGCGAGTGTTTCTGGTGGGTTGGTTGGTGGGAGGGCCGTGTGGGTGAGTGGGTGGGGGGGGGGGTAATTTAGATTGAAGAATAACAAAACCGAAATAAGAATTCTATTCAATAGTCATTCAGTACACTGTTCCCCTACTTCTTAGATTATTCAATTTGACCAACACACATAATCATTCTATTAGATAACAGTTGAGGATGACATCGTTCGTATCAGTCATAGTAATCCATAGTAGCCGAATCCTATTCATAGTTTCAGATTTCGTTATTATGAAATGTATTGTAATCGTGAGAGAACACAAAATCTTTTTATAAATGTGCAACCACGGTTTGTTAAGTGGTATTTGTTCGTTTCCACTTCCTTGTTTTTAGTAAATCTCGCGCCAATCGGTCACTAAACATATTCTGTTTCTCGATCCAAATGCGGCAAAGTGATAAGATAGGTCGGGCAGTCATTTGTAACCCGACCAGTCGAACTATTTTGTAGTCGCATTAACAAAAGTCCCCACCGCAAAACGGAAATTTTCAAAATACGATTGCGGGATCAGAAGTATGAAAGTAAACGAGTTCGTGTGTATCATATTTTTATATCCGATTTAATCCCTAAACCACGTCTTCTCACGTGCTACGGTGCCCCCTCTCACCAGCCCCACCTCCTCACCGCACACACAAAATGCAGTACAGTAATTCTGTAACATTGGGCGGGGCACTGAAACGATTCTGGGCAAACATTTAATATTATACCTTTTAATTTATAGACCCACGACCATGGAGCTAAACAAATGCGGATTGTGCAGCAAACAATTCAATGATGGGGACAAAACAGTTTGATTGGGCAACAAAGTTATTGATAGCATCACAATAGCAAGTGAGGCAAGAGGTGTTGTTATCAATCTGGTCTCTGGAGACAAGGTGAACAAAACATGTCGAAGAGATTTTTGTCACCCTAAAGCTATCAAATTGTTTCTTAAAAATAAAAATCAATTTGACAAGGAAAAACAAACTAAAACATCGCCTCGCACCCTGCGTTCAGAAGTTGCAAATTTAGACTAAAACCCATTGTTATTTATGCGGTGATTCGGCATCTCTTGATAAAAAACGCAAACCAACGAATGTTTTCCCAGGTAGAAGCCAATCTGTTGATGAATGTATTTTTAAATTGTGTGATGAACGTGGACTGTGGAGATAAGTGGGCAGATGAAGTAAGATCGCGATTGAATTGCGTTCATGATTTGCATGCAGCAGATGCGTTGTACCATAAAACATGTGATATTAATTTCAGAACAACAACAGACAAATAAAGAGTCAACATGATGCACGTAATATTCCAAATGCGTTATTTGTTTATTTTTTACCAAATTCAATATTTAAATTGTTTGTTTATCAAATTGGGTTTGTTTATTATTGTTTTGAAATGTTTTATGCAATATTTTTTGTTTATTATAAGCAACTGATTGAACATCGTCTACTACAAAAAACTTGAATGCACTTGGTTTACTTTGCTTGTGGACGCGAGATTCAGAACATGACATAATTATGTAATTATGTTGTAAACACGATTGTGACATAATTCTTTTTGTTCATAATGTTACCCGTATTTGCCATAAATAACATAATATTACTGACCCAATTCAAATTTAATCGCTCGTTATAGTTAGAAAGATGTAAAGAAATACAAATGTGTACCTTACTTCACAGCGTTATCTGTTATCAATCCTAATCATATCACTAATCAATAATGTATAGTACGGATATGACTCGTACTGAGTACTGACACAATACGTGTGTGGGTAAAGTGGCATAGTAGAAGTAAGTACAAATTTGATTATTAGTATTGTTGTTTGCATCACACATTACATACAATAAATGATAATATTAATATCAGTATTCAATGAAATTATAGGCCTTGAGTTTAATTTTGATGATAAGCGATTGCCAATTTCGAATGTAAATCAATATAAAAGCTATTTATGTGAAGTTCATTAATTTATTTTGTAGGATTTTCAATATTTTAATTATTTATTATTAATTAGCAATTAATTACTAATTAGCATAATTAATAACAAACTAATTAGCGATATACACCTGAGTACGATGTGAAAATATCACATATATATGCATGTTTATTATGGTTCATAATGATGTTGATGAGACTTCACAAACGACCAATACGGCCCATTTATCGATTAAAAAATTATAGGCCACAATTAAATTGATTGAAACGTAATCAAAAGTGGTAGACTTTTGATGAACGTTATATATGTTGTCAACTGGTTCATAATAAAGACGTTTTAATGAAGTAGACTCATTTTTTTCGATTCGTTTTCCTAGAACTAAATTTTGATTAAACTTATGTAAATTTGATTAAAATGTAATTTAATCGCAATTTAATGACTTTTTTGAAATTTTTAAAAATTCATTTGATGTAAATATAAATTTCTCGTGAATTAAGGTGAAAACATTTTGTAATTCGGCAATCAGTTTCGATAAAAAAAATAATTTTAATTTTAATTATGCGTAATTAAAATGCAAATTAAAGCAATTTCCCATCAGATTTCAGTGGTAGACTTTATATGTGCGTAATCAGCACATTTTTTAGAATATGTGAACACAAAAAACAAAACTCTTGCAATTTGTGGGGATCAAAACCGTTCTTTGCTTCTACTATTTGTATTTTTCTGGATGCTGTGCAACTGGATGTCCTGAACTGTCGAATGTAGAAAGGAACAAATACACTCCGAGTGACCAAACCAAAAACTGTTGCTTCCACTCAAAGTTTTTTTTTTAAATTTAATTTACACTTTCAGCCTTCCTTTCAATATAGCCAACGGCCATAGACTGAATTATTTGTTCAAATATATTAAATGCAGGCCCAGTATGGTTCAGTTAATGTATGGTAGGTACACATGCCTAATGTGATAGTATAATTTGAATTTAACATATTACTTGCAATAACAATATTGGGGGGGGGGGGGGGGGGCTTTGACTTTAGATAGGATAATGGGCCTTTGATTAGTGAGGTGGGTGTAATGTGCGGTATATAGTGTCTTGGATGGAGTAGACATTATGTTGAATGTAGGCCTAAAGTTATACCTACAACATGGAAGTGCCTGAAGTAGGCCTAGTCGTGGGCCTAGTGCAGCCCAAATGCAAGACAACAAGAAATCAATATCACCAAACTAAGTTGCATTATGAAGTGTAGTGTATCAATAATGAAAGACCTCCCTGAACGTTATTGCATCGTATCACCTCTAGGGTCTAGGCCTAGACCCAGATGGCTTGAGCCAACAGGTAGAACTTCTAGCTTTAGGCTTATAAAAGCTAGGTTAGATCTATGCCACAGCCCACAAGATGATTGGACTATACCTGATACCTGACCAAGAAAGTTATGCCCTAGACTTAACAAATCTCAAGTTAGCTCGTCAAAACCCTAGGCCTATGGCAAATGCCTGGCTGGCCTACACCTGCACTAGGCTACTAGCCCTAGGGCCCTACACCGTGACTCGGCCTAGGCCTACGCTAGGGCATCAAGGCTAGGCAAACCTTTATACCTACGGGCTTTCCTACCAAATGACTGGGATCCAACAAGAGTAGGCCTACAGACTAAAGCAAAACTCTAAAAAGAAGTGTAGGTCCTACACTAGGGCCTACAGCCCGACTCAGGCAAGAGAATGCTGGACAGAGCTATCTAGGCAAGACTGTAGGACAAACCCTAGATCAAAGCCTAGCTTAGGACCTCCGGTAAACCAACTAACAAGGATATATCTATAGATTCTAGGCCTTATATTGTACCGTAACAGGTTGGGCCAGTTCTAGGCGTACCCAAAACTAGGCCCTAGGACTTTGGCAAGCACGACCTGTGGCCGTCTCTAGGCAAGGGCCTAGGACAGAGCCTCAAAACAATGTATTTTGGGAGCCTGAATCCCGTAAAAACATTTGAGATTAATCTACTATTCAAAATGATTCACCCTGTTCACACACACGCGAGGATTTCTGGCCCTAGCGTCCACAAACAAATTTATTTCATCTTCCGAAGCAGAATTGACCGCCCAACGCCGCCATGTTTGTTGTTGTTGCAGCTGATAGATCACGTGACACTTTTTCTTATTCGTCAAATAGCGCGCGCTATTTGCTGGATGGTCCTCCTAATAAGAATCCTCCTAATAAAAACTCGCTATTCGTCCCAATAGTGCTATTTGTTGATTGAAATACCGGAAATAGCGCTATTTGCTACAAATAGCTTAATTGCTACAAATAACTTTCTTATTAGGAGATTGTAAGACCGGCCCTAAATATGTTTCCTATTCGTTTTCGATCTTTGATTGTCTCATTGTTTGGACCGAGTTTAATTTCAAATTCTGTTTTGTATTTATTTTTCTTTGTATCCCGCTCTGAATTTATTAGTTTCCATATTGTTTTGCCTTTGTTCCAAGTATTATTGATGCATTCCTTGATTCCCTTTGCTTTTGATTTTCGTATCAGAGCTTTATATTCTTTTTTGGAATTTTTATATTTGTTTACATTGTTTTCATTTGAATTTCTTTTTATTTTAGTGCCATTTTCCTCACCTTTCTTGACATATTCATAACCTCTTGTGTTATCCATTCACTATTACATTTTGTATTCCTATCTTCATTCAGGGCCTTGGCTTTCTTATAAGAAATCAGTAGTTATAGTTATATATAATTATGTCTATAAATGTGTCATAGGCAAGGTCAATTTCATCTTTCTTATATACCGTATTCCATGAAAACCCTTTTGAGGTTGTCACAAAAACGTCGTTTATTCTTTTGACTCAAGTCCCTATATTCTGACATTATTGATGTATTTGCCCTTTTACATTCTTCAGTATCCTCTAGTGGATATATGCTGATTACTTGTGCATAGTGATCCGATATTGCTGTAATTATGACCTCACTTTTGTAAAGGTTGTTATCTAGGTTTGTTAGTATACTATCTATTGCAGAAGAGGATGTTGATGTTTGTGTTATTGCGTTCTTTGTGGCAGTATTTATTGTAACGTCTAATTTAAACATATTTGCAACTTCCCTGAGGGTTTTAGATTTTTTATCATTTTTGAGAACATCAATATTGAGGTCACCACATATTATTACATTACATCTTTACCTTTCAGAAAGTCCATTTCTAGGAGTTCATGGAGTTTTTTGAAGAAAGTATCTATGTTGCCATTAGGAGATCTATATAGTACTATAACTATGACTTTTTGTATTCTAGCTATGGCAATCTCAAAGTCTTTGTCTTGTGATATTTTTAGTTTGTAAGTCTTTCTGTATTCCTCAACGTTAGAGCCTTCTTTTGAACAAATCATAACCCCCCTCCCTTTATGTTATTTCTGCAGT
This sequence comes from Isoperla grammatica, assembly GCA_945910005.1. Taxonomy (NCBI): domain Eukaryota; kingdom Metazoa; phylum Arthropoda; class Insecta; order Plecoptera; family Perlodidae; genus Isoperla; species Isoperla grammatica. The sequence continues at coordinate 72,347,551 of OX246738.1, forward strand.
AGCTGCTTATTTTTTCATAACCATCTAGTGTAAATTCTGCAACTACCGTATTACTTAATGCATGCTCTGTAATACAGAGAATGTCAGAAGATTCCTCCTTGCATACTATGTCTAATTGATCTCCCTTATTTCCCAAGAATTGTATGTTCTGGTGTAAGATTTTGAGTTTATATTTTCTGACCATAGTCCTATTAGGAGCATGATGTATTTCTGGTTTTCCTATAGCCTGTTGCTCTTCCACGGCACCTAGTATGTTGCTAACTTCATCACAAGAAGCGCTTTCCGAAAAATCAAAACTATGTTCTTCCGATTGACCTATTATGTTGTAAACTTCATCACAAGACGCCCTTTCGCACAACTCAAAACTATGTAGGCCTACATTTAAATGATTAAAATGATTCATAGCATTAATACCATCATTACTAGGCCTCATTAAATCCAGGTTCGTTAAAAGTTTCCCGAACTCCAAGCCCTTGTGGCATTTCTTATCAGTGTACCAAACCACTCTTACCCTTTATTATTGAGATGCAGTCCTTCTATCTATGTTGCCATTAGGAGTCTTTAGTAACTCTTCAACACACCCACTAGCCATTTCCAATTATCTGACAGCTTCTCAGACCATGATATATTGGCAGTAGAGATCTTGAAAAGAGACACCCATAACAAAAAGAAATGTCAAATAAAAATTCCAATAGTAGACTACTCTCAACTAGAAAAACGTTTAGCAAACTTACCAATTGATCTAGATGTGAGCCTGCCAGCTGACACAATGTATGAGCAGTTCCAAACCACTTTAAATAACTATATCCGCCGTGAATGCACTCATCTAAAAAATAAAATACCAATTGACCACACAAATTGTCAATGGATGGATGGTCGGCTGATATTGCTCATCAAACAAAGGGATAAAGCATATATTGAGAATAAGAAACATAATTTTGCCGAACCTCTAAACAGAGAGTTCAAGAAACTCAGAAACAGTGTGACTAAACAAATAAGATTAAAAGAAGCTAACTATTTCAACTCTAAACTCGATAATAACTTGAAAGATTCAAAAATAGTTTAGAGGATTTTAAATGAAATAATGTACAACAAGGACAGATCTAGATCCGACACCTCTATTACCATAGTAAAAGAAAATACAAAATTAACAGATCTATTAGATATAGCAAACGAGTTTAATAAGTACTTTGTAAACATTGGTAATGATCTTGCAAAACTCATACCCACTACCCCAAATGATACTATAACCTACACTCACTTGCCGGAGAACAATCATCAGTCTTCCTTCCTTTCACCTACTGATGAAAATGAAGTTTGTTTCATAATGAAAGGGCTTATAAATAGTGCGGCACTAGGAAAAGACGGTAGACTATACCTACAAGTATTCTTAAACGATATCGTAGCCATCTTGCCAAACCTCCATATCCTCCTAAATCAATAAATCCATGTTGTCTGGTCAAGTACCAACCAACTTAAAAGTAGCAAAGGTAATTCCGATCTTCAAGGCTGGTTGCACGACAGATATGGGCAACTACCGACCAATTTCGATCCTTCCTGTAATTTCCAAAATATTAGAAAGGGTTGTGAAAGTTAGGTTAGAGAAATATGTAAACAAAATCAAATTTTTGTATAATGGTCTGTACAGATTTCGAAACTTCACTGGTACTATATAAAACCTAGTAGTTGGACTATACACTTGTCCTTGTCAAGATCAAACGATTAAAAACCGCAATATTTCGAGCCCTAATCAGAGCTCTTCGACAGGCGAAATCAAACTGAACCAGTTTGATTTCGCCTGTCGAAGAGCTCTGATTAGGGCTCGAAATATTGCGGTTTTTAATCGTTTGATCTTGACAAGGAACAGTGTATAGTCCAACTACTAGGTTTTATATAACGTTTTTACCTGTTCTACTATGTTTCCATCTTTTAATTCACTGGTACTGAACAAGCTATTGTTGAGCTTGTTTCTAAAATACAGGGCAAGCTTGACAAAGCTGAATTTGTCAGTGGCATTTTTGTACACCTAAACAATAAGTTTTTGACACAGTGAATCATTACATACTTTGCTGTAAACTTGATAAGATAGGGGTAAGAGGTTAACCTTTAGAGTGGATAAAAAACTACCTACAAGACAGAAATAAATTTGTTTCTATTAGCAGAGTGAATGGATCAGAAGAAGGTATTAACTGTGGTGTCCCACATGGGTCAATTGGGCCTCTTCTTTTTCTAGTATACATAAATGATCTTTTTCAGTCTGGGATTGTCGGTCAACTGCAATCGTTTGCAGATGATACCAGTATATTTGATTTTGCGTCGTGTTTTCAAAATTTGACTTTGATTATGCAATCTGACCTTGATATTCTAGCTGAATGGCTAAGATTGAACAAACTCTCCCTAAATGTCCTAAAAACTAATTATATGTTATTTAGGTCCCAAAACCCGAAATACAACACCCTCAGCCTGCACCTAAATGTTAATAATGTACCAATCATACAAGTTTGCACGGTCAAGTACCTGGGCTTCATGTTGGATGATCGTTTATCATGGGTAAACCACATTGATTATGTTACGAAACAAATATCTCCTATAACAGCAATCATAAAAAGAATCTCCATAGTAAATCGCGAATCCACACTCAAAAACCCATATTACTGTTTCATTCACAGTCACTTGCTTTACCTTAAAATAGTGTGGGGCACTGCCAACAAATCAAAACTGAAACAGTTATGTGTCCTTCAGAATAGAGCTATCCGTAATACCTTCAACTATCCCTGGGAATGAATCGCATAGATATGTACAGTATTAATCATATTTTACCTCTCAAACTTATCAATATGCATCTTACTCTAACATTCATACACAACATGATACATAAATATTCCATGACAAATCTTTATTACACACTCAATAGTAATAAACATTCATATAACACCCGAACAAAGAACAACCTTTTCATTGAAAATGGACCAGTAAATTTGGTACTTCCAACATAAACCATCAGGGTTATATCCTCTACAATAAGCTTCCATCTTCAGTTAAATGCCTCAGTAGCTACGCCTTTAAAAAAGAAGTTAAGAAAAATCTGCTGTTGCATGAACTGAGAGACTGCTTTCAGTAGCCTAGTTTTCTGAGAAAAACTGATTTAAAATTTTAAGTTTTTGATTTATACATTTTCTTCTGTGTTGAACTCGTGTTTGTATGCAAATTACAATGGTTTTTTGATAAACCTTGTAATTAACTATATAAAATGTCTATAATAGTATCAATTATCTAAACATTTTAAGTTCTTACATTCTACCAGTGATTCTACGTTTTACATTAATTGACTCTTGTTTGTACGAAACATATATTCATTATTGTATACCATAGGCCTATAATTATCGCTATAAAAATAAGTTCTCATTAGATTAAGTTAGCTGTAAGTTATATATTGTATAATCTATATTCTAGTCTTCAACTCATATATGCTATAGTCGTATAAAAATAAGTACTATACAAATAAGTAGTCATTAGATTAAGTTAGCTGTAAGTATTGTATAATCTGTATTTTCATCTTTAACACAAATATGTTATAGTCGTAAGTTACATTGTTTTGTTTTATTCATCTACTACAATTTTATTAGTGTTACTTTCTTACCATTGTAAAGAGCGCAAACTCATTTTGGTAAATAAAGAGTAGTACAAAATTTGTTTAATTAAATTTCAAATTTCAACAAACTAAAATGGACATTATTCTATGAAAATCACATATTATAAACAATGCAAATACATTAACGGATATTTCAAAGCTACAAAGGAAAAAAATGAAAACTTCTCAGTATCACCTTTATTAGCTAATAGTGCAAAAATAGCAAACTAAGATGGATTTTGACGTTTAAAGAATGATTAACCCTGAAAATGGACAATTAACATGTTTATTAATTTACTTGTTCGTAATGTACTCATCACGACCTTTCATTAGAGTGGTCGCAAACAACAGTTGTGACTAAACAATTTCATAATGTCCAAAAAGACACTGGGTGATATCTCCGAACATAATGACTAACTATAGGTCCAAAATAATTTTTAAAAATAATAAAATAATATATGTAATTATAAACTTACGAAAAACTAACTAATTTCTTGCTAGATGTCTCACAAATATTATCACAAATATTATTTGTAATATTATTTTTACCAAAATCTTTGGACATCCCTGCTTAGCTGTTACACCAAAGTTGTGTCGGCTAACAAGTAAAAATCAAAATGTAATATTAAGAAGTGCACAATATCACTTTCAAACCTGAAGCACCGGCTGGAGGGGGGTAGGGGGGGTGGAGGGTTTCTATTAGCTGGCCCATGGTCTACTAGCGTAGGTTTTTAAATAAAGAATCGTAACTAACGCAAAATATTAATTATTGAGTTACTAACTTGTGTTCACCATGGTGACCATGGTGATAGCCATAGTGAAACCACTTAGAAGCCGAACAAAATATTTATCCGTGGTTCATAATACCGGGTCTAAGACTATACTAGACGCAGTACCTAACGATTGCGTTTGCATTTTTGTTTTGTTTTTGTAAATCAGTATAGTTACGGGAATAAGCTCGATATATCAGTCGGATCGTGCAATGTTAGTATTTTCTGTAGGTAACACGAACCATTGAACAACATTGCAAACACCAAACCATGGCCTAAATAGGATCAAAAATATATATTATTGTGATCAGGATGAAACTATCGCTTCGCTTGGGATATTACGGGCAATTTCTTATTAGGAACATTTTATTCAACAGAAGAATGCACATAAGTAGCATGTCTACCTTTAAATACGACACGTTAATTATGAATTTTTTTAAGTTTTTTCATAAATTTTTGGCAAAATAACAATATACCATGTAACGACTGGTGTTAATGTGCGCTGGTATGCTATGCACTACCACCACCTTAGTTACGGTGGTTACGGATTTCCACCATCTTCATTCATAACTATGCGGATGTTCCTAACACACACAATTATTCTTAGAAAATGTTTTTAATATTATTAGTAAGAACTAGGCGATGTTCTTTGAATTGGTAGTACAGAATGCGTGATGATACCTCACAGCTCCCCGCAACTCTACGCCTCAAAAAGTTGTCCGTCAAGGTCGAGCTGTAGAAGCCTATTTCGCGCCTAGAAATCCAAAGCGCAGACCCTGACCAAACCCCGACCATTGCCTCCCTCACTGCTCACGAAGCTAATATTCAAATTACACGGGAAGCGGCATGGACTCCCGGGTTGCCAACTATGTTCTTTTTTTACACTAGCTTAACTTTTAGAGTAGCTTATTAGAAATTGGTTTAGAACTGCGTACTGTCGACAATAATGTTTTCCTCTTGCCTTATTTAAAATTTACATAGTTCTGGTGTTATATTAAAACAGCTCCTAGGCTCAGCCTTAACGTTTCTTATAACAATAATCATGACGTATTGTTCTATGATATTGGCACATTTTATCAATACTCTTAGCATAACTTGTTTTGTTTAGTTAACAAGACGCGGAGGAAATACATGAAAACCACATATATGAATATTTTTATACCCCCCCACCCAGCCCAACCACTTATAAAAGGTGTTCATCTTTTTTAGTTGGAATAATATCCAAGTGCCAACGCACTACCTGCCTTGATGGACACGAGCCGCCACTGCAATAGACATCTGGTTATGTCTTGATAATCATTCCTACAACGTAAAGTTGTCACGTTGTTATTATTGCTGTCTCGGCCAGCCCTCGATCTTAATGCGGACATTATCAAAATTTTAGTAGTCCATATACTGTATCGTGTATGTTACGATATGTTTTCAAGTTTCGAATGCGCAATTTTACTGACATATTAACTATTGACAATAGAATAGCAAACTACTGTGACACAACAGAATATTAAATGAGTTGCAATAATTCATAAACGCAAGTTTATGAATGTGTAATGCGTAGCCTATGCTACGTCAGGACGGCGAATATATTGGCAAGGCTATAGGAAGTTGAAACATTCAGAGAACAATGTATGCATATTCTTGAGAAGGGAAACAACGATTATGTTATGGTAAAAAAGTCTGTTACTTCGCACTAGTTTTGTTCGCCTGGTGGAGCTGGCCTTCCTCTAGCAGCGAACACATTTATCACGACGTGGTCTGGAAGTACTTTTGTTCGCATGGTGGAGCTGGCCCTCCTCTAAGCAGCGAACACATTTATCACCACGTGGTCTGGAAGTACTTTTGTTCGCATGGTGGAGCTGGCCTTCCTCTAAGCAGCGAACACATTTATCACGACGTGGTCTGGAAGTACTTTTGTTCGCATGGTGGAGCTGGCCCTCCTCTAAGCAGCGAACACATTTATCACCACGTGGTCTGGAAGTACTTTTGTTCGCATGGTGGAGCTGGCCCTCCTCTAAGCAGCGAACACATTTATCACCACGTGGTCTGGAAGTACTTTTGTTCGCATGGTGGAGCTGGCCTTCCTCTAAGCAGCGAACACATTTATCACGACGTGGTCTGGAAGTACTTTTGTTCGCATGGTGGAGCTGGCCCTCCTCTAAGCAGCGAACACATTTATCACGACGTGGTCTGGAAGTACTTTTGTTCGCATGGTGGAGCTGGCCTTCCTCTAAGCAGCGAACACATTTATCACGACGTGGTCTGGAAGTACTTTTGTTCGCATGGTGGAGCTGGCCTTCCTCTAAGCAGCGAACACATTTATCACGACGTGGTCTGGAAGTACTTTTGTTCGCATGGTGGAGCTGGCCCTCCTCTAAGCAGCGAACACATTTATCACGACGTGGTCTGGAAGTACTTTTGTTCGCATGGTGGAGCTGGCCTTCCTCTAAGCAGCGACAACATTTATCACGACGTGGTCTGGAAGTACTTTTGTTCGCATGGTGGAGCTGGCCCTCCTCTAAGCAGCGAACACATTTATCACGACGTGGTCTGGAAGTACTTTTGCTAAAGAGTTACGTTCATTATACTCCCAACGAAAGTACATGTATTCGCATACCGATTTCATGTCATTGTCTGCTGCCCCTTTCAACCGCGACAATTGAAAGAAAATCAACAGATACCTGGCGTTCTTTCACACATTCGTAAATGCATGGTTCGGCTTACTCGAGTGCACAGGCGGTTTGGCCACACCCACCGTTACAGGTACACAACGGCAGGTTTAAAATTATCCCCAATTGACCTGTTTAGATAAGATCGTTGTCACCTTGAACTCGGCTGTGTCGTAAGCATCAGAATACTTTCGTTGGGACAGCTATTTTTAATATAAGTCGCTTCAACTAACATAACTACTAATACTAACATAAGGTTTTAAGACGTTGTTTTAAAAACAACAATGAAAACAACGTCTTAAAACTAAAACTTTGTGTGAACGCCAGTACGTGTTTCCTATGATCCAACTTTACGACTACGCGTTAAACCTTAAATCGTATGTCTTAAAAATCTGTGTGGACTAGACCTAAAGTGATTGTAATTAAGATGCGCCGAGGTTAACACACAATAGCGCAAGGCCGTGGGAAAGTTGGAGAGGCCTGCATTCCACCCGGAAGCACACTATATTCACTGTTGCCAAATGATACGAATAAATGAACACCAATAACACACTACTACTACTCCATTTCAACCTACACAGTTGTAAAATCAAACCGCAAAAGAAGTTGTTGGTGTTATTAGAGACCATACATGTGAATCATGCCTTTCGTCCGCAAAGTACTCGCCATCCCTTGTAGTACAGGCAGCTCCAAGCCATATTGGTCTCCAACGACAGCGCAAAAAATACCTTACTACCCCCACTGTATCAACAATTAAACACAATTATTAGTTTTAGTTATTAACTTTAGCGATCCTCAAATTCGGTACGTGATGTTAACTTTGATTTTAGGTTATTTATTTCGAAGACAAAATAATCGGAGGTCACTTGATTTTGGAAGCTAAGCATTGTTGTAACCGTCGCCGATAAAATTGAATATTTATTTTTAGGAAATGGATTCTTCAGGTTAATAACTTGGAAGTCAAAACGCAGTTTTTAAGTATAAGTAAGTATAGTATTATTCACTCGAAACACAAATACAATAAGTGTAAGAATAATACAGGGTGATAGACAGAACGAAATTGTACCAGAGACAACTCTCTCTGAGAACGGTCCCTCCAGTAAGAGCCTCGCACCTACCTTGCACGGCCCTTTTGGTAAGATGGACTTACGCCCCAAGTGCACCGTAACCTCCAATGCTAGACTCTCATTGGTCAAGTTACTCTTAATACAGCGCTCTCATTGGCGGCTTTATTTCAAGGTACCAAACAATCCCTAGTTTTAATACACTAAACAAAACAAAAACACGTACATATGACCATGCTAGCTAGACAATGGAAAAATCAGAGGATACATAAAGTGTTTTAACTTTTAGATTCTAAATTACACAAAAAATAAAGGGTTATGTTCGCCTGCTATCACGTTACGTCTTGCTCGCACATCCTCCTTCCTGATGCCAAACATTGATAGAATCCATAAAACCCAACACCGCTTGTTAGAAAGAACACACAAAAAACTAAAGTCACCCATACATTGATGGTGCTAAATGAAATAAATGAAAAAATGACAATAAACACTACAAGGGGTCCTTATAACACCCCCCACCTAAAAGTAAAGTCATCCTAACTTTATTAACTCGCATTAACTCATTGTCGAACACTGGTCCTTCCTGATATGCGTTCAAACCGGGGTCTTTCAGGAGATATGTCAATGGCTGGTTCTTCAATTGCAGTTAAACTCGCGCGGTGGCTATAATATGTTGTAGCGGGAAACAAGTACGTGGGGATAAACTGGGATGAAAGTATGACTAACAGATGTATATAAATACAGACTATAGTTTATTGTCACGAAAGCTTAGTTAAATACACGTGCCACGCTATAACACGTAACCAAGACGGGCCTCACTCGACTCGTCTTCAATCTACCCTGACCGTCTAAGCTCTGACGAGCGGGCAAGCCGCCCCTGCTTATATAGGTAGGGGAGGGGATAGGCCAACGGGTAGGCTCCTCCTACCTCCCACCTAACCACATAGCAATGCAATGCAAGTCATTGCAATACTCCCCCCCCTGAAAAAAGTGAAATCATAAACTTAAAATAAAAAAAATAAAAAAGAATTAAAAGTTACACATCTAGACACTGAAAATAATGGAAAGAACTACACAGATTACAAATCAAACAAGACATGAGCTACACATGCCACATAAGCTACACATAAGGTGCATAAGAAAATAAGTTACACATAACACATGGTATGCACTCAACACAATAACATCATAAAACCAATACACAAAAAACCAGATGCACAAGATAGTTCACCGTAAATGTCCAGCGTCTTGCGTCGTGTCTTATATAAAACAAGCCGTCGTATGATAAAACAAATACAATACAAATAAATTAAAAAATGAAGTATAAGATTAAATGAAAGCGTGCACGAAAGCACTCCATAACCGTTGGAAATTCACAGAAGCTATATGAACGAACACACGCAAAAAAAAAACATTAAATAATCCCTGGTAGATTACGTTAAATAAAAATAAACACACGTTAATATACAAAACGATTAGCGAAGGTCACACGTCATCGCGACCGTCTTCACCCCAGATGTTGGGCAACACGAAGTCCAAGGGGTCCAGGTCGATGTTGAGGTACTCATCAGTCATCCTCGGCGTAGACGTCGTCGGCAGGGCGCTGGTCTGTGGGGCCATCTGATGTTGCTCCCGGCGGTTCCTTGGGGGGAGGCGGACTCAGGTCTCGCCCGGGCGTCCTCGGTACTGTCCTCCCTGGGGTGGGAGGTCGGTCCAGGGGGTCGTCGTCGGTCCACTCGGATGTCCTCGTTTCGGGCTCCAAACCTTGCCGGAGAGATGGTTGTGGTTGTGATTGGCAGTGGTCGTTGACGGTAATGGCTGGCATGGCTCGCCACTTTCTCGCTCGGGCCCGGCGTCGACTCCAGTTTCGGTGCACTGCGCCCGCTTGCGATCGGCCCTCCCGCCAGATCGACGAAACCGGGGACACGGTTACCGGTGCGAGGTTTCATTCAGGTGTTGCCATGGTGGGACCAACGAAGGTGACTGATGGGGTAGCTACCAACTTTCTCGGTCTGAGATTATAAGGGTTGGTTGGGGGAGATGAGTCATCATTCTCGGAGTCCACCGTGTGTGTGTTGGGAATGATGTCCTTCCCGGAAGGTGGCAAGGCCCACGGGGGTGGGGGTGTAAAAGCTTTTAGTTGGTCAACATTGTACCGTCCGACTGTTTTCCCCGAACTCGGGTCCACAAGCATGTACACATTGTTCCCGACTTTACTTGCAACTTTCCACGGCCCATCTCGCTTCTTAGCTAACGAGCTGGTGATTCCCTTGCTGGCGTCGCTCAGAACATGGGTATTACGCCACACTAACTGTCCCGGATCATAGTGTACCGGGGTTTGATGGCAATCGTAGACTTTGCGCTGTCTCTCGTGCGCCTATGCCGCATTCTCATTAGCTAGTTTGACAGCCACTCTTAACCTCTCCGCTAAGAGTTCTGCCGACTGATGGAAATCGTGACCCACAGATGGCTGCGAGTCCCGAGGGATGTCCGTAGGGAACCTAAGTTCCCTACCAAAGATAAGGAAAGCCGGAGAGTACTTCGTGGAGTCGTGGACCGAAGTTCGTAATGCGAACGCTATTTCAGGAAGGAACTTATCCCACGTCTTATACATTGCTTGAGAGACTTGTTGGTGCGTTCGGCCGGGTTACCTTGTGGCCTGTAGGGGACTATGTACCTGGCTCTAATGCCTAATTTTGAGCAGACATCAGTCCATAGTTTACTCGCGAACTGGGAGCCATTGTCTGAACGGATGGCCGTAGGAAAACCAAATCTACAACAATAATCTACCATACAGCGCACAGCCGTCTGCGCCGTCGCTCTCCGTAATGGATAAAGTTCCACGAACTTCGTGAAATCATCCACAATCACGAACATGTACTTATGTCTCTCTGTGGATGGTGTGTACGGGCCGATGAAGTCGACTGAAACGTGTGTACCAGCCGTGCGCGCTATCTTGCTGTCCATCAGGCCAGCGGGTCTCGAGTTCGACGGCTTTGTTTGCTGACATACGGAGCAACCCCTTACGAACTGTGCGACATTATTCCGCATTCCGAGCCAGGTGTAGCGGTCTTGTAAACGAGCGAGGGTTTTTGTTATTCCCAGGTGTCCGCTCAGTGCATTCATGTGAAACAATTTCAAAACGTGTTTTCTTACACCAAGTGGGACTATTATTTTAAATGACATCGATGCTCCAGAGACGCTTCGTCGTCCTGATCAGAGGGAAGGTATCGCACTAATAGCCCGTCCTTCTCGACTATCAGCGCCTTATCTTTGCGATTACCCTCTTCAACTGCATTTATTATAGGAAGCAAAGCTTCATCTTTACGTTGAGCCTCAATCCACATGTGTCGGTCACTTAAATCTGGGTCTGACAACGTGACAGTAGCGACCTCACGCAATGAAAATGGGTCTACTGGACCTGCCGGAAATCTGTTATCGAACACTAATTGTTTAATGTAAGCAGGATCGTCGATTGGCAGCAACTCATCGACTAACCTTGGTGTATACGCTTCAATTGAATCCGCCGGAATTTCTGTCCTTGATAGTGCGTCAGCCACAAGGTTAGTTGTCCCCCTTCGATACGTTATCTCGCAATCTAGCCCCATGATGCGCATGGACCACCTCTTTACGCGGCCTGACTGATCTTCCAAACCAAACAATTGTTTCAGCGCCGAGTGGTCAGTTTCAACGATGAAGTGTGACATCTCGATGTAGGGCATAAAACGACGTATACAGTCTACAACACTCAGCGCCTCGAGTTCTGTAATACTGTAGTTTTTCTCTACCGGGGTTAACGTTCTACTCGCGAATGCTATAGGCCGTGTGAAATTATCTTCACCTTGTTGTAACAGAACACCCCCAATAGCAACGGTGGATGCATCACATTGAATGCGGAATTCACGGTTCATGTCTGGTAATGCTAAACAGGTGTCCGATGTGAGATGTTGTCGTAATTCGTCAAACGCCTTCACTTGCTCGTGGGCCCAAGTCCATTCAACATCCTTCCTTAGTAGGGTAGTGAGGGGAAGCGCGATTGTCGAGAACATAGGAATAAAATCTCTATAGTAGCCGACCATCCCTAAGAACCGTTGAATGTCTTTGATCGTCTTTGGTGTTGGATAGTTAAAGATTGCATCTATTTTGGATGGGTCGGGTGAGACTGACCCTGGTGTTATGATATGACCCAAGAAGGCTAGCCGTGGTCTCCCAATTTGAACTTTTGTCGGGTTTATGGTGAGCCCCGCTTTGCTCAGTCGATCAATGATATCGGCTAAATGTGTCACGTGGTCCTCCCATGTCTCACTATAGACAATCACATCATCCAGAAACGTCATAGCATATTTGTATGTAGCTCCCTCAAGGACAGAGTCCATGGGCCGTTGAAAAGTGAAATCACTCCCCCTTAATCCGAACGGGACTCTCTTATATCGGAATACACCGCGGTGTGTGAGGAAAGCTGTTTTTGCGCGATGTTCCTTCGCAACGCCAATCTGATGGTAACCCTGAGACAAGTCCAAAGTTGTCATTATTTTAGCTTTACCTAATTGAGCTAATACCCAATCTGTTCTAGGCATAACATGGGGATCAAGCTTTGTCAATTTGTTCACACCGCGATAGTCGATAGCAAGCCGATACCCCCCATTACTCTTGGGTACTAAAACGGGTGCGCTCAACCAACTGCTTGTACATGGTTCAATGACGTCATCTTGTAGTAAGTCTTCAATGCATGAGTCTAGTACATTTCTCTTCTTCTCATTCATCGGACGTGGAGCACACCGGATGGGCTTGGCATCCCCCGTGTCAATCTCATGAGTAATCAAGTCTGAGAACCCAGGTCTCAGGTTAAAAACACTTGCCCTACTCTCGAGGGTTGTCACCAGCTGTTTCTTAATACCCTGAGGGCACGTTACAGTCGCGCACAACAATTCGACCAATTTTTTGCCTGCGATGTTTGTCTCGCTCTCGAGATGGCAACTTGACTCACCGCTCACTTTGTGGAACGCAACAACAGCCTGAGGCGCCGTGCCGATCGTCCACCCCCTTTCAGATATATGAATGGACATATTTGTCTGTTCAAGGAAATCTCTGCCTAAGATAACCGGCTTACACAGCCCGGGGAGAATGTACAACCATTGTTTCTTCTCCCCCCCTTTCCACGAAATGTTGACTAACACTCTTCCAGTGCAACGAGCTGTCCCCGTGGCGAGTTGGATGTCCGACGCATCCTCGTGCACTCTACACCCCGCCCGCTGTATCTGTTCGATGACGTCACTTCCCACCAAGCTGATCGACGACCCGGTATCCAGCAGGGCCAGGAAAGTCTCCCCAAATAACGTCACCGCAATGAACGGGCTGTTCTTTGTGCCACTACCCTGCCCCCGAACAACCACGGACTCGGGCAGAGTAATGTCACCTTTATTTGCATTTGTCGTTCGACCACTAGTGGATGAAGCAATATTATGAGGTATGTTGGAGGAAAAAGTTGTGAAGGAACGGTAAGAGTTCTCCTCGGAGTTCGGCGCATGCCTGGAGGCTGCGCACGCGTCCTCCGAATGAGAACATGTGTGTGTGATTGAGTCCCCGCCAAGGGCCGACGCATACCCGGAGGCTGCGCACGCGTCCCTTGACCGAGAACTCGTATGAGTACTTGAGTTCCCGCCAAGGGCCGACGCATACCCGGAGGCTGCGCACGCGTCCCTCGACCGAGAACTCGTGTGTGTGCTTGAGTTCCCGCCAAGGGCCGACGCATACCCGGAGGCTGCGCACGCGTCCCTTGACTGAGAACTCGTGTGCATGCTTGAGTTCCCGCCAAGGGCCGACGCATACCCGGAGGCTGCGCACGCTCCCTTGACTGAGAACTCGTGTGAGTGCTTGAGTTCCCGCCAAGGGCCGACGCATACCCGGAGGCTGCGCACGCGTCCCTTGACCGAGAACTCGTGTATGTGCTTGAGTTCCCGCCAAGGGCCGACGCATACCCGGAGGCTGCGCACGCGTCCCTTGACCGAGAGCTCGTGTGAGTGCTTGAGGTCCCGCCAAGGGCCGACGCATACCCGGAGGCTGCGCACGCGTCCCTTGATCGAGAACTCGTGTGAGTGCTCGAGTTCCCGCCAAGGGCCGACGCATACCCGGAGGCTGCGCACGCGTCCCTTGACCGAGAACTCGTGTGAGTGCTTGAGCTCCCGCCAAGGGCCGACGCATACCCGGAGGCTGCGCACGCGTCCCCTGACCGAGAGCTCGTGTGAGTGCTTGAGTTCCCGCCAAGGGCCGACGCAAACCCGGAGGCTGCGCACGCGTCCCTTGATCGAGAACTCGTTTTAGTGCTTGAGCTCCCGCCAAGGGCCGACGCATACCCGGAGGCTGCGCACGCGTCCCTTGACCGAGAGCTCGTGTGAGTACTTGAGTTCCCGCCAAGGGCCGACGCATACCCGGAGGCTGCGCACGCGTCCCTTGACCGAGAACTCATGTGTGTAATTGAGTTGGAGGGATTTGATCGAGTTGTTGGGTAAGAGAGTGGGGAAAGAATTTGCTCACCGTTTTCGCAACTACCAATCACAAACTGAGTCGCCGGGTGTGTGGTAGCTGCGCCTACGAGTTTTTGGTTCGGTCTCCCTTGTTGACTGTTTCTGTTTGCGGTCGGGGCAGTTTCTAGAAAAGTGAAATCTGCTCCCGCAATTCCAACAATCCCGTCGGTTGGTGTTGTTAGGGGTTGGTGAGTGGTTGTCTGCCGATGGTGCATTTTGATAACACTGCACTTGAGCTGGGGCCCACGCAGGTACATGACTGAACATGAATGGGTCCAGCGCCGCGAAGCCTAATGATCGGAAGTCCCGAGATAAGCCATCAACTGGTTTGTTGCCTGGTTGGTCGGCGCTAACAAGGCACGTCTCAGCCTGTATCGTCCGCTCTCTCCCGCCCCAAGCCAAAGCGGGTTCTACTGAATATTCGACGGGTGGGGTTGGTCTATACAATCTATCTCGAAGTATCTCTGACTGTAATTTGGGGCCTGCTGATGCAAGTTCTTTTAAAGTATTGAATTTATTTCGGTTTATTAATCTGCGGAATTCCGGGTGCATTTGTTGGTATACGCGATTAAAGGCCCACTAAACCCTCACATTTCGTTTAAAACGTGTAATTGTAAGCCTAATCTGTAACGGTTAGTGCATGTGTCAAGTTGCCTAAAGTCAAATTATATTTAAGAAGCGTAGGGATGGAATGAGACCGTCTTCGGTTGTGGGTATTGTGAGCGCGTCAAGCGTGTCATCTGGTAATGGGTCCGAGCTGGCACAACTCGTCCTGTAAGGCAACTAACAAACATTGACCCGAGTCCATGGAATCTTCTATGCATGCAACATGCGGAAACACTGAATTGATGTATCATTATTTTTAAAGTGAGTTTGACATAATGTTTCGAAGGTAATTATAAACGGCTATGTACATTGTCGGTATATGTATAACCTGCACTCCAACAGCATCTGCATGAGCCATAATGGACGGGAAAAACAAATCGTAACCAATAACCAGAAGCTAAACATTCGGGCTACCAGATCAGATTTTTGGTTTTAGGTGTGTGGGGGCTGGGGGGGGGGGGGGGGGGTTGTGCAATAGGTGCCAATGGTTCCTTCCATGCACTAACTACACCCGACAAAATGTTTGTCATATTATAATTAGCATAAGACATTCTGCGTTCACCTGTTTCACTGTCGACCAGCCAATGTTTGTTAGTCGCACTGTAAGACGGTTTGAACCGAGCCGAAGCCTATTACTCGATGACACGCTTGACGCGCTCACAATACCCACAACCGAAGACGGTCTCATTCCATCCCTACGCTTCTTAAATATAATTTGACTGTAGTGTAACCCAGAACTTGAAATCCAAGAAAAAATGTTTCGCCCCAGGCGTTGTGACGTCTGCAAAACCCCACGCTGCTCGCTGCATATGGAGCATCTTCTGTGTTTCGACGCCCGCGCAAATATATCTCGTCGTCCAGATCCATCTAATTCACTTGAGCACAAATTAAACATACCACTGAATTCGTCTTACTTCGGTCTACACGATGAATGTTTAAACAACCTTCTACCATCTATGCAACTTATTCTATAAAATGTTAAACATGAAGCAATTACCACATAATTTAGATGGAAACACAACCAATTTCAAGCTTGTGTAATGAAGAGGTAGCTTTAAAAATCAGAATTCCAACCAGCCTATCATGTTAACTGATATGTTAAGATATTATAAGCAGAAAACCAGCAAGAAATTGATGAAAATGTAGCCGATTATCGTATGTATATAATAATGCGTGTTGTCCGTTCACTGCCGCGGAGTACAACTCCGTGAGCGCGGGCAAAGCTGCATGGCCTGTCAAGCTTTTAATAGCTTGGCTGAAAACATCGACGCATTTGTACATTGTAAACATAAAATGTTTCAATTATAAACTTATTAGTTGTATGTCTCAATCTATTGCTATCGATACTTTAATAAAAAAAAGCACATATATAATAACTTAGAATAACTGAACAAACTATATTTTGAATTTAAAATACAATATAATACTACAGTTATAAGAAGAAACCAAACAGCTTGAACCTGATATTATTAATATTAGTATTGCGGTTATCACGATTTTTAATTTTAGTTTCCGGCAATTTTTAGTTACAGAATTTCCATTGATGCCAATAATAAAATAAAGTCGATATATTTATAATAATATAATATAATAATAATAAAAGTAATAATTCCACCAATAATAACAATAATAATAATAATGATGATGATGCAAACACAAATAATATGAAAATCACGCACACGCACACAACCAACCCATGACACACACGACTTAATTGTAGTTTTGACGTGTTTTTTAGGCCTATGTAATATATTTGAATCAATTATTATTATTATTTCCAGGTCTGACTGGTAGAAATCCCACGTAGTTTCCTGATTCCTCGGGAAATTGGTTGAGTTTGAGAGCACTCATTGAGATACGACACACTGACTCCACAATACATATACAACGCAAAAGAAATCAATACAATGTTTTTATAGTCGATAGTAAAGACTAGTTGTTTGACTGATCTTGATCTACGCCACTCACTGGATATATTCGCGGACGTATCAGGCAATAGGCCGCAACACGCGTTGTTATATACACACGATAATCGGCTAAATTTCCATCAAATTCTTGCTGGTTTTCTGTTTGTAATATCTTAACATATCAGTTAACATGATAGGCTGGTTGGAATTCTGATTTTTAAAGCTAGCTCCTCATTAAACAAGCTTGAAATTGGTTGTGTTTCCATCTAAATTGTGTAGTTATTGCTTCATGTTTAACATAATATAGAATAAGTTGCATAAACGGTAGAAGGTTGTTCAAGCATTCATCGTGTAGGTAGACCGAGGTAAGACGAATTCAGTGGTATGTTTGATTTGTGCTCAAGTGAATAAGATGGATCTGGACGACGAGATATATTTGCGCGGGCGTCGAAACACAGAAGATGCTCCATATGCAGCGAGCAGCGTGGGGTTTTGTAGACGTCACAACGCCTGGGGCGAAACACTTTTTCTTGGATTTCAAGAGCTTGGATACACTAGGCAACTTGACACATGCACTAACCGTTACAAATTTGGCTTACAATTACACATTTTAAACGAAATGTGAGGGTTTAGTGGGCCTTTAAGTTTCTCTTTTTCGCTGTTGTTTTCGCCTAATCGGTCGTAATATCCTGCAATCGCTTGCACAAACGCGGACAACGGTTCGTCGGGGTGCTGGGTTCGACTATCTAGCTCCCGCCGCAGCAACGTAGTGTAATCGGTCGCCCCGAATTCTTGTTGTAAAGCTTTTTCAAACGCGTCCCACTCCTCGAACCCTCCACTGAAGTTCCACCAACGTAGGGCGTGTTTAGACAAGGCAACCGGAATAACTTTGCGCAATAGTTGATCGTTTGTCAACCCTTGACACGCTCCGAAACGCCTGATCTATCCGATGAACTCGTTCGGTGTTTTGAGATCCGAGTGCCCTTCGAAGCTCGGTAAAGGTAATCTATAGCGGTCCATGATTTTTGTTCTCCTATTTTAGATTTAGATTGCGAAAGTCTCTCTGTGATGAGTTCTTCTACTCTCTCCTTGTTTGCTGCGGCCTGTACATCTACGCCCAGCAGCTCACGCAATAATTTAGTCGATACGTTAGTTTCTGCCATATCTGTTTTTGAATTGGTATTATGTTTAACGCGTCCCCTCCGTTGCATCCGCTACTGTCCCACCAACGGAATCCCGGACGAGCCCCCAATTTGTAGCGGGAAACAAGTACGTGGGGATAAACTGGAATGAAAGTATGACTAACAGATGTATATAAATACAGACTATAGTTTATTGTCACGAAAGCTTAGTTAAATACACGTGCCACGCTATAACACGTAACCAAGACGGGCCTCACTTGGCTCGTCTTCAATCTACCCTGACCGTCTAAGCTCTGACGAGCGGGCAAGCCGCCCCTGCTTATATAGGTAGGGGATAGGCCAACGGGTAGACTCCTCCTACCTCCCACCTAACCACAGCAATGCAATGCAAGTCATTGCAATGTAACCAGTAAATCTTCATTGGAAGCCCGCACCTTTCTGTTGTCAATGCATATACTTAGATTCCGACATGTGCCCTTAACACAGCATCCCTTCAGACCTCCGTTGCAACACTTACAAATACAATACCAAAGCTAATGTTACAATTGTAATAAAAACATACGTTACAAAAGAATAATGCCCAAATTTATCTCTTAAAATTGTTTTTATGTTGGCCTGATCAATCATCCTATTGGTATCACTAAGTTTATGGCTTGCAACATTTAATTCTTTGAAATGATTCATAATTGGTCTGAAAATAGTGTTTAATTTTAATGAACTTATATTTATCATTAAGCTCTTCACAACAATCAAGGTTGATATCGAATGGTAGTACAATCAATCAATATTTCACTTGAGTAAATATTCTTAGTAATTAACATAGCAGAATTGCTGTAAGCCTTACAGTCGCTATCAATACTAAAACTTCCGATTCCCTCAAGAACAACATCTACCGGTTTCAAATGCGTATTATTGGCTTTACATGTTATAGTCAAACTCTCAGCATTGGGTAATGTAAATAACCAGCTGTTTGAAGATTGCAATTGCATCCATAGCGGTCTCTCTAAACTTATAATTCTCTTGTCACAATCCAAAGGAATAGACTTGTCTACTGATACATTTTAATCTCACATATTTCGTGAGCATGCGTCCAATAAAGTGGGTGATTTTGTTGACAAATATAGTGAGCTCAATCTCTTTACACTCTTTCAGTTCCATTTTGGTCATTGATGTGTTATGTTGCTTAATCTTATCTATAGCAAAATAATTTGTTCCTTGTTGAATAAACAAATATTTATTACCTTCCAGCTGTACTGGAAATGGTATTAATTTGAATAAAGTAAAATCTCCGGGACGAGTCAAAGGAATTAACATAAAACTACAAGTGTATATTATCTTTCATAAACACCGTCACTTCCACGGTTTGTTACAACAAATGTGCATTTTCTTCACTCAATGGAATTGGAAAGGTCAACGTTTGGGGAACATATGGTAAAATCTTTCGTAACTCTTGGATAATTCTCTCCGGGGTCATGATGTAAGGATGAACATTACCTCTTTGAGCTATAATTATAGCAGTAATCAGGTGATCCAATTCTTCCTGATATTGTTGTATAATCAGAGATATGAGCGCTAGATGCTCTTCCACATCCGTTTCAAGACGAAAAAAATCAAGAGTGTGAGTAATTAACAGATCCGACTCATTTATGTGTTTAAGAATTTTACCCAAACTTTCTTTCATCAATTTCTCGTTATAGTCCATATTCCCTATTGAACTATTCAAAGCATGAATGGTTGACTGAAAAATACTTGTTTGTTGCTTTACCAGATTAGATAATACCTCCTCATTGCTACTAACTTCCTTAATCTTATCATTATAATAATTAGCATCGGCGTCATCCAAAACACCGAATAAAAACTTTGCTCTTTCACCAATGAAATAAATCAATCCTCTTTTAGGTCTAGAATAATGTTTTGTACCCAACAATTGCCAGGGTAACCTTATCAGACTTTATTTTATTAAGAGTTTGCCCGATTGTTGAAGCAAATGTATAACATGACGTCCACCGATAATCGAAAACAATTGGATTGTTACACAATTTAAGGAGGATACCGTTATAGAGTTCCAATTGTACATATTTTTGATCGAAATGAGCCACATCCACATTGGTAAGTAGACTCCATTGGTCGTTGTAAAAATTTACGTGTCTAAGGTTTTCGTAATGAATGCTAGGACTGTGTGAATACTTGGTAATCTTGCAAGGTAGAATCTCTTCTCCAGAAGTACTTACAAGTAGGATTGATGACCAGAACAAGACCACAAACAGTGGTACCCTGCAACAAGGGAAACCCTGATACTTTATCTTTACTTTTACTTTACTTAACTTATAAAATGTTTCATACGATCGCAATGAACCGTAACTAATCGTTTTCCTTGTTTAATTGTGTAATTAACTGGACTTAATTTATTCACAATCTCAAATGGTCATATATAGGGTGGACAAAGTTTCCTCGACCTGCCTCTCTTAACAGTTTGGTCTAATAACAAAATCTTGTCTCTGATTTCGTAATTAGTTAATTTACTGTCCTTATCATAATATTCTTTCGATTTCGCCTTCTTCGCTATCAAATTATCTCTCGCAACTAACTGAGATGACTGCAGTCGCTTTTTAAGTTCTTGTGCATAATCGTCGTAGCAATGGCGGCTGGTGGGGGGAGGCAAGGGAGGCCGGGCCTCCTCAAACATTTCCGGAGGGAGGAGGATTAATCTTGTCTGTAATCTTGTTTAAAATGGTTCATCTTACATTATACATTTTTATCGCAAAAGTTTTCAAACAAAAACTGCTCAACGTTTCAAAATTTCGCGCCTCTTCAGAATGTGGCTGCTAGCCACGTTGAACCAGTAGAAACGCGAGAAACTTTGTACCTGAGCGGTGTGCGGGGGAATGCGGCAGGCATACTCCCGCCCTCCCCGCCTAAGTTGCTGCTTGTGTAATAAGATGCCAGAGGAGGCCGGCCGCTTCGTTTATTTTCGTATTTTTCACGAAAGTAACCGAGTCGCCCGCTGTCCATAATATATCATACTCAGCAGTTTGTAGTTTGCAGGGGATTGTCGTTTGTTTTGCTGCTGTTCTTCCTGTGTTGTTGCTTGATTCAATCAAGGATATAAATATTGTTACCAAGATACGTAACTCACTGCTATCTGGACGTACCAAAACTGATTCTCTTTTGAGATTTCAACAATGGATTATTCTCGGAACGTCGCCATATTGTATATCTAGAAATTATTATTTTCAATGCTGAAATGACTACTTTATGTCCAATGGGTATACAGAAACTCGCGTACTTTCTTTTTATACCATCAATATCAATGACATACGCCAGGCGATGTATAACACATTGACAAACACACATGTTAAAATGTAAACAAACAGGCAATCATACAATATGGCGGGCATCGAGGAACGAGCATAGGTCCTTGGACCTCCATTCAGTTACATATCTTGGTAACAACATTTATATCTATGATTCAATGAAGTCAAACATAGTTGACGTTTCGAGGAAAGAGTAGATAAAGACTTAAAACAAGACGGAAGACTGAAACTAGCTTTGCCATTACTGCAAAGGGATGATAATAATAATAATAATAATAATGATGGAGATGAACAGTGCGAGATTTGTTGTTATGTTATGGAGATTGTTATGGTTGACGGCAAGTGTCGTCAACTTAAATCCGGCAACTTAAATCCACATCCACAAACACATTGTAACACCTAAAACAACGTAGAAAAATGCAGTTTAAAAAAAATCGCCCTGCGGGGAAAACTGGGGACTGGGGAGCGAGCCCCCCAGACCCCCCTGGACTGCCACTAATTTCCATTGCTTCCATATTCGATCTTTCTTGGATTGTCCTGGCCTCCCTATTATTTTATGCCACGAGCCGCCACTGCGTCGTAGGTATATTGGGGTTCAGGATGTTTTTTAATAGAACTAGGTAATTAAGCTTTCACTACATACAGTAATTCAAAAGGTGTCTAGCCTGTAATAGTATGGGGCGTAGTGTTGTATGTGAACATCGCATCTGGCAACCACTCGTCCCACCATCTTTGATCGTTATCGACAAAATGCCTTAGATATTAAAAATAATAATAATAATAATAATAATAATAATAATACTAATAATAATAATAATAATAATAATAATAATAATAATAATAATAATAATAATTCTTTATTTAGCCAAATGCTAATGTAATACATAATGTACATATACAACTCATATGGTAAATTTGTTTTTAACAAATTCTGTCATATTCTTTACACTTGCTTGCTGAACGTTAATATCATTAAGATATTTTACAAATTCATTATAGAGCTTAAAACCATTAAAAGTCAACGGTTTTTGCGTAGCAGTTTTACAAACCTTTTTAACATTAATATTTTTGGAAAAACGGGTGTCATGAAAATGAATTTCTGTATTAAACTTTAACAATTCCTTTAAATATGGTGGACCAATATTATTTAAAATATTGTTAATCATTTTTAAAACCTTAAAAGCATATTTTTGTAACACTTAAAATATTAAGAACTCGTAACATATCATTAATATTGGTACGTTTATGCTTAGTACAGCTCTCATATCTTTATTTTGAGCACGTTGAAGGATTTGCATATCTTTGTCATCAATATGAAATAAAATGGACCCACAATACTCAAATTCGGGCATTTCGATTGCATTATATAAAAGTCTTCTAGTCCAAAGTGAGAGGAATCCTCCAACGCGATACAATAATCCCACTCTTTTATTTATCTTATTTGTCATTGCCATCACGTGGTTACTAAAATGTAAATGTTCATTAATCAAAAAACCTAAATATTTTATTTCTTTAACAACCTTAATGTCTTTGCCATTAATACTGAAGGAGAACTCACTTTCACTCAACAATTTATCTTTTCTTTCAGGTGATGACGTTACTAATAAACTTTTCGTCTTTGTATCATTCAATTTAAGCTTATTATTCTGCAAGTGTTCTATGTGAGCGTTCAAGAGCTCCATTTGATTGAGGCCTATAGCCTGATGGATTTATCTTTTTAATTTGTAATAGTGTACACGTGTTTTTGAATAGATCACTCAAAAGTTTAGAACCTTGGTCTGACAGTACTCTCGTGGGTATGCCATGTTTGCATATTATTTTGGTTACGAATTCTTTAGCAATTACTTCAGCGTCCTGAGTAGGAAAAGGAATCGCTTCAGAAAATGTTGTTATATGATCCTGGAAAGTCAATAATATATATTTATTACCATTGATCGATTCTGTCAGCGGTCCAACTACGTGAAGAGAAATCTTCTCCCAGGCACGAGAAGGTGTGTCTGTGATCTCCATCGGATTCTAGTTTTAGTAACTTATTACGTTGGCATGTCACACACTTTGCAATGTATTCCTTAATATCACCTTTCATTCCTGCCCAATAATACTTTTGCCTGATTCAATAGGCCTAGCGATAATCTACGTCATAGCTGTTTGTGGTTCACCAGAGAACCGCTAGATCGCTCCACTAGCGCTCGCGTTGTCAGACGAGTGGGCGTGGGGTGGGGGTACAAACATTCGACAGTTCTCCCTTGCTAGTGAGTGTTGTTTTGGTTTGTTTGGGATGTTTTGCTCTTTTTATCGCGGTTAATACATTGCCAATCTTCAAGATGCCTACAAAACATTGTAGTTACGGCGTTTGTAACTCAGACTCAAGATATAAACACAAGGCATATATGAAAAACGTGTATTTCATTCCGTTTCCAAAGCCCACTAATCTGCATGAAGAAGTGTGCGACATGTGTTAAAGCTTGTTCCCGCGTTGGTTTTATCGTGGATAATATTAAAAGGAAATCATCATTCATTTGAGGGTAGTATTAGTGACAGGGAAATTGTTATACAATCTGGTTTGTTAGGTAAACTAGAGAGAGGGGATGTAATATTAGATGATAGAAGTTTCACCATTCAAGACCTCCTTGACCCCATTGGATGCTCTGTAAATTTCCCCCCATTTCTCAGAAAGCGCAATCGTTTATCTCAAGAAGAGGTGAATACTACAAAAAAGATTGCATCGACTCGTATTCATGTGGAGAGGGCCATTGGCCGGATAAAGGAGTTTCGTTTACTACAAAAAGTAATTCCCTTGAACCTACTCCCAGTACTGTCACAAATGATCTTTGCGGCCGGTTGCTTAGACAACTTTGACGAGCTACTCGTTATATAAGATGCAGACAGGATATCTAATGCACTGTCCTGATTTGTCTACTTTATTGTGTTACCATGTCATACATAAATATAATAAATCAACACTTTTGTCTTACACACACATGTTGTTGCTTACCACATCCCTGAAGGCCCTACCATTAATCACCAATAGGCTGGATTTCCAAGATGTTCCGAACATATACTTTGCATAATATGCTGCTAGGCCTAAAGTTCAATGCTCACTTGTAAGCTACATTTCACAATTAACTCAATATCGGCAGGGTTAGTTCTGAGCCGCTTTTTACCGTAACTTACATCCAATTGAAGCATGTAAGGTACAAAACCTAAATTCCTTAACCTTACTCATTATATTTATCTAATGGGATATAACGTAGGTAGGGGTTTACTTAACAATGCCTCGAGTTATTGTACTTCGAGTAGAGAAAGCCGCCTTGGCAATCTCATCTCAAACAGCTCGGGCATTAAATAGTTGCATTGAACATTTAGAGAAAGCCGCCTTGGCAATCTCATCTCAAACAGCTCGGGCATTAAATAGTTGCGGTGAACATTACAAAGTGTGTGGTCAACAACGATCCTTTCACCTGCAAGTTTGTCTCTAGACCAAACAATAAAAACACACCATTTAACATTCATCACTAGCAGATACACAGGCCGTAGGCCTACCTGATAAGAGCTAGGTTCAAGCCATTTAGGAAAAATGATTTCACTGTGTAGAAAATACATTTTGAAATTGTAATAAAAATAGCTTACCTCTGAATAAGATCGGACTTTGTGCCTCCCCTACGCAGGTCATGGCATTCCAACCAGCGTTTTAATTGTACTTTCGTGCACTTGTGCAGGTCACTGTAAATTATTTTCGCGTCTGGCACATCATCTTCAGTTAATTCTAATTGAAGATTCGACATGATTTCAGTAAGTAAAGCTATAATAAATAAATAAACAAACACGGTTTCCCATTGAAATACCATGTGTCGACGAACCCAGAACTAGATGTTTGTACCCCCCCCCCTCCCCCCCCCCCCCCCACCACCCAAGCAGCGACTTCTTGAACTGTTGGGCGATCGTGCTACACCTAGCGGTAAACAGCGCACTGAGCTTGTGGCTAGACCTATTAAATGTTCGGTTTACACCTTGGTGTCCTCCTAACGGTTTGTCGTGATATTCGCTTAGAATAACCAATCTTTCATCTTTGTAGGTTCACTTACCTCAACAATTGATTCATCATGTTCCGTTTTATACACATACACGGTAATGTTGGTCGGCTTAAATAAGTAACGCAACATAACTCGAACCTGATACCATTCTAGTCTGTCTCGTTTACCTTTGAATTCAGGAAATGCTAAATTCACAATATCATCCTTCACACATTCACTTATCAAACTGATAATCAACTTCCAAATATCTTCATTAGTAAATTGATTCACTTGTTCACCGCTACAAAGTACGTTATATACATTTCTTTCCCTCTCTTCAATTTTAATAACATCTGTTATCTCAGTTTTCTGCTCGCGCAACTTCTCAATCTCATTCGACAATTTCTCAAATCTCGAAATATCATCTCTCGCTACAAAATATGCTAATGCATATGATTTCGGAATTTCGGACAAAGGCTTATTGCATTCTTTGATTCGATCATTGATTACAACGTTATTTTCTGTAGGCCTGTGCTTAAGAAAACTTTCATAACTAATACTTTCTTTATCTACAACACAAATTCTGCTTAAACAATCTGCATTTGTATTCAAACGACCTGTTTTATGTACAACCTTCAAACTAAATCAAAAATCCATTTTATTCTCATTACTTAACATAAATATGTAAATAAGAATACTAAGTTTATTCAAACTCTTCTTACTTAAGTCTCCACCTCATAAGTCTCGAACCTGGGTATTTGATGTTGAAGATCCATGTGCAGGTTTGTGGTCAGTGACTATTTGAAAACATCTTCCATACAAATATTGTCTGAAGTGATTTACGGACCAAACAATTGCAAGTAATTCTTTCTCGGTTGTACTATAGTTACATTCCGCCTTATTCATGGTCCTACTCGCGTACGCAATCGGTAAATCGTGCCCAATTTCGCCTTGTGATAACACTGCGCCTAACGCAAAGTTACTTGAGTCCGTGGTAAGAACAAAATCTTGTTCAAAATCTGGATATTGGAGAATAGGAGCTGTTATCAATGTTCCTTAAGTTATCAAAAGCTTCTTGCTCTAAAGAAGTTCATGTGAAATTATTCTCTTTCTTTAGTAGCAAGTTGGGTGGTTTTGAGATTTTGCTGAAATCTTTTATGAGACGTCTGTAATAATCTGCGAATCCTAGAAACGATTTTATATCTTTTACTGACTTTGGAATTGGAAAATTAATTAATGTTTCGATTTTCTTTCGGTCAGGTTTAATGTCCTTGTCCCCAAGTGTCCTAAATAAGTCACTTCTTTATGTAGAAACTCGCATTTATCTATGTGCAATTTTAAATTGTGTCTTAATCTCGTCGCGAGAATCTCTCTTAATTTTTCCTGATGTTCTCGTAAGGTAGAAGCATAGCAAACTATATCGTCGAGATAAATGTAACATTTTATTCCTTGTAATCCACTTAAAACAGTATTCATTAATCGTTAAAATGTAGCTGGAGAATTTTTCATACCCATTGGCATTCTATTAAATACAAATTTTCCTAAAGCTGTACTAAACGAAGTTTTACACCTATCCTCAGCTTCCTTTCATGGAATTTGAAAGAACCCTGATGCTAAATCGAGAGTACTGAAGTACTTAGAATAACCCGACTGATCTAATATTTCTGAGATATTCGGTAATGGAAAAGAATCACCTCATTGACCTTACGAAAATCAGCAACCAGGCACCATTTTGGTTTTCCTGACGCATCTAATTTTTTTGGTACGACAAGAAGGGGTGCGTTCCAAGGACTGTAGCCACCTGTAGCTTTTACGCACGTTACCTTCCTCCTACATATTCTCTACCTCTTGTGTCAGTTCTTGTTTATGTTTTTCTGGCAACCTGTATGGTCTGATATTAATTGGAATTGTGTTTTGTTTAATTCTTATCTCGTGTTCTACTGCATTTGTGCATGTAAATTTGTCGTTTGGAAGAAAGAACAAATCGTTGTATTCTCTACACACTTCTAGTAATGATTCACGTTCTTCTGAGTTTAAATGGTCTGTTCTCAAAGATTTTTCCAATGTTTTTAAACGTTCTGAGTCTTTGTTGTTAATGCTAAAATTTAACACGGAGAACTCTTCTAAACTTATTTCGGGTACCTGAATCTCTATGTCAGATGAATTTAAATTCATTATTGGAACAAGACAGACACCTTGTTCTGGTTTTGTCACACATCTACCAATAAATAAACCTGGTTTAACTTCGTTGGCTTCACTGTAACCCACCTTACCTGTTAACTACCATTTCGCTGCGTGCAGGTATAGTTATTTTCTTTGTCGACGAGGATAATTTCCACACACAGCCATTTGGAAATGTAATACAGGAATCTGCGTAATTTATTTTAACATTAAATTTCGTAAGAAAATCTCTTCCCAAAATACCATCATTTCTAATAAGAAATTGTCTCACTTACAATATGAAACGGGTGTACAATGTTTTCTCTATTTTTTATTGATATATTCACGTTAGCCACACCCAATGTTTTAACCACCTTACTGGAAATACCCGTCAATTCTACAGCTTGATCGTCATAAATTAACGTATCATTTTTAATGTTCTGAATCTTGAAGACACTTATCTGCTCCCGTATCTAACAGTAAATTAACTTCACCAGTCAAAGCAATTTCTGTCGGAACGCATACAGTGTCTACTTTTATGTGATCATTTATCGTGCAGCCGATCTGTGATCGTTCGCGACCCTCGGCTGGCTGCTGTGCCCCTATGGTCTTTGATCGTTTCCCGCTCTCTGATTATCTGCCTTCTTACTTTCGTTGTACATACGCGTCTTAAAATCTCTCAACATATGTCCGGACTTTTTACAAAAAATACAAATGACCTTGGTCACATTAACCTCTTTCTTGATTGTATCGTTTCCTTCTCGAGAACTATGACGTCCACCAAACGAGCTCTTTTTCGAAAAACAATCGGCACTTATATGGCCCAACTTTCCGCAGTTGAAACATTTGCCTGATTTAACACCGTCGCCTTTGTTACCCTTTTTCCCAAAGTAGCGCTGACTTTCCTTTAACACCGCGATAGCTACTACATCTTCGAAATGTGTTTTGCCTTTTGCCTTAAAGTGTTCGTTCACCTCTTACTGCAATGTGTACCTAGGCACTCAAGTTGGTACATAGAACACATATGCAACAACAGTTTCACCGAAAATGATTCGAGTTCCACGTAATTAGAGGTTAAATGTTTTATGAATTGTATGCAGCCCGCTCAACGTTGTACGTTTGGCAATACCGTACCCCCGAGTGTTGTGTGACCTTGCTTCACGCATCTGGAGGGTTGGGTGAAAAGTATCCGGCCAAGCGCATGTGTATAGTCGTTTCAAATTTTCCGTCCACTACAAATGAAACAGTTTTATTCTTCACATTATAGCAG
Source organism: Isoperla grammatica (assembly GCA_945910005.1). Lineage (NCBI taxonomy): Eukaryota > Metazoa > Arthropoda > Insecta > Plecoptera > Perlodidae > Isoperla > Isoperla grammatica. The sequence goes on from OX246738.1 coordinate 72,376,615, forward strand.
TACGTAATATGGCAGGTGAAATAGAAATTAATACAAATATGTCAAATAGTACATTTTACGTCGTAGTCGAATGTAACAATATACCAGTAACAAGAAGAATTTTCACCGAGATGTATCAAACAAACGTAAGTTTGTGAAATTTTACTTGAGGTCTTTGTGAAAACCTGTTCGGCGCAAGTAACTTTATTTCTTAATTTGACAAAACTTTTATAATGATATTCCTTATCTTGACAAATACTATTATCATTTCACAAATTGAAGAGATATATAAACACATGTCCAGTGAGTTGTTACAAATCTTGTATCTATCCGCTTGACCACGCGCCTTCTGCGCCACTTTCATTTGAACAACCAGACAACGTGCGCATGTTCCGACCACCCCTCCTTCCCATGCCTGCTGGAGACGCAGCACAGCGTTGGCAGCTACAGAACTATGACGTAGAAATCCTAACTCGAACAGCAAGTAGCGCGAATAAACAAAGGAAACCTGATGGTATAGGCCGCGTGATATATAGTTTGGTTAGCCGAATGGTTCCCCAACGAAAGATAACATTCAGAACTAGACCCTTATTATGTTTTTTGTTCATTGAATGTTGTTGATGTTTCATGTCATGTTCTTTTAATCGCCTCATCGCACATTCTCTCTGGCGACAGAAATGTTTCAAATTTACTAAAATACATAAAATGAATTCTCCAAGCCTATTGGTGGTTGACTGGATATACGCCTTCTTATTGGCCTTCTTGACGGGTACTATTTAACTCCACGTGGTGTGTTTTCCCTTTTTGGTGAAACAATTGACGAGTGTTGATAGGCGGAGCTTGCGCCGAGCACTGTGTCACGTGACTAGCAGTTGGGAAAAGTCTCTACTGTCCGGACGGATCCACGCAAAACACATCCACACTTTTCTCGTTCTAGCTGTTATAATATTCATTTTTAAGATATATCCCGGAAAACGTATTTAGTTCACATACCAGTGGTCAATATAAAGGTTATTTCAAAATTATAGACGAATTTAGTTAACTTGTTATGTCAATTCACGCACTGAAGACGATAAAATGAGCAAGGTGTGTTTTGTTTTTTCAACTTCAACTGGCGAAAAACCAATGATCGGATATGGACGAGAGTTTCTTAAGAATACGTACCAATTATGTGAGACAATAAGCAAATAAACTTTCTAGATAGAAAATGCCCAGAACGAAAATTCATAAAGGTCTCGCAAAACAACTTCGGTAATGCTTTCGTCATCAATCAATGACGTGTTTACGGTCTCGGCCAACCCGAGCAGGTATCTGAATTAGCCACGGTCGCTGGTTGGCTGCCGCTCACCCACCCGTGACGGAAGCATTACCGAAGATCTTTTGCGGCGAGTTTTAGCATGCACTAATATGCAAGGTGCTTAGTTTCACGGTCAAAACCACTACTTGTTAGGCCCAACCGCTACACCCTGCATATTATTGCATGCTATGAATTTTCGTTCTGAGCAATTTCTATCTAGAAAGTTTATTTGCTTATTGTCTCACATTATTGGAACACATGCTAAAGACACTCTCGTCAAAATCCGATCATTAGTTTTTCGCCAATTGAAGTTGAAAAAACAAAACACGCGTTGCTCATTTTATCCTCTAGATGCGCGAATTGTTATAACAAGTTAACTACTGGGTCTATAATTTTGAATTAACATTTATATTGACCACTGGTATGTGAACTAAATACGCTTTCCTATAGGTTTTTCCTGAAAAGTGAATATTATAACAGCTTGAACGAGATAAGTGTCGTACATTAAGCGAGTGAAAGCGTAACAGTTAGCGGATTTGTCCCAACTGTGGGCGCCACGTTCCTTCGTGACGTCAGGGGGCGGGTAAATCACCACTCGTCAATTATGGCAGGTAAGATTTACACAAAACAAAACTTAACTGGCGGAAGAATCGTAGATCTTACGGAGGGGAACCGTCTGAGCAACCAAACTATACACCTAAACATTGGTACTTAGGGTTAAACTTTATATATTGAACAACTTGCTAAAGAGGTGAACGGGCACTTAAACCATCATTTTAATTGTCTGTTGAAGTCCTTCTTGGAAAACATATAGGGCTTGTTCCTTGAGTAATGCCTGAATTGCAGGTACTGCCTCTTTGCTTTTATTTTCTATCGATGCATCGATTAATGGCCCCAAACCTTTTCTACTCTTTGTGAATAGGCACGTACGTCTTCTCCTGACTTTAGTCTGCAAGTAGTTAGTCATAACTGTAGATGAGCAATTCTCTACGTAAAACTCTTCTAGCGATATTTGTAATGACTCCCAAGTATCAAGCGATTTAAATCTTATCACGTTATAAGCTTTCCCTGTGATTTTGTTCTTTATAAGTTCGAGCAACAAACATTTGTATTCTTCACTAACCGTAGCTAAAGCTAACTCACAACTGTTAATACATTTTTGTAATTCTTCGTGACTGCCATCGTACGATGGTATGAGCTTAAAATCCATATCAAGACTAAGAGTAGGCGCCATCTCTAATATTATATTTTCAACTTATGATTCACTGGTGCTTGTAACACTAGACCCTAAATCTGATTGGAAAGTGGATAAAGAAAGATACAACAATGGAGTTCCCTAGCAACACATTGTTTGTACGCCTTGGTTGCCTACGAGCTTATCGCCTGTGAGGAAACATCTGTAAAGTAGTCTTCGGGCATGATACAATAATATTACTGCACTAGGTATGACATTGCGCAGATGCTAGCGGCAGCCGGCCTGTGACGTCATGTGGATATAAGAATCGCCCAGTGCACGAGTCAAGTGCTCGCATTCAGGGCTCCGCTAAGAGTTATTGACAGGGTAATCAATGAATACTGTCTCTGTTCTTAACTAAACACTCATATTTCAAATCCTCGCACGTTGTTTATGGTTGCCGTGTTGACGACAACTTATAATCTTCTTCAGATATAGGCCGGACGCCGTAACAAAGAAGGTGTTGTCGTCACGGATGATGTAATAGCAAGTGACCTCACACCTTGTAATACCAACTTAAATGTAGACTACTACTCATTGTCTTACTAGAAGTAAACATGTATTGTTATTTCATAGGTTGGTGGACATGGGCCCTGGATTAAATGCTATTTTTCTGCCTCTTGGTATGTGTTTGCGGTTTAATTATGCAGGAATAAACTTTAGTTTCTTACCATCTAATTTATTATATTCACTTATAAATTAACAACTACTTAATGTTTGGGAAAATTTAAAGTAGTTCCGTCCCATGCTAGGCATGAAGATATGAAGAAGGAACAGCTACGGACGACCTACCTTTGTCAATTGCTATGTCTGTCTGCATATTGTCGTACCCTAAAGGCACAGGGAAAGCATATGACCACTCTGAAAGATCCCGAGTAATGTTTTCAGTGTCAATGTTTCTTGATATCGGTAATAAATTTTCATAAATAATATTACAGGGTAAATCAGCCGAACACGGGCGTCACAGTTATAGAAAAAACGCCGCCATATTTCCCCCACGTGAACTCAACTCCTGTCAAACACAAAACGGCAATAAAAACAACAGACCATCAAATGACAAAGAAATACATCAAGTATCCTAGCAACACACAGAAGTCAAAGCTTTCTTGATGGTAGTATTTTTAAGTCACGGCCTACCAAAGCTAGTATTTTCTAATACCGCCTTGCCAATCAGTGTATTTTCTCTCTGACAGGTATAGTGCGCGGATGAGCACTGCGTAAACGTCCACATATCACTTCGCCGGCCAGAGTAATTAGTTGTGACGACACAACTTTCTTTGTTACGGCGTCCGGCCTATATCAGTAATATTGCCACAACAGAACTATTACATTGCGTTTTCTTGATACCGATCTAAATAACTCACTCCCGTATAAATAAACACGCACACAAAACTACTCTCGGTTATATTCGCTCGATCCTTGCTAGTTCGAAACCTTTTCACGATAGCATTATTCTCGCCAAGTCATTATAAATTTATTACGATTTCTTACTTCCACAAATGTGTATCAACTTTTCTCACTGGCCGTATCTGGACCTCTCAGTAGTGTGTCATCTTCTTCCAATGTGCAAGGAGTCGTGTCCAAACGTCTTGTTGAGTATAGATACTACAAAGATATTGAGAACTGTTGTCAGTGCGTTTGATTTGAGTGTTCAAAAAGTAGAATTTTCTACCCAAAGTGCTTAGTTCCAGATGAATATAAGAAAGTAATAAACTTTCATTAAAGTGTTATTTTAGACGTACGTAGTCAATTCGAAGTTCCGACATTATAATATGAACGTTCTTTTTATAGATATATTAATAAGCGTGACGTGATGTAATACTATTTGCATAATTTGACCTGCACAGTTGGTTCTCCCCGTTTGTACAGCGTTAACTATTAGTAAGCAACTGTTTATTCGTATGCTTCGTTCGTAAAAGCTTTTTATATATTGTTTAAATACATTATTATGTAGTAATGTACTATACAGGTCAAAATACTAATAATGATGATTGTGTGGTGAGTGGATGTTGAAACAGAAGCCCTACCAAAAAAGCAATTTACAGAGTGCCGACGGATAAATACAATTTCTTTTTTTATATTCCCTTATTATAAAGGATTGTGCTTAATTTGGGTTCGATTTTGTAAAGGGTCTGACAAATTCAATCGAAAGAATTGTAGAATTTGTTCTTAACCTTTTAGACTCTCTGATTTTCATCGGGATTTAAAACACAAGTTGTTGGGTTATTCACCAAAAAAATCACGAAAAGTCAAACCAGGATGCGTCTCAAAACTAATGTCGGCTTCGCAAATTGCCACGGAGGTACAAGGCTCGATATCCAAAGTAGAAGTCGAAGTCGAAGTAGAAGTAGTAGTCGAGTCTTCACCACGGTAAGTCAAATATATCAGAATAATATTGTTACTGATTGCCATATACGAACATCTCCATAAAGACATAAAAGGACCCACATAAAGCATTCTCTAAATATATTCGCGTTATTATTTTGTATTGCAGAACAGTAAGCTACACAGCTATAGTCAAAGCAATGCCGTCATCTCATCTGTTTCAATTAAGTTTCAATGATGTTATTGTCATTTTTAATTTATGGACATTATTCAATGTAATTGAAAACTTACAACTGATTCGCATTATCAGGTCTTGATGAACATCACCTCCAAACACTAAATATTATTTACACGTAATATCTAGACGGAAAAACCACCGTATTTGAATTTGCATTTACGCTCGTATCTAGAGCCAGCACAATCACATTATAATAATTCGTATTTGAACAGTTTACAAATGAAATGGACTGACTTTATATTTTAATTGCATGTGATTTGACGTTATAAAGTCGCTCCACAACAACTTTGGTGCTGGGTACGTCACAGATGGGCGTGTCGGAGCCAATCAGCGGGTGGCTTTCAACAATACTCACATTTGGTTGGCCAAGCCTCACTCGTCTGTGACGTCCCCAGCCCCAAACTTGCTGTGGAGCGACTTTACTGTACAGTGTATGGCACGGCATTGGCACGGCATTATTGTGTGCTACGTTTACATGGGCCTTACCATGCCTCCTAACCACAATTTTCGGTATCGAGATCGAGATCGCAAGCCGGAAATCGTAAAAAAGTTAACGTACATGGTTCTTGTGGCACTGTTCACAACTAAATCGTAACGTCGTAATTGATTGTAATGGGAAATTGTACGATTGCAATCACGAATCCGATTACGATCACGATGCCAAAAATTGTGGTTGGGGCTTTAGTCCATTTCCATTCTGGAATCTTGGCCCATGTAAGCATTATATAATAATACGCAATATTATAAAATGGTACGAATCATAACTGACGTAATCGAATTTGGCGTAACTCTGGGTACGAATAATATGATAATGCTAAAGCGAAATAATTCGAGCTAAAATATGTTTGGTGTAACTAAATATTTACTTGCAAAATGCGTATTGTGTGTTTAATGTTGCTGTGACGGTTTTATCACGTTCACATGACACATAATCACGCAAAGATGTGTTTATTGGTCATGTCTTCATGTTACCACTGACCACTGTACGCCTAATATTATAGTAGTTTCTACTGAGCTTATATTTCCATCAACTGATATAATGCATTGTAAGTAATAACAAACATATTCAAATACTACGTAAAGTTTGATGATACATATTTAATCAGTGGAGGAGAGTAGCATTTTAACACGCGCGAAGCGGCAGCCGGTCAGCGATCTTGTATCCACGTGACATTATACGCGGGCCGGACGAGATCCGGCGCGCGGGAGTGCCAGACCTAGGAAGTAGGAATCCTTAGTTAGACCATGGTCTTGGGGCGAGTTGGTTAAGGCCATGGTAGAACGATCTTACTGGGCTAGGTATGACACTGCGCATGGGGCGGCGGCAGCCTCCGGGCATGTGACGTCACGCTGTGACATGCAGCGGCTAGATGCACGGGATGTCTCAGCGGCCGGATACGCCTGTCTGTGTTCAGATGTCAACTATGACGTTTGAAAACATCCTCATACCATAGTAGTGGCCATTAGTGAGAAGCTGATTGAAGGGTGAAAGAAAATACCTCCTTCCCCACATTCTGTAAACATGGAACTCGCCTGCACGGATCAAGTAAATGCTAACATAAATTTGTCATTCATTGGACAGTAAACGAAGAAGCTTTACGCTTACGTTCTTTCAAATCAGTAAGTCTGCTTCTCTCGAAGTGAGAGGTGCTACTATTATTGTGCTAGTTTAGCGTTGTGTACTGTTAACTGTCGCGAGTGCTATTTTTCATTTAGTGATTTAGCATTTACCTGTCGGCATTATTTAGATATTTTTTAAAATTGACAATATGGTAATATGCGCAGTATATGGGTGTAGAAATAGGCCACGTGATTCGGCCGGTGCACAAAATAACAGGAACATTTCATTTTACTCGTTTCCGAAAGATCCAGAAGTGTGTTGTAGATGGATAACGTTATGTAGGCGAAGTGACAAGTTTGACGTGAAGTATTCCAGAATGTGTTCTAATCATTTGGAAGAAAATGCATATGGAATTTAAAACATAACTTACTAAACTATTCACCTACAAATGACACCGAAGCCCATCAAAATATGGATGAAAATGCTGACGAAAATAGAAAATTGTAAGTTCCTGTAGTAATTGTTTTTTTATTGTTAATTGATTTTCATTGGCATTTAACCCTGTATCAAATAATGACACTTTGATAAATGCGCATGTCGAAAATAAAAAATAACAGCCATTCGCTTGAGATGAGGGTATAAGTTATATATGCCCATGAAAGGAGCATTTCCCTACGAGACAATGGCGTATCTCGTGGAGGGGGGGGGGGGGAGGGGGGCGGAGCAAACAGTAGGTATTTTTTTGTATTAAGTTAGTTAATTTAGTTAATAAAATGCAAGGATATTCGTTTTCATAGAACTAGCTGAATTCCCAGTTATACTGTTGGTATTTTACTCGTCTAAGTGAAGAGAGAGGCCCAATTATCTGTCTCTCAGTGTCTATTAGCATGTACATGTCATCGCCGTACGCAAAGGCTGGAATACTCTATCGTCTTAGATTACAGGAAAAGCGTTGTGCCGCCTGGCCTCAGCCTACCTGGCTTCAGCTGAAAACTCGTGTAATTATTATTAATGTTTTTATTATCACTGTTATTTTACTTACTGCTTCCATTATTTTTATTGCAGGACCTACTATTACTTTTCTTATTACAATTCTTAGAATAGATTGCATTACTAACTACAATAAGTTTGTACGTTCTAAAGAATACAATAACGTGAAGTTATCAAACACAAAACATACATTTGTTGATTATTTGTGCGCGTATGCATGTTTTAATATACCTCTGTACGGTAGTGTCGTTACGCATATAGGTCCACCACTATTGCCATCCATCAAGAGAATCTGAATATGATTCGTTGTGCAACTTGTGCTCATCACACAGCGCCATTCTAACAAAAACGGAAATATATTTCATGTTAAGTAGCGATTGTACACTGAGCGCTCGGCTGGCACGGCTGGCTCTTGTCACAACGTGACGTCATACGCAGACCGGACCAATACGCGTCCGCCGGAATGCCAGACCTAGTAAAGTATCGTTGGGCTCAGTCGCCGATGGCACAGCTGCACCAGAGGACCAAGTACATGGACGTCGACACACGCCGAGCGTCAGAAAAGGACGATCCGACCAATGCGAGGCGGAGCTTGCAAGCGCCGAAGTTGGTTGGTTCCACAATCCACATCAGTCGTTCCAGCGCTCCTCGACGTCCATGTACTGAAGTGTGTGAAAGATAGAGCGAAGAAAGGGGAAGGAGGTGTGTGTGAGGGGGGGGGAGGGGACGTAGCAAACGATTACATTGATCAACTCCAAAATTGAGCTTTTCCCCATACCTGTCGGTGGATATGGCGCGCGTACTCTCCCAATGTAACATTTTCTTTTGGATTTCTACCAAATTATGTAAAAATCTGACTAAAGTACCTTTATTTAGAAGAACAAAACAGGACATTCATAAATCGTGTGAAGAATGCATTTCCAGGCAAATTAAAATATGTGTTTCTGGCTAAATACATATGATTATTGAAAAATATTTCAATCAACTTCCTAAACATGAATATGCTTAAAGATAGGAGGAGAATTTGAACAACCCTATCCCAAGTAATAAGTAAAGAGAATATATAGAATTATTGCAAGATTTTTTGCAATTATTGCGCAATTTCCCTAAACTGCACACTCGTCTGGAAACACGGGCCTCCAATTACAATTCGCAAAGCATTTGCATATTCGCTTATTATTATAATTGAGTGAACGGACACACACGACAACGATTTAAAAAGATATCTATATGCGCATTCAAGATATATGCATATATTCATATATGTATACGAAAGCTATATAATGATAACACACAGTGCGCGATTATAGCAGTAACTGAAGGACGACTGGACGCGAAATGGCATTCTTCAACTTAGGTTGTGCCTTGTGCCTGGTTACCCTACTACTCAGCCTCTCACAAGGAAAGCAACAAAAACTGGCATTAGGTAAGCCCCTACACTTTAAAAAGCAAGTACAGCAGTGACGTGTAAGACGACTAGACACGAAATGGAAGGCTTCAACTTAGGTTGTGCCTTGTGCCTGGTCACCCTACTACTCAGCCTCTCACACGGATAACAAAGTTTGGAAGTAGGTAAGCCCGTACCCGTACATACAAAAGCAAGTACAGCAGTGACGTGTAGGACGACTAGACATGGAAATGGAAGGCTTAGACTTAGGATATGCCTTGTGCCTGGTCACCCTACTACTCAGCCTCTCACACGGATAACATAGTTTGGAAGTAGGTAAGCCCGTACCCGTACATACAATAGCAAGTACAGCAGTGACGTGTAGGACGACTAGACACGAAGTGGAAGGCTTCAACTTAGGTTGTGCCTTGTGCCTGGTCACCCTACTACTCAGCCACTCACACGGATAACATAGTTTGGAAGTAGGTAAGCCCGTACCCGTACATACAATAGCAAGTACAGCGGTGACGTGTAGGACGACTAGACACGAAATGGAAGGCTTCAACTTAGGTTGTGCCTTGTGCCCTCTCACCCTACTACTCAGCCTCTCACACGGACAACATAGTCTGGAAGTAGGTAAGCCTGTACCCGTACATACAATAGCAAGTACAGCAGTGACGTGTAGGACGACTAGACATGGAAATGGAAGGCTTCAACTTACGTTGTGTGAATTGTGCCTAGTCACCCAACTACTCAGCCTCTCACACGGACAACATAGTCTGGAAGTAGGTAAGCCCGTACCCGTTTATACAATAGCTAGTACAGCAGTGACGTGTAGGACGACTAGACATGGAAATGGAAGGCTTCAACTAACGTTGTGTGAATTGTGCCTAGTCACCCAACTACTCAGCCTCTCACACGGACAACACAGTCTGGTAGTGGGTAAGCCCGTACCCGTACATACAATAGCAAGTACAGCAGTGACGTGTAGGACGACTAGACACGAAATGGAAGGCTTCAACTAAGGTTGTGCCTTGTGCCTGGTCACCCTACTACTCAGCCTCGTACACGGACAACATAGTCTGGAAGTAGGTAAGCCCGTACCCGTACATACAATAGCAAGTACAGCAGTGACGTGTAGGACGACTAGACACGAAATGGAAGGCTTCAACTTAGGTTGTGCCTTGTGCCTGGTCACCCTACTACTCAGCCTCGCACACGGACAACATAGTCTGGAAGTAGGTAAGCCCGTACCCGTACATACAATAGCAAGTACAGCAGTGACGTGTAGGACGACTAGACACGAAATGGAAGGCTTCAACTTAGGTTGTGCCTTGTGCCTGGTCACCCTACTACTCAGCCTCGCACACGGACAACATAGTCTGGAAGTAGGTAAGCCCGTACCCGTACATACAATAGCAAGTACAGCAGTGACGTGTAGGACGACTAGACACGAAATGGAAGGCTTCAACTTAGGTTGTGCCTTGTGCCTTGTCACCCTACTACTCAGCCTCTCACACGGACAACATAGTCTGGTAGTAGGTAAGCCCGTACCCGTACATACAGTAGCAAGTACAGCAGTGACGTGTAGGATGACTAGACACGAAATGGAAGGCTTCAACTCAGGTTGTGCCTTGTGCCTGGTCACTCTACTACTCAGCCTCTCACACGGACAACATAGTCTGGTAGTTGGTAAGCCCGTACCCGTACATACAATAGCAAGTACAGCAGTGACGTGTAGGACGACTAGACACGAAATGGAAGGCTTCAACTTAGGTTGTGCCTTGTGCCTGGTCACCCTACTACTCAGCCTCTCACACGGACAACATAGTCTGGTAGTAGGTAAGCCCGTACCCGTACATACAATAGCAAGTACAGCAGTGACGTGTAGGACGACTAGACACGAAATGGAAGGCTTCAACTTAGGTTGTGCCTTGTGCCTGGTCACCCTACTACTCAGCCTCTCACACGGACAACATAGTCTGGTAGTAGGTAAGCCCGTACCCGTACATACAGTAGCAAGTACAGCAGTGACGTGTAGGACGACTAGACACGAAATGGAAGGCTTCAACTCAGGTTGTGCCTTGTGCCTGGTCACTCTACTACTCAGCCTCTCACACGGACAACATAGTCTGGTAGTTGGTAAGCCCGTACCCGTACATACAATAGCAAGTACAGCAGTGACGTGTAGGACGACTAGACACGAAATGGAAGGCTTCAACTTAGGTTGTGCCTTGTGCCTGGTCACCCTACTACTCAGCCTCTCACACGGACAACATAGTCTGGTAGTAGGTAAGCCCGTACCCGTACATACAATAGCAAGTACAGCAGTGACGTGTAGGACGACTAGACACGAAATGGAAGGCTTCAACTTAGGTTGTGCCTTGTGCCTGGTCACCCTACTACTCAGCCTCTCACACGGACAACTTAGTCTGGTAGTAGGTAAGCCCGTACCCGTACATACAATAGCAAGTACAGCAGTGACGTGTAGGACGACTAGACACGAAATGGAAGGCTTCAACTTAGGTTGTGCCCACAGTAATATCATTGTATCATGGGTTGTGCCTTGTGCCTTGTCACCCTATACTCAGCCTCTCACACGGACAACATAGTCTGGTAGTAGGTAAGCCCGTACCCGTACATACAATAGCAAGTACAGCAGTGACGTGTAGGACGACTAGACACGAAATGGAAGGCTTCAACTTAGGTTGTGCCTTGTGCCCTCTCACCCTACTACTCAGCCTCTCACACGGACAACATAGTCTGGTAGTAGGTAAGCCCGTACCCGTACATACAATAGCAAGTACAGCAGTGACGTGTAGGACGACTAGACACGAAATGGAAGGCTTCAACTTAGGTTGTGCCTTGTGCCTGGTCACCCTACTACTCAGCCTCTCACACGGACACCTTAGTCTGGTAGTAGGTAAGCCCGTACCCGTACATACAATAGCAAGTACAGCAGTGACGTGTAGGACGACCAGACACGAAATGGAAGGCTTCAACTTAGGTTGTGCCCACAGTAATATCATTGTATCATGGGTTGTGCCTTGTGCCTTGTCACCCTATACTCAGCCTCTCACACGGACAACATAGTCTGGTAGTAGGTAAGCCCGTACCCGTACATACAATAGCAAGTACAGCAGTGACGTGTAGGACGACTAGACACGAAATGGAAGGCTTCAACTTAGGTTGTGCCTTGTGCCCTCTCACCTTACTACTCAGCCTCTCACACGGACAACATAGTCTGGTAGTAGGTAAGCCCGTACCCGTACATACAATAGCAAGTACAGCAGTGACGTGTAGGACGACTAGACACGAAATGGAAGGCTTCAACTTAGGTTGTGCCTTGGCCTCTCACAGGGACAACAAAGTCTGGTAGTAGGTAAGCCCGCACCCGTACATACAATAGCAAGTACAGCAGTGACGTGTAGGACGACTAGACACGAATAGAAGGCTTCAACTTAGGTTGTGCCTTGTGCGTGGTCACCCTACTACTCAGCCTCTCACACGGACAACATAGTCTGGTAGTAGGTAAGGCCGTACCCGTACATACAATAGCAAGTACAGCAGTGACGTGTAGGACGACTAGACACGAAATGCAAGGCTTCAACTTAGGTTGTGCCTTGTGCGTGGTCACCCTACTACTCAGCCTCTCACACGGACAACATAGTCTGGTAGTAGGTAAGCCCGTACCCGTACATACAATAGCAAGTACAGCAGTGACGTGTAGGACGACTAGACACGAAGTGGCAGGCTTCAACTTAGGTTGTGCCTTGTGCCTGGTCACCCTACTACTCAGCCTCTCACACGGACAACATAGTCTGGTAGTAGGTAAGCCCGTACCTGTACATACAATAGCAAGTACAGCAGTGACGTGTAGGACGACTAGACACGAAATGGAAGGCTTCAACTTAGATTGTGCCTTGTGCCTGGTCACCCTACTACTCAGCCTCTCACACGGACAACATAGTCTGGTAGTACGTAAGCCCGTACCCGTACATACAATAGCAAGTACAGCAGTGACGTGTAGGACGACTAGACACGAAATGGAAGGCTTCAACTTAGATTGTGCCTTGTGCCTGGTCACCCTACTACTCAGCCTCTCACACGGACAACATAGTCTAGTAGTAGGTAAGCCCGTACCCGTACATACAGTAGCAAGTACAGCAGTGACGTGTAGGACGACTAGACACTAAATGGAAGGCTTAGACTTAGGTTGTGCCTTGTGCCCTCTCACCCTACTACTCAGCCTCTCACACGGACAACATAGTCTAGTAGTAGGTAAGCCCGTACCCGTACATACAGTAGCAAGTACAGCAGTGACGTGTAGGACGACTAGACACTAAATGGAAGGCTTAGACTTAGGTTGTGCCTTGTGCCCTCTCACCCTACTACTCAGCCTCTCACGCGGACAACATAGTCTGGTAGTAGGTAAGCCCGTACCCTTACATACAGTAGCAAGTACAGCAGTGACGTGTAGGACGACTAGACACTAAATGGAAGGCTTCAACTTAGGTTGTGCCTTGTGCCTTGTCACCCTATACTCAGCCTCTCACGCGGACATGCAAAACTATCGATAACATACAACGTTTTTTCTCTTAATTGTTTTTTTCCTAAAATGAACTTGAGAAACAATACCAGTATTTTACCCTTATATTGGGGTTAGTTTAAGAACTGCTCGCGTATGTGTTTGCAGTAAGAAAACAGCTTGAGGTAACGATAAGATGGTGACAAGCAAAAAATAAAATCACATTCCAAACATCTTGTAGGGAAAGTACGTGAAATATTTCGTGTATGACTTCAGGGGATACGTGCTTTGCGCGAGATGGCGTCCAATATGTTTGCAAGCTGACAGAAGAATGTCCGGCAAACAAGCTTCTGATACAACAAGGGCAGAGCCAACGTCTACGCGAGTGCTCGTTCCACAACAAAAAAGAGGTATCCTGCTGCCCGGTCGACACTTCACCGTCTACTACCACTCTACCGCCCTCTACCACCAATCTACCGTTCGACCTGAAGTTTAGACTCCTACCAAACGCTGTGGGGTCACATACGGAACTACCCCAATTTGGTATGTGGTACGCAATTTTAAAGTGTTTTGTCTCCTGTTTGCTACTATTTCTAAGATTATGCTTCATCCTCTTCACTCTTCATCAACATCGTAAATAACACATTTTGGGTTCGTAAAACTTATGATAAACATGCCGAGTTGCCAATTGCCACCATACTATTAAACTCTCTCACGGACAACATAGTCTGGTAGTAGGTAAGCTCGTACCCGTACATACAATAACAAGTACAGCAGTGACGTGTAGGACGACTAGACACTAAAGGAAGGCTTCAACTTAGGTTGTGCCTCGTGCCCACTCACCCTACTACTCAGCCTCTCACACGGACAACATAGTCTGGTAGTAGGTAAGCTCGTACCCGTACATACAATAGCAAGTACAGCAGTGACGTGTAGGACGACTAGACACGAAATGGAAGGCTTCAACTTAGGTTGTGCCTCGTGCCCACTCACCCTACTACTCAGCCTCTCACGCGGACAACATAGTCTGGTAGTAGGTAAGCCCGTACCCGTACATACAATAGCAAGTACAGCAGTGACGTGTAGGACGACTAGACACGAAATGCAAGGCTTCAACTAAGGTTGTGCCTTGTGCCTGGTCAACCTACTACTCAGCCTCTCACGCGGACAACATAGTCTGGTAGTAGGTAAGCCCGTACCCGTACATACAATAGCAAGTACAGCAGTGACGTGTAGGACGACTAGACACGTAATGGAAGGCTTCAACTAAGGTTGTGCCAATTGTTCCCACTCACCCTACTACTCAGCCTCTCACACGGACAACATAGTCTGGTAGTAGGTAAGCCCGTACCCGTACATACAATAGCAAGTACAGCAGTGACGTGTAGGACGACTAGACCAAGGTCAACTTGAAAGTTGAAAGTTTTATTGTCAAATAGGTTATACAATATACTTATAATATACACGTAATTGGTTTCTAGTGAGTGCATGAGGCACTCGCAGTCTCAGGTAAGGAACCTTCATGTTACATTTGTTTTGCTTATGGCAGGAAGTGGTGATGTAAGCATGACATAAAATTTGAAAAACTATTTAGTAGGTACCATGAATAGCCAGTTGGAAATTATCCATAGGCTCTATGTATTGCTTGGTTACTAATGGTATGAACTATTATTAAGTACTTCATTTATGTACTTGCAGGAAAATTAGTGGAATTATGTATGAGTTTAAACAAGGTAGCTATTGGCAATAATTAAAAGCTATAATTAGATGAGTAAAATAGACAAAATATTAGTATACATATGTAACTGTTTTGCGATATTTAAAAAAAAAGGAGGACGGAAAACCAGCAATAATCTGTAGTAATTCATTACTTTTTTTTGTCATGTTTGATTCTCACTCAACGGTTTGATTTGTCATAAAATATATAAGTAGTCAAAAATAATGCACTAATTCATAGGTATCTACTTAAATTAGTTAATGTATCCATTCATAACCCATTCCTTTATTTTTAGTTTATATTGTGTTATTCTGGTTAAGTTTCTTATATCTATTGGAAGTGAGTTGAACAGTTGACAACCTTTGAAGTGAATGCATTTTTTCCAAATTAAGTACGACTACTTTTTATATACAGGTTGTTTTCCTACTTGTGAAAGATCATATTGTGAATACAATTTATTCATAGAGTGTTGTTTAATTAGTAGAAGCATTTCATAGTTATTAATTGATTGTATTGGCATAATATTATAGTTTTTGTGTAAATCTTTTGTGTGATATATGCGTGGTAATCTATATAAGTTTTCATCGCCCTATTTTGCATAATTTGGATGTCCTTGATTAGGTACTTAGCACACGTTCCCTATATTACATTTAAATACGTGTATGCGGTAGGAGAAGTTACTAGTTCTAAGTGTGTAGATGGGTAGCATATGTGATATCTTCCATAGGACTCCGGCTACGGGTGCTATTTTCTTTTTGTCATATTTGCTATGGGGTTTCCAATTTAAATTGCTCTCCAGGAATAGGCCAAGATACTTTGCCGTGTCTACCTGTTTTATTTCATTGTTCCCTGTTCTGTGTTTTTGTGTTTCATTGTGTTGATCTTCGTATTATGGGTTCTATCTTTTGTTGGTGGACACATTATAATATAGTTGCTTTTCTTGGTCTTAAAGCCCTAGTTTTGGTTTGGTAAAAGTGCCCTTCAATAAATTTGACAAAAAATAAAAAAAAATCGAGCGAAAATTTTATTGAGAATGGTTGAACCGTTTGCAATAAGGCTGTTTGAAGTTTTTGTGACGTTACTATAGCCGTGACGTCACAGCAGGGCAGCTTTCTCTATAGCAAGGCCGTGCGCGCCTTGACAACCCCGCAGCCAGCGCCGTCCGTCAGTTCGTGTCAAGTCAAACCCCTACTCTCACTCGTCGGATCTTCACTGAGAATAATGTTAGGAATTTCGGAAATATATTTTAATATGTATTACAAACATGGTTGTTTCGTGTGTTGTTTTTCAGTGTTCAACAGCAAAGTTTAAAGATCGTTTTAGTATTTTATTTTATTTCCAAGTATTGAAAAATATCAAGGCATATATAAAAAGCGGTGACGATTACGTGTTGTGAAAAGAAAATGTTACCAACCACCCAAAACTGTACGTGCAGTTGGTCTGCAAGAGTTATACAATAGATTTGTCAACTACGCAAATACCTATTCAAAATCAAAGTACAATGCTTCTTTCGCTTGGGCGGTCTTGGTCCGTGTACACGCCGTTTGCTTCCGGGTTCTCCTTTCTGACGGCGCTTGCGACACACGCGGGAATAACTACCCTCCTGTTTCTATCAAAAGATTCCGAGACTTCATCCAATTCATAAATAACTTTTACGCAACGTGTCTCCACATTTTGAGAGAAACAAATTTGAGTTATTTCACCGTCTGCACGCATGCGTAACAGCGAAATCGTCTGCCAAACTCCAAATTGTCCCACGTTCTAAAACTATTTTTTCGAAGATGAATGAGTTGTTATAAACGCAAAGTCAATACTTGCCTTCTACTTTAATTAATCCAGATTCTTGATACTAAATCCGTGTGCATAACAGTCACTGCATTGCTCACATGCGCACCGTTCCGTGTTCAAGCTCTGCCTTCGAATGTTTTGCACTTCGCATTCTCGATCACGTTATTTCGTAGTCTTTGGTTCGAAACAGTAGGGATGAGCACATTCCATAGTTGTGTACAAGCTTGGACTGACTGAAACTTTCTGCAAATAATGTAATAAAGAAATAAACCCTACTTGGCCCTCAGAAGGCGGGTCTCGCAGCTGCAAGGGTTGCATTGAATGCCGCGTAGACAATTCAAACCTGCCCCGCTGTGACGTGGTTTTCGCGCCACAATCAACCTTGCTCCAAAATAAGTTTTCCCTCATAATGAATGAACCAGTGAACCGATTTACGAGATTTTTTCTTTATTCCTATTTTCTACTGGGTCTTTATCACGTAATCATGCATCGCTTCAAATCGGGACACTGCCTTTAAGGGTGAGTCTATTGAGTCTAAGAAACTCAGCTATTTTTATCATATCACTTTGCATGTCATTGTGTATCTGCTCAAGATCAACACCTGAGTACAGTAGTATTGTATCGTCTGCATATAGTATAATTTTACCTACCGTCCTAGTAAATCCAATGTCATTAATGTAAATAAGGAACATAAGGGGCCCTAATACTGAGCCTTGTGGTACACCTTTATCAATTATTTCTTAACTATACTCTGTGCCCCATTTACTTGAACTAGTTGTTTCCTGTTACACAAAATAGCTTTTTATCCATTGTAAAGCAAGTCCTCTTATCCCAATATGCTCAAGCTTTTTAAACAGAATACCCGTGTCTACCGTGTCGAAAGCTTTGGTGAGATCCAGCGACGTAGCTGCGGTGGATTTTTTACTGTCCAATTCATTTTGTATTATAGATACGGACGGCATCAGCAGCAACTGATGTGTTTGAGGAGGATCTTAAGCCATATTGGCCTTCGTAGAGAAAATGTGTATTATCTAGGAAATTTGTTAACCTATTCTTTATTACTATTTCAATAATTTTGGCGGATGTATTTAGAACAGATATTGGTCTATACTATAATTAATTAATTATTGACTTTGGTGGAATCATCCGCTTTAAAAATTGCGGTTACTCTAGCGATTTTAAGTTCATCGGGAAATTGCCCAATAGATATTGACATCTATACCAGGACTTTTATCTATCGCAAGCTTTTCACAGAATATTGCAAGTATTTCCTCTTAAGTGGTTGGTCTCATAAAGATAGATTGCCTTTCTTTGACTTTGAGAGTAGACATAACCTTTGTGTCGTCATTTGGACGAATAGGTATTTGACTTTCTAAGGATGATGCAATACTGGTAAAATAGTTGTTAAAATTATAACTATCTACGTTGGATCCAGCATCCTCTCTTTTGTCATTAGTTAATTTAGAACAAGTAACTGATTTAGGTTCTTTGTTATTACTAAGCTATTTATAAGGTGCAAGGTCTTTTTGCCATTGCCATGGACTTTATTACATTCTGACGCATAAAATACTTGTTTACATTTTCTTTTGTTGTTGTTAGTGACCTGGTGTTGACATAGGAGGTATCTATCTTATGTAGTTTCTTTCTGTGTTTGGCATACGCCTCAATTTTCGTTTTAATTAGTTTAATAAGATCTTTTGTCATCCACTTAAGTGTGATTCTACTATCATGATTATTAACAGGGACTTGTTTTGTTAAGCGAGCGAAGCGAGCGTCTACACGAGACTCTTATGGCACTTCGTTCTGTTTTTTTTTTTGTTTTTTTTGTACTAGACTCTTATGGCACTTCATGCTGTTTGTTTTTTGTTTTGTTTTTATGTCTGTCGATAGCGGTCGAACGGAAAGTCCGATCAGCTTGAAATTTGGACCATCCACAAGCCTCGATGTGGATTGAAGGTGTATAGTTTGAGGCAAAATCGTTCGAAAAGTTAAAAGTTACACTCAATAACTGTTAGTAACGGTGGCGGACCGCCGCGAAAACACTAGACAGAATGACAACGAAAATTCTTAGCAACGCGAATTGCACTTGCACTGCATTCAACAATATCGGGAAGTATAATAGCTATGGAAATTAGAAAAAAATTTGAAATGCACTTTCTTGAATTGTTGTTAATTGTTGTTTTTATTAGCTTTGAGATCTTTTCGCCAGAACGTTCGTAAATATGTTCGCGCTCGCGTATCAACGCGTCAAATAGAGCGTTTTCCTAGTAATTATTAAATTGTTTTTAGATGATCTCCGCCTAGCGGAAGCTCGTCGAACGACGAGGCTCCGCTAGGCGGAGATCAAGTAGACCTTGAGCTAGACACGAAATGGAAGGCTTCAACTTAGGTTGTGCCTTGTGCCTGGTCACCCTACTATACTAAGGTTGGAATTCATAGTCGGCCCCTACACCTAGGGGCACCCATTGTTGCTATGGATTTGTTTTGTTTATGGGAAATAACATGCAAACAATTGTTACCTTGGTAACAATGGGCGCCCCTAGGTGTAGGGGCCGACTATGAATTCCAACCTCAGCCTCTCACACAGACAACATAGTCTGGAAGTAGGTAAGCCCGTACCCTTACATACAATAGCAAGTACAGCGGTGACGTGTAGGACGACTAGACACGAAATGGAAGGCTTCAACTTAGGTTGTGCCTTGTGCCTGGTCACCCTACTACTCAGCCTCTCACACGGACAACATAGTCTGGTAGTAGGTAAGCCCGTACCCGTACATACAATAGCAAGTACAGCAGTGACGTGTAGGACGACTAGACACGAAATGGAAGCCTTCAACTTAGGTTGTGCCTTGTGCCTGGTCACCCTACTACTCAGCCTCTCACACGGACAACATAGTCTGGAAGTAGGTAAGCCCGTATCCGTACATACAATAGCAAGTACAGCAGTGACGTGTAGGACGACTAGACACGAAATGCAAGGCTTCAACTTAGGTTGTGCCTTGTGCCTGGTCACCCTACTACTCAGCCTCTCACACGGACAACATAGTCTGGAAGTAGGTAAGCCCGTATCCGTACATACAATAGCAAGTACAGCAGTGACGTGTAGGACGACTAGACACGAAATGCAAGGCTTCAACTTAGGTTGTGCCTTGTGCCTGGTCACCCTACTACTCAGCCTCTCACACGGACAACATAGTCTGGTAGTAGGTAGGCCCGTACCCGTACATACAATAGCAAGTACAGCAGTGACGTGTAGGACGACTAGACACGAAATGGAAGGCTTCAACTTAGGTTGTGCCTTGTGCCTGGTCACCCTACTACTCAGCCTCTCACACGGACAACATAGTCTGGTAGTAGGTAAGCCCGTACCCGTACATACAATAGCAAGTACAGCGGTGACGTGTAAGACGACTAGACACGAAATGGAAGGCTTTAACTTAGGTTGTGCCTTGTGTCTGGTCACCCTACTACTCAGCCTCTCACACGGACAACAGTCTGGTAGTAGGTAAGCCCGTACCCGTACATACAATAGCAAGTACAGCAGTGACGTGTTGGACGACTAGACACGAAATGGAAGGCTTCAACTTAGGTTGTGCCTTGTGTCTTATCACCCTACTTCTCAGCTTCTCACACGGACTTCTAAAACTATGAATAAATATGCAACGATTTTACTGTAAATGGTGTTTTTATTAACTTGAGGAACAATACCCTTATGTTGGGGTTAGTTTAAGAACTGCTCGCGTATGTGTTTGCAGCAAGAATAATATTACATGAAAAAAAGACTTTTTTAAAACAACGCTTATATTTAAATGTACTAAAAAGTAAAAAATAAATTTTGTCCCGACAAGTCTTTGCCTTACTCGGAAAATAAAAGCGCTGGGCGCTTTCCCTCCATAAACAACCAAATTCTGTAATATGTATCAATACCGTAAGCGCCCAACGCTTTTATTTTCCGAGTACGGCAAAGACTTGTCTAGACAAAATTTATTTTTTACTTTTTAGTACATTTAAATATAAGCGCTGTTTTAAAAAAAGTTTTTTTTCATGTCATATTATTTTATACTTTTTAGTCTTAACGAATGTTGTAATGTTGTAACAGTAGTTGCGCTGGCACCAACTCCATCCGATCAACTGTGAGGTCGCAACTATGCGTACATGGTAAATGACACCGCACGGAGTTGAACTTGCAAGTGGAGCGCGTTGAGCGTTGTCACCGCATAGCAACAAAATGAATAGCATCATTTCTTATGCTTTCATCGCGGATATTTGGGTCCCGAACAACCAGCGGGTGTGTAAATCCGATGCCTGCATCTGGTTAGCCCATCTTCACTATATAGCTGTGACCAATTTCCCATATGAAGCTTTGTTTGATTAATTATGATTAATTAACTGATTAACTAGTGAATGTGATACATTCATTCATGTATTGTCATAAAGAATACGTCTGTGTGAAAACTTTCAGCTTGATTTGACGTTGGGAAGTGGGTGAAATATCGATTCCCATACAAAACATTAATTCATAAATTATGATGAATGTATTGACTATTTAGTAAATATGACAATTGATTAATGTATTGTCATTAAGAATACGTATGTGTGGAACATTTCAGCTCGATCGGACATTCAGAAGTAGGTGAAATATCGATTGTAAGATTCCGTCCAGACAGACAAACACATGAAGCTAATATAAGCGTTGTAAAATAGCTTGAGCAGTGGCGTAACGCAAATCACCCGGGTCCCCCCGCAAGAATCGTTTCGGGCCCCCTTTATGGTGCTAATTAAGAGCCAAATCGATAACATAACGAAAAAAGACATTTACTTGAGCTCTAATGCCCCCACATAGTCATCTTTAAATTAGGTAATTTAAAGTAAAGTACTAAATATAAATAACATGCAGAAATATCACAAGGAGCGGTCTCGGCGACGAGCATTCTTGCGAGCAAAACTGCCAATAATGGCGTCGGTGTTTAACTGCTTGGCCTGCTCACTGTTCACACCCTATGCTGAGTATACTGAGATAGCTTGAAGACTGTCTTGAGGCACGCTGCCTCTTCTGAAAAAGTTTTTTTTTTAATTATTGTAAAATCTAAAAATGACAAATTCGGTATGCTGCTACTGAGACCAGAATATTAAGAAATAACATAAGGGCCAGTGGCGTATCGAGGAATTCATAAGGGGGGGGGGACATCCTATGCATGTAGGGGGTCTGGGGCGAAAGTCCCAGCCGGCGGAGGTCAGTTTCCCCTACCCGACTTCCTCGTTGGACACAGGGAGCAGATATAAAAAAAAAAATAGGACGTTCGACACTCCTGTAAACACGTTTCAAAATCGGACAATGATACAAGATATAATATGATAGTTTTCCTCCGTCCAGACCCGTGGTATAGTATTTAGCAGAGGGAATAAGAAGGTTTAATATATTTAGGATTCAATATAGTTTCTTATAGATAGGCAGTGCCGATTGTGACAAAAGAAAAGACGAACCCAGTGACTCCATCCATCCGTAAGCCTTTTTACATATGTTCCTTCAAAATTGTCCCATTCATCCAACTTCCTCCCCCGTATGACCCCGGAGAAGAATAGGTTCCTATTGACAACATTTAAAATTTGATGACGAAAAAACAAGATCTGTACTTCTGTCGAGCCGGGCCCCCCTACACAGCGCCCCCCCCCCCCCCCCCCCCGCCACCCGCTTTGCGGGGGCGGCGGGGGTCTACTTTACACCACTGAGCTTGAGGTTACGATAAGATGGTGACATGCAAAAAATAAAATCACATTCCAAACATCTTGTGTGGAAAGTCCGTGAAATATTTCGTGTATGTGTTCAGGGGATACGTGCGTTGCGCAAGATGGCGTCCAAGGTGTTTGCAAGCTGACATTGGAATGTCCGGCAAACCTGCTTCTGATAAAACAAGAGCAAACCGAACGTCTACGCAAGTGCTCGTTCCACAAAAATCAACCTGTATCCTGCTGCCCGGTCGACACGTCACCCTCTACTACCACTCTATCGCCCACAATGAAGCGTATACGCCAACCAGACGCTGTGGGGACACCTACGGAAGTACCCAAATTTGGTATGTGGTACGCAATTATAAAGTGTTTCGTCTCTTGTTCGTTACTATTTCTTAAATAATGCTTCATCATCCTCACTCTTCATCAACTCACTCTTCGTCACTGATAATTCCACTTTCACTTGCTTATCCACTTCACTAATCAATCAGGTCATTACTCAGGTATATTAATAACGGTAAATATATTCTGACCCCTCACACACACAAACCAAAAAACACAAAAAATACCATACAAACCATAATAATATTAAGCTAGTAAGTGCACGCGTTGGCATACGCATTAATGTAGGCCTTCTCCCTAGAAATAAGTGTCATTAAGTGCAAATATTTTAGAAAGTGTAACGTTTTTTTAGAAAGTTTAGTACACTGGTTGGGAGTGTATGCCACTGGTATTAGCCTACTGGTAAGATAAGTGTTAAGAGTTAAGTTTGTTTCATTAAGTTTAGAATTGTTTATTAGATGAGCGAAGCGAAGCGGAGTGAATCTCATCATACAACTCGATCGGCGCTTTGTCTGTGTGTGTGAGTGTGTGTGTGTGTGTGTGTGTGTGTGTGTGTGTGTGTGTGTGTGTGTGTGTGTGTGTGTGTGTGTGTGTGTGTGTGTGTGTGTGTGTGTGTGTGTGTGTGTGTGTGTGTGTGTGTGTGTGTGTGTGTGTGTGTGTGTGTGTGTGTGTGTGTGTGTGTGTGTGTGTGTGTGTGTGTGTGTGTGTGTGTGTGTGTGTGTGTGTGTGTGTGTGTGTGTGTGTGTGTGTGTGTGTGTGTGTGTGTGTGTGTGTGTGTGTGTGTGTGTGTGTGTGTGTGTGTGTGTGTGTGTGTGTGTGTGTGTGTGTGTGTTATTATTATTATTATTATTAATTATTATTATTATTATTATTATATAAAACCGATAGGGGAGAGAAAACTATGTCCAGAAGGATATGTTAACTCAAAAACATGAAACAAGTCTCTTCAATCTGACGGAATCAATAGGGGATAGTTACAAGGAATGGAACAGAAATCCAACTTAAAATTGCACTTTAGGATGCAGGCTGAGGGCCTGCTTCCTTCCCGTCGATATTGGAGGAAAGAATGAAAACAAAGTTTGGGTTTGGAAAAACAAACCCTACCGGTCGAAGACGAAAGACATTTGGCTTTACTGTGTAAGCGCTTCGCCATTTTCAATGGAGCAGAGCGCCCCCCTATCGCACCACTTTGCCATGAAGCCATCGATCGCTCCGCGACCAAGGTACCAAGCGTACTCCTTGATGATGCGAGACTTTAGACGAGCTTTCAGGACATGATCGTAGAGCGCAGGCTCGCGGTCCTCTTTGAAGAAGCTTACAAGTAGCCTGTAGACTGTGCTCTTGGCCAACACGAGAACAAAATTGGCCAAATCGATTTGGTTGGAGGTGGAGGTATTGTCGGGACTGAACCCGACATAGAGCTCTCGAGCAGACAATCCACGGCGACCCAGTAAGTTTCTGATTAGCAAATCAGCCAGGCGCCACATTTGCACGGCCCGGCGACAGGACACTATCATGTGCCAAGCCGAACCCTCGACCTGGCACCAGGGGCACAGGCGAGAGGCGGCCAACCCTGCGTGGAACAAGAAGATAGGATCTGCCAGACGGTTCTTGTTGAAACGCCACACGACCTCGGAATCGAATCCAAGGGAGGGTGAGCGAACGAGAGCTCTCCAATTGACTCGATCGTGCGACCAGTGTCCCTCTAGAGAACCGTCTAGGCGGAGGGAGTTGACCATGATGTCACGCAGGATCGACCGCCTGTGCTGTTGAGGGAGCAGGGAGACCCACTCGCCGGTCAACGGGCGACGATACAACAGATTTGGGGGCCAGGGTTCAGGACCCAGAACATCTTTCACGCCACGAAAACGTAGATGGCAGAAGGCTCGGATCCTGTTCCCGTTGACGCCAAGAGCTTGGCGAACTCGACCAGATTGTTCGGCAAAGCCCTCCAACCGGTCGACGTCGGTCCACTCTGAACCATTGAGTAGGTCCCCGAGCGTTTTACAACCCAGCAAAGCCCATGAGGGAATGAAGGGAGAAGTGGCCGTTGGGAGAAGCGACGTTTCTGTCAGGGGAACGTCTCGCATTCCGCAGTTCGTTGACGGGAAATTCTCGGGCTTTGGTTTAAGGGAGAACCAAGCTTTGAGCACGGTTTGGAGAAACTCGGAGGTGTTACGAGCCGCAGGCCCACCGATTTTGGGGTGAAACAAAACCTGCCAGCCAAGACCTAATCGGCAAAACTTGCCAAGGAAATGCCGAGTCATGACGTGACAGGGGTGATCTTCTAATTTGGAAAGAAATCGGTGTGCATAAACGACTCGGAACATGGCCACCTTCGACGCCAGGTGGACCAGGCCGAGTCCTCCAAGATGGACGGGGGCACAGAGGTCGCGCAGACGCGTCCAGTGTCTGCGGCCGGCCCATACAAAATTTGCCAGTTCCCCCTGAAGCCGGTTAAGAAGCGCAGGAGGTGGGGGCAGCACTTGAAATGTGTACCACAGTCTAGGTGCCAGGAACTGGTTTGCGACTAGAACTCGACCACGAAGAGACATGGTCGACGCTCGGCCTCGCCACCTTTGGATTGCGACGAGGAACTTTTCCCGCAACGCGTCGAAGCCCCTGGCCTTGATTACAGGCGTATTGCCCAACATTACCCCCAAACACTTGCCGCCCTCACTCGACCAAGCGAAATCGAGTGGAGAGTCCCGACGCCCGACCCAGCTGCCTGCCCACAGACCGGTGGACTTTTGAGTATTGAGTCGTGCCCCAGACTGAACCGCGTAGATGTGGTAAACTACCCCCAACCGGTCGAAATCCTCGTCGTCAGCGATGAAGACCGATACGTCATCGGCGTATCCTGAGACGACGAGTCTGCGTTCCAGTTGACCAGGCATAAGAAACCCCGAGAGTCTTGATCTGCACAGTCTGAGGAAAGGCTCGGCTGTAAGCGAGAACAGCTGACCTGACAGGGGACATCCCTGTCGGATTCCCTGACCGAAAGGAAAGGGAGCCGTCAAACATGACCCCACTCGTACGAAGCACGTGGCGCCGGCGTAAAGTGTCCGCAGGGTTTGCACGAAATGTTCGCCGAAACCATACGATCGGAGAAGGTGAAAGAGATAGTGTTGGTTCACCCTGTCGAATGCTCCCTGTTGGTCAAGGGAGAGAACTGCTAGGGGAACCTGTTCGGTGTTGGCGTACTCCACGACGTCACGATGCAGGTGGAGGCTGTCGAAGATGGTTCTCCCCGGAACGCAGTAGCCCTGATCGGGGTGGACCAGCGAGCCAATTACTCGGCTCAACCGTGTTGCCAAAGCACGTGCGACGATCTTGTAGTCCACGGTGAGCAGAGAAATTGGACGCCAGTTTTTGATGTCCAGCCTGTCACCCGACTTAGGAAGTAGCGTCAGGATAGACTTTTGTGCAGATCGGGGAAGAAGGCCGGTCTCCATGGAGTGCGCCAACATTTCCTCAAACGGACCCGACAGCTCACTCCAAAAGAACGAGTAGAACTCGGGAGTGAGACCATCAATTCCGGGAGACTTCCCTTTGTTCAGGGACCCAAGAGCTTCGGTGAGTTCTTGTTGGCTCAGCGGCCGATCTAGGCTCTCACGTTGGAGGCGAGAAAGTAGAGGCAGGGTCTCGTACAGGGGCGAGTCTTCCTCGATTGTCACGGGCGTGGCAGCGTAAACCTCCTGGAAGTGACGCCTCGCGACCGTGCATAGCGACGGTCCATAAGACACGACGCGCCCTTCCAGGCGCAGTTCTTTGAGGGGTTGAAACGTGGGAGCCATATCACGAGCCAAACTTGGTCCTGCCGGACTGTCCGAAGCGAGGAGGTGGGCGTAGCGAGAGTTTGCCAGCACTCTCTCGCTTCTCCTTGTGTACGCGTCGCGCACTTGGGAGGTTGCGTGAGCTAAATCTGCCGTGGTGTGTTCACCCAGCAGGGGACTGGACACGATTCGATCGACACGCCTCTCGAGTTGTGCAAACGTCTCGTCCGACATTTGCCGGCGGAGTCTAATGATTTGGATGGTCGTGGTCTGAATCTCCTGCTTGATGGCATCCCACCAGTGGTGGAGCGAGGAGTAATGATTGCGACGAGCCTCGAATGATTCGAGAAGCTCGCGAATACAATCTCCGAAGTTCGGGTCCTCCAAGAGAGTATTGTCAAAGCGCCAATATGGCGAGACAAACTTAGGCGTTCGTAGCGACATAGTGGCCAGCAGTGCAAGGTGGTCGGAGAAAGCGGGCAATACGCGCACGCCGATCATCAAAGTGGTCACTTCGGGAGTGCCATAGAACCTGTCTATGCGAGAGGCGGAATGCAGTGGGGCATTGCCCACATACGTGAAACCTGGCTCCCCGGGGTGAAACTCCCGCCACAAATCGGAGAGGTCTGCTGTCGTAACTGTGTTCCGGAGCAGTCGGGCAACGCGCGGATACCGCTCGACGCCCCCGGATCTGTCAGTGTTGGGATCCAACGTACAGTTGAAGTCCCCCCCAACAAGGAACTGAGCGTCGACTCCAGCGGTACCACGTACGTCGCTGATGTGACGTTCAAGGCACGTCAGAATGTCTAGAGCTATGGCTTGGTTGTGTGGCAAATAAACGGAGATGACGTGAAGCGTCCGACCTGTGGTGGGAATCTCTAGGAGAAGTTCCTGAAGATAGCCAGGGTATAGAATATTTTGGGCTCGAAAGACCATGGGTGATGACTTACGAAGTCCTATCATGGTCCCCGAGCACACTTGAACAGGGGGGTTGAAATAAAAATAGTACTTCGAGATTAGAAGGGGTAGTGGTGATGAGGACGTGTTTGTCTCCAGTAGGAGGACGACGTCGGGGAAGTGGCGATCCAGGAAGGTCGACAGCTGACTCCATTTAAAGTCGCTACGAACGCTCCTTGCATTAAGGGTGATGAAAATTGTCTCCGCCATGTTGGTGACAGGTTTTTTACTCTAGTCCAGTGGAACTGACACTTTCCAGAGAGGTGGATCGAGATAGGGTGACCTCGTCTTCTCCGGTCGCGTCAAAGTACGCCTGCGCCTTCTTTAGAGTGGCAATAAAGCGTCGTGAACGTTGGTTGATTGCACGATCATTTTTCAAGACCGGAAGAACTGATGTCAGCATAAAAACCAGCCCGGTAATGTCGTTCGTAAAACGGCGGGCAACCTTGAATGGCTGATCGTTGCCCTTCACGTCCGCTAAGAACAGTAGAAAAGCGCTAGTGGACAGCGTCTTTCCAGCCTCTCCACTGTCAAGTAGCTCCACCGCAGCCAGGGGCATGGTTGCCTCACCAGGAGACGCCCTTTCATCTTGACGTGGACGCTTCTTGGCCGGAGAGTTGCTCCTTGGTTTTTTCTTTGTCTTGACCTGAGTGTAAACCGGTTCATCCAGCACCGGTTCGAGCTGGTGCGGCGTCCCAGTGTCAAGGCTAAGATCTGCATCATTAGTTTCCATTGCATCCAGGGCACAAGCTGCGTCGGTCGCAACCGGAGCTGGTGGGATGGTCCCATCGCTTGGCGTCAAAGTGGTGGCCGAAGCACTCTCACCCAATTCCACAAGAATCTTTCTCTTGTTTTCGCCTCTAGACGTTTGGCTTTCAGTCTCTACCGCAGACCTTTCCTTGGTACCAATGTTGGCAGTGCATGTTCTGGCAATATGTCCAGTTTGCCTGCACTTGAAGCATTTGACGTCGTCAAAGCTGAGGAAGACACGGTTACGTTCTCCATCGTGTTCTACTACGATGGAGTCGGGAAGATTGACGTTCTCAGCTTTGATGACAAAGATCTGTCGTCTAAAACTGAAGACGTGACCAATGTCAGCCTCCTTCAAGCCCACGGTAATGTATGCCATAGGTGACACAAGCCTAACAAGTTTTGTCAGCTCGGCCTCAACGGCGTGGTGCGGGATGTAGGGGCTAACAATGGACAGTACCAAACGCTCAGCGGGGGTGACCAGCCTGCGCGCAGACAAAAATTGGTCCTTGATCGATATACCTCCGTGGTCCAGCATGAAAGAGTCCACCAAGGCCTTGGATTTTAAGTAGCAGCACACACGGCCCTGCGACAACCTGGAGGCAAAAGTTATGTTTTTGCCCCCAATGAGGTCTGCCAGGGACCGCAAGTACTGCGAGATGGTGACATGATCGATGGAAGGGAACAGTATTGCCTGGTCCTTCTTGGGACACGGCGGACCAAAGGAGGGCCCAGACGGACCGTCGCGACCGCGACGCTGCTGGCCCGCCCCCGAGAGCAAGGCCTGCGCCATGGTTGGCTTAGTAACTGGCGGAGTCTGGACCCCAGGGACAACGATCGACGAAACCACCGGAAAAGCAGGGATCGGCGTAGGGCACAACGGTGTTGGCGCGCTGGCTGAACCAGCCACCACGTTTTCTGCAGCCTTAACAGGGCTGGTCGCTACCTGGACGTCAGATAAGGACCTGTTTAGGCGCGGAGAGACGGGAAGAACGGTAACAGACTGATGCGCTGAGCCAGTCAGCACACCAACCCGTTGGTTGACAGTAGTGTCTGCCGCCAGAGAAGGCCTGAGGACAGTCACGGAGGACGGTTTGAGTTCCGGTGTGCTGTGTCCCCTAGGAAGGGGCGCAGGCACACCTTTATTGGGCCCTCGCACGAGGGGCACCTTAACGGCCTTACCGGCCCCGTTTTTAACAGCGGGGACAGGGGACTTCTTCAAAAAGTCTTGCGGCTTCAGTTGACTCATGGTGATACGAGTCAACTAAAAACCCTCCGGAATATTCAAAATAAAAACACGCCAGACAAGACGGACAAAAACACTGCTACCTGGCCTTGACGACCAGGCAGCAAACCGAACAAGAACGAATAACCAAAACCACAATGATTAATTTGAGTCTTCTAAAATGGCAGGGTTCAACAAGGAGGGTTAAAAAGAGAAAAGAAAAGCAATAATTTGCAAGGCCAAAACTTACTTAAAAATGAATAATTAGAAAACAAAAACTACTCCAAACGAAAGAGGAGAAAAAACTGATTGAGAATAAGCAACAATAACTTATCAGGCACAAGCAGAACGTAGCAGACAGTAAGAAATGGACAAACGACTGCGCTGCCCCGCACCTAAGGCTGTAACTGTACCGCGCTGGGAATAGCACGCAAATAACACGGTAAAGCGGAGCGAACGAAAAACACGTCCGTCTCCGACGGAGGCCGGTGTGTGTGTGTGTGTGTATGTATGTATGTGCGCTAAATTTTGTTCGTCGCGCACAGGTCAAACGGCTTGACGTATTTGGCTGAGTTTTTCGTTCAACATTCGTGACTACTAAACTCGATGCTGTTTACATAACCAGCAAAATTCGTCAAGATGCCAACCTACAAAAAATTAATTTCTGAAAACAAAATTTGTTTATTTATTTTATTAAATTAAAACTTACTCACGGATTTGAATTATGTTTCACTTATAGGTTCACATTGACGGTCCCAATACTTGACAATAGTATCAGAATAGTTAACCTGCAATGTTATAAAAAAATATTGTTTATCTACGACAATAATTTCTTAATTTTGACAGTGTTTCACCGATATGATTCGCATTTGCGGACTATTGCAGTCAGATGCACATAATATACACCAAACATAGCGTACGCAATCATACCTTTCTCATCGTTATTTTAAATCTCGATAGCTGTCATAGAATGGCTACAATGACGTAAGATGCCAACCTACAAAAAATTAATTACTGAAAAACATGGTTTTTAATTTATTGAATTAAATTAAAATGTGCACACCGATATAAATATTTTTTGCATGTAGGTCCACATCAATAGTACTAACACTCGACAATAATTTCAAAATTTTAGCTTTCACCGCCATGTTATAAAAAAATATTGTTTATTTACGGCAAACATTTTCTTCATTTTTACAGTGCCACCGATATGATTCGCATTTGCGGACCATTGAAGTTAGATGCACATAGTATGCGGGCACGAATGGCCTGCAAGTCAGACCTTTTTCACTAAGTATTTGGAATTTTGATAGCTATCATAGAATGGCTACAATGACGTGTTATGTTTTATGACGTTCACGGAAAACATGCAAAAGTTAACAACGAACTTGGTCGACAAATTAAAACGCTTTTTTTATGATTTAGATGCGGTTATTGTATGATTAAAGAATACCACATTTTAGATCTAGCCTGTATCTACATTATGGAACTTTCCATAAAATAATAGGTTTAATAGTTTATGAATTAGATCCTAATGAGTATACCACGGTCGAATGAAATTTTG
Organism: Isoperla grammatica; assembly: GCA_945910005.1. Taxonomy (NCBI): domain Eukaryota; kingdom Metazoa; phylum Arthropoda; class Insecta; order Plecoptera; family Perlodidae; genus Isoperla; species Isoperla grammatica. Next base: position 72,408,003 of record OX246738.1, read on the forward strand.
CGGGAATCAATGGAAAAATCAACTTGAAGGTTTTAGTTTATTTAAATAAAACTTCTTAACGGATTTAAATAATATTTCGTGCAATTATTAACAACATTTTGAGTAATTATTTAGGTGGCTCGTTGGTCCAGTGGTTAGCATCCCTGCTTCCAATGCAGAAGGTCCCGGGTTCAAATCCCGCTTTAGGCAGAAGTTTTTTTAACTTCTAATGTGAATTCAATACCATTACTTCTTGGCTTAGGAACATTTAAACGTTGACTTTGGAGCCGTCCTAGCAACGAAGCACTCAATAAATTCAAAGTTGTTCTGAATCGGCCTTGTTAATTCTGGCATTTGTCCGCAGGTGTTCGCACTGTCCAATCACTGATTCATATGTTTCGAATTTGAAATATCGATCTTTGATTGGTTATCGCTCACTCGTCCATGGTGTTCGAAGTCTACAGGGTTGGTTTATTTACTTTAAATTAAAGTCCCCCACTGCAAATCAGTTTAATTACTGAGTATGGGTAGACTCTTAATGTGAATTTCTTTATTTCTTTATTTCTTTAAATAATTTACAAAAAATCTAAGGTTGTAACTTAAACTGCCATCTTGTAAACAAAAATTTTGTTTATTATAAATGTTTTTTATAAGAGTGTGCATAAGATTTGTTTAATTTATTTTTAAAAAAAACGCTCATCTGGCAACGCGGAGCGTTTTCCTAGTTTATAGTTAGTGTGTTGGAAGTTGGAACTAGAGAAATGCAACAGTTGGAAATTTTAGACCTATCTGCTCATGCTTCATTCATTAATCTGTTGCTTAATATGAGAACCATGCTGGTGGCATTCAGTCTCAATATTTAAAAATAATTCGCCTCAATGCTAGGAGTCTAAGGAACAAGATTGGACTGCTGATAGGTGCTGGTATTGAGAAGTAAGATATAATATGTTTAACAGAAACGTGGCTTGACTATCCAATTTCTGACGAAAGAGCAAACATACCAAATTTTAGATTGTATAGATTAGATAGAGAGTATGGAGGAGGAATTGCAATCTGTGTTAAAGATACAATTAATTCGTCAATGTTTTAATGAAGTTAATCAAGCAGACATTGAATTACTGGGTATAAAAATTGCATGTAATCGGCACCCGAATTTATACGTGACGTGCATATATAGGCCTCCAAATTCTTCTGAATACTTTTTTTGGCACGTTAACAGGCGTTTTATCAGCTATCCCCAAAACTGTAGACTAGCATTAATGGGAGATTTCAACATATGTAGATTTAAACCTAGCAATAACTTACAACTCTTAGATCAATGTCTTGGTGTGATCGGTCTGGCGCAAATTATTCAACTCCCTACCAGAATAACTCTTTTTTCGGAATCCCTCATTGATCACATTTACACAAATATTTCCACTCTACATTTCAATACTAAAACCATATGGTGTGACATCAGTGACCATTTTGCTATAGGAACTTTTGTAAGAATATCACCAGAGAGAAATCCGCGCGGATTGATTTCTAAACGTAAATACAAGAGGGTTTCGGAGGAAGAATGTTTCACAGACTGTAGCTTTTTGCCATTTCATAAATTAGAAGAAATGGATTCAGTAGACAAAATTACAGACGATCTTACATCTCCTATTAACGATACATTCGATAATCATGCTCCAATAAGAACATTCAGGGTACGGAACTTTAAACCTTGGATTACTCAAGGAATAATTAAGGAATCGTATAGTAGAAATGAACTCCCTCTTCAAACAAGCAGTCCTTTCTAAAAGCGTGGCAGAGTGGAATGTGTATAAAACAACAAGAAATAAAATAACCCAGGATCTTAGACAAGCAGAAAGAAACTTCTATAGAGATGTGGTTCTTGATGGAAATCTTAACTCGGCAAAAAAGGTTACTAAATTAGCTACATCATGCAGTAATTGGAAACAAAAAACAGACATTAAAGCAATAAAGAATATAGATGACGATAGTATTACTACTGAAAATAGGTGTATGGCTGCGATTTTAAACACGTTCTTCAGAAATGATCCGATTGAGATAGCAAAATCTTAATCCGTTGGAACACAGCCAACATTTGATGTATATGACCATATTAACGCAGATGATGATGACTCTGCCTGTCAATTCACACTTAAACCAGTGTCAGTAGAAGAAGTTTACTCCAAGCTGAAAAATGTATCAACTAAAACAGCTTCAGGGGAAGATGGTATCCCTGAAAAGGTGCTAAAACTAATATTCCCTTTAATAGCTTCTCCCGTGTGTTACTTACTCAATACAAGTATAAAGAGTAACATATTTCCCACGTCTTGGAAAAATTCTCTAATAACCCCTTTATTTAATCTGGGGACGCCCAAAATGCATATAATTACAGACCTGTTAGTGTAACCAATATACTTTCTCGAATATTTGAAAAACTAATTAATACACAACTCCAGGAACACCTAAGTAATAACAACCTTATCTGTAAGGAACAGTATGGATTTGTGGCAGGATGTTCAACTGAAAAATTACTCAATATTCTCTCAAATGATTGGTTTCTTATTCTAGAATCTAGATGATAGTAATCAAGGTAAAACCACGTTACTTTCAATTGATATTAGTAAGGCATTTGATGAATAATTGATCCATTACTAGCTTACTTAATAATTACTTAATTTTCATACTTTCCGAAATTCTACGTATTAAATTAAGTAATCTTTTTAAATTCTCTAAAAATGCCGTGGAGTGGTTTACAAGTTTTCTGAAAGATAGGACAATTAAAACAAGGGTAACGGCACACTATCACACTCACTCACTATCAACTGTGGTATTCCCCAAGGAATGGACCAACAATATTTAACATGTACATTAATGACTTGCCAAAATGTACGAAGTTCACTAAAGTCACGTTGTATGCAGATGACTTCCTTGGTACAATTACTGGCGTTGACTACGACGACCTCACATCAAAAATTGAGGCATAGTCTCACAATTATGAAGCATCTCGGGTTTAATATTGACAAACAGTTATTATTCACATCTCACGTAGATAAAATAGTGGACAAATGTAGAAAACGCATACATATACTCCGCAAATTAAGTCAATTCTTAGAACCATGGAAAAGTAGGATATTTTACGTAAGATGTATGCGACCAATTATTGAGTATTGCCCGATTATGGTCAGTTCTGTAAATAAAACTTATTCTAACAAATTGGAGTTGATTCAGAATCGAGCACTTCGTGTCTTTAAGGGGAATCGTAGGCTGAAGGGTGCCAGAGAATATTTCAATATACCTACAATCCAATCTTGCTTAAAATTTCTAGCTCTGTTAAGATTCTACGACCTCGTACATTGCGTGCCTGACACCCGACATCCGGTATTATATACACTGTCCACAAGAAGAGCAGGTCTCCGGTCCCGAACCAACAACAATTTATTTGTTTATAGCGAAAATAGTGGAAAGAGATCGATCAAGTACATACTATAGCTGTCATGTGGAATAACCTCACATCAAAAATGAAATTACTTAAAAACAAAATACAATTCAAAAAGGATTAATCGAAGTTAACTTTACAGTATTAGGAGTAAATATTGAAGATGAAGCTGCTGAACGTGTTACAGTAGTATAGCTATAGCATTAGTCTTCAGTTTTTAACATTACTTTCTAAATTGACTCTATACCAGAATAATACCCTACTGCTATCTTATTAGTAATAATTTGTATCCAATCGTTGTTTTAATAATTTTGCTTAGCTCCTGTATTCTATAATGTAATGACTTATTTGAGATTGTCAGTATAGTTTCTACTTTCTAGTTCATATATATCTAGTTATGTTTAGTTTAATGTGCATCACACATTTTACATGTTCCTGTTGGTATGTTTTATTTTATTTTGTACACAACACAACAAAAATATGTCTTTAATATTTCATAACTATTAACTATTTGTAATCAATAATTCTAAACATATTTGTATGTTTGTTTGTAATATTAGGTATAATGTTCCTATATTCAAATGTGTATTATTTTATATGTACTTAAGCATAGTTTTTAGATAATAGTTATATATTTAGTTTATAGTCATATTAGGGCATCAAGCATTTTACATGTGAATGGTAAAAATAATATCATAGCATTGTAATGCTTTATAGAATCCTTAAATAAATAAAAAAATAAAATAAAAATAACACATTTTGGGCATGTAAAACTTATGGTAAGCAAGCCGAGTAGCCAATTGCCATTGTTTGTACACAACAATTAAATAGAAATTCCCGCTTCGTGCGTAGTTAATTAATTCTTTTAATCCGATGATGATCTGGGCGTGTATAGCGTAACCGAGCGTGTATAGCGTAACCGAGCGTGTATAGCGTAACCGGGCGTGTATAGCGTAACCAGGCGTGTATAGCGTAACCGAGCGTGTATAGCGTAACCAGGCGTGTATAGCGTAACCGAGCGTGTATAGCGTAACCGGGCGTGTATAGCGTAACCGGGCGTGTATAGCGTAACCGGGCGTGTATAGCGTAACCAGGCGTGTATAGCGTAACCGGGCGTGTATAGCGTAACCAGGCGTGTATAGCGTAACCGAGCGTGTATAGCGTAACCGGGCGTGTATAGCGTAACCGAGCGTGTATAGCGTAACCGGGCGTGTATAGCGTAACCGGGCGTGTATAGCGTAACCGGGCGTGTATAGCGTAACCGGGCGTGTATAGCGTAACCAGGCGTGTATAGCGGCACGGCATTGCCGCGCGGCACGGCATTGCCATTTATGGCATTTATGATTTGGCAGACATGTGGTACAGGCGTGGTACAGGGGTTCTCAGTGGTGTGGTGTGGTGGGGGTTGTGGTACTCAGTGCGATTCAGTGAAGCCATTGGAAAACGCCATTAGTTACGATTAGTGGTGCTGTGACATCACATACAGACAAATAATCTGTTGCTAGGCCACTCCACTGTCCCCCACATTCTTTGATTGGTAAAACATCACCGGCTGGCGGCTATTTTAAAAGTCGTATAATACAACTTTACACTTGTCTTCTCTTGTTACCATTAGATGATGGGTGTGTTCTTGAGGATGGGTCCCGAGGGGTCTGCCGACGGCTGACCGAATGTCCATTGCCAAACATTCCACCCAGGCAAGGATCGAATAGCGAGAAAATCACGTCCAGCCAGAGTAAGTTCCATGCATTTTTCAGTTTGTAAACCATTTTCTGTTAAAGCTGCATGGCTACGTCGATTTTTAAGAACTTAGAATTTGTGATTAACAAAGTGGAAACATATACAAAACATATGTATGCGTTCCCATAACAACATTTATGAGTAGGCTAAGAATTGTTCACATAACTATATATATGAATAAGAATTGTTATGTGAACGCATAACATGTGTTAAAAATCTAAACGTGGCCCAGCCTGGCTGTGTGGGCTGTGTAGACACAAGCGAACACATATAATTGCCCCAACGAAAGTATTCTGATGCTTACGACACAGCCGAGTCAACGGTGACAATTTATTTTTTCTATTTCGCTAAGTCCTACCAGCTATTCTAAACGGATCCATTGGGGATAATTTAAGACCTTCCATTGATTACCTGTAACGGTGGGCGTGGCCAAACCGCCTGTGCACTGGACTACCAGTGGATACAACCCGCAGTTGGACACACAAATATTTTCGAAGGCTGAAAGTTGGATCGTTTGGTCAAGCCCTCTGACATTCCTTCCCTCGACCCATCGACCGTAAATACCTTTGATTGGCGAGCTGTTCATACAACAAATGTCATACAGAATTTAGAACAACCCTTTTTTCTGAATTATATGGATATTTCTACATTGCGCTATAAAGAGCTGGGAATTATATAATTAGTGGTTTTTTATTTGTCTCTCTATGACAGATACAACCATACTTACTAATGAATTAATATTAGAAGATAATGTTTTTTCGTGGACTAGAGGAGACAGGTAGTCTTACGAAGACAAGCAGAGGACCTGCTGCTCTAAAAAATTCTTACATTTTAATTACAATTAGATTTGAAAATTAATGCTAACGTATAACAAAAATTACGGGTGTCTTTCATAAAACGGCTTCAAATTACATTCCACATTTTTTAAATTGCATTTATATTTTATACATAAGGCAATAATCTCGTACAAAAAAACTGATCAGTATAATAATAATCAGTATAATAACCTGGAGTATTGTTTGACATATTTGTTACTTTCATACTCTGATTTTCTTTGTAAGACTTTAATATTATTTGCTAATATTGCTACATTAATGTTTTAAGTCCGGTTGTTTCCTTTCGTCTTAGAAAGACAAATAAAAAAAACACTGACTACATAATTTCAAGCTGTTTAACGCGCTGTTTAACGCGATCATAAAATATACGTATAATTCCTGAAAAAGTGTTTTTTTCCTATAAGATGACTTTTGTTGTGACATGTCATCATGATTAATAGGTAAGATAATGCAAGGCTTGCCAATCGAAGGTAATTACGGTCGAGACGAGAGGGAGGAAAACCCGTACTTTGGTCAGAGATTGGTACAAACGCTACCCGAGACTATGCCCTCAGGCCTGTCCAACAGCGAAATAAACGAACTGTAGGAAGGTGTGTCCTCGAGGCATAGACTAGTCTATGTCATACCGCACAATTACAACAGACATACTTCCTGGTTCCTATAGTTGTTTTGCAGACAGACCAAGAAACGACACGTAGAAATAGGCTTGACCCGGAACTAATTGGTACAAGATTTTTTTGATCAGAAGTTCTTACTTATGTAAAACTACATGCACATTAGAAACTTTACCGCTGTCCGACACCCCTAATAAGCGTAAAAATTAAAATGTTAAAATTAATTAATGCTCATATTAAGATTATTTTTGAAGATTTTTGGTTATTTACATTTTTACAACATCAAGCAATTCATTTTATTATTTAGAAAATTACTAACATCAATATAAGTACTCCGGTAATCATTAATTAATTATAATTAATTATAATAACATTTTCAATTAAATGCTTCCCGTGTAAAATTGGTACTATTGAATATTGTTTTGACAGTTGTAAATATAAGAATAATAACATACAAAACTTGTGTAGAAACTTTACGGCAATGAAAATATTATTTATGATAAATCAGCATAAATAATAATTAACTATCACGTTAATAACTTACATTTGTACATATTTGAACATATGCAATATGTTATCAAAAGAAAGCTGCTCATACGTCGATTTTAATATTGGTACTCTTAAAGGGTCATTCAAACACATTTCCAAAGTTTTTATAGGGGGGCAGAAAGAATGGGAGGGGGGGGGGGATAAATGAAGAATATCGTCAAGCGTATCAAACGAAAGCTATTTCGTGGTTATTAGTAAAAATACTTGTAGAGTGATAAAATACCATATACCCTAGTGTTTGGCTAATAGAGGGTGGCGGGGGGGGGGGGGGGGGGGGGGCGGTAAACAGTGTTCTCATTTCCCAATTTAACGTCTGATTTTTTACACTGATTTCACTTCTTAGATATGTCCGATTACTCTGATACAAAACTCCAAACTCAAATATCAGAATTTAACAAAATAGGTACTGTCATTACCACGTAGTTTCTTTTACTAAGTACCTAAGCAAAACAATATAATGCAAAGATTTTGCCAGTGTAACCAAACGAAGTTTTAGTTGATGACTATTTGACGAATACAGTGATTGCAAATATTATTACAACAGAATATTAACTCAACTTAATTCCTATGTAAAGGAGATTTGTACGTTTCACTTCTTGTCAACCACGTACAAAAATTAAAGCCGCGAACGTTGATGGAGATACAATTGAAGTTGATCATTTGTTGCTTTTCCAACAACTCTTGAGTGTCCTTCGAGAGTCATCAGAGGAGGATTTAGCAACAGAATTTAGTTTTTTTTTTATGAGTTGCTTTATGATATAATATGTAAACGTTAACCTTTGTTTGTTTACGTGGGCATTTGTATTAACTTTCAAATTAAGCGCACTACCACCAGACGTATTTGAATTAGTTATTCGGGCATTCCAAGGCAAGCTGAAAAGTCGGCTTTTAGGGATACTTTTGTAATAGACCTCTCAAATGAAAAGAACTATTTTTAGGAGTGAAAAGGAGTGAAATGTTCAATACAACAATATTACTCTGTTAAGACTAATTTAATACACAAAAATACACAATTACAAAAGTATCAAAACTATGAAGTGATTAATACTTTAGTGGCAGTTTGACTTTATTGAGTTGGCCTTGGCCATTGAGTTCTTTGTTCCTTGCTAATGCACTTTCACATTTTGTTCGTAAGTTTTTTTGTTTATAAGTTTGAGATCATGATCTTTGATTATACGTTACGGTTTTGTTGTAGTTCGAATCGTAGATGTAGTAGATGTAGTTGTAGATGAAGATGATGATGAAGATGATGATGAAGATGAATGCCTAGGCTTGAGGCATGTTGAACCGGACCGGACCCATGGACTAGGCTCCTGCCTTTGTCCTGGAGACGGCTTGTCGCTGGTCGGGACACACACGTCTGTCCTCGGATGGTACTATTGGCCGAGTGGTTGGGTCTCTTTTTGTCCTTCCAGAATGTTCTGAAATCTTCGGGTGTGAAGGGGGGTGGGGGTAGCTGGTTTTGATTGGTTGGTCGCGTTGTTGCTGGGCAAAGTTGTGTAATACGTCCGTACACGCGCGAGTTTGCTACGCACTTGGGGCACTGGATATTTACTATTTCACAACCGTGAAGCTTTGATTTGAGGGTTTCTTTGTTTGAACACTTACGCATTAACACGTGCACTGTCCTATAGTCCATTCGAAAAACATGTCTGGTTATATCGTTTCTAAAAACATTAGTCAAAACCGCCGGAATGTGAAATGTCAAAACTGCCGAAAAACAAACAATAAACCTTAAATACTAATTATATGGATAACTAATGTCATGGAATGTCAGGTTGGCACACTGTACTGCCACACTTTGTTTGCAAATACGTAAAGAAAATGGTACAGAATAATATGAAAGGGAAGGAATATAAAGTGTAACAATTTGTAATTGATGAAGAGCATTTTGATGCATCGCATACCTTGGTCTAGAGACATATTATCTTATAAGGGGTTATATAGTATGTGAAGTGCATGAAAAGCAAATATCATATTACAATTACTGTAGTACTTGATGGCTACGATAATGGGTCATCAACTTAAGACATTACATATTAATAATTTTCAAACACCAACGGACAGGCGTTTAGAACGGATGCAGCTTCTTGAAGTTGCATCGTAATTTAGAACAGACCACTTTACAATTACATCGTAGAATTTGAAAAAATATGTAGTGGGACTGGTGGCTTGTCAGTTGGTACAGGAAAAAATTGTTTTTTTATAGAGCAGAGCACTTCTAAACTTCAACAGGCCAAAAGTTTAATGATAATACACTCACAATGTGATAAAGAGACGCTAATGGTATAAGTGGTCGAGTCTCATGCTGAATACTGTTTTAGCAGTTATTAGCCATGTTTACATGAAGGATTCAATACGGTATTGAGTACGATCCGGCTGTTCAATCCTCCATGTAAACACTTTAAACTCGGATTGGATCGGTTGAATCCAATCCCCTAAAAGCTGGGATCGTATTGAGAGATTGTATTGAATCCTCTGCATGTAAACGACTTTCTAGTATCGTATCGAATTCACCAAGGTTGTTGTTGTTGTACGTGTGTATTGTGACAGTTGACGGCGATCAGCCCGCGGTTTAAAGCGTCATACCGCAAACACAGACGTCGGACTGTGCGTGTTTACTTAAAAATACGAGCTGTAATGTCTAAACCAAACGTGTGGTTGTGTGAAGAGGTAACCAAATACCTTACAATAATAATACTGGACACTGTCCATATTTAACATACAAGAAGGCGGCGACACGCAACACTAGCGCTACTAACGGCTTGAGGAGATATTTCGATGATGGCCGCTTGATTCAATGTTATTTTCGCACTTTAAAACCTGTTAGTAAAGCTAGCAATTACGCATCATTGTACTGCAAACATATGTAATAGACTTAGTTATGATTGCCATTTATAATTATGAACAAATTAATCTAAAATATCTCTTAGTATTTAAGTAAAAGATGTGCGAAACAATGTGTGTAAAACGAACATTACAGGGGCCGTTTATGTTATTACGCGACGCTTTTAGGAGGGTGAATGATGAAAAAGTGATGGTATAGGGTTGGGGAGGGGGAAATGGTGTGACATTACATAAATCTATATATATATATGTATAAAAGCAAGTGTCTTACTGAGTGAGTGAGTGAGTGAGTGAGTGACTGACTTACTCATCAACGCACAGCTCAAACCGTTCAACCTAGGAACGTGAAATTTGGTAGGTACGTAGCTATTATGACAAACCCACCCATTAACGAAGGATTTTTGAAAATTCTGTCCATAAGGGGATGAAAAAGGGGGTTCAAGTCATTTTTTATAATACTTATATTTCAACAACAGAAAGTATTACAGACGTCAAAATTGGTACTTAGATTCTTCATTAAAAATAATGAAATACATGTTTTACCGGTTTTAGAAAATCATATTATGAATGGGAGTGAAAACAGGGGGTTGAATTTTTTTATGACGATACCTATGTCTCAAAACCAGAGATGCTACAAACGTGAAAATTGGTATTAAGGTTCCTTTTTACAAAATAAGAAACACTTGTTTTGCCATTTTCCGAAAATCCAGTTAAGGGGTGAAAACTGGGGGTGTTTTAAAATCTCCAAAACTGAACATGTTACAGATGTGAAAATTAAGTGTAAGATTCTGCTTTAAAAATAAATAAACATGTGTTTCACCATTTCTCGAAAATCCAGTTAACGGGGGTGAAAAGAGGGGGTAAATTAAGAACACAAATATCTCAAAAAACGAAGGTGTTACAGACGTGAAAATAGATGGTTCGATTCTCCTTTAAACATAAAGGAATACAAAATACATTACCACTTTCTTAAAATCCTGTTAAGGAGGATGAAAAGGGATGGTGAAGTAGAGGGGGTGAATAAAGGATAATGTAAGTAGTGATATTCACGTACGTAACATGTTTGATTTGTGTCGGTACAAAATTAACCCTCTTTAACCCCCGTGAGCCCCCCCCTCCCACCTATTCCCCCGCTTGATTAAACACAAAATTGTAAAATAGGTACACATTTCTTTATTTTTAGTGAAGTACCTATATAGCTAACCATTTTCACGTCTGTAACGCCTTCCTTTTTCGATTTATAGATATTATCTTAAAAACATCACCTCCGCATCTCACTTCCCTATTGGATGTTCTGAAAATGTTAAAACATTTTCCTTTATTATTAAAGAAGAATAAAAATATAAATTATCACGCCTGTAGCAACTTCGGTTTTTAAGATTAAGAAAACCACCCCCTCCCCCCTGTGCTTCTTTCACCCGCCTTACCTTGGTTTGAGGAAAATGGTAAAACACCTATCTACTTATTTCTTAAGTAGAATCCAAATACATAAATTCACGTCTGTTACATATTGCGTTTTTAGATAAAAAAAACAAAATTCACCCCCTTGAATGTTATGGAAAAAGTAAAACACGTATTAAGTTTTTTTAAAAGATATTTAAAAAATAAAAACATCATTATGTATATAACATTTACCATTTTCGCGTTTTAAGATGTATAGATACCCTCATAAAAAAATTCACCCTCGCAATTCTCACCCTCGATAACTGGATTTTTGTATAATGCTGCAACATATTTCTATTTGTTTTTTAAGTTGCTTAAATACCAATTTTCACAGTCATTACATCCTTGGTTAATGAGATACAGGTATCCTCATTTTTTTTAAACAACCCCCTTTTTCGCCACCCATTACTGGATTTTCGAAAGAAAGTCAAACATGTTTTTCTTTTTTTTTAAAGAAGAATCTTTATACCAATTTTTGCGTCTGGAACATCTTCGGGTTTTTGAGATAAAAAAATCACCCCCTCATTCTATCGCTCCTTTTCAACCCTTTTGAGTGGATTTTAGAAAAATGGTGCAACACATATTTCTTTATCTTTATTGGAGAATCTAACTACCGATTGTCACGTCTGTAACATCTTCGTTTTTTGAGATATAGGTGTCTCATGATCTAAAAATCACCCCCTTCTATTCACCCCCGTTCACTGAATTTTCGTAAATATGGTAAAACTGTGTTCCTTTATTTTTGGAGGAGAATATAACTATCAATTTTTACGTCTGTAACATGTTCGGTTTTTGGGCTGTAAAATCACCCCCCGTTTTCATCCCCGCAATTGGATTTTCGAAAAATGGTGAAACACGTGATTCTTTATATGAAAAGAAGAATCTAAATACAAATTTTCACGCATATGTCATCTTTGGTATTAGAGTTATAGATATGCTCATAAAAACTTCAACCCCCGTTTTCACCCCTCTTAACTGGATTTTCAAAAAATGGTAAAACTACTTTTTTTTGTTTACAATGGAGAACCTATGTACCAATTTTCAGATCTATAGCACGTTTAGTTGTTGAGATATAGGTAGTCTAATGAAAACCTTCCACCCCCTTTTTAACCCCCTTAGGGTCGGAATTTTTAAAAATCCTTTCTTAGGGATTGACTTCATTATAAGAGCAACGTAACTTCAAATATTATAATAGTCTTCCCATCGGTATTTGTTACGTATCTTCGTAACAATATTCTTATCATGTTAGGATCTCCTCCTGCCGCTTGAGAGCAGCACTACCTACATGTCGCAGCAAATTTAGGCCAGTGTCCCGTATTATTGTAGTAAGGTATTTGAGGTAACATGACAAAAAACAAAACAAAAGTAAGGTAATGGAACAACCGCCTGCGTTACACCAACTAATGCATCCACTTTCTGATAGCCAGATTTAAGATGGCAGTGGATAAGAAGTTCATAAAAATACCGCTAGATTGCACTCACTTGGTATTGAAAACAAACTGAGTGCGTGATAAATTCGGGTCATGTAAACGCATCGATCTGAATCCAATCCAATCCCAATCCAATACTCAACACGCCATGTAAACATAGCTAATAATTTATGTGTAAACTTCTCTCATGGCTTATCATTTTCCAACAGGCCAATTGCTTTTTCACTGCACTCAAGAATCTCTGTGTTAGGAGATGTGGGATTATTGGAAATATGTGAATTTAAAAAAAATCTTATGCAAATGTCTTGAATAGCAAAGCTTAACCCATTCTACACATTCTTGAAGTAGTGTCACTTCCACTTATCACGCGAATGAATTATTAACCCAGCTTGGTTTTTATGTAACGCATATATTCCATATTTTCTGTTTGGTGGCACCCAGCTTTCAACTTCGATTTCAAGATAAGATCATAAACAGGATTTTCGTGATTGAAATACACACAATTACTAGCAAATCTGAATCATCACTAGTGAGGGTGCTGTTTTTATGGTTAGTTGACTTTACTGTTGTAATTACAATCAACACATCGGCGTTGATGTAAAAAGCTTAGTGCATCTTCATTTTGATCATTATATTGAGAGTTGTTCTATGTTTTATATTGACTAACAAGACATGTTTAACTCGTATACTTGATTGTATTATATCTGTTACCACCATTCCGTTTCAAATATGTGAATGTCTTTTGGTGATTGCTCTCTATCGTAGCTATCAAATGCTTGGTCTTATGATACTTGCATCTGATGTGATTCACATTATTATATATTACACAAAGGTTTTAGAAGCTAGACTATCGAGTCTAAGTAGTAAATCCTATCTATCAATCACAAAACAATTGCGTTAATCTTATTAACATCAATGACTCAATGAGTGTCAAACCAGACGCAAAATTGATTAATGAGGACGCTCTTTAAACCCCCTCCCCCCCCCCCCCCCTCCAACCCCATTTTTAGCTAAACACTAGAGTAGATTGTCTTTTATCACTCTTAAAAATATTTATACTAGCAATACAAAACGTATTTAGCTTTCGTTTGATTTTGAAAGTTTGACGATATTCCTTATTTACCCCCCCCCCCCCCCTCCTTCTTTCCATCCCCCCTAAAAAACTTGGGTAATGTGTTTGAATGACTCGGAGAGTACCAATTTTAAAATCAGCGTATCAGCAGCTTTCTTTTTATACCTATATTTGTCTATGTTCTTGCAAAACCCCACCAATTGGGCGCCAATTGTAGCATTACAGACAAGTGGGCTCAGGGCGCAAACCCATACTTGGATTCATTTGACTAGCTCAAGTCAGCAGAATGAATTTATTAATTAATGTAACCAAAAAGGGTGAAATAAAAATCCAAAAAGTAAAAAGGAGGGTGATGAATGAGAGTGACCTTAAGGAAGTAAGGTTAAATGTAACACATGATATTAGGTTAAATGCACTTGTGTATTGTACAAAAACATAGACATGATGAACAAAGGAAAATTATTATTGAAATGTTAAATGACGTAAATGTTCCGAGAGCTCTTTTTGTTAACTGAGTGTTTTTTTAGGCCTTTAGTGAATTTATGTGCACACGCAAGTAATACGTTACGGTTTTGACATTGTTGACGTTGACGGTTGACGACTGACTGTTGACGGTTGACGGCTGATGGTTGGCGACTAGAAGTCCCGGGACAATGAAACGTCCCCCATTGTCTCGGTACTTAGTAGTTGGTTCGAAGACTTGTTGATGGGCGATAAGGTGAAGTTGTTGTAGTTACGTTGTTGTTGTCGGGATGGAAGCTTAGGTCTCGCCGATAGATGTAATGGACCAAGCCACTCCCTTTGTTCCCTGAGCAACCGAAGACGAGTATACGTCCACTCCGGTCGAAGAACAGTGCTCGAGTGCCGATGCCTCTTCTTTGTTTGTTTCACGTGTGTTCAGAAGACGCGTGCAGTGGAAAGTTACTGGGTTGCGCACGTACATCCTGAATTGCGAAATCTGTTCGCTCGTGGTCGAGTCTTGTCAAGGCCACTCTTTGTTATATCGGTTTACGCACATCCGCTAGAGCGCCTACGCATACAGTTTTTGGAGAATAGTGCGTTATTATGTCGAATGTGCACGTGTGAGATATAGGTTTCACTTGGGCAATGTTCGTAGTACACACAAGTATAAAAGTAAATGAAATAATGAAATAATAAGAAAAACATATGATAATAATATTAATTACGAAAAAGTGAATAGTGAATAGGGTGGGTGCGCTACAATGTTCAAATATGTAACTATATCAGTTTTAATGAAATAATTATTAATTATGCTGATTTACATACAAATAATATTTTGATTGCAGTAAAGTTTCTACACTAGTTTTGTATGTTATCATTCTTATATCTGAAACTGACAAAACTATATTTAATCGCACCAACTTTACACGGGAAGCATTTAATTGAAATTGCTATTATAATAAATAGTAATTAATTAATGACTACGGGAATACTTATATTGTTGTAAGTATTTTTTAAAATTTCAAAATAGATTGTTTGATGTGGTGAAAATATAACTTCTCAAAAATCTTCAAAAATAACCATATGAGCATTAATTAGTTTTAACATTTTAATTAATTATGCTAATTAGAGGAATCGGACAGCAGTAAAGTTTCTTGTGCGCATGTAGGTACACATAAGTAACAACTTCTGATAAAAAAAAAATGCTGTACCAATTAGTTACGGGTCCAACTGTTCGTTGCTTGGACTATAAAAGCCAAGCCCGAACCGATGCTGTAGAGGCCTGCACGGACCTACTTCTAAAGCCCCGGCCCCGGCATAATGGCGAGCCCTGCCTGACCGAGGCCCTTAGTGAGTAATCTAATCAAAAACCGGGGATGGCTCGAGCCCGGGTGAAGTGTAAATTGACCCGTATCAGCCCGGTCACCTGCCAATATTAGCCCGATCAGCTGCCAACAAGACAAAGTAGACAACATATTATAAAGCCCGAAAATGCCCGATTGGATTATAGTCTATAATCGTAGGCACGAACCCGCCAAAATAATCTTATCAATGCCCAAGCCGGATCCTGCGCAGGGCTCTACCAGTCAGTATAGTTCTCTTCCTCCTGTTCTGTTCCTGAGTTGAGAGAGGGCATTCAACAGAAAACGTTGTAAAACATCATGTTTAGTATTGTATTTCGCAAGTGGCTAGTTCGAAGAAACGGTTCGTCACAGTGTCTGGCGGGGTAGTAAAGTCATTAGAAGGACTATTAATAGGATGCCAGCCTCTCTCAACTCAGCTGACTCAAACCCACTCTGCGGCAGTATGAAGTGTCACCACGAACAAGCCGAGAGAGCGTGAAAGAAACGGACGTAGCTTCGCCTTCGACGTCCAACCTCAGACTGAACACAATACCTCCCGGTAGCAGGTATAAAGCTCGCATATGACATATAGATAACATTGAAGACATAGGCGAAAAACCACTTATCTCGCTCTAGCTACGAAAATAATTTTTCTAGCGGGAGACTCATTTGAAGTCGTTTATGGGAACTACAATTCTACGTATTTTGAAAGTATTACAAAAACATTACATGCAGCGATGAGGGAGTTATTGATCGTAAATGATCTTCTTGCGTCTGGCTGCTGCGGGAATCTCGTCTCTAAGGCGTGACCTTCTGTCGTATGAGCAGGCTGGGCCGTCGTTTATAGAGAGATTTGAGTCAGATCCACGTTTCAAACGAACAAGCCGCGCCAAGAAACCGTTGTACAACTAGAAAATATGAAAGTAAAACCTATCAACACGCTCGTTGGATCTGACAGATCCAATTTTTCAAGTTGACTTGAATGTGCAATATTAGGTTCGGGATTTGTAAATCATTTACAAATGAAGTGTAATTATTTATTATTTTTAAACTTCTCAAAAACGTCTGGTATGTATACAGTATTTGTTAAAAAATGAATTATACAAATAAGTGCTAAACATATCGAGACGGAATGTTAAATTCAGTGCTATATTACCAGTTTGTCATATTAAGAAATCAACAGTAAGAAAAAAATACACTTGCTTGGTGATGTACACCATTCGCCGATCTGTCAAAAACTGGTCAATTCCCCTAACGCCAACTCTACCTGGTCACGAAGACCATGTTACAAGATGATTGTGAGGGGCGTTGTTGGAGTTAGGAGAGTTTATTTATTCCTCTCACGTCAACACGGTTGGGTTACCATATGTTGTTGGTGTTACGGAATTATAATTATTCTCCTAACGCCAACACGGTTGGGAATGTCTTAACTTAAGACATACGACGTAATGCGTATCTAACAAAGTAACCCAACCGTCTGTAGGGGAATAAATAAGTTCCCCTAACGCCATCGCAATCCATTAAGAAATTATTCTGTGGGTAAATTCAGACCAATTAGAAGTGTTTATTTTATCTCCAAACACATTTTTTTTGTGGAAACCTATTTTTTTTTTTTTTTTCCAATATAAGAAGAGTGTGCTTGTGCATTGGAAACTCCTAACATAATTTCAGTTTATTAATAAGAATTATACATATTTTTGTTTAAGAAATAGTACAATAAACTTAGATAAGTACAGATACCACATACGAAGTTAAACTGATGATAGTAATGATTGTGATTATGACTATGATTCTAATGAAATTGGATCTGATCTTAAAAACCATACTTAACTCGACTCTGCATTTCGCCCTTAGGGCGGAATGCAGAGTCGAGTTATGCCATCTGTTTATGGTTGGTATGGAGTTTGTTCTTCTTATGAAAAATAGTATGTGATAAAACAATCCCATAGCAACAAATACTCTGCATGCGGCCCTTGAACTTGAACTTAACAACTAAAAGAAACTAAAGAGAAAACTAATAATTACTGTATAAAGTTTCAACTAATCTAGATACATATTCATCTGAGACATGATGATGTAGAATATACCGACAGCTTATACTTACACATTAACTACATAAACTGTAATTACTTTTTATTGTTTGTTTTGTGTTTAAGTTAATAATATTGTTTATTTCTTCTCTTTTATTGATTTAAAGAGCAAATGACAAATTACTTGTTGGCTTACAGTGTGCACGGAGTACGCGAAATATGTGAACCAGAAAAGATATTCGAATAGTCTTATCGGGGGCAACTACGACGACAACGCGGTCGACGAAACCAAGTGCCATGTAGGGGCTGGGACGTCGATGATTTCAGACGGCGAGGAGGCGAAACTCGGGGAATTTCCTCACATGGTCAGTGAAAATGCATTACGTTCTGAACAATCCATATGGGATGGTGGAGGCAAGGGGGTTACATGGCAACCCACCCCAATGGTGGTGGTCGTCGAGAGCAAGCGAGGGCGCGAGCTTCAATCTGCACCCGAGATCCACGCGAGAGTCTCCCTATAGATGTTGGCCTATAGACCTAGTTGCAACACTTTAACCTCAAGTAATGGATAAATATGCAGCTTTAAAGACAACATTTACCCTGAACAATGTTACTATTTTTAATGACGGCCTAATACGAGACAGAAGTTCATCGAATTTTTTAGAAACATCATGCATACCTTAAAAAATCGCTCGTGATCTTCTTAACTCATTTCCTGGCCTAGATGTTCGTGAAATCCAAATACATGTATTTTCAAATACAGCTGACGAGCATAAGCTTTGGTTTGTCAAGAAAGGTTTTCTTTGGGTGTAGCAGTGAATCATTCTGCTGCTGTTCATATTTATTTCCCTCGCCTTGCTTGGATCCATCTGTCAACGCTGCGCAATAGCACAATACTCAATTGAGGGGGCTGTAAGATAACCTGCCAACCCATTGGTCCCTTTTTCCCGCGCCTGACTCTTAGTTAATTAAGTTATCTTTAGGTTTCATTATAACGCACTAAGGAATATTAATTGTAGACCCTATTTTACAACGCTTATATTAACTTGCCTTGTTTGTCTGGACGGAATCTTTGAATCGACATTCCACCTACTTCTAGATGTTCGATCAAGCTGAAATTTTTTACACAGACGTATTCCTGATGACAATACATGAATCATTTGTCATATTTTCTAAATTGTCAATTAATTCATCATAATTAATTAATTTCTGTTTTATATGGAAATCGATGTTTATATTCCACCTACTTCTAAATGTTCGATCAAGCTGAAATTTGTTACACAGATGTATTCCTAATGAAAATACATGAATCAACTGTTATATTTACTAAATTGTCAATTAATTCATCATAATTAATTAATTAATGTTTTATATGGAAATCGATGTTTAACCCACTTCCCAATGTCAAATCGAGTTGAAAGTTTTCACACAAACGTATTCTTAATAACAATAAACGAATCAATTATCATATTTACTAAATAATTAATTGATTCATCATAATAAATTAATTGATGTTTTATATGGGAATCGATATTTCACCCACTTTCCAACGTTGAATTGAGCTGAAAGTTTTCACACAAACGAAGTCTTAATGACAATACATGAATCAATTGTCATATTTACTAAATAATCAATTAAGCCATCATAATTAATTAATTGATGTTTTATATGGGAATCGATAATACACCCACTTTCGAAAGTCGAATTGAGCTGAAAGTTTTCACACAGACGTATTCTTGATGACAATACATGAATCAATTGTCATATTTACTAAATAATCAATTAAATAATCATAATTAATTAATCGATATTCGATATATATTCGATTGCAAGATTCTTTCAGACTAAAAAGTATAAAATAATATTACATTAAAAAAAATATTTTTTTTAAAACAACGCTCATATTTAAATGCACTAAAAAGTAAAAAATAAATTTTCGCCCAACAAATTTTTGCCTCACTCGGAAAATAAAAGCGTTGGGTGCTTTCGGTATTGACATAGATTGCAGTATTCTGCTGTTTATGCAGGGAAAGCGCCCAACGCTTTTATTTTCCGAGTGAGGCAAAAATTTGTTGGGCGAAAATTTATTTTTTACTTTTTAGTGCATTTAAATATAAGCCTTGTTTTTAAAAAAAATATTTTTTTCATGTAATATTATTATAAGTATGTTATAATCAATGGGTGATAACAAGTGTTATCACCCATAACAGAAGCATTATTATTTAAACATTATGGAAGCGTTGTTTCCAAATGGCGGGTTCGAGGCTACAGCGGTCAACGTGAGGGGGCTTCTTCGGCGCGCAGTTGAAGTGTGGAGGCCCTCGTGGACGGACGTCGGACGGTCACCGAGGGTTTGGTGGAACTGTGTTCGACCCTTGCCTTGCGCGTGTTCGCGACCGTGTCACGTGGACCTAAAGTGACTGACTGTGTACTGTGCCCACACGGATATTTAGAGCAAAGAACTGTGTTCGCGCGTGATTTACAACCTGGTGTCTTTGGCGCTGCGCGCGCATCGAACCAAGGACCGACTGCAAGCGGCGGACCACAAAAGGACGGCCTACCGCCTCGCTCCAGCGCGGGACCATACCGCTTCCCGGTGGGTTTCTGCCTTAGACCATATATATGGTCCCGCGCTATGTGGTCTCAGGTTTTGGCGGCCGCCCGGACACCGTCGGCACAGAGTTGAGTAGTGAGTACCCCCTTCTGGGGGAGGACAATAATGCATACAGTAGACTCGACCGACGTACATATTTCATTTGTTTAGTATTACATCTTCATCTTTCATAAATTTGGTATGATTGATGATTCATTTTGAGCAATCAACCCATTTTAATTTGCATAAATTTAGTCTAGAAAGTAATTAATTGTATGTATTGTCAATAACCCTGTCCCCCTTCTATCCAAGATTAGACCTCACCACCTTTGACCCCTCACAGGGTTGTGACATCACACTCACAGGCGGACAAACAATGTGTAGCTAGGCAACTGCATTGTTGTATCTTCCTTTGATTGGTGCGTTTTCAATATTTGTCCGAAACAAAACACGGCTATTTTTGGGAATTGAGTCTTGTGCTTTAAACAGACTATACTCTATACCAGGCCGGCATGTCACCGCGAGATGTGGCGTTTTACGTTAACGACCCCTAATGGATTGCTTATAGCTCTCACCGCCTGGACTCTTGAACCTTGAACAACAACAAGGTAAATATAAAGGGAGCCAGGCTCAATTATATTTTTCCACGAATAAGACACTGATCACATCAACATCTCGCCCCAACGTTGACAGCGCTAGTGACTGCGCTACTCAAGGGGTGGACAATACGTCCCCTACGAACCGGTTTCTATGGTGACATGCCAGGCTGGTATAAACTGTAGTGTAGAGCAAACTAAAGTGGAGACACCGTGGACAACGAACCAGTCGATCCGACCGACGAGTCTTATATTTACCTGGTTTGTAAACCCCTCGTTAGGGGGGTAGTCGGGCCGACTCGTTCGAGCTACATTCCATTCACTCATTTCCTAGAATTTCTTAATTGGCTACACAAACAACCGTAAAAGCGAAATTCTAAATTTAATCTAATGTTTTATTTGAATTAAGGTTTCGGAAACTTATTCCCTAATATAGATCAGACCACACGAGCTTGAAACTTTTTTATTTTTTCTTGTAGCGTTATTATTAGATGAATGCGAATCAAACGATTTTTACATGCTATTTTGGTATGTGATGTTTGCCAACAACGTTAATTGAGATACAAATGTTGCGCGTTAATAAATCATAATTTCCCTAATATACACTATTATATAATTACATTATTATAATGCTATAACATTACTATTATATATACTGTACTATACTAGGTAGGCACCATATTATACTATTCCAATATCTTTGCAGCTCTTGGCTTGGCTAGTGTTTATCACTCGTAACGAATCCCTGGTTTGTGATTATTGGCAATTTTTAATTTTAGAATACTTACAAGATTCCAACATACACGATCGTAAGCACACCATAAACAGCTTCTTCAACACGTTGGTACACGGCGATTCCGATAACAATCAACTGAATATTTGGAAAATACACTAGTTTTTAAATCATAGCATATAAGCCAAAGACCCAATTGTGACCCTTAAAGGGCCGTTTGTTATCCTTTATGACCTACTCGTCGTCACTTCCGGTGTTATCCAGGCTGAAGTCACTGCTGGACGAAGCATCCCCCAGGGATATGACGAGGTGATCTACCACATTATCAACCACTCCGTCGAGGCTGGCCATGTTCTCTTCCTCCTTGATCACGTGAGAGACACAGTTTCTCCAGAGATTAGGATGCTCGTCACCTTGCACGTTATAGTGTTCCATAGCGTTCCGTCTTGGATCTTCGCAAATGCTTGGTACACGAGCTCCCTGACGTCATTTATCTTGAACGACGTGTTGTTTGAAGCCCCGTATCGTTTCACCTGAGCCCAAACAAGCTCAATCGGGTTGAGCTCACAGTGATACGGAGGGAGTCGTATCACTGTGTGCCCAGCTGCTTTGGCTGCCTCGTCCGCGCGATACGTCTTGAACTGCGGTTTCAAAGGGTAGATTATTTCCATGAGCTCTGCTTTCGTCATGGTGTCCGTGAACGCAACTTGCTTCGACCTAAGCCACTCTTGGAGAAGACCCTTCCTCCACGACTTCAACGGGATCTTCTCGACTTGCACCGTATGGTACGGCGCATTATCAATTACTATGACAGAGTTCGGTTGAAGTTTCGGCAAGATAATCGCCCACCAGGCATCGAAGCGAGCGCCATCCATTTCGTCATGGTAGTCACCATCGCCTTTCTTCGCTTCGAATACCAGCTCGGCGCCCTCGACAAAGCCGTCGTCGCTACCAATGTGCCCGATGACGAGTCGTTTGCCTTTCCCTGTAGAGTTTTTCAGACCAGTGGTCAGGCCACGGAGGAAGGCGTCTTGACAGCTCTTGACGGTTGTGTCAACCCAAGCCTTGAACAGAGTGTGGCCAGCATTAACCCACGTCTCGTCCAAATAGTATATTTTCCTCCCCAATCGTCTGGCCCCTCGAATTTTACGAAGATAGCGTACTCTCCACAACTGGATTTCATCCCGTTCTATTAAAATTGAACGGCGCATCTTCTTACAGTATTTGAACCCAAGGTCTCGCATGACGCGGTAAACACTTGTCCTAAATAGTGCCTTCAAGTCAGGGTCCTCTTGAATTACAGCGCGAACGTGATCCACTGTTGGGGCAATATTTTGCCGGAACATGTTGTGAATTTTTATCCGATAGTGTTCTTGTGAAATGGTTCAAGTTGCACGATATTGTCAGAGTCGACTTTTTTTTTCTTTGGTTTTCTCTTGCGTGGGGTAGTAAAGAGACCACTCTTCTTCTCGAACTCTATTTTCAAAGTGAAAACCATCACCTGACCTACGCCACACAATGTCCCTGCTCTGCTTGCAGCGTCCTTCTCACTCATTAAGGGGTTTTATTCTCGTAATTTACCGTAAACATGGAGAACAATGGCTCGCTCTTTACTGCACAGTACCCGCTTCGGTGACTGTAGGTATTTAAATGGAGACTTGTCACGATTTGCAGCCATCTCAATGTTCAATGAGCGTGTTGATAGGTTCTATTTTAATATTTCCTACTTGTACAACGGTTTCTTCTCGCGGCTTGTTCGTTTGAAATGTGGATCTCACTCAAATTTCGCTAGTCGACCTTATGCGCATCAGCGACGGCCCAGCAGCCTGCTCATACGACAGAAGGTCACGCTTTAGAGGCGAGATTCCCGCAGCAGCCACACGCAAGAAGATCATTTACGATCAATAACTCCCTCATCGCTGCATGTAGATTTTTTGTAATACTTTCGGAATACGTAGAATTGTAGTTCCTATAAACGCCTTCAAATAAGTCTCCCGCTAAAAAAATTATTTTCGTAGCTAGAGCGAGATAAGTGGGTTTTCGCCTATGCCTTCAATGTTACCTATCTATGTCATATGCGAGCTTCCAAAACTCGCCGCAGCGCTGTTGATGAAACTGGTCAATTCTCGATTCCTGAATTTGTATACACTTATTACATGTATTCGTCTTATCCTGTATCTTTTTTTTCGATCTACGTTTAAATAAAAACAATTTCAAAATGTTCGCTGTTCAAAATATTTTCGCGAACCATTAGAAATCAGCTCGTGGGTCACAGTTTGGGAAACACTGGCCTGATCCAAAGATATGATCTCGAATTTTTTTAATTTCGTCTTGTTTTATTGATTAATTTAAAGTCTTTACAAGAATAAAATGTAATATAGTGGTATCAGAACGCATGCAATTAAGTAGGTCCATAACGTGTACGTACAACATCCCGATCCAAGCTTATCGGCATTTGACGATATACTTCTATTCTATCTTCTTGTAGATATATTTATTTGTATTATTAGTGTAGTGCTGAAAACACCAAACGTATTGGGGATTGAACAGGCACGTTGGAACTCTTTGTCAAGTGGATAGAAACAGTATACACAATTTTCTTCATAAGTGAGGAAAAGTGTGTCAAAAAAATATATGCCGAGAAATACGAAATATGTAAAAGAATGTAATTTTAGTGTTAAAGTGTTGTTAATTGTTTTTAATGTTGGTGATTGAAGGGAGAAATTGTACGAAGTAAGTGGGTGATATATAAATCGCTAATTTTGTGGGCACAATAACAAAATACTCGTGCATGACTTCCGTCACTCAGTACTCGTATATTACAGCACGCCCTTATCTAATGCGTGCGGTTTAAAATTTAAAGAAATAATTTTAAAAATCCGTGTTGTGTCACAAACACAAAACAAAACTACGTTAAAACAAGGTTGGAAAACATGATGGGGATTGGAAATTACCTTGCTACTCAAAAGCTGAACTCTTAAACTAAATATTATGTTTATCTAACATGTTCACGAAGATTTCATTTTTTGTACATATCACCCAGTACTATTTTACCTCAGTTTTAAAGCAATAACGGTATAAAAACATCGATACGAAATCAGCCCAGATCTATATTAATTCAATTTGTGTTCACTGTTCACTTTCGATGTATTTTAAATTATTCTCCGCGCTGCGCATCCTTCATACATCAAATAATATTTTGATAAATCCCGTCGTAAAACCACCAGTTTTCAAATTGTGCGCGTAGTAGCGTATTGAAGTAGTTCACTTTACCCCCGCGCTGAGCGCTAGTGTCAACTTATTGACGGAGCAGAAGAGGCCGGCCTCGCGAGCTAGTAAACTATACCAACTGCAGAGGGCGAAACAATCAGTGCGCCGATCAACGACATCTAGCGGTGGTATCCCGATGGGCGCGCAGATTCAAACTGGTAGCGGCTGGGACTCTGCCTATATTTCAAACCCAATGACAGAGTCGTGGTCAAAGAGCATAGTTTCCAGACTCTTCGAGTTTTTTATACATACATCGACAGAACCTCTCCAGTCCTGACCCATCTTGCTTAGCTTGACACAGAAATGCGGGTGTTTTCTCATGATATTCAAAGTTCTCTTTTTCCCTTTACCACTGAATGAGCTCACTCAGGTTAAAACTCATAGTCGTCCCCTACGCCTAGATGCGCCCGTTGTTAACAAGGTAATAGTTTCGAGCATGTTATTGTTATTTCCCATAAAAAACAAATCTATAGCAACCTTGGGTGCCCCTACGTGTAGTGGCCGACTATGAATACCAATCTTAGCTACAACCAATGCATGGAGGTCAGAAAGGGTATTATATACTTCAAATCCCAACGAACTCGCTAGTTTTTACACATCTTTGAAGTGTGTTCGATTTTTGGTAATCAAGCGTCAACCAGCTGCGCTACGAGCTTTTAAGAAGTAAATGTGATGATATTAAGTCTAATCAGCTACCACCTTGAAACAATTGTCTACTGCTTCATATCTTTCGGCTGCGAGCTATCAACCAAACACGATCTATAGATAGGTTGCTTGGAAGCCAACCCTGATGTTCCTGATCCATGGCGGTGCTGGGCTACGGGCCAGAGGCACCATCAGTTGGAGTTGCGGAGGGAGTCTTATCAGCCTGAGATTCATCCTGGCGGTCGCCCACTGTTCTTCAGTGCGAGCTATGTAGTGTAGCTTGCACGCATACACCCATCTGACATGTTCTCCCATGTCCCGCTAGGCGGTGCTGGGCTACGGGCCAGATGACGCCATCAGTTGGAGTTGCGGAGGGAGTCTTATCAGCCTGAGATTCATCCTGGCGGTCGCCCACTGTTCTTCAGTGCGAGCTATGTAGTGTAGCTTGCACTCATACACCCATCTGACATGTTCTCTCATGTCCCGCTAGGCGGTGCTGGGCTACGGGCCAGATGACGCCATCAGTTGGAGTTGCGGAGGGAGTCTTATCAGCCTGAGATTCATCCTGACGGTCGCCCACTGTTCTTCAGCGCGAGCTATGTAGTGTAGCTTGCACTCATACACCCATCTGACATGTTCTCCCAATCCCGCTAGGCGGTGCTGGGCTACGGGCCAGATGACGCCATCAGTTGGAGTTGCGGAGGGAGTCTTATCAGCCTGAGATTCATCCTGGCGGTCGCCCACTGTTCTTCAGTGCGAGCTATGTAGTGTAGCTTGCACTCATACACCCATCTGACATGTTCTCCCATGTCCCGCTAGGCGGTGCTGGGCTACGGGCCAGAGGACACCATCAGTTGGAGTTGCGGAGGGAGTCTTATCAGCCCGAGATTCATCCTGACGGTCGCCCACTGTTCTTCAGCGCGAGCAATGTAGTGTAGCTTGCACTCATACACCCATTTGACATGTTCTCCCATGTCCCGCTAGGCGGTGCTGGGCTACGGGCCAGAGGACACCATCAGTTGGAGTTGCGGAGGGAGTCTTATCAGCCGGAGATTCATCCTGACGGTCGCCCACTGTTCTTCAGCGCGAGCTATGTAGTGTAGCGTGCACGCATACACCCATCTGACATGTTCTCCCATGTCCCGCTAGGCGGTGCTGGGCTACGGGCCAGATGACGCCATCAGTTGGAGTTGCGGAGGGAGTCTTATCAGCCTGAGATTCATCCTGGCGGTCGCCCACTGTTCTTCAGCGTGAGCTATGTAGTGTAGCTTGCACTCATACACCCATCTGACATGTTCACCCATGTCCCGCTAGGCGGTGCTGGGCTACGGGCCAGATGACGCCATCAGTTGGAGTTGCGGGGGGAGTCTTATCAGCCCGAGATTCATCCTGACGGTCGCCCACTGTTCTTCTTCGTGAGCTATGTAGTGTACCTTGCACGCATACACCCATCTGACATGTTCTCCCATGTCCCGCTAGGCGGTGCTGGGCTACGGGCCAGATGACGCCATCAGTTGGAGTTGCGGAGGGAGTCTTATCAGCCTGAGATTCATCCTGGCGGTCGCCCACTGTTCTTCTTCGTGAGCTATGTAGTGTAGCTTGCACTCATACACCCATCTGACATGTTCTCCCATGTCCCGCTAGGCGGTGCTGGGCTACGGGCCAGAGGACACCATCAGTTGGAGTTGCGGAGGGAGTCTTATCAGCCTGAGATTCATCCTGGCGGTCGCCCACTGTTCTTCAGCGCGAGCTTTGTAGTGTAGCTTGCACTCATACACCCATCTGACATGTTCTCTCATGTCCCGCTAGGCGGTGCTGGGCTACGGGCCAGAAGACGCCATCAGTTGGAGTTGCGGAGGGAGTCTTATCAGCCTGAGATTCATCCTGGCGGTCGCCCACTGTTCTTCAGTGCGAGCTATGTAGTGTAGCTTGCACTCATACACCCATCTGACATGTTCTCTCATGTCCCGCTAGGCGGTGCTGGGCTACGGGCCAGATGACGCCATCAGTTGGAGTTGCGGAGGGAGTCTTATCAGCCTGAGATTCATCCTGACGGTCGCCCACTGTTCTTCAGTGCGAGCTATGTAGTGTAGCTTGCACTCATACACCCATCTGACATGTTCTCCCATGTCCCGCTAGGCGGTGCTGGGCTACGGGCCAGATGACGCCATCAGTTGGAGTTGCGGAGGGAGTCTTATCAGCCTGAGATTCATCCTGGCGGTCGCCCACTGTTCTTCAGCGCGAGCTATGTAGTGTAGCTTGCACGCATACACCCATCTGACATGTTCTCCCATGTCCCGCTAGGCGGTGCTGGTCTACGGGCCAGATGACGCCATCAGTTGGAGTTGCGGAGGGAGTCTTATCAGCCTGAGATTCATCCTGACGGTCGCCCACTGTTCTTCAGCGCGAGCTATGTAGTGTAGCTTGCACTCATACACCCATCTGACATGTTCTCCCTTGTCCCGCTAGGCGGTGCTGGGCTACGGGCCAGAGGACGCCATCAGTTGGAGTTGCGGAGGGAGTCTTATCAGCCCGCGATTCATCCTGACGGTCGCCCACTGTTCATCGAAAGCTGAGTATGTTGAGCGCTTGAAAGAAGTATGTATTTAACCGATAGCGGAAGGGAAAGAACCCTGACCCCTATTTAGTAACTTACCTGTTTTTGGCCGAAATGAAAACAGCTCAATCCAGTGCTATGAAAGAACATTTTCCCGTTTTGGCTGTTGCCAAAGGTGCAGTAAAAAGGCTGCTGAATCGGATTCAGTACCCCTGAAATGGATACCGACTGTATTGGGCACCCAAAAAGTGGTGTGAGCACTATCGAGCGAAATTGATGCAATTTATGTCCGAATCCGATCCCGGTACGAACATTGAAAACAATATTGTGTTGACGTTGGTAACGTTATGTTAACAATGGGAGTCTTTCAGTCAAAATTTCTTACCAGATATTAAAATAGTAAACAAACGCGGATTGCAACGGGAACGAGCATGATGACAGGTAGTTTAGATTTACAACATATATTTGGTAGCGAGTATAATGCCTTAAAATATACTAAAGAATAATATGTAATTAATAAGTGATAACGCCTATTTGCCGTAACCACCATATTGCTACATTATTCACGTTTATCACAGCCTTTTGATCTTGACATTTCAACCACTCGGATGACACAGACTGTGTGTTGCAGGAAGCACTTTATTTAGTAATGTTATTTCAGCTTTCATTTAAATGCATTTTCTGCTGATGCTCCGATTTTATACAGTATAATATTTATTCAACAAAATAGTATTTTAAGACAAATTCATCAATAAAAGCAAAAGCTAACAGAACGTAACTATAGCAGCTACGGACAACCAACCCTTGTCTATTTGCATATTGTCGTACCCTCAAGGCACAGGGAACGCATATTACCACTCGCAAAGATCTCGAGTAATGTTTTCAGGGTCAATGTTGGTAATTATCGGCCACTACGGTCCGCACCATTTACTGGCGGTTTATAGCAAATCTCGAAGCTTTAGATTTTATCCAGGCATTTGTGATGTATCCATATATTATCTGTCACAAAATTTAGTTTATAATGGGGTCTAACCATGAAATATTTTAACTCTGAAATTTGATGTTTTTGTCAGTTCAATCTCGTTCATAACATGGCGGACATGACTTTGCCGACGTTCCGAAGGCCTACAAACGAATAATTTATTTGGAGAGGTTAAAGATTCGCACACGAAAGTGACTGTGCCCAGCCAATGAGAAAATGATCCATTTTAACAAAGTGTAATGTGCTTTGTGTAAAACAGTTTTCAATCGACTTCTATTTGTGATGAGATCACTTGGATACACCTGGCTTGGCCTAGGCCTTTGGAGTTTGGACCCATAAGAGCAAGCGGTTCTTCTATGTAGGGCCTACTGGATCGTCTGCAAAAATTAATTTTCGAGCTTTACTAATTTGATTTGGTTATAATGAGCATGCGCAATACATTTTAAAGTAGTACCTACGAAATAATGAGCACCGAACCCAGTGAATATCTGAACAATATCCAAGCAGCCCCAATCGTCCAACAAGAAAGTAACGAGCGTACCACCCATGATGCACAAACACAACTGATGCTCAGATGGGGCGGAAATAGCCACCTGCCACTCGACGCCCACTTTTACCGCGGGTGTAGGCCTACACAAGAGACGAGACTGGTTTTAGTTTGAATCGCTGCCATCCGCAAGAACGATAAAAAACACTACAATTGAAAAAATAACTATAGAAAAACGCTCCGCGTTGCCAGATGAGCGATTTTTTCAATGTATGAAACAAGTCATTTGTATATTATGTTACTCCTAAAAAAAGACCTTAATAATAAACGTATAATTTTTTTTAGAAGAAGAAGGCATAAGTTTTAGCCTTAGATCGTGCTATTCCTCGATATGTTGCTTAAATAAAATTATTGAAACTTTCAAGTTGATTTTTAAATGGATTTCCGCACAATTTCATTAACCGTACTCTACTCAATAAGCGCTAATTCATATATTATTATACTTATATGTGTATAGATAGTTGCGTATGTAGACACAGTTTACGTCTAAAGCGACCACAATAAGAACATTTTAAATCGTCGGCAAAATTCTAAGTTCACTTTTGCATGTTTGCCGTAAACGTCATAAAACATAACACAAAATTGTTTTGCCATACTATTAAAGCTATCGAAATTCCAAAAGTACAGCGAGAAAGATTATTGTCGGTATGCGAACGCTATTTGCGCTGTACATTGTACATCTAACTTCAATGGACCTCAAATGCGAATCATATTAGTGGAACACTGTAAAATATACAACGTACATTACCGTAAAGAGAAACTAAATATTTGTTAACAACATGGCGGTTAAAGTTATAACTCCAAAACGTTTACCAAGTGTCTATATTGTTGGTGTGGATATAAACATAAAACATTATTTTAATCCGCCAATAACTTTTAATGTTAAAAAATAACTAGATTTATTTCACTAATTAGATTTTAGAGGTTGGCATCATGACGGATTTTGCTGGTTATAAAAAGACGAGTGTTGACTGACAATTTCAGCCAAATCCGTCAAGCCGTCAACCTCAATACTACATCGGGCAACCAGAACGCAGTCACCAAGTGGGTACAACGCATCATCAACCACCCTTTGTACCACCCGCCCGAGCACTACACCTGTTGCATATAATATCCATGTTATTGTCAGGGTTCCAGTGAGATGGGTACGACTGGGCGACCTTAACGTCAATAGTACATCGGGCAACCAGAACGCAGTCACCAAGCGGGTACAACGCATCATCAACCACCCCTTGTACCGCCCGCCCGCGCACTACACCTGTTGCATATAATATCCATGTTCTTGTCAGGGTTCCAGTGGGATGGGTACGACTGGGCGACCTTAACCTCACTAGTACATCGGCCAACCAGAACGCAGTCACCAAGTGGGTACAACGCATCATCAACCACCCCTTGTACCGCCCGCCCGCGCACTACACCTGTTGCATATAATATCCATGTTTTTGTCAGCGTTCCAGTGAGATGGGTACGACTGGGCGACCTTGACCTCAATAGTCCATCGGACGACGAGAACGCAGTCTTCAAGAAGGTAAAACGCATCATCATCCACCCTTCGTACCGCCCGCCCAAGCGCTATAATGACATCGCCCTGTTGGAGCTGGAGAGTGACGTCACGGTTACCAGTTACGTCCGGCCGGCTTGTTTGTACACCACGCCCGGGGATCCGGAAAGATCGTCCGCCACCGCGACCGGCTGGGGCAAGACCGACTCCAGTAAGTACATTAACTTGCTCCCCCCCCCCCCCACCTTAACCATTTATTCTAAAACAGTACTAATTTTGCACCAATCATGCACGTTTATGCCCTTAGTATTGATTTTTGCACCCCATTGGTTTCGGAGTAACACGCATTTCATTTGGTGGGGGCATCCGGTAGCTAGTTTTTATCTCAAAAACATCTTTATAATTTGGCAACCTTTTGGTTTTGGATGTATAAATAATTTAATTTGGGGGGGGGTCAAGTTAATGGTAACCCCCCTTCCTTCCCCCCCCCTCCCCCCTACCACACACACACATACAAATTACCTTATATCTCTGAAACCAAAGGGGCACTAAGTCAATACTTATCTGGAAAAAGGTGCTAAAATGGTTTAAAATTGTTGTCAGTGAGTACTATGGTCCCCTGCTGAAGAGCGTGAAGTTGTGGTCCAACACGTGGATGTCTACTGAAGTGGTCATGGATATTTGAGTTTCAGATGAAAATTTACTGGTTAGATTTTACAAATATGGCAGCTTGTTGAATCAAGATGGAGGGAAGAGTCAGTGGCTTCAACTCTGCAAACAGAGGTTTGCATGACGAGCGCCAAGTGGTTCCTTTCAGACAACGGATTGCACGCTTTTGCAGGCTGAAGATACGCTTGAGGCGGTGAAGTGCCCCAAAATATTATGTCGTACGTTAGTTGTGAAAAAACAAAGGCACAATCGACTTAAATAATCAAGTCAGTCAACACTATATTCCTTAGGGTGCATATCATGAAGATTGCTCTGGAGATCGACTTAGCTACCTTGTCAATATGGCTAGACCAATCAAGGGTTGTGTCGATGACAAGTCCTAGGAAGAAGGCACTCTCAGCTTGCGGAAGGCTCTTCCCATTCATGCGAATGAACGGGCTGTAGTTTAGGTGTTTCTGGTATGTGTGGAAATGTATGAATGTGGTTTTTTGCTGTTAATCTTGAGCTTGCTTTGTTGCCAGCTTTTGACAGCTGTTGGGATGTCTGTACCGATAGAGCATGGGTGGAGTCATCTGCGAAGAATACTCGACGGTGTTTTATTGGGGCGATGTCAATATACCGGTCCAGGTCGTTGGTGTTGACAAAATACATGAATGGACCCAGAAAGGTTCCTTGCGGGACCCCCACTAATATAGGTAGTGCAGAGGATTTTACCTTATTCTTAGAATCGGATCTTTGTTTGCCATATTGCGTTCGGTTCGTGAAAAGGGATTCGATCCATGATAGAGTGACACCTGCAATACCCATCCGACTTAGGTTTTGTGAAGAGGATATAGTGATCTATACAGTGTCAAATGCCTTAGACATGTCATAAAACAGACCTAGTGATAAGTTACGTGCGTCTAAGGAGTTGTATACCTGATCCAGGAACTGGTAGATCGCAGTTGAGGTTAATATCACTTTCTGAAATCCATGTTGGGACTCTGCAATGAGGTTGTACTTGGTTGTAAAGTTTTAAGTCGATTAAGCATGGTAGACTCGAAAATTTTCGAGAATGTGGATATTAATGAGATAGTGCGGTAATTACTTGGGTCGCGTTTGGACCCCTTCTTGTGGATTGGGAAAACTTTACAAGTTTTTAGGCCGGATGGAAATATCCCTTCTGCAAAGAATTCATTGATCATGTGGAAAGGAGATCTGCGCCTGCGCCTTGGCACTGCTTGAGCAGGGATCCTGGAATTTCATAGGGACTCGCTGATGTTTTTTCTCTATTCTAAAAATGATTTTCTATTGCTCAGTGGAGTCAATCGGATGCAGGAAGGCAGTATTGTCAAGAAGCAATAGAATCTCTATGATTCTTGGCTTCTACCAACTATCTTTCATCGGCCACACACACGTGTTGCGCAGTTACATCATCACCCGGGCATCGAACACTTCCATAGACTTTCGACGCGGTATCGACTCACACGGCTCTCAGATTCACAAAGGAAGAACGTGGATTTGTTTCTCATCCAATGACATGTAGTGGGTGCACGATTACTCTATCACCACTCGATAGATTATCGACGTAGCAACGCATCACACGCATCTCAAATTAACCTCACACCGAGGTTTGGAAGGCTGAATTAGCAAAAATCCTGCTGATAATTACAGCACTTGTATTGCTCAAGAACACGCTGAAGTGGGAGGAGAGCAGACCGTTAATTGGCGGATGATAATGAATTGACGAGTGGTAATAGGCGGAGCTGGCGCCGAGTACTGTGTCACTTGACTAGCAGTTGGGAAAAGTCCCTAATGTCCGGACAGATCCACGTACAACACATCCCCACTTATCTCGTTCTAGCTGTTCTAATATTCATTTTTAATTTTAAGATATAACATATATCAAAGCATATTTAGCTCACATAACAGTGGTCAATATAAAGAGTATTTCAAAATTATAGACGCAGTAGTTAACTTGTTATATCAATTCACGCATGGAAGAGGATGAAATGAGAAAGTTTGTTTAATCGTTTCAAAATCAAATTGGCGAAAAACTGATGATCGGATTTTGACGAGAGTTTGTTAAGAACGTCTACCAATAATGTGAGACAATAAGCAAATAAACTCTCTAGATAGAAAAGGCCCAGAACGAAAATTCATAGCATGCACTAATATATAAGGTGCTTAGTTTTACAGCCCAAACAGCTACTTTTGAGACCCAACCACTGCACCCTGCATATTAGTGCATGCTATGAATTTTCATTCGGGGCACTTTCTATCTAGAAGGATTATTTGTTTATTGTCTCACATTACTGGTGCGTGTTCTTAAGGAACTCTCGTCAAAATCCGATCAATATATTTTTGTCAATATACGTTTGAAAAACAAAAAACTTTGCTCATTTTGATCTTCTTCGATGCGTGAATTGTTATAACAAGTTAATTACTGGGTCTATAATGTTGAAATAACCTTTATATTGACCACTGGTATGTGAACTAAATATGCTTTCCTTTAGGTAGTATCTGGAAAATATATATTATAGCAGCTAGAACGGTAAAAGTGTCGTACATTAGGCGAGTGAGTGTAATCGTAATTGTAAGCGGATTTGTCCCAACTATGGGAGCCACGTTGTTTCGTGACGTCGGGGGCGGGTAAATCACCACTCGTCAATTAGACTACCATTGGTCGAGACTTCGCTCGCTTAGTTATTATTATTATTATTACGATATTTATTATTAGTATTATTATTTATTGTTATTATTATTGTTGTAGTTGCTGCTGCGGCGTAGCAACACTACTTTTTGCTATAGGTTAGTAACATAAAATATGTTTCGTAGAATTTAGCTAATATTTTGAATCAACCTATTTTTTCGTTCAGATCTTCCGCACCGGGGGTGGGGGAGGGGGGGTTATAGCTTGCCCAAGGTCTATTTTTTTTGACTCGTCCAATATTTACGAATCAACAGTCAACGTTGTTATATGAAGCTACGATCAGTAGGACGTGTTCTGAGTTCTGAGGTATATGGCTTTTTCCTAACAATATTAAGTTTCATAAAATAATTTAAAATACTGGTCGAATTTAATTGAATTGAAATGTGGTTTATTTCATTAGACGACAGTTGACCGCTCGAAAATCAACTATAAGAGATTAGGGTTGGAATTCATAGTCGGCCCCTACACCTAGGGGCACCCATTGTTGCTATGGATTTGTTTTGTTTATGGGAAATAACATGGAAACAACTGTTACCTTGGTAACAATGGGCGCCCCTAGGTGTAGGGGACGACTATGAATTCCAACATCTTTCACTGCCTCCCTTCGGCGGTACGCAGTCGCTGGTGCCGGGGTAAGAGAATCGGATGAACGCTTTAGTTGACGCATGCAGTCTTGGGGTAGTTACTTTTATTCACTATAGCCTGCTACAATTACCTCGACTCTGAAAAATGCAGCAACACTACGCTTTCGCTACTTTTTAGTGATTTTGATTGGTGTACGCCTGTACGGAATGTGATGAAAGTAAATCATGGGTAGGTCAGAACTCAGAACACGTCCTACTGATCGTAGCTTCATATAACAACGTTGACTATTGATTCGTAAATATTGGACGATTCAAAAAAAAAAAATTAATGTGAGTATAGAAAGGTTGTTAGAGAAGGTACCTAAATACATCTTCCGTCCGACCACTGGCTTACTTATGTCTCATCCCATGATGTGTATCCCCTTGATCTTGCCGATAGTAATATTTTGTTTTGTCAAGATAAGTGGCATTGATCTGGTCACTCGAGGGGGAGGCTAGGCCACTGTTCGTCCTTGCCACGTTTCGGTGGTGAACGAGTTCGAACAACTGCAGTGATTTTAGATTTTAACCCGGACATAATTAGGAGAAAGCTGATTTTTACAGGGTCGCTTGCAAATTTTATTTTATATAACATACTTTGGGTCCGCCAAAATCCGCTTTGTGCGTTAGCCGCCATCTTGGTAAATGTCGGCGATTACAGTATTACATTTAATCACTTGTTGTGAGTGCTTCATATAACATAAAATTACTTTAGTGAAATCAAATTGATGATAATATTATGATCAATAACCATAAATTATGGAATTTTAGTTATTCATCATATTACAATAGTTGGAAGCAATTAAGTGATCGACCGCATAACAGGATATTTGTATTTTGATGATTTGCGATAAAAGTAATAACGTATCCATAATTTCTGTTCATAAAAAACATTAAGCTTATTCTATTTAGAACACACGTGCCAAGTATTATTTACATAACTTTAAAAAATTTTGAGATACGAGCTATTGTATATCTGCATGTGTCGTGGCCGCCATCGCTACCCACAGAGCAAACCTCATTACCTTAGCCCAATCGGTCAGTAAAAACACTTTAGGAGAAACTTTGTTTTTACATGCTGACTAAAGAATGTAATTGAGCTTCACTTAGACCAAAGTCACATACGTGCTTTAGTCGCCATTTTGAAAAATGGTGACGGTTACAGTTTTATGTTCAAACATGCTTTGTAAAGGCTACATATAGCATAAAATAACATGAAGAATCTTCATTGAAAGATATGATTAACAGGGAAGGATACCTCTACGTCAAAAACCACACAAAATATTCATTTTTAAATTATATCACAAGAATGGGCTTCGGTATCGAAAATCTGAATCAACAGCGCACTGTGGTTTAGTAAGCCCTACACATTGAATGCTTTAAGTTGTGACTTATGTTATAATCAATATGTTTTTTTATAAATAATTAATTTTATTACAAATTATCGAATTATAATCAAAATACTATGCTTATGGTTATAATATTTTATTCAGTCTGTACGGCTTACCAAAGCAAAGTGCGCTGCTGATTTAGATTTTCGATTTCTTGTTGCAATCTTGAGATATAATTTAATTATGAACATTTTCTGCGGTTTTTTACGTAGAGACTACCCCTTGCCCTTAAGAGCTTCTATCAACAGGGGAAAATGTAAGTGATTAGATGAGCGTAGCGAATGTATCAATCAATTCAAGTGGTTCATTCTCTCCATGCGCGAATTTCGTTCGTCACACACCGGTCAAACGGTTCAACGGATTTGACAAAAATTTTAAATCAACACTCTTTAATGCTTTCTTTTACGAGGTCAAGATTAACAGAAAAATCCGTCAAGATGACAACCTACAAAAAAATAATTACCGACAACATTTAAGTTTTAATTTTTGTTAATTGAAACTTACGCTTGGGCTCGTGATAGAAAAGGCCAATGGTAAGTCTGAAAAAGAGACCTTGTTCTAACCCCCCCCCCCCTCCCCTCTTCTCTTCTGTCCCACTTAGGATTACTCCTTCTACAGTTTGCCTTGCCCTCCTTAGCTTCTGGACTCCCCTTATGACGACCCCCACGATATAAGAAAAATGGATCTAATTCAGAAGACGCCATGTGGCCTAAGCTGTCGAGTACGTCACTAAATTCCAAATAATAATAATATTTTATATTTATTTACATCCACAACAAAGGTATTGTCACTGTCTTGGCGAAAGTGAGTTACCGTTAAAGTGAGTTAAGTTAATGTGAGTTACCGTCATTTTGTAAGCGCATTTTTAGTAAATATTTACGGCAATGTTCCCAAACACTGCCGCACTTATATAGTGAATGTTGTCTATCTGCCTCACTTGTTTAGGTGTCCAATAATACAAATTGAACAATGCTCCAACACTAGCAGTATTTTGTTAAATGAATAAAATCGCTCTCCATCCAATGATGTATTTTAGCTACATAAAGAGACAGTTAACATTTCCTCCTTCATCGTTTATTTGTTAATCGTTTACTTGTCTTTACTGATCGTGAGTCTTTAAAACAAGCACTAGTCGCGTCACTCACATCATGTCAGTATACATAAACATCCCACTGCAATTTTTTAACTTTTGCTAGCTTGCTCTGCAACCGAGAAATATTATTCCCTTTATTGACTGTGTTGGCAGATCCTGGCGATACCATTAAAATGACAACGTCTTGAGAATTTTGACCAATTAAGATAACTAGTAATCTGTATCATTACCAACTTCTGCAACTGGGTGACCACTGTCTGCCAAGTTTAATGTTGTCTCCACTATAAGAGTGCATGCAGCAGTTTTTGCATTGAAATGTTTATATCTTGGGACATTAACCGATTGAATAACTTTTAAATAGACCGGGCTTTATTCTGCCAATTCCCAGGAATGCGGCCGCTGACGTACGCCTAGTACGTCCAATGATTTTCAACATCTATAGTAGGCTAGATCTTAGGGCTAGATCGCCAGCTACAGCCTGTTCAAAATATATCGTTCTACTTATCATACCATTATAATCAAATAGTGATGGTGATGGACAACAGACGAGAGTTGCTCTATCGTATTTGACTGTTTTATCATCATGGGGGTCGTCATAAGGGGAGTCCAGCAGCTAAGGAGGGCAAGGCAAATTGAAAGAGAAGGAATCTTAAGTGGGACAAAGGAGAAGGGGGGGGGGGGGGGGGAGAACAGGGTCTCCTTTTTCAGACTTACCATGGGCCCATTCTACCACGAGCCCAAAACATTACTTAAATCCGTCCGTAAGTTTCAATTAACAGATTGATTGATAAATGGGGCTTAACGTCTCATATTTATGCAACGATGGCTAATCGAGACGATGAGCGGGTCATAATGAAGATGAGAAAGATGATAATGAAGAATAAAGCCACATCCGAATCAGATCCATTGTACGTCGCGTGAGTCGTCATACGGGAGTCCAGCAAGGGAGGGCAGGGCCAAGTGGGAGGAGAAATATTCAATGGGACAGTGGGGGGGAAAGGGGATTGGGATGTGGACTGCACTTCGTCTGACTTCTCCTCCTCGACCAGTCAGGCTTGGGTGGCCCTACCAGAAGCATACGCTTCCGCCGGCATAGCTCTCGGGATCAACAAAGCACGCAAACCTGCCCACCACGATAAGGTGGCAGTCCCTGGGCAGGTTCAATTAACAGAAATTAAAACTTAAATGTTTTCGATAATTAATGTTTTGTAGGTTGTAATCTTGACGGATTTTTCTGTTCATCTTGACATCGTCCAATTAAGTATTGAGAGTAAGAGTGTTGGTTTAAAATGTTGGTCAAATTCGTCGAACCGTTTGACCGCTGTGCGACAAACAAAATTCGCGCATGGAGAGAATGAACCTTTTGAATTGATTGATACATTCACTACGCTCCTCAAATTACTTACAATTTTTCCACTGTTTATAAAAGCTCTCAATCATATCTTTCACTTAAGATTCTTCATGTTATTTTATGTTATATGTAGCCTTCACAAAGCATGTTTGAAGACAAAACTGTAACCATCGCCATTTTTCAAAAAACAGCGACTAAAGCACATATTATGTGACTTTGGTCTAAGTGAAGCTCAACTACATTCTTTAGTCATCATGGAAAAAACAAGTTTCTCCTAATGTTTTTTTTACTGACCGATTGGGCTAAAGTAATGAGTTTTGCTCTGTCGGGAGCGATGGCGGCCACGACACATGCAGATATACAATAGCTCGTATCTCAAACATTGTTAAAGTAATGTAAATAATACTTGGCACGTGTGTTCTAGACAGAATTAGATTTATGTTTTATGTGAACAAAAATTGTAGATACGTTATTACTTTTATCGCAAATCATCAAAATACAAATATCCACTTATGTGGTCAATCACTTAATTGCTTCCTACTGTTGTAATATCATAAGTAACTGAAATTCCATAACTTATTGTTATTGACCATAATTGTGTCTTTCATTTGACATCACTCACGTAATTTTATGTTATATGGAGCACTCACAACACTTGATTTAATGCAATACCGTAATCGCCTACATTTTCCAGGATGGCGGCTAACGCACAAAACGGATTTTAGCGGACCCGAAGTATGTTATATAAAATGAAATTTTCAAGCGACCCTGAAAAAATAACTTTCTCTTAATTTTGTCCACGTCGGTATAATAGGAAATTGGGCTAAAGTAACGCCGCAGTGAAATAATAAACATTTTAAGTGCATTATACTCAGTGATTTTAATGCTACGATTTTTTTGTGAGGATAATTATCAGTTTTTATGTATCAAAATAATGACATTGTTATTCAAGTTTTACATCCATTACTTTTTTTAGGAAGTTTAAATTTGTAAAAATTAACAATACTCCACATGTATGCATTAAAATTGATATGTTTTGTCTTAAAATCGATATTTTTAGGATATAGATGCTTACATAAAGCTATTTAGTGGTAGCGGTACGTGAAAACCAGGAGCATATTACCTTTAAAGCAAACCACTTTGCACAGTTGTTGTAGGAGTGATTCGACCCGCAGCACCTAAAGTTTCATCCCTTAGGGGTCAGAATTTCGTCCATTTTCGAAAATGGCGGCTTAAATTTTTAAATCTTCAAAATTGGAGCACGAGTGCAGTATAAAGGTCGTTTACGCATGATTGGGGTGTGGGAAAATCGACAGTAGCCATGCCTTGGTTGTAGGTTTCGTCGATTAGGCCCTGGTGCCGGCATATTTAAATTTCTGGGTTTAACTTTTTAGCTGTTGGCATCCTGGGAATGTGGTTGAGTTGGTGTCGTTCTCGGGTACTTTTGCACGCCTTTATACTATAGTTGCTTTATAAACGTCCTACATGACCTCCTTATCATAATGAACCACCATTTTGAAAAATGGCGCACACCCTTATACCCTGTTCACATTACAGTCCTTAACTGTAGTTACCACGTGAACTCCAGTTACCAAGGCTATGTGAACGGAACGCAGTTAAGCTTAACTACAGTTAGTGGGGTAACTACGTTCCTACAACTCAGTTAAGCATTTAACTGCGTTAACTTCAAGGTCATTGCCCGGTCGCCGCCATATAAAGTAATACAGGCAGTGGTCATTGAGGTTATGTCGTCCTTATTACTTTGTATTGCTCGATGACGTATAACGAAGAGTACTAAAGCATGTATACACGCAATATTTTCCATTGAAACAGAAGAAAAATAGATTTTACGAAACTAAGGAGACGATTAGACAACTGACAGGTAAACAACGTCGGCCATGACAGAATGAAATGCACTGCCTTGTGAACATGAATACATGAATATTCTACGTTTAAAAGGCTTGTTGTGACGTCACTGATCTCAGTTAAAGCCGCGTTCACATAAATGACTAGTGACTATTGACTATTGACTATTGACTATTGATTAGTGACTAAGCGAATTGAACCATAGGCGATACGTGCTGACGTTCACACAACTTTACTTTTGACTTATGACTATTGACTATTGACTAACGAATTGAAGATATCTGGAAGTCATAGTTACAACCAATCACAACGTTCGCGTTCAGCCAATGAATGTGGAGCAACGGAAGTCAATACCACTATTCAATTACTGTCAAGTGTATATTTGTTTTTGACTATTTCCGGCGAATATTATTTATTTATTATTTATTATTTTTATGAAGCTGTCATACAATAAAATATTCTTATTTTGAAAACAAATCTTCAAAACAAACAAGAAACATACAAAACCTTCACAACTTGGTTAAGCCCATCATTAAACGTTTTAACTGGTGAACAGTTACTATCGCCATACCTCGTTTTCTTCATAATGTTGCAATTTTATTATTTTGACAGCTCGTTGTTTGTCAATCAGTTTGATTCATTTGTTCTAGGTGGCAGATCATACGTGTCAAAGAACTTAGTTGTGTAGTGTTCATATCTTTCTTTGGGTAGTCAATAATCACTAGTCAATAGTCAATAGTCAGTAATCAATAGTCATTTATGTGAATGCGGCTTAACATCGAGCAAGTGTGAAGCCGCATTCACATAAATGACTATTGATTACTGACTATTGACTATTGACTAGTGATTATTGACTACCCAAAGAAAGATATGAACACTACACAACTAAGTTCTTTGACACGTATGATCTGCCACCTAGAACAAATGAATCGAACTGATTGACAAACAACGAGCTGTCAAAATAATAAAATTGCAACATTATGAAGAAAACGAGGTATGGCGATAGTAACTGTTCACCAGTTAAAACGTTTAATGATGGGCAACCAAGT
The DNA here is from genome assembly GCA_945910005.1 of Isoperla grammatica. Taxonomy (NCBI): domain Eukaryota; kingdom Metazoa; phylum Arthropoda; class Insecta; order Plecoptera; family Perlodidae; genus Isoperla; species Isoperla grammatica. The sequence continues at coordinate 72,449,939 of OX246738.1, forward strand.
TGTGAAGGTTTTGTATGTTTCTTGTTTGTTTTGAAGATTTGTTTTCAAAATAAGAATATTTTATTGTTTGACAGCTTCATAAAAATAATAAATAAATAATATTCGCCGGAAATAGTCAAAAACAAATATACACTTGACAGTAATTGAATAGTGGTATTGACTTCCGTTGCTCCACATTCATTGGCTGAACGCGAACGTTGTGATTGGTTGTAACTATGACTTCCAGATATCTTCAATTCGTTAGTCAATAGTGTAGTGGTTGCAATTGCATCTAGTGGGCGGTGGCCGGGTCTAGGACATTGGCTGTCTCCGGTGGGCCGTGACTTGAGATGTTTTGTTTCAGTCTTTTGTTGTTTTTCTGATTGTTGTAATTGTCGGTGAAGAAATGAAAATGTAAGTGTTTATAAAAAATAATAAATCAAGTTTTCTCTTTAATGCATTATTTGTATTAGTGTGAGTAGATGTAAAATGAATAACTACTACCTCCGAGGAGCCGCTTGGGTGCGGCATTACATTGGTGGCAGCGCCTTCGGACTTTCTTTGTGAACATCTACTCCACGTTCTTCAAGTGTTGTTCTTTTGGTCGGACATGAAGACAACAACCGGTCTGTGTCTTTTTTTTCTAATTACATTTTAATTGTATCTACACTATCTGCTATTGCTGGATATACATAATATGGAAGGTAGTGGTGATCCAGTTTACAGGGAGGCTGCTCCTCAAAGACAGGTGGGTAGTGTTTTTGGTTTAGTGGATTTGTTTACGGGTGAACGAGGGTCTCTAAATGTTGAAGATTTTCTCAATTCAGTTGAAGAAGCGGCTATTATTGGAGGATGGACTGAGTCTCAGCAAGTTGCCATAGCTAAGCTTAAATGTAAGAAGTTGGCTAAAGATTTCCTTCAAACTAATCCGCAGGTTAACTCTTTAACATCTTGGAAGGATTTTAGAGCACAATTAGAAGTAAGCTTTCGACCCAGAGAGCCTCTTGTTCATGCAGAGGAAGCATTTCGGAGATGTGTTCAACTAAATAATGAAACGTCTCACGAGTATGCGATTAGATTGAAGGTTTTGGCTAAACGATTGCTACAAGTTAATAAGCCACACGTTTTGGTTGAGGGTCCTGAACAACAGATCAGAGAAAAGTTAATGGCAGAACGCACTCTTGCACAGTTCTTGAGTGGTCTAAGGGAGGGAATCAAAAGGTTTGTTCTCTCACGATCGCCTTCAACAATCGCATCTGCTATAGATGTCGCTCAAGAGGAGGAGGATAATGAACGCATGTCAACTAGTCGTAGTCAATCTCGATATGTTAACTTATTAGACGTTAACGAATCGGTACCACAATCTACTAGTGGGATGTACTACCGAAACGATCATGTACAAATGAATGATCGTTGCCCACAAACACCACTACAACTACCACCACCACCACCATCACCAGGGTTGTTTACTAATATGGGTAGGGGTACTAACACGTGCTATCGATGTGGTGCTGGAGATCACTGGAAGGCACAATGCCCTAATCCATTCAGGCCAGAATGTAACTTTTGTCACAAGAGGGGTCATATAGAGAAAGAGTGCCGCTCTAAGTTTCGAAATGTAGGGTACAATGGCAACATTACAAACTGGTTTCCTCCTCACTTGAATGCAACTAATCAATATGCACAATTCATTCCCCAGCTTAATTCACCACCTTACAATGGTAATATGTGGTTACCTCCATGGGGTGTGCCACAGCCACATTATAGTTTTGGACCAGTGCCGGGCTTTAGTGCTCCACAATACAGTGGTAATCTCGCCATACCTAGTCAAGCTTTGCCACACAATAGTATTCCACACCAGATTAATACACCGACGAGTCACCCAAACTCCAATCGCTCCCTACCTGCACCCCGGGGTGGGGAGACAAGAGCGCCCTAATCTCACCATTTGGTCGAGTGGACGCCTCCGTGTTTGGTACACAGCAAGGTAACTGTTCTCAAACTTTAGGGGTAACGTTGCTTGTAGGGAATGAAAGTTATGATGTACTTGTCGACACAGGTGCCATGATCTCTATAGTAAAAGAAGCTCTGACAGAGGGGTTGGAGATAACGCCCATTGACTGTGGGGGTGTGAGGAGTATCTCGGGACACCCACTACCTCTCATTGGCACAGTTAGTATGGACTTCAGTATGGGAGGTAATAACTTCACTCATACATTCTATGTCTCCCCTCAGGAACTACAAATCAGTGCAGGTGGATTGTTAGGACTCGATTTTCTAGAAAAAAATGCTGCATTGATTGATTTGGACAAGAAGCAGCTGTGGATAAAAGGAATGTGCACCCCACTTATTAGTCAATTGAGGTATCAGGTTGATTTAAAACCCAATCAAGATTATCCTCATGATAATGTATCAGCTATCAGGCATGAAACTCCTCATCAACATGATATAGTAAATAGGAAAGAACCCCCTCTTAACAAGGATAAGAATGTAAAGATAGAATTTACCAAGGATATCCCCAGGAGGTGGAGGAGGAGGAGGAGGAGGAAAGAACTTCCTCTACGCAAGGATAAAGATGTAGAATCTCCCCAGAAGATTAGTAGGAGGATGAGGAAAGAACCCCCACTTAACAAGTATAAGGATGTAAGGATACAATCTCCCCAGGAGATTGCTCAGGATTATCCTCATGATAATGTATCAGCTATAAGGCATGAAACTCATCATCAACATGATATGGTAAATAGAAAAGAACCCCCTCTTAACAAGGATAAGGATGTAAGGATAGAATCTCCCAAGGAGATTACCGAAAAAACATGCTTCGTACGTGTTTGTGGAGAAATAGAGATTCCCCCCCGTTGTGAGATGCTATGTGCTGGAATACAGGACTGGCAAACTATGGGTGATATTTGTGTAGAACCATCTAAACTTAATGTTTATGGGTTATCGGTGGGCCGTGTGCTTACAACTTCTCTACCATCTCGTGCAGTGACGGTGAAAATAATGAATGTTACGCAGATGCCATTGTTGATTCCCAACAAGACGATTATTGGTGTTGTGGAGATGGTACAAGAGCCCGATCATAATGCCAATCGTGTGTGCCATGTAATGGCTGAGGACACACCATTGGAATCATTGGAACCACACTTCAACCTAGATCATCTTGAACCTGTGATTCGAAAGAAATTACTTCTTCTCTTAGAAGAGTACCGTGATGTATTTTTGTTACCTGGGACAAAATTGGGATGTACTAATTTAGTTAAACACAGAATAGACGTGAGTGATGCTCCTCCGGTTGCAAAATATCCTTATCGCGTACCTCACAGTACACGCCCTGTGTTGAAGGGTATCATCGATGATATGCTTAAAGATGAAATCATTACTCCGTCAACCTCACCATGGTCTGCACCTGTAGTAATGGTCAAGAAGAAGGGTGGTGGGCCAAGCAATGTTAGATTGTGTGTCGATTACCGAGGGTTAAATGCCTTGACGAAGCGAGATTTCTTTCCCCTGCCCCACTTGCAAGATACGCTTGATCAGTTGGGAGGAGCAGAGTTATTCACGTGTCTTGATTTTGCTAGTGGTTATTGGCAGGTAGAAGTGGATGAAAGAGATATTGAAAAAACAGCATTTTCAACTCAAGATGGCCATTTTGAATGTTTAAGGATGGGATTCGGATTAAAAAATGCTCCATCCACTTGGCAGCGCCTTATGTATGCAGTATTATCAGGTTTGACTGGAGAACAATGCCTAGTGTATCTAGACGATGTGGTGGCTTTCTCAGCGGGTGATATAGATGAGCACCTCAAGCGACTAAGAAACATTTTTGAGCGGCTTAGAAGTGCTAACTTGAAGCTAAAACCATCTAAGTGTAAATTTATGCAGAAAGAGACCAGTTATTTAGGACATGTGATATCAGCTAAGGGTGTTACACCTGATCCGGAAAAGATCTCAGTATTAAAAACATATCCTCAACCAAAGACAACTCGTGATGTAAAGGCATTTTTGGGCCTAGTAGGATTTTATCGACGTTTTATTGTTGACTTTGCAGAAACTGCTGTTCCATTGAATCAACTTACTCGTCAGGACACTAAATTTAACTGGTCATTAGCATGCCAGAATGCATTTGAGAAGTTAAGGGATGCTTTGTGTACAGAGCCAGTACTACTACGGTATCCAAATTTCAAGAAACCATTCATTCTATCGTGTGATGCAAGTGGCTATGCCGTAGGAGCTATTCTGTCGCAGCAAGTAAATGGTCTAGAGCAGCCAATAGCTTATGCTAGCCGAGCATTGAACACCACTGAGCAGCGTTGGTCAGCGACTGAGAGGGAATGCCTTGCTGTTGTGTGGTCAATAAAGCATTTCAATTGCTACCTTTATGGCCACGAGTTTACCATCATCACAGATCACCGTCCTCTTGTATGGTTGTTCAACCTAAAAGACCCAAGTTCGAAACTCATGCGCTGGGCACTGATGCTATCAGAGTACCAATTCAAAATTATTCATCGGGCCGGGAATAAACATGGAAATGCTGATGCTCTGTCTCGGTTACCTTCGGTTGCAATGATAAATTATCAGCCCTTGTGGGATCGTACACACATCAAGGAACAACAACACAGTGATGAATTGTTACGTCCATTGATGGAAAGATTAAGTACGGACTCGATGGCTAGTGAGGTGTACACATTAGATGAAGATGGCTTACTATATAAAGTTAAATCGGGAATGGAGCGAAATGATCAGCTAGTTGCACCACAGTCAATGAGAAGAGACATCATGAACATATATCACGATTTACCAATGGCCTCACATGTGGGATTTAAAAAAACTTTAGGCCTTATTCGAAGTTTATTTTACTGGCCTGGGATGTATGGGGATATTAAGAAGTACATAGCGGTGTGCAAGTCGTGCCTAGAGCACAAGTCTCCAACTCATCGTAAGAAGGCTCCATTGCAAGCATTTGCTGAGGTAACATGCCCGTTTGAAAGAGCCAGCATGGACGTGGTTGGTCCCTTACCAACGAGTGACGAGGGCTATAAATATATTTTAACGTATCAGTGTGCATTTACTAAGTATCCTGAAGCGTTCCCTATGCGAGATCAAGCTGCTGCTACGGTTGCAAAGACCTTTGTAACTGGCGTGATTGCTCGCCATGGAGTTCCAGTTCAGCTCTTAACGGACCTAGGATCGAATTTCATGTCAAAAATGATGAAGGACGTATGTCGCCTCCTGCAGATTGGAAGAATTCAGACCACAAGCTACCATCCAGAGTCGAATGGGATGTTAGAACGCACGCACAGAACACTGAAGGAAATGCTTTCACACTTTGTAAAAGACAATCAACGCGACTGGCCGGAATGGATTCCGTACGTGCTAATGGCATATCGAGCTACGATCCACAGTGCGACTGGGGACACACCGTTCTACTTGTTGCATGGACGAGACTTTCCGTTCCCATTTCACAGCCTTGTTCAACCTCAACGGGTTAAATATGATTTGGCGGAAAATTATGCCTCTGAACTTGCCGAGAGGCTGAAAATTGCGTTTGATCTCGTACGAACCAAGCTTCGTGCATCTCAGGAAGTGAGAGCTAGTCAATACAACAAGAGATCTGGAACTGTTTCTTTCAAGGTTGGTGATCAAGTGTACTTGAACGTAGTGGTGGTGAAACCTGGAACAACAAAGAAGTTAGGACCCAAATGGACAGGACCATATCGTATACTACATCAGACGTCTCCTGTCAACTTCAGGATTAAGAGTGTTTATGGTGGAAAGGAACAGCTGGTTCACTGTAATCGTCTGAAACATGGACCGGTTGTGACAGATGAGCCTATCCCTAGAGAAGAAGCAGCCCCAGTAGATCAGCAACGGAATGCATGGCATGCTACCCAAGATATTTGGGATGATGATATCGTTCGGACTGGTCGTAATTTTATTGATGATGAACATGGTTCCGTTAGCGATGCACCGACCAGTGATGGAATGGCTGAGTATGACACAAATGTAGATTTAATGGATTCAGAGAATGAAGTCGACGATGGCTCGCCACAACATGAGTATGAATTCGATGCTGTGCCTGATCCACCGATGGAAGTAGGTGTACCATTACCTCCATATGCACTACGAAGTTCAGGACCTGTGAACGACTACCCCTGGGTCCTTCCAAAGAAGCTTTGACCGAAAATTTTCTAATCAATCTTTCAGTAACCTTGTTAACGTTTTTTTATTATAAGTATGTTAATTAATCTGATGTGTGAAACAGGAACCACTAACTATGGTTCTGTTTGATTGAACGGGGCAATGTAGTGGTTGCAATTGCATCTAGTGGGCGGTGGCCGGGTCTAGGACATTGGCTGTCTCCGGTGGGCCGTGACTTGAGATGTTTTGTTTCAGTCTTTTGTTGTTTTTCTGATTGTTGTAATTGTCGGTGAAGAAATGAAAATGTAAGTGTTTATAAAAAATAATAAATCAAGTTTTCTCTTTAATGCATTATTTGTATTAGTGTGAGTAGATGTAAAATGAATAACTACTACCTCCGAGGAGCCGCTTGGGTGCGGCATTACAATAGTCAATAGTCATAAGTCAAAAGTAAAGTTGTGTGAACGTCAGCACGTATCGCCTATGGTTCAATTCGCTTAGTCACTAATCAATAGTCAATAGTCAATAGTCACTAGTCATTTATGTGAACGCGGCTTGAACAGAAAAGAATTTGATCCAAGTTAAAATAAAAGTCACGTGATCAAAAATAAACTCAGTTATCTTAACTTCGGTTACGAAACGTAGTGTGAACGGGGTATTAGGTTCTTGCTTGTCTATGAACAGAGCGCATGTAGTCGTTTTCGGGTATTTACGCACGTCTAAATACTATAGTAGACTTATGAACGTTTTACATGATACTCTTTTCATAATGAACCGCCATTTTGGAAAATGGCGCACACCCTTGACCTCTTGGTTGTCTATGAACAACGTCTACCGTCGTGGGGCTATCAATGTAAAATATTTCCTGAGCGCTGAACTTACCTGAATTCTCAGAATTGTTTTCTTTTGTACAAATACCATCGATATATGGAGATGAGAGCTGACATATTTCTTTAAGACAAAAAAAATGATCACACTGGAAAAACATTACGTCAAATATATGTACACTACACTGCAATGTGCGGATGGCAAGGGGATAGCTCAAACTTCAGTAGGTGCAAAGGCTCCATCTATATCTTCGTCGGGGTCCTCTCCAGGGCCTTCATACTCTGCAGGGCCTTGGGTCTCTTCAGAGCATTGGTATCTTGCGCTGTAAAAGAACATTGTAACGGCGTGTAAACTGATAAAGAAATGTTAGGTCCGTTCAATAGTCTACAATTCTTATTGCGTAATTTACCTAATGTTGCTGCACTCTCCCTTACACATCTTGCAGGCAGGTGTAAAGGGCAGTGAGTTCCTTCGGCAAATACATTTCATGGTCTCACACCGTGAGCCGCATCCGCATCTGTCTGGGGATCGACATGGCTCCCAGATGCTTGGTTTTTTAGACCACAACGGTGACCACTCATTGCCAACTTGCGACCATCCCTAGTTGGCAGTTGAGGGGAGGTTTGACTGGTCCACTCTGTCTGCCCGACCCCAGATCTGGCCAGCCTGGTATGCTGCTCTCAACGCATGCTCGTGCAGGGCCGCACAAGTTGGTGGGATCAGGGTCAATGGCTTTGCTTTCAGTGGCGAAAAGGTGTTTTCTGGCCTGGTCGACATGCTCGGTACATTTAATTCCGTACAATCGTACGACGTAGCGTTCAAGAGCGAACAAGATATCGTCACCGGGCACCTCGCAGGGAAGGGACAGGTACCGAAATGCTGCCGTGGTATTGTCTGTCCACGCTTTCCACGCCGAGCGCTTGCTCTTTGCCGCGAAGAACGACAGGATGTTGCACCCAGAGAATGCATGGAAGCCCCTTAAAGCAGCAGCTTAGTCCTCTTCAAGGTGATGAGCGATGGAATGAACAGCTATATAGCGACACGTTTTGGCACATCCGTAAAGAAGCCACAGCTGTCCCAGGCCCAGAGGTTCCAATGAATGGAAGAAAGAGATGGCCAGAACCACAATATCCATGTCTGAGCAGCGGATCAGTATTGATTTGGCGCCATGAAGCACCATATCTTTTACGTGCATGAAGATTCAGCCGTCCGCCTCTTCCATTCTAGCACAGGACACACCGTTTAGGTCGGTTGGAAAGCTACCAGAAGACTTGCAGGTGTCACCTACGTTCGTTACTACATGGAGACAATCTGAATAATGCTTGAATACTCGGCGGAATTTAATTAAACACGGAATTGTAATTTTTGAACTTCATACGTTTAATGGTTACTGTTTACAATAACAAGCCACCAAAATCACGACGTTGGCATGGGGACGTCAAACGCTCCACCCAACTCCTTTAAGTTGGTGGTGCTATCTAATGGCGTCCAAATCAAAGTGTCCAAACATCCCGCCCACCTTGAAGGACATTTCAACAACAACATTACTTGTCATCAAATGGTAAGCGAGATAGTTTTACAATTGGCCTTATTAAGCTATTGTTTTCAGTCGAGAACTATAAATGTCAACAGATTGAAACCTGAATCTTTCTTCTACTCTACAAGTCTACAAGTCATCAACCGTGTTCCTAAGTTTATTAATACGGAAGTTATGGCTAGTTTATTCCAAACAAGAGTAAAAAAGCTCCATCTCCCTCCCCCCTCCCCCCCCCTTCCCCTCTACGGGCCATAGTGCTCGCTGTAGAGTCACGCTCTGGAAACCAAGAAGACCTTAGTAGGAGTTGGCGTGTTATTTTCCTTGTAAGGTTGCATTCCATAAAGTTTTCTCGTTTAGATCATATGGACGGAAGCGACAATCTGATGAAAGTGGACCTACTTCTGCTGTCGTCCGAGGACTGTAGCAGCAGATTCGCACGGAAGAATTCCGAGACCCTTCCAAAGAATATCAGCGTAGAGAGTATGATCTGCGCGGGTGCAGATGCCAATAAAATAGATGACAAGCTCACGGGGGACACCTGCCAGGTACCTTGCAGGACTATACCAAATAACCGTTTACGAAACTGCCAGTTTTTGGCATTGCCCCCCCCCCCCCCCACCCCCCTCCTCCAAACAACTGTTGACGACTAGTGCATGTAACCGAGGGTCCCGGTTCGGGAAGTTGAAATAAGATCATTCACAATTGATGCACCCGAAAACCAATCATGAAAAATACCAGTGTTAGAATATTTGTGATTGATGGAGGGGGTTGGGGGAGAAGCTGCCGAGTATAAAGGGAACTCGATGGCAGCGAACACTACAACGCGTCTTGTGTTACACTCGGGAAAGCGCGGGCGATAACTTCAATTCGACGTAATTTTTTCGATTCCCGAAAAATCGGTTTACGAAAGAAAAAACGGTTTCAAACTGGTTGTCGACTACTCAATGTAGTCCCTAGTTTCAGCCCGAGTCCTGTGTCGAGGGGTAGTTCACATGTTCCATTCATCATCACATTATAGTCGGAGGTGGATATTTGTGAAATTGTGGCCTGGTTGATGGAAAAAACAATTTGTTGTAAAACTAGTGTTTTTCCATAAGTTATGTTGTCATTCTAAGGTTGGAATTCATAGTCGGCCCCTAGACATAGGGGCGCCCATTGTTACCAAGGTAACAGTTGTTTCCATGTTATTTCCCATAAACAAAACAAATCCATAGCAAAAATGGGTGCCCCTAGGTGTAGGGTCTGACTATGAATTCCAACCTAAGTGTTTCTGTTCAAGTGTAGTTTATTGGTGGGAAAGTGTGATCTAGGCATGTTTTATGGTTACTCCGATATTTAAGGATTTTTTTAAGTTTCCATAGATCATCTAACTAAATGTGTGTTTCAATTTTTTTAGTTAGTTTTTTTTTTTACTTGTGTGGTTTTGTGGTGACAAGAATAAACAATTCGCAATAAAAATGTTAATATAAATAATAATAATAATAATAATAATAATAATAATAATAATTATAATAAAAATAATAATAATAATAATAATAATAATAATAATAATAATAATAATAATAATAATTATTATTATTATAAATATAATTATTATATATAATTATATAATAATAATAATAATAATAATAATAATAATAATAATAATAATAATAATAATAATAATAATAATAATAATAATAATAATAATTTCATTTCATTTCATTTCATTTATTTCATTGACACAAAAATACATATACACTCATTTTGGCATAAGACCACCATGAGCACTTTGCTCGCGCGGTGGTTAGCTCACAATGTCATTTAAACAAATATTTATTTGCTGTGCCGCCGCCTAATAACCATATACATAAAACACAACTAAAAACTAAAAATTAAAACATTTAAAATGTAAAACTACAAATAGATATTAAAACAACATTTGTATCACTCAATTAAAAAAGTATCTGTTGATTCGATTTGCTTTAAAACATCCCTAGCTTTCATTTTAAAATTACTCAGAGACATCCTAGCATTAAAGTTAGGCATTAACTTAACCATTATGTTAAAAAGAGTTGGTTCTCTATATGACAGTTGATTGCGCACATTTGACATTACAAACTTAGGGACATTAATTTTATACAATAAAGCTTGTCTTGTAATAGAGGAACTGACCACTGGTTTATATGAACAAGAATTATTAAAAACATACACGACAGTCTTAAAAATATACAAATGTTTCAAAGGTAAAATACATAACATCGAATATAGAAAAGTGGTGGAATCTCCTTTCCGCATATTACAGATAGTTCTAAGTGCAAAGTTCTGTGACGTAATTAATGGGTGTAACTTGCTAGCAGAGGTACCTCCCCAGTGCACAATTCCATATTGCAGGTTACTCTGATACAACGCAAAATACAACTGCCGCAACACCTCCACTGGCATAAATTTTCTCATGTGATAAAACAACAGTATTATAGGCCTGATTTTTGACTGCAAATAATTGATGTGACCGTACCAATGTAACGCCGAGTCAATGAATACCCCCAGGTATTTAATGGATTCGCACCTTTCAATCTCATTACAATTACAGATAGCAGCTGTACAGCCTGGGAAGTGATATTTTATTGTCAAATTAGGTATTGCCAGATCCTCTTTAAAACGAAAAATTATGAACTTAGTTTTTGAAATATTTAGAACAAGTTTATTGATGAAATGAAATGAAATGAAATGAAATTATTATTATTATTATTATTATTATTATATAATTATATATAATAATTATATTTATAATAATTATTATTAGAATAATAATAATAATAATAATAATAATAATAATAATAATAATAATAATAATAATAATAATAATAATCATAATAATAATAATAATAAAAATAATTTATTGTCCGTATAACATGTAAACACCGGCTTTGACCGAGATTGATGACTTTAAACTAGTAACATGTGATTAGTGAAGTTAAATAAGGTAGACACATTAAACTACTTGACATTATGTCCGTATAACATGTTAACGCCGGTTTTGACCGAGATTGTATGATTGTGATACATTCAATAAAATAGTAATAATAATAATAATAATAATGATGATAATAATAATAATAATAATAGTAATAATAATAATAATAATAATAATAATAATAATAATAATAATAATAATAATAATAATAATAATAATAATAATAATAATAATAATAAATAATTTGTGATATTTTTTTTTATATTTTGATGGTAATCGTTTCTGAAATCCTTATTTTAGCATAGTTCACATAATAACGTGATAAAAAAATACTTTTTGTACAGTGTTGCCAGACTAGACAAGACAGTTTAATAATCACATGGTTGTATACTATATACAGTATCTATTTGATAATACGGTCAAGAGATAGGCAATTACCAATGCAATGAATGTAAATATTTTGTGTTGGGACAATAATAGGCCTATGTTCTCCACAAGACACTGATGCAGTAGTTGGCAAAAACGGTAATGAACTTAAAAAAGTTCATTTAAAATGAACTTTTGATTAATTTACCTGTGCTTAAATCGGTCTTGTCTCAATCTAGATCCATGATAAGATGATGGGAAACCACTATATTTATATGCGCTATCAGGTAAAGGTCCGTGGCTCGCACATTTATTATATCCGTCACGAAGCGCGGCGAACGAAAGGACATTTTTCCGATATAATTTAATACACGTATTTCAATGAGATCCCGCACACTTGTCGGAAACGAAGCGACCGGCAGCCGCTGTATTTGGCTGAAGCTTCCGTCGTCGGGTCGGTTCCTCACGCTTCGTGACGGGTCGCCACTCGCCATGCACACTAACATAATATATTCCAATCACAGCCCGTATCTCATGCGACTGATGCGTTCAATCCGAGTTTACGCATCGGACGGACAATCGGATGTCGTCACGATATCGGCCTCCTAATGTTTCGGACCCATCTGGCTGTCTTGTTTTGGCGAAAAGAAATGTATTAGACATTTTAAAAGTGTATTGCACGGTTTGCATCGCACGGATCGGACGCATACATGGAACGGAGTAGACAACTTCTGTTAGTTTAACTTTTAGCACATCAGTTGCTGTAGGTAGATGGGTACACAATGAATACAGTACATATTATTATAATTTCTTAACTTGAAAAATCACATTTATATACTTATGTAAATGTAATGTTTACAGGGTGACTCCGGAGGTCCACTACAGTTTCTACTTGATACCCACTACTGCATGTACAGCATCGTAGGTTTAACCTCGTTCGGCGCGATGTCATGCGGTTATGGCAAAAGCGCCTCAATCTATACCAGGGTGTCCCACTACATTCCGTGGATAGAGGAAAATGTCTGGCCAAGCCCTCAACTGTCTCCGTAATGAAGATTATTGTGGCTTGACAGACTTTGACATCGGCATTGGCTCTTGTAGTTATTACCTCACACGACAGGACGAAGATCCCTGGAGCTTTGCTCATTACGCCTACCAAGCTCTTGCTTTACTTAATAATTACTGCACACTTTCAATATGATGTTAATAATACTGCAGTGGAAGTTGCAAAACTACCATACCTAGGCAAATATGTTGTTGTATAGAGATATTCTAAGGAAACATAGTTTATACTTTACTTTTTAATAAACTCTTGGTGATCATGAAATGTCAGCCCTATTTAATTTCTTATTTCTTATCCTAGTTTTATGAGCAGTGTCAATAAACTCCCCCCACCCCCCCCCCTTCCCCCACCCCCAACAGGATACATCAACACATCATCCAAAAAACATGCTCATATTGCACTAATTTTGTGCCAAAATACACCATCAATTTAAATTTTTGCACCATTCACGCAATCAAGTTATTAATTAATTAAGTTGGGGGCCAACTTAATGTCAGCCCCCCAAACGTTTGTTGACACTTTTAATGCATGTAATTATTGCACTAATTATGCGCCAAAATATACCATCAATTTAAATTTTTGCACTACTTTCACAATCAAGTTATTAATTGAGTGGGGGGAGGGGGAGTGCAATGTCATACCAGCCCCCCAAACGTATATTGACATTTTGAATGCATGTAATTACTGCACTAATTATGCACCAAAATCACCATTTATTTTAATTTTTTACCATTTTCTAAAAATATAAGCGTGGGATGCCAATAAAATGTGAGTGATAAAAAAAATTAATTCAATGAAATGCCATAATTTAACCTTAGTTAAATGTAGGAAAGTAGCAAATTTGAGGTAACATTTTCATTTAAAAAATTCAGTGTTAGCTGTATAAGATACATTAATTATTCTATGCGCCTCATGATTTTATTTGTAGTCCCTTATAAGTATAATCAAGCATGTAGTGGAATATGGAAACAGTATTCATTGATGCTACACACGTGACACATTCCTGTAACAAACATCAATACAAATACGTAAAAAGGTGTGTAAAGGAACAATACTTGTAATGCTGTCTGGGTCAAGTACAGTGGTTAAAGTGGGGCGGCATGAGCCGGTATGCATACCGTTACTAAAAATACCGACGGTATGCCATACCGGCACGTATCAATGTCATGCATATTGACGAATTGTGTAGAACGTTTTGCTGTACTTTGTATTTATATTTGCTCGTCCAGTACACACTGCTGCAACAAGCTGCGCAAAACGTTCGCCAACGTTTGTGAACCAATTAGTGCGCGCGCGCAACTTACGTCCAAACCGGTGCAACATTTGCGAGGTTCGTCAGTGTTTGTCGATGTTCCAGCTACAACGCGCACCATGGAGGAGACAACCGCGGTTTCGAGTGCAGCGTTCATTATACTTTGCGACGCGTTGAAAAAAAAAGAATAAAAAGCGTCAACGTCGATTCTGGATTTCGTCTCTATTTAAAAGCAGACACATCTACAGAGGTTCTAATTTGTTAACTGACTTGAGAAGAGACGATATTGGTCGATTTAAAAATTTCTGTCGTATGTCCGCGAGGAAGACTTTGAATTGATTTTAAATCTAATTGGCCCCAAAATAAGTAATTACTTTGCTGGTATTACACAATAATTGGTTAAGATATGTGATTAATTGAATGGCTGCCGTAGCAGGTTCTCGTACCGAGGACCGTAGACCCTCCCTCTACAGCTGTTCACTGCCCACTGGCCACACCACCCCGTGTGGTGTCCGCAGCTTCCTCGGGCCTGTGTCCCTCCCTCCCCCTCCAAACCCTGCCTCTGCGGTGAGAGCAGAAGACGCTACATTACAGTTCAATTCATAATTGTGGGCCCCTAGCAGCGTGGGGCCCAGTGCGATCGCTAGTTTCACTGGCCAGACACCGGCACTGCAAAAAATAGCATTTGTAAGGAAGACAGACTTTATGTTGTTTTTTTTTTAATAAAATGTCTATAAAACTTACTTTTTATATTACCTATCATTGTATGTGAAATGTACATGAACAAATTATTAGATCACCATTTTATTCCATTGTTGCAGATGGCACAGTATGGACAACATCTAGATACATAGATAGTGATTGTTGTTGTTACATTATTATAGATGGCTGTGCAGTATAGACAGCATCTAAGTACATATATAGTAGTTGTTGTTGTTGTCCTATTAAAGCATACACTACATCTTTCCCCCACAAGGGAACCTTTAGCATTCTTCAATATAGCGTCTTGGTTTCTTCGGAACCCTGACTGGACGGTGTGACTACTGAGACCCAAGCTGGCAGACGGCGCGGCTCTTCAGGGGTTGGCAGACGGCACGGCTCTTCAGGGGTTGGCAGACGGCACGGCTCTTCAGGGGTTGGCAGACGGCACGTCTTTTCAGGGGTTGGCGGACGGCACAGCTCTTCAGAGTTTGCCGAACGGCGCAACTCTGCTTCATGTATTGGAGTCTCGTCAACTGCTGTGTTGTCAGGAGCATGGCTCACACTCTCATCCTCCTGGTCCACATATCGGCGGACATTAGTCGTATTCCGCTTATAAATGACTCCTTGAGGTGACTGGACTGCAAGCTGATTCCCATGCCATGCTGTGACCTTGTACTGTGAAGTCTGGAAGTTTGGGTCCAGCTTGTCATGGCGGTCCTGTTTAAGTAACAACGAATCTCCCACTTGAATGTTACAAGGTCTTGCTCCCCTAGAATAGTCTGCATATTCCTTAGCACGGAACTTTGACAGCCGGTCACGATCCCGTACTTCTTCATCGAGCTGGGTGGTTGCTTACCTCGTCGGAAGTTTAAGAAACTTGTCGCGAATTTCTCTGCCAAACATAAGTTTAGCGGGTGAAACACCTGAAGCGGCATGTGGTGTGGTCCGGTATGACATAAGATGTTCTCGAAGTGCGACCTTGAAACTCCTGCCCTCGGCTTTGGCAATTCGAATAACTTTCAGGATTGATCGGTTCTGCCGCTCAACCTCCCCATTAGCTTGCGCGTATTTTGGTGTGGTAAGGCGAAGCTCGATGTTCAGTGTCGTACAAAAATGGTTGAACTCCTTGCTGGGGAATTGGGTCCCGTTAACCGCAGATATAATCTCTGGGATCCCAAACCTTGCGAACATGTCGCTCAGTAAATCGATAGTTTTGCTGGCTGTTATTTTGTGCATGAATTCTACCTCGTAGAACCTGGAGAAATAGTCTACTACCACAAGTAAATATTCGGTTTCTGTCAGCTTCAGAAAGTCCATAGCAACGTGTTGCCAAGTATATTGTGGGAGCTCTGTAGAGCTCATAGGCTCCGGTGGTTCGAAAGCACTGACAAGTTGGCAACCTCGGCATGATTTGCAACGCTTCTCGGCATCTTTGTCAATACAAGGCCACCAGACCTTCGACCTCAATCTTTGTTTCGTTCGTACGATTCCCGGATGCCCCTCATGAGCAATAGAAAGAACTCTCGTGCGTAAGCTTTTGGGCACTACTATGCGTAGGCTCTTGAGCACAATGTCGCCCACCACGCAAAACTCATGTTTTATGGTCTGTTGCGGCTTTAACTCACCTTGCCAGATGTCTGTTTCGATTGCACGCTTAAGTGCGTTGATTTCTGGGTCTACAGCAGATTCATCCTGTATTTCTCTGAAATTCATTGCCACAGGAATGGCGTCTTCTACCACCTGGCGAATATACAGGTCGTCAAGTCCCTGTGCAGGTGGAGTGAGGTTTTTTGGTAGAAGCCTTAATAAGGGATCAGCTATATTTGACTTACCAGGCCTATGCAAGATCTTGTAGTCAAAACCCTGGAGGCGCATGACCCAGCGTTCAATCCAGGCGCAGGCCTTGGCTCTCGGTGAAAAGATAAACTCTAAGGGTTTGTTGTCTGTTACCAGGGTGAATGGTCCCCCAAGTAAATAGAACTGGAACCTCTCGCAGGCCCAAACAAGAGCCAGAGCCTCCTTTTCTACATGGCTGTACTTGGTCTCAGCTATGGTGAACGCTCGACTAGCATACTCAATTATGCGAGGGCCTTCAGCAGAAGATTGAACGAGTACGGCCCCCAAGCCAACAGAGCTTGCATCTGCAATTACCAATGTCTAATCTTTCCGATTATAATATCCAAGGGTGGAAAGCTCTGACAACTTCCTTTTAAGGGCATTAAATGCTTACTCTTGTTCTCTCGCCCAATCGTATTTCACACCTTGACGTAATAGCATCCTCAGTGGGTGAGTCAGTGTTGAGAGGTTTGGGATAAATCTGCCATTGTATCCAACAAGACCAAGAAAGCTCTGCAGTTCTGCTTTAGTCTCTGGTGCACGACATCTTTTAATGGCCTCCACACGGTCCTCCAGTGGTTTTACACCCATGCTTGAAAACAAATGCCCACGATAGATTATTTCTTTCTGCCCAATCACACATTTGTCTGGGTTAACCGTCAATCCACAATCTGAGAGAACTTGTAAAAGTGCATTCAATCTCTCATCATGTTCTTTCCGATCCTTACCGTGAACTAACAGATCATCAATATAGGCACGTACCCCCTTGCGGCCTTTAATTATCTGTTCAATCAGTCATTGAAATATTTCTGGGGCGCAATTTACTCCAAAGAAGAGACGAGTAAATCGATACACACCCGAGTGCGTGGCAAACGATGTGATCTCCCGAGATTCTGCACTCAGCTCTATCTGTAGAAATGCTGATTTCAAATCAATCACGCTGAAGTATGTACTACCATGCATAGAAGCGGAGTCATCCTCAAATAGAGGAATGGGGTGACGCTCCCTCAGTATGGCCTTGTTCGGGTATCGCATGTCTACGCATGGTCTGACATCTCCTGATTTGGTTGTAACACCAGTTACCAAGGGAGAGAGCCAAACGGACGGGCCTGTTACCTTTTCAATGATGCCATCCTCCAGCCAACTCTGTAATTTCTTATCAAGTCGATCCCTTACCTTGTGAGGGACTCGCCTGCCTGGCTGTACAACTGGTTGAACAGATGGATCTATCTGTAATTTAAGCATGAAATTCTTCAATTTCCCTACCCCCTGGAAAACATTAGGGTATTTTTCTTTGAGAGAAATTAGCTTTGCCGAAGTGAGTTTGGGAGAGTCAATGATAGCTACTGATAACCCGGTCTTAAGTATGCCAAGCTCACGAGCAGTCTTACCTCCAAGCAAAGGAATACCCTTACCCGTTGCGGCAACATAAAACGTAGCTGTGCAACTAGCACCATTATCAAGATTAACATGAGCAGTTACCTTACCCAAGAGTTCAAGAGGCTGATCACTGCAGTAAGGAAAGATCCGTCTAGACGTGCGCGATTTCTCCAGATACTGAATACTCTTCAGCTTGCATTGTTCCCACGTCTCCCGGTCTATCATGTTGCAGCATGCCCCCGAGTCGATCATAACCTTAAGTTTCACGCCACCAACACGAGCCTGAATTAGTTCCTCCCCGTACTTTATTGCATTAATACTTAAATGCATCAGGGCAAAGGAGTGGCTTTCTTCATCTGTATCACTGTAAGAATTGTCTGAACCAGATTCAACTTGATGCACTACCTATTTCCGGTGTCTACGAGTACGGGTAGGCCTACTTGCTGCAGACTCCTTCTTAGCGGTCTGGTCATACTGGTCCCGATGGCTAGGCCTACTATGGTCTTCTTGAGAGTTCTGTGGTTCCATGGTTTTGGTCCTGGACCTGCATCTACTTGCAAAATGGCCAACTTTATCACACACGTTACAGGTCGTCCCCTTCGCCGGGCACGAGTCATCGCCGCGTAAGTGTCCAGCGTAACCACAACTGAAGCATTTAGTGTTTCTAGCGCCATTACTACGGTCGCTGTCACGCCCCCTAGTCAGCCTAGCTACTGCCCCTTCGATCCTGGCTGCTTGTAATTGTGATACCTCGAGGGTTGCGGCCAAATCGAGGGCTTTTCCTAAGGTCAATGTATCCCCCTCCTGCAATAGCTTGGTTCGCAGTTCTTGGGACGTGCAAGTGTAAATGAGCTTGTCAATTATTGCTTTGTCTTTCGAGTAATTATCGAAACCACAATACTTAGGCCGTATCTCAAAGCTCCTTAGTGGGCGAAATAGTCAACTATTTTGGAGGAAGTGACGTAATAAGTAGGCGACCAAAGCTCAAAGGTGTTACACTTTTAGTCGATAGCTGTTAGGAACCGAAAGTGGTGACTACATTCGACAGCTAACGTCTAAAGATGGAGGACGTTGAAGACAAAGCTGAGGTGCACATCAAATGTGAGTAAACATTGTATTATTTTACAATATCTGACTTTATGTCAGTGTAGACATTGCTTATTGCATCATTTAAATAATATGCTGTGGGCTCTATTAATATTTTTGGTATTTTTCGTTGGATTTAAAGGTTATGTATTTCCACATCTAGTCATCATGTCCAAAGCCCTAGTGATTAGCATTTAGCAGTTAATTTAGTTCCCGAAAATAGTTGACTAACATTTTAGTTCATACTTGGAGCTTTGAGATACGGCCTGACTCTCGCCACGCAACCGCGAGACAAATTGAGCCGCAGTCTCACCGATCTGCATAGCGAATTCGCCAAATTTGTACCTCGAAAACGTACGATTGGTCTTCCCACCAAAAAATCATCAGGCCCCAGCAATGCGTCGGCCTCTTTAGCCACCGAGTTAATAATAATAGCGTCTTTATTTTTTTTCTTTTACATACAAAATACAACTGAACTGGTATATGAAGAAATACATTAGGAAATAAAAATATTATGAAAAGAAAAAAAATGGGCGAATTTAAGTACATATGTACTTTTCTTACAATTAACACTTCTTAAAATTACACTAAATGAAGTACCTATAAAACTGACATTATTATATGATTATTCAATCTTAAAAACTAGACATGTAAGGGTGAAGTACACTATACAGTTTTTCTTTAAACTTATAATCTAATTTTAAAATAGAGTTAAAGACTAAAGTTCAACTAAAAAGAAAAGGTGAAAACAATACAAATTACATTAGAATGATGATCAATTACCCAGCAAACAGCGACCCATGCTGACATTCTTAAAGAGAACAAACTACAAACCAGTAAATTAGACACGTTATATGCCGAGCTAACTAAGTGTAAGGAAGAAAATCGAGAACTCAAAACTCAAAATGAAGACCTTAGTAAGAAAGTAAATGATTTGGAACAGTATTCGTTAAATTATAACCTAGTGTTTGAAGGGGTTCCGGAACTAAAAGATGAAAATACATACAGTATTGTTGGTAAAATTACGGAAACACTAGGTATCAAATTCAGTCCCGATTACATTGAATACTGCCATCGACTGAAAAAACGAGAAACACAATCCCCCAAGCCACCCGCCATTGTGGCGAAGTTCTACAGTCGTCAAACGAAGGACGATATTCTTCGCGGGATGAAGAACAAGAAAAATTTGCTTGCAAAGGAACTTGGCTTCAACTCAAATAATAGCGTTTACATCAATGAACATTTGACTTTTGCTAATAAGAATTTGTTTTGGTTGGCAAGGAATGCTAAGCGCCAAATTGGATATCGGTTTGTGTGGTCTAAGGGAGGGCGGGTCTTCTTACGTAAGGATGAGAACTCGCCAGTGATACGAGTCACGAAGCCCAGTGATATTCCCTCGTAGACGTTAGTGGATACACAAATATTGACTTGTTGAGTGTGGTTATTTTGTATATAAATATTGTGTTCGTAATCCCTGTGTTATTGTTTCACTGTCTGCGAAACGTTATCAATTTAACATGGATTTGTCGGACACGTCACTGTCAAATGATATATTTAATACTCTTGAGTTAGATGACGTGCATGACCTACAGTGTGTGTATGGTAATAAAACTGGGTTCAAGACAATACATGTCAATATTAGGGGTATAAGGAAGAACTTTGACCAGCTTGTGGTTATACTAAATCAACTTCAATTTAAATTTGATGTAATTGTACTGACTGAAACACATTTGACACATGACGAACACTTTGATTTACCTGGCTATTCTCTTTTTTTATTTAATAACAAGAATTCAATGGCAGATGGTATTGCAATCATGATTAATTATAATACAATTAAAGACGCAAAGTGTACAACCGATACTTTGATCACATCTTCTAATTCTGCCTACATTGATTTCACATTGAATCTTGAAAGATACTTCATCTTAGCAACTTACAGATCACCATCTACTAAAGTAAACAAATTTATTGATGAACTTGAATCCGCACTAGAACATATACCGCCAGCTTCACATAAGATTATTATGGGCGATACTAATATTGATTTAATAAGTGATAAGAAAGTAATACAAGATGATTATGTTAACATGTTGCTGTTGCGTGGCTATATACCTTGTATAAATTTAGCGACCCGTGTTTCAGGAAATTCAAGATCATGTATAGACCATATTTTTATAAACTCTGATAATTTTGAGGAAATTGTCCCGGGGATTCTTAAAACAGCCTTAACAGACCACTATCCCACCGTTTTATGTGTGTCTTCAAGCAATAGAAACAAAAATGTTGCAACCCAACTTCATAACTTTTCTTATACTAAAAGTGCTCTTAACGCGGCTAAATTCTCACAAGTGATGGAATCTGAGATGTGGGAGAGTGTTCTAAATGAAACGAATTGTAACTCAGCCATGGAGTCTTTTCTTAAAACACTTAAAAAACACGTAGAGAATTGCACAGAGACATTTAGTTGTAGAAATAATGCCAAATATAAAAAGTTAAAACCATGGATAACCAAAGGGCTCATTGTCTCAATAAGAAGGCGAGATCAGTTACACTCGCAAATAAAAAGACTGGAAGGGAAGTTGAATAAACAACCAGAATCTGCTGTTATACCGGAACTATGTTCATTAAAACAGAAATATAGAATGTATAGAAATTTTCTAAGTAATCTTATCGATAAAACAAAAAACGAATATTATGCAAAACTTATAAGTGATTCAAGTGGAAATACTAAAAAAATATGGGATACTATGAACGATATAGTAGGTTTCAGAAATAAACGCGCAGAGGCTATACATAGCGTCACTGTAAATGGCAACACATGTAACACCTCGACTCACCCTAAATTAGTGGCCAATCATTTTGCAAATTATTTCTCAAAAGTAGGTAGAACACTTGCCAACAAAATTACCGGTAACCAAGCTAACAATCGAAGTAATAGGGTAGACAGCCAACCAGTGTCAAAATCTATTTTTTTTACTCCCATCACTTACAAGGAGGTTTTGGAATATGTTATGGAACTTAAGGATAACTCTGCAAACGGAATTGACGGCATAGATGCAAAGGTAATTAAAATGTCAAAATTTTCAATTGCGCACCCTCTAACTTATATTTTCAATTTATGCATTACGTCAGGCTGTTTTCCAAATTGTTTTAAGACATCAATAGTTACTCCGGTTCACAAAGGTAAAGAAAAATGTCTCTTGGAAAACTATAGGCCAATCTCTGTCTTACCCCACTTATCAAAAATCTTAGAAAAGTGTATTAAAACTAGATTGCTTAACTTTATAGAAAACAATAAATTGTTATCTGATAAGCAGTTTGGATTCAGGCCAAGGCGGGGTACAGACGATGCCATACACGAACTAACAAGCCAAATATACACTTCTATAGATTCAAATAAAAAAGTTTTAGGAGTATTCTTAGATTTAGCGAAAGCTTTTGATACGGTACATCATCCTACTCTGTTAAATAAATTGGTAAATATAGGTGTGCGTGGTGTGGCGTTGGATTTTTTCAAGAGTTATTTAAGTTACCGAAATCTCGTTGTTAAGATAGGCAGTGCCATTAGTGACAGTAAAGAAATTGATTATGGAGTGCCACAAGGCACCGTGTTAGGACCAGTGTTATTTATTATATATATAAACGATATATTTAAATTAAATATAAGGGCAAGTATAATAGCATACGCGGATGACACTGCTGTAGTGTTTATTGATACTAGTTGGTCTAGAGTCTACAAGCTAGCTAATATGGCTATGAAGATAATATATCAATGGTTAAACGACAATTTGCTTACAATTAATGTTTCTAAAACAGTTTATGTCCCTTTCACTGTTAATAAAAAAACAGAACCTTACGATAATTTCTTATTAATGCTACACACTTCTAAGTGTTCTGTGGACGTACAATGCTGTAATTGTGACATCATTTCTCGTGCAACCCACGCCCAATATTTGGGGATCACTGTTGATCAAAATTTAAAATGGCAATTACAAGTCAAAAACACTGTTAAAAAATTGCGTTACATTATTTATATCTTTTATAGACTACGAAATATTGTTAGTACGCAATTGCTAGTTATTATTTATTATGCAATTGCTCAATCAGTGATGCAATATGGCATCCTGGGGTGGGGTGGGGCTAGTAGAAGTGTGTTGGAACCGTTGAGGGTGATGCAACGGAACATTTTAAAAATAATTTTGAAAAAACCAAAATTGTATTCTACGTCACTAGTATTCTCCACATTGAATGTCCTTGACCTAACCCAAATGTACATATATATTATGCTGGTGTATACCTTCAAACATCCAGATAAATTTAAAGCACGTGAAATCCCGAGATCAAATATGAGGCATTTAGATACATACTCTTTATTTGTACCTAAAAGATATAAAACCAGGGGGCAGCAACATGTTGACTATATAGCTCCTAAAATATATAACAAACTTCCATTAAACATAAAATTATTGAGATCTCTTTCAAGATTCAAGTTTGAAATAAAAAATTGGCTTAGAATATGCGGTGTCCGGTGGTTAAGAGAAATATTATACATAACCTAACCCAAGCTGTGTCATCGTTCTTCAAAAAATTGGTAATTTAATAACAAAATGTATAAACAACTCACATCACATTCATTTAATTAATTCCTATTTTTCATGCTACTATCATCATTTTTTTTATTATTATTATTATTATTATTATTATTATTATTATTATTATTATTATTATTATTATTATTATTATTATTATTATTATTATTATTATTAGATAAAATGTATAAACAACTCACATCACATTCAATTGATTAATTCCTTCTTTTCATGCTGCATTATTAATTTATTGTTATTATCACTATTATTATTGTTTGTATTTAGAATTAGTATTACTACCATAGTTATTATATATACGTTCTGCTTTTCATGTATCACACTTACTTTTGTCATTTTTGGATTATTATTAACTTACATTATTTATTATTCAGCCCACACACGAGGTGTGACCCTATGTGGGCTTCTTTTCATTTATATAGTGTTACTGAATTTTGTATTATTTCTACCTGTATTATTTTTTTGAAAAGAATAAAATAAAAATTGAATTGAATTGAATTACATTAGAATGATGGCATAGAAACTAGATGTGATATTATAGTTATGTATAAATACATATATAATCTTGATTCAAATCTAAACTAAAAGTAGCAGGGGAAAAAGTCACAAACAGGCCTACCGTATATTGGTAACAGAGAAAAACATGAATACTACATCACATCAATATAACATTTAGAGAGTATTAAAATATATTAAAAATAACCGTTTTTATCGATAGATAATGAAATATAGCACTACAACAATGTAACACTACAAGAAGTATTTAATGCACATTAAATTGGGATGTGATTAAAATTACAATATTTCAGATTTGTGTAGTAAGTATTTTTCTGTTTCTCTTTTAAATTTAATATAATTGTAGGAGCGATGGTTCTGTGGTAATGAGTTGTATATTTTGGATGCATTGCAAGTAAACGTTTTCCTGAACTGATTTGTTTGGTGGTGAAAAACTGCTAATTGTGATCGACTCCTTACATTGACCGAATGGAAAATGGAGTTGAACCATATGTCCTGAACTTGATCTCCAACTCGATCTAGAAGCATCCCTCTCTTGATGATAGGGTTGGTAACGCCATTGCTGTCCGCATATATTTCAAAACGTTGCAGCCACCTTTGCCAGCGCTGCCCAACCGACGCGCTATCGGCATCGATGATGAACACATCTTTAGGATGCTCAGGCATAGCAATCCGTAATTTAATACAATATAACTAATATGAACGTGATCAAACACAAAATAACAACTTAGAACACATGAGAATATGTGAAATACACTTCATCCTCGTCGCCAATGAAATGTACATGAACAAATTATTAGATCACCATTTTATTCCATTGTTGCAGATGGCACAGTATGGACAACATCTAGATACATAGATAGTGATTGTTGTTGTTACATTATTATAGATGGCTGTGCAGTATAGACAGCATCTAGGTACGTAGTTGTTGTAGTTGTCCTATTAAAGCATACACTACAGTATCTTTCCAATTTTGTAAGATGCATGCTTCAAATAGTACGTAATTATGCTTTAGCCACTTTAAATGTGTTATTTTCGCTACGGCTAGGCCTAGGTATATGAAGCCTAGGTATATCCTAACTGTCTTGCAACAAGAGTGCTTTGGTTTTCTTCATGAGCAGGTGTTCCAACTTAAACACAAGCTACGTTAAAGAAATAAGGCGGGCGTGTTTTGTTTCAATTTTTTACACCTTTTTATAAAAATTAGAAAAGTTACACATTTTATATTAATTGTAGGAATAATTGTAATTACACCTTTTAAATAAACCAGACCCAACAACCAGACCCAATAACCAAACCCAATAACCTTCCTAACTTTCGCGGGGATGTCAAGCTGGGGAAACATCAACATCAAGGTCCGTAAATCCCCTGGCGGGTGCTCGTCGAACTCTTTGAGGTTTACCGAACCTCTGCCAGGGGATCAATGGACCTTGGGCAAACATCAACCGGATCCCCTAACCTTACAAAATTTCGTGGGATGTCAGGTAGTTTGAAAGTCACGTATGAATCAAAGTGACTTTGATTCATAAGTGACTGCTCAGCTAGCTACCTGACATTCCACGAAATTTGGTAAGGTTAGTGGATCCGGTTCATGTTTGCCCAGCTACCTGACATCCCCGCGAAAATTAGGAAGGTTACTGGGTCTGGTCAAAGATTACTGAGTGGAGAAGATGTTTCAACCTTATGGGAATTCGTCTGCGCGTGTCTGAGCGAAATTTTCTAATTCCGACGTGTAGTTCGAATTCTCACCGCAAGAGTCGCTCTTCCAAAAGTTTAAAACTCAAGGTCCACTTAATCCCCTGGCGGCTACTAGCGATCTAGTAGACCTTTACTAGATCGCTTGTAGCCGCCAGGGGATTTAGTGGACCTTGGTCAAACGTGCAGGGCTAGCGCTCCTTGCGGTCAGAATTCGAACTAGTGGTGAGACTTAGAAATTTTCGAAAAAACTCGCGCAGATATTTTAACACGGCGATGAAACATCTTCTCTACTCAGTAATCTTTGGTCTGGTTGAGCTTTGCTGATTCTGGTTGATTTTTCATACGTTGGCTTACCTGGTGGCATTTATAGCCACCTAGCGGCGGACTAAAGTGGAGACACCTCGGACAACGAAGCAATCGATCCACCGCGTCGAGCTTATATTTACCTCGTTTGTAAACCCCTCGTTAGGGAAGTAGTCGGGCCGACTCGTTCACGCTACATTCCATTCACTGATTTCCTAGAATTCCATAATTGGCTACACAAACAACTGTAAAAGCTAAATTCCAAATATAAATTGATGTTTTATTTGAATTAACGTTTCGGAAAATTATTCCTTAATATAGATCAGAACACCACGAGCTTGAAACTTTTTTATTTTTTCTTGTAGCGTTATTATTAGATGAATGCGAATCAAACGATTTGCATACTGCATACATGAATTACATAATATGTTTCTTCAAAATCCTACTACAAAGACGATTAAAAGATGACAATATGCATAAATGTATTAAGAAAACGATTATGATAATTGAAAATTACGTAAACCCAGAAGCAAAAATAATAAAAATAGCACGGCCTATTTAAAGGGTTAGTCAGATGAAAAACTAAAACACTATAATTTGTATGTGTCTACCCTTAAAATATGGAAAACATGACTAAAAGATACAATACTTTAAAAGAAGGCGGTTAAAAAATTAAAGGAAACGCGATTTTTGGGCTTGTTGCTACCAAGTAGCACCGAGCAACTCTTCTCATGGTAATTCCCATATGCAAAAAATGTTGCCTCGAGATACTAAAACCACCGCTAAAATAAAGCACTTATCAAAAATCGATCAGGAGGTTTAATGTGCATCGTTTCCCTACCGATAACATGCTTCTTAGTACGAACGTGTGCTTCTACAAAATGCCCTGCAATTAATTTTCTTGTGACTTGATGTGAAGAAAAGTTGCAATCTGTTTTGAGCGGTACTGTCCGCAGTCCCCGAGTGTTTCGCGGAGCGCTGTCTGGACTCGTATTACACAATGAGTGCTCTGTCTATCAGGCAGGCGTTAGCGACCTCAGAACCGATACAGCTGTACTACGCATTAGAAGAAAAATGCAGCAGAGATGCCGAAGTGAATCTTATAGAATAGCTAAATGTTCACTATTTTTTTTCTTGCATTGAAGCAACCTATATCAATTTTATTTTACACATAACTGAATTTCATGCACTTATGACTCATTGGTGATTTTTTAGTCTATCACCTGACTAATCCTTTAACAGAATACAACAGTCAGCAATCTGATTTAACGATCTTCTAGCTTTGAATATTGACATGAATGCGATGCATTCCCAAGAGTTGTACAAAATATGGTCATCGCTCAGAACCGATTCTCGCCGGAAATTCTGCTTCGTTGTCCGATAGGTCTCCACAGTACGGAAACAACGAATAACCATCCACAAGGCCGTGCACTGGCTGTGAAAAGAAGGATGGAAGCACAGATAACGGATTGTAGGTGATGGAAGCCTACAAATCCGTGCTTAGCCGTAGCGAAAATAACACATTTATAGTGGTTTGAGGCATTACGTACTATTTGAAGCATGCGCCTTACAAAATTGGAAAGATATTATGATAGGTAACATAAACAGTGATTTTTGTAGACATTTATTAGAAAAAACATAAGGTCTGTCTTCCTTACAAATACTCAAAAAAGGACTGGCGTTTTCTCTGTATCCATGATCCATAGTGTGGCTCATAGAGAAATAAAACAGTTTTTTTGCCACCATCGTAAACTTGTGCAGTGGCGGCTGGTGGGGGGAGACAAGGGAGGTCGGACCTCCTCAAACATTTCATCTCAAAATGGCGCCGAACCGAAAGTTTACGTGCGCGGTTCTCCAGTAAAATTTAGTGGTCTTGAATCAAAGTGTGAGTGAAGTGTTAGTGCATCGTTGTTACCATGGATGAACCGTCGAAGACCTCATGGTTAGTACCCAACTTAATATTAGATTAGCACTCTGGCTATGTGTTTGAGTTCAGCGTCAGGCAGGCAAGGTTCCTCCCCCGCGCAAGATCGTCTCGGAAGATGGACCGGCCCGAGAACACGGACCCTTGTCGCCACAACGCGCGTTGTGCGAATACCATGGTCAGTGCAAGGTTCCTCCCCCGCGCAAGGTCGTCTCGGAAGATGGACCGGCCCGAGAACACGGACCCTTGTCGCCACAACGCGCGTTGTGCGAATACCATGGTCAGTGCAAGGTTCCTCCCCCGCGCAAGATCGTCTCGGAAGATGGACCGGCCCGAGAACACGGACCCTTGTCGCCACAACGCGCGTTGTGCGAATACCATGGTCAGTGCAAGGTTCCTCCCCCGCGCAAGATCGTCTCGGAAGATGGACCGGCCTGAGAACACGGACCCTTGTCGCCACAACGCGCGTTGTGCGAGTACCATGGTCAGTGCAAGGTTCCTCCCCCGCGCAAGGTCGTCTCGGAAGATGGACCGGCCTGAGAACACGGACCCTTGTCGCCACAACGCGCGTTGTGCGAATACCATGGTCAGTGCAAGGTTCCTCCCCCGCGCAAGGTCGTCTCGGAAGATGGACCGGCCTGAGAACACGGACCCTTGTCGCCACAACGCGCGTTGTGCGAGTACCATGGTCAGTGCAAGGTTCCTCCCCCGCGCAAGATCGTCTCGGAAGATGGACCGGCCCGAGAACACGGACCCTTGTCGCCACAACGCGCGTTGTGCGAATACCATGGTCAGTGCAAGGTTCCTCCCCCGCGCAAGATCGTCTCGGAAGATGGACCGGCCCGAGAACACGGACCCTTGTCGCCACAACTCGCGTTGTGCGAGTACCATGGTCAGTGCAAAGTTCCTCCCCCGCGCAAGGTCGTCTCGGAAGATGGACCGGCCTGAGAACACGGACCCTTGTCGCCACAACGCGCGTTGTGCGAGTACCATGGTCAGTGCAAGGTTCCTCCCCCGCGCAAGGTCGTCTCGGAAGATGGACCGGCCCGAGAACACGGACCCTTGTCGCCACAACGCGCGTTGTGCGAGTACCATGGTCAGTGCAAGGTTCCTCCCCCGCGCAAGATCGTTTTGGAAGATGGACCGGCCTGAGAACACGGACCCTTGTTGCCACAACGCACGTTGTGCGAGTACCATGGTCAGTGCAAGGTTCCTCCCCCGCGCAAGAAATTCTCGGAAGATGGACCGGCCTGAGAACACGGACCCTTGTCGCCACAACGCGCGTTGTGCGAATACCATGGTCAGTGCAAGGTTCCTCCCCCGCGCAAGGTCGTCTCGGAAGATGGACCGGCCCGAGAACACGGACCCTTGTCGCCACAACGCGCGTTGTGCGAATACCATGGTCAGTGCAAGGTTCCTCCCCCGCGCAAGGTCGTCTCGGAAGATGGACCGGCCCGAGAACACGGACCCTGGTCGCCACAACGCGCGTTGTGCGAATACTATGGTCAGTGCAAGGTTCCTCCCCGGCGCAAGGTCGTCTCGGAAGATGGACCGGCCCGAGAACACGGACCCTTGTCGCCACAACGCGCGTTGTGCGAATACCATGGTCAGTGCAAGGTTCCTCCCCCGCGCAAGGTCGTCTCGGAAGATGGACCGGCCCGAGAACACGGACCCTTGTCGCCACAACGCGCGTTGTGCGAATACCATGGTCAGTGCAAGGTTCCTCCCCCGCGCAAGGTCGTCTCGGAAGATGGACCGGCCCGAGAAAACGGACCCTTGTCGCCACAACGCGCGTTGTGCGAATACCATGGTCAGTGCAAGGTTCCTCCCCCGCGCAAGGTCGTCTCGGAAGATGGACCGGCCCGAGAACACGGACCCTTGTCGCCACTACGCGCGTTGTGCGAATACCATGGTCAGTGCAAGGTTCCTCCCCCGCGCAAGGTCGTCTCGGAAGATGGACCGGCCCGAGAACACGGACCCTTGTCGCCACAGCGCGCGTTGTGCGAATACCATGGTCAGTGCAAGGTTCCTCCCCCGCGCAAGGTCGTCTCGGAAGATGGACCGGCCCGAGAACACGGACCCTTGTCGCCACAACGCGCGTTGTGCGAATACCATGGTCAGTGCAAGGTTCCTCCCCCGCGCAAGGTCGTCTCGGAAGATGGACCGGCCCGAGAACACGGACCCTTGTCGCCACAACGCGCGTTGTGCGAATACCAAGGTCGTTGGGCGTGTTTGCTATAAGCTGCTCATTGCACTGGCAGGAGACGTAAATCCGTCTTGCGAGATTAATGTCATCAACCACTCTCGTGTTAATGACGGCAAATACCTTAATAGGAATAGCTTCGCTATTAATACGATCGACTGGTACCATTTAAGATGGAAGGCGGCGGCGACACAGTTTGCAGCGCTCCTGGCGGCGCGGAGTAACCCTAAGCCCGCGAATTCAAATCTGCTGCCCAGAGAGCTAGCATTTTCAGATAAAGTTTCATCAAATACTTACATACTAACACTGATTTTACCATAACTTACTATTTGTAAAATTATTTAAACCGTTCATGATGCTCCTTTTTGTTTCAGTAATGCATATCATGCTCTACAATCTCGTACAATATGATATGTAACTTTGTTATGGAAGTACGACGTTCCATACAACTAGGTACCTATTCACAGCATGATCATAAGTTTTCTTGAGTCTCTGTGAATAGCAGAGTTTGGCAGTGCTCTTGTCTAACAAATAAATATAAGTTAGCCAAATTATACTTCAAAACAACATGAAGAAGAACGTGCGTAGAATCAGCTGTTGGGGATGAGGAGCATGGAAATAAACAAAGCAGAGCAGAGGTTCTACTTCGACAACAAATGTGTATTTGCATGTACTGCAATGA
Organism: Isoperla grammatica; assembly: GCA_945910005.1. Lineage (NCBI taxonomy): Eukaryota > Metazoa > Arthropoda > Insecta > Plecoptera > Perlodidae > Isoperla > Isoperla grammatica. The sequence goes on from OX246738.1 coordinate 72,480,998, forward strand.
AGAGATGATTTGGTAATAGGCGTACATTATGGTTTTAATAAAACAATGAATACATTGCTAGCAAAGGAAAATATCAGATCAAGGAAGGCAGGGCAAAATTGTCTCCTTGTAGGCCTAGGCCTACCATAGGCTTATTATTGCCTGCCCTATACTGGTTGTGGAATTTCGATAAAATTTTGGTGAGTTAGTGTATGCACGCCCGCTAAGGTTTCTGAATGACAACCACCCCCCCCCCTCCCAACCCCTACCCCCACTAAGACACCAACATGCAATAATGCTTTTCTAAACCATTCAGCCGACTGCAATACAATTTCGGGGAGTTAGTGTATGCGCGCCCGCTAAGGTTTCTGAATGATTACAACCCCCTCCAAGCCCCCCTCACCCCCCACCCTCACTGAGACACTAATATGCAATAATGCGTTCTAATATTATTCATCCGATTGCAATAAAACTTTGGTGAGTTATTATGCGCAAGCCCGCGAAGGTTTCTGAATGAGTACAACTCCCCCCCCCCCCCCCCCCTTTGTGTATCAACAGACGGGAAAATATATAGTGTCTCAAAAACACTTCAATAAATATAATTAAAACATAAACACTTTATTTCTTTCAGTGGCATTGCAACGCATGCCGGGTTTGCTAGTTGTAATTAAATTAACCCATTTATTTATACATCCACGTGGGAAAGTTAGTATTTCATAATCATACAGGCCAGGCCTACGGGTATAATTCGTCGTAAAAAGTACGATCACATACGGGATGTGTACGATACGATAAGTGTCCAAAATTAGTGTCAACTAATCACTGGTACCTAGTTGACACCCACACAATTCAAATTCCCACCAAAATCGTATTTGTTTAGAGTGAATTAACTCGTTCTTAAAACTATCCGTTATACTATTTAAAATACGTGTTTGGTGGTTTTACAATACTACAGCTTAGTCAAAGCTACTATTATTAATATAACATGTGTCTTCATCTTATTTTACCCGTAATCGTGGGTCAAATCGAGCTTACTCGGCATACAAATTGCATGCTTAGCTCCCGCGATGAACGTTGTTGGTACTCCGCGCCGCCTCAGCGCTAGTGTCGAAGCTGTCGCCATGATTTCCTGGGAGTCGATCGTATTATTATTGCTACGGTATTTGATGACGGTGTCAACTATGACGACCTAACTTTATACTGCATGAACGCCAGGAGCATCTCAGGAGCAGATAAATTATCAGCTTGTACTTCGTGTACTTATTCGCCTTTAAACCGAGATGTAGGCGCGCCACCGTCGCGACGATCATGGCCGTCCGAGCCGGGATAAACAACGCACGGTTAAAGCCCATATAACACTGCAATTGGAATCGTAGGTTAGAGTCGCCAATTGCAAGCGCAATCTACAATTCTCCAATCACACTTGACCAGCTGAAAATCCTAAAATCGTGAAACTAGGAAATCAATCAGGAACGATGGTGGGAAGTAAGAAAAGTATGGACAGAATTTGTAGAAAGAGCAGAGGAAGAAGAAAGTGAAGAGGAGGAGCCAGAAGAAGTTAACATGAGGGAAGCAAATATATAATTAAAGTTATTGGCTCATTGTAATGTGATAATGGCCAAATCCCGGCTGTACTGGTTCTCGATTTGTCCGCCAGAGTTCAGCCACTTTGGATTTAAACGCGAATACTGTCGTGTACTGTAGTTGTACTTCGTGTACTGTTCTTCTACGTGTACTTCTGTACTTCGCTGACAACAGTGAGGCAGACATTCAAATTCAAATTCAAATATTTATTTTATTTCCTTACATTTTACACATTTTACAATTACACGTACACAGAACATTTAAGAGGCGGGGCCAGCGTTGCCGTAAATGGCTACGATTGGCCAACGACCACCGTCAACGTTCGCCGTAAGAGCTTGGGAACCGGGCATGGCCGCTTGCGTTTATATGAAGGTATACCAAAACATGAATTCGGTCTCGCGCCACACTTGTTCGTTTTGGTCGTACATAACCCTACTTTTTTTGCCATGTAAAATTAATTTAAAGATGTATCCCGGCGAACAAAAGATTACAAGCTGTTGTAAATATTTTACTTGATTTTTCTTGATGGCAACTACAATCATTTTCCATCTTATTCACCTTAAAACAGCGTTCGTTCAAAGTTCCAGTTCTTCAGTCAGTACGTTCTACCCGTTTACATGATTGGACTGAGTCGGTCTTTCGGTACGGTCTAGCTTTTTTGGCAGACCGGACCCAGTCGGTTCGGTCCCATTTTCTAGGTGTTTACATGGCCTGGACCATACTTAGTACCGGACTCAGCCCGCCATGTAAACAGGGTAAATATATGCATTACGGAAACTTGGCTTCACGACAACATCTTTGAAAACGAAATACTCGACAGCAGTCAATACACCATCCATCACAAAGACAGACAGCTTCGTGGGCAATACGAAGATCCAGCAGGGGGTGGGCGTACCTGGGGCGGGGTCCTTACAGCTGCCGTCGCGTAGAAGAAGAAAGCAACATAAACAACGAGATCCAGCAGGGGGTGAGCGTGCCTGGGGCGGGGTCCTCACAGCTGCCGTCGCGTAGAAGAAGAAAGCAACATAAACAACGAGATCCAGCAGGGGGTGGCGTGCCTGGGGCGGGGTCCTTACAGCTGCCGTCGCGTAGAAGAAGAAAGCAACATGAACAACGAGATCCAGCAGGGGGTGGGCGTGCCTGGGGCGGGGTCCTCACAGCTGCCGTCGCGTAGAAGAAGAAAGCAACATAAACAACGAGATCCAGTAGGGGGTGGCGTGCCTGGGGCGGGGTCCTCACAGCTGCCGTCGCGTAGAAGAAGAAAGCAACATAAACAACGAGATCCAGCAGGGGGTGATCGTGCCTGGGGCGGGGTTCTCACAGCTGCAAGCAATAGGCTCAGCTGCCGTCGCGTAGAAGAAGAAAGCAATATAAAGGCGGGTTCACACAAAATGACCTATTAGTGTTTAAAGGAGAACCGAACTTTAAAATGAGGTACTGGTTTTTACTACTGCTGTACAGATTGAAACTTGCGAAATTTGTTGATCTTTTCCGCACATTCCAACGCCTACGCATTTATAAGTTATGTCCATCCCTTTACCCCGCGGCGTTTGACTGGTGACGTAGCTCGTCCTTCCAGCGGCAGCAGCTCGGCCGAGCTCGGCTACCCAACCCTTAGTAACCCTTAGTAAGAAAAGGGGTTGACTGAGCCCCAAGGCAGATGGTGTTGCCTTTATAGGCTTGGGGAGCGTAGCTGGTGTTAAGCTATGGGACCCAGTTTTCCCCTAATCTTGACCAGGATCGGTATTTTGTGGGTCATGGATCATGCAGGGTGGACACCATTAAATAGACAGATTCCAAAAAACAAAGGGTTACGTATATTGTCCTTAGACTTCTTCCCTAAATGGTCATTCTTTAAACTGTTGCATTGAGTGTTGGTGTGCGTGGGTTTGACCTAATTTAACATCTTAAATCTCCTAGATCAACATCCTACCCTTTATAACGGCATGGTACAGCAACCGGTCAATCCTCCGGGTCCAAGCTCTTCCCTCGTACGGGTCCTGGTATACGTCCTTGTTGTTCTCCTCTCTACTTCTCTCGTCCGCTCTTGTATGCTTAATCCTCTTCCATGCGTGGTCACTCACTCCTCGAACCCCGGTTGATGTTTATTCCTCGATGTTTAGACGTGAACTCCCCGAGCCGGTCAGTTCTTCTCTTCCCCCTCGACATTCTTGACGTCATAGCTCTTAATCCCCACCAAGTCATAGATTTAGTTCAAAAAGTCCATTCTTCTGTATTTAAATCGTTTTCCCGCTTGTTTTAGCCAATTGAATCTCAGGACCTCCTCTCCCCTCTTCTCTCATTAAATAAAGCACCACACATGTGAGGTAAAAATTAGTACTTGTTCATTATTTCATTTTTACTTAGTTTTATTTAATTGCGTGATTTATGGATACTTTACGGTGACATGGTGTATTTCCTCACAACTATCGTCACCGTAAAGTATGCGCTGTGCTCGGCTATTTCGTCAGTCTTGTTCGGTTATAATTTCCTGTTTGTGCAGCAACTTTGCTGACTGCTCGGTTCAGGAGGGGGCTGGTTCGTTGACTTCGTCAGTGAGCCCTGGTCCCACTCTTTCGTGATTGTCACGGGAGGGGGTCGAACCGAGTAGTTTGATTGGTAGTTTATGACTGAGGACAGCCGGCGTTGGGCAGAGAGGGGGTGACTGGGGAATGACGAGGGAAAGTCTAGGTGCAAGGGAACACATGTGTAATTCGGGGCATTCGACGGGATACTGGAACGGACGGAGGACCAACACCAAGGTAGAACGGGAGAAGATCCAACAGTGCGAAAGAGGGGTAAAACCAAGTGGACACGAAGGCCGCCAAGGAGACAACACCTACTGGGTGGTCACGGAGACTGGGATCGGACACCGGGAAACCAAGGTAGAGGCACTCCGACTGCTCTTCTAAATTTAGCTGTTCAGGGAAACCCGTAGACAGATTCGCCACTACTCTGCCACGGTTAGGATAAATGTCTAACTTAATAAATAACGGTTCCTTTATTGTTTGAATCAAAGACTTATCATTCCTAAATCCTTAACTGTTTGGACTGGTACGTCCCGATCCCTTAGTTGTGAGAACCAACCCTAGAGCTACGCCCCAGTATTTCTACGGGACCGTCGACTTCGGAGTCCGTGGGTTTGAGGCTGAGCCGGCGGAATCGGGTTGGTGACAAGGAAGGTTCTCACTATCTAGCAAATGGTGGAAGCGCCGTTGCTAACCTTAGTTTTGTTGTATTTGGGCTACCCAGGTCAAGCAGTTTTTTTTCTTCTTCTAAATTCAATTTTTGTGATAATTATTATCTCGTGGCTATGAATCTTTGCTAGTCTGTCTATGTGGTTCAAACTTCAAGGCTGTTCATTCATCTCTCTAGCACTGTTTGCTGCGTGTGCACTGGCGTCGGGTTTCTGTCAACACGCTTATCACCTCGACTGGCGGCCATCATACATTCCTTTCGTGTGTATGAGTGACACGGAAGTTTTTTGCTAAAGTGTATTGGTGATTGGTGCACTCCATTCATGTGTGAAGTCCCCTCTGACAGGAATTTGCGTTGGCTATCGCGTACCTTGGGTATTCCTAGTTCTGGTGGCAGTCTGTCTGAGGGCGAGAGGTTATATTGGAGTGGTGCCATATAGGCGACAGTTAGAGGAACAGGCAGTTGAGGGTGCGGATTTGTCGGGCATAGGAGGTGAGCTTTTAGATTCTCCCGAGTCGTTGCGGAGTGGGGAAGGGCGCGCTTGTGTTCCTCGCACAGTTCCGTCGCAGCGGGTGAAAGAGGCGATGGCGGGTATGACGGTGGCTCCTGGCATTTTCCGCCTTGGCGTCGAGGATGCGGAGGAATGGATTGAGCGTTACGAGACAGCGGCAGGAGCCAGTGGGTGGTCTGAGTAACGGATGGTGGTTGGTTTTCCCTGTTTTTTGGAGGGATCGGAATTGAAGTGGTTTCGCACTTTCGATCGACGACGGCGAGCAGAGTTAACGGGCGACCCGCCCGCGCCACGGCCACTTGTCTGGGCTTCACTGAAAGCTCTTTTTCTAAGGACGTTCGGGGTTGGTATGGGGGCTCCGCATTACTGGGCCACGAAGCTCGCTAACCGCAAACAGCAGCCAGGGGAGAGTGTTCGGTCGTATGTCTTTGCTAAAGCTGACTTGTGTGATAAGGTGGATGTAGGGATGACAAAGGAGTGTCAGGTTCATTGGGTTCGGGGTGGTTTGCGTCGGGATATGTATGAGTGTGTGATTGGGCGCACATTTCCTAATTTTGGACAGTTTGCTGGCTCATTTAGTGGAGTTTGAGATGTGTCGGAGTGGGGACTTGCCTTGTGGTCAGCCTGGGGGTTCAGCGGTGAATGGGGGTGGTCAACTTGTGGCCTCAGTTTCGTCATCTCAGGACCTGGGTCTTCGAGCGGTTATGGACATGATGCGAGAGATGGACCAGCAGGTGCAGACGTTACAAAATCGGGTGGATAAGGAGGATTCTTCTGGTCAGCCTGGGGGTTCTGGAGTGAAAGGGGGCAGCCAGCTCGTGGCACCGCTTACGCTGCCACAGGAGTCGGGTCTTCACACGTTAATGGATATGGTTCGTGACATGGGTCAACAACTGCAGACGTTAAAGGAGCGTGTGGACAAGGGGGGGTCGTCGGCCTCCCCCAACAGCGTGCAGATGGAGGGGTTGGCTAACATGCTGCGAGCCCTGACGACTAAAGTGGAGTCTTCTGCAAGGGAGGTGCTACCTGCCGCTGCGGCAGCGCCACAGCAGCCTCAGGGGGCGCAAGATAATGCCCCACGCTTTAACTCGCGAGGGATAGGTGGGTCTGTAGTTTGTTACTTTTGCCATCGGTCTGGTCACTTTATGCGTGATTGTTATCGGCGTAAGAA